>OZ021710.1:6135763-6760763 GCA_963978555.1 Galerucella nymphaeae
AGACCGTAAATATTTTAGTACTCCCAATGTTGTATTGGACATTGGAGATGATTTATATGATTGGTTTAGTATAAATATTATTAATCCTATTTTGAACAGTTCATCAGAATTTGCTGAAAAAGAAAGCGGGTGGGCATTATCTCGAATAATTTTTTTGGAAGTTGCAATAAACAAATATGAAATGGGGGTTGGCTCGTCTTTCGTTCCACTACCAGAACCAATTTCTCGAAAAAAGGCAATTGTAAACGTTTGTAATACGGACCAAGCTTGTTTTTACTGGCAGTAATCAGTTTTTTAAATCCTGCTACTCAACATAGTTAACGCACTTCATCGTATCCACATTACTCTGAAGTTCTAAATACAAAGGGTTTAGATACTGAATTTAAAAAAAGTTTTTGTCGTTCCAGTGATTTTTCATAACTTGAGCGGCTATGACTCGCATTTTGATATTAAGGAAATTGCAAAACGTGGTAAGGTTTCCATACTACCAATAAATAAGGAAAAATATATAAGTTTCACTCTACATGACTCTGAAACTAGCATCAAGTTTAGGTTCATAGACTCCTTTAGATTTATGGGGGCAAGTCTAGACGAACTGGTATCTACACTGAAGGAGGATGATTTTAAAAATTTAAAACACGAGTTTCATGATTTGAATAACCAAAAACTGAAACTTTTGATGAAAAAAGGGTTTTTCCATTACATCGATTGTATAGAAAAGCTCAACGACGTAGAATTACCGCCCATTGAAAATTTTTACAATAAACTTTATGATTCGAATATTTCCATGGAACAATATGACCATGCAAAAAATGTTTGGGAGTATTTTGATATTGCCAGTCTGGGAGAGTATAGTCAGCTATATATGAAAACAGACATACTGTTATTAGCAGACGTTTTTGAGCAGTAACGAAGTAATTGTTTGCAAACGTATCAGCTAGATCCTGCGTGGTACTATACTCTTCCTGGGTATACGTGGGATGCCATGTTAAAGTATACCCAAATAAAATTAGAATTACTTAAAGATATTGATATGATTATGTTTATTGAGAAAGGTATTCGGGGAGGTATATCTGTTTGCTCAAATCGATATTCCGAAGCCAACAATAAATACATGGAGGAGGAGTATGACCCTCAAAAACCCTCTAAGTACCTTATGTACCTAGATGTGAACAATCTTTATGGGTGGGCAATGTCAGAATTCCTCCCTTATGCAGACTTCAAATGGGAAGATAACTCGAACATTGATATTAATCAAATTGCAGACGATTCTATAGAGAGGTACATTCTTGAGGTAGACCTGGAGTACCCTAAGGAGCTACACGATCTACACCAAGATTTTCCTTTTTGTCCTGAACACAAAACGCCTCCCAATTCCAAATTAAAAAAACTCATGGCTACCCTACACAATAAACATAATTATATCTTACACTATCGAAATTTGAAACAAGCCTTAGCAAATGGTTTAATTTTAACAAAAATACATAGAATTTTAAAATTTAAACAAGCTGCATGGCTAAAACCCTACATCGCTTTAAATACTAAACTGAGAACGGAAGCTACTACAGCTTTTGCCAAAAATTTGTATAAATTGATGAATAACGCGGTGTTTGGTAAAACAATGGAAAATATACGGAATCATAGGATAGTGAAATTATCAAGATCATATTTGGGACGTTATGGAGCTAAAAACTTGATTGCTAGTCCTTGGTTTCATTCTAGAACAATTTTTGAAGAAAATTTAGTTGCAATAGAATTAAAAAAGAGTAATCTCGTTTTCAATAAGCCCCTGTACATTGGGATGGCCATTTTAGACATTTCAAAAACTTGTATGTATGACTTCCATTATTCATACATCATCCCTAAATTGGGAAAAAAAAATTGTAAATTAATGTATACAGATACAGATAGTTTCACGTATGAACTTCATTGTAATGATGTATACGAAGAAGTGATAAAGGATGATATTCACATGTTTGATACGAGTGATTATGCAGAGGGTAATCACTTTAACATTCCGTTAGCAAACAAAAAGGTGTTAGGTTTGATGAAAGATGAATGTAATGGTTCTATTATTACGCATTTCATAGGACTACGTTCAAAAATGTATGCTTTTAAAGTTAAGGGTGGGAAAATAGTGAAAAAATCTAAGGGGGTGAAGAAAAATGTTGTAAAAAATAAAATTACTTTCGAAGATTACTTGAACTGTTTAAAAAACTGGAAGTCGAAGTACATTTTCCAAAACACAATTCAGTCCTATGCACATAACGTTTTCAGCATTGAACAAAAGAAAGTGGGTCACTAATTCCAGAGTCGTTTGATACGCTTCCTCGGGGTCATTACAAATTAAGTAACACTGAGTAATATTTTAATTTTTTGTTGAGTATATGTATATAAAAAATGTACTCTTATTGTTTTAGATATGAATACATTGAGTGAAAACTGTATAAAAATAATTTGCGAGAATATAGCAGATTTTTTCGAATCATCAAAATTACCATGGAATCTTACCAAACAAATCGCAAGAAAATTTGCGGAAATCAAGTGGAGATTTTTGAATAAAACTGCTCAAAATGATCAGTCACGCTTTTGCAGAAATCTCAATTTTGTTCATTGTTCACGAGACATTCTGTACAAAGACCGAAATGCCGTACTTGCTAGATCCGACTGGGACTACATATTTGAAGATGAGTCGGAATATTGCATATGGGTTAACCATTATAGGATTGATAGATATAACATATATGTTTGTAAAGAGTGTTTTGATGGTATTAAAAGATGTCATAGAAGATTGAGGAAACATTTGATTGTAATCAATGATCATTACCATGATGTTTGCGAGTCAGAAGATATAATTGGTAACTTGTATCACAATAAAGATTGGTGGTGTCAAAGTTGCTATAGAACAGTGCTTTTTGAAACCCATGCTAAAGATTCTTGTATTGCGAAACTTCATAATTCTCCTAGAACTCACAGATTTAGGGGAACATATGATAGTGATAGCGATATTGATCATTTTGACGGATTCTAGTATTTGTAATTCTTTTGTTTTTATTTCATTTTTTATAATTTAATCTTTTGTCGGTTCAATCAAATTTTGTGATTTAGACTTTCAAGATATGTAAGTTTTTTAGTTATTGTTTATCATAAATATATTAATCTTTTGTCGGTTCAATCAAATTTTGTGATTTAGACTAAGTGTAAGTTTTATAGTTATTGTTTATCATAAATATATTAATCTTTTGTCGGTTTGATCAAATTTTGTGATTTAGACTAAGTGTAAGTTTTATAGTTATTGTTTATCATAAATAAATTAATATTTTCTCAGTTTAATCAAAATACTCTACCAAAACTCTAACTCGTTGATTATCAATATGGAACTCGTTGTGATAAGATTAAATCAGTTACCTAAGAAAACATATTTTATTTATTCATAAAAAGATATAATTTTGCTAAGTAAATTCTTGAGCTGTTCTTTTAATCCTTCATTGGGACACGGTATTCCAAACCGGTTCCAATTAAATTTTCCAGCTTCCATTACCTTCTTTGTATATTCGCTGAATTTATAATATGTGTCTCCTTTCAAGAAATATATATATCCATCAATGAACTTGAAGGCACCTGTTATACCTAGTGGTAAGCCTGGAAATTGATCGGCAATTCGTCCACGCGTCTTCAATAGGAAAGGAAACATGGTAAATTCGATATAATTATAAGTATCGTAAAAAACGAAATATCTACCATGATGGTCTTGAAAAACTGCATTGATTTCCCTGAATCTGAAATTAATATCATTTCTTGTTATGTGTAAATCTGGGAAAGATGATGTAAGAAAGTCTTTAGTGGTGTTGTCGATTACCAAAAGGGAACCCTCAGAATTTTGGAAAATATGCGATATAGATGAAGACTTGAGTTGTGCAGGGAGATAATCATGATGTGTGGAAGTAGTGGCTGTGGTTGTTGTAATCAAAGGTTTGGTGGATGTCTTAAAAATTTTAGGCCCATAAAGAGCACTCATACCCAAAATATCATCTTGACTAATATCCTGCACATATTCATGATACCAAGGAAACATTATTGCATCTTCAACATCACTGTGTCCTAAACCTAAATTATGACCAATTTCATGTACTAATACCATTAGAAGATTAGTTTTTCCATCTGGCGGTGTGCTTAGTTCAGTAAAATCCCAATTTTCATCACTATCAATATGAAGTTCAATGCATTTATCATCACCTGTGGGGAAAAATGCATGTGCAAGTACTTGGCCCGAACCATCAAATGGAAATTGACAAGCATGATTTCCTTCACAGTCTGCTCGATTCCAGTGTACTCTTCGTCCAAAGGAAATGGTAATGTCAGGTTTATGTTGTATCGGAGAGTTAATCTGCGTGAATTGAAAATTGGAAACTTTCTCCCACATACTGAAAGCTTTTTCCGTTAAACGTTTAAGTGTAGAATTGGCTTTAGGGAAATACCAATATAGGTTGGTATTGTTCCATTTGGTATGAACTCTGTAATTGTTTTCCGCTTGAACACATCGAGGTTTGGATAGCAAACGTAATGTAGCATCATTCAAATCACCACTTACTGGAAGATTATATCGTTCTTGGAAAGCTCCTAAGGTACTTTTAAAATCGGTGGTGCTGCCATCAGTAGTGTTTATGTAGCCATAATTCTTTAAATAATCTATGACTTCAGATTCATTGAGCGTCAAAGCTTGACGGGTGACACAGAATAATATCAACAGAATGCGACTAATCATAATGATAATCTGAATAAGAATGATGTTTATGTCGTTCAACATCTATATATGTAATAATTTGTTTACATTTGTTTTTTAAAAAATAATCACCAAAAATATTTAAAGTTTTTATTTCAATAAAAACACCAATAATATACAACTATTTATTTAAATCATTGATAACTTTAACTTTATAAAAGTATACAAATTCTCTGAGGGCATTGTGTAACATATCGTTTGGTGTAATGGAACAAAATGCATATAAAATTTGTAAAGGACTTAAATTTTCGAAGAAGGTATTTTTACAGAAATCCAAAACATTATAATAATATTCACAAAAATTTAAATTTTCTAGTACAAATATACGTTGTACAATCAAATTATTTAATACTAAAATTTGCGATACCTCTTCTTCATCCATGTAATACTCAACACCATGTTTCTTGACTAAAATCACCTTATTATCATCGTAATTTAATGGGATGATTGTACAGTGATCCTCACATAGTAATGAATTAGGTTTGAATTCGTCTCCGGTATGAAAGAAATTCATCTGTTGTGTCATAATTGAGATAAAGGCATTCCATTCATAAGTACTGAAAGATATTTTGCTGAGCTTAAGTTGTTGGGATAAGATGACAGCAGGTGTGAATGATCTTGCAGGACTTATTCCACATTTTACTTCATACCCCGAAATTGGATACTGTGTTGAAAGCAGGTAAATGTTTTCAGACTTGACAGCAGTCTCATAGTTTTCCAATATTCTATCTAACTCTGAACTGTAGTTACTCGAATCAGATTCGTCCACGATGTCGACACTACCACTATCTTGGGAACTCATGTTGCTAACTGAGTTTGATATCCAAAGCTCACTCCAATTTATAGCTCCTGCTCTTTCAAGGTTTTCCACGCGGCGAACCGAAAAATAGATCTATACAATATCAATATTCTCTATCCAACTGTTGTGTTTGCTATCCAAACCAAGCCACTTGACGTACATTTTGTTACCCTTTCTTCTGAGCACCTTTTAAACTAAGTTAATGTCTGCATTTGATGTTTTCTGTAGTTCTTCATCATAGAAGCAGCCGCTGATTGGTGTACCTTGCATGTCTTCAAGTAAATACGTAGCAGGATTGGTAATTTCAACTTTGATGATTTTGAATAGTTCTGTAGTCCAATTGGGTGTATATCATTTTTCAAAGACATGTTTTGCCTTGGATATGCGCACAATGTCACCAACTTTAAATTTTCGTGGACCGGCTATCTTTAAATGACTATAGGTGTTATTCAAAATAGATTTTTCGTTGGATTTGTTGACTTGGGAAGGCCTATATTTTGTAGTGGAATGTTTTGTATTGTTATAGTTTTGAGTAATTTCAGGCAGAATATCAATCCATTTGTATGTGCCATTTAAACTGAAATACTTGTAGAGTTTCGATTTCAAAGTTCTTATAACACGCTCTGCCATAGAAGCTTTCATTGTACTGAATGATTTATGTTGTGTTTTCTCATTAAATTTTGGAATTTGCTATTGTAAAATTCCTTTCCCTGATCAGATTGCAGTCTTAGTCTTTAGTGGGCGTGTCCACACAAACTTAGAAAAACAATCAATTACGACCAGTATCATTTTATGATTCCTATTTTGTGATGCAAAATTCCTCATCTCCGCAAGATCCATTTGCCAAAGATCGTCAAGGCTCTTAATAATAGTGCGTCTGCGAGGGAATTTTTTCCGAATAGGTTTGTGAAGCTCGTTTACGAGTTGAATCTTTTCCTTGGTGTGCATAATATGATGTATTACCGGCTAGCTTCAGCTCCAGACTGCGAATGTGGTTATGGGTATTCGTATTCATAACCTTAATATTGTCTACAATGCCCGAAACTTTAGTTTTCATATCAGAGACGGATCTGATATTTTCTGTAATTTCCTTTTTTTAACTCACGTATGCTTTCAACACACATGTTAATAGAAGCAGTGAATTCTTTTCGAATAAATATTTTGGCTGCAACAATTGAATCGTCAACGTATTTCTTCGTAGCCATATCCCTAGCTGCTACAGGGGGATTTCGCGAAATAAATGTATCAATTTCGTTAGTTTTATTTTGTAACGCAGCAATATGTGTCTGTAATATGGGGATTTTTGTCTCATGAAGCTCATTTCTTATCTCGTTGAATCCTACAGCTAAATCCTTTATATCACGTTCTTGTTGCTGCAGCACGGTACCATGTGCTTGAATTAATGGCGAGTTGATGGTACGTAGGCCATTCAATTGCACATCAACATATTTTTTTGTTGCAGCATCACTATTTGTTGTCGGTTCCCTAACATTACAAATTTTCACATTTTCAATATCCATATTACCGTCCTGTGTATGAGGAAACGTAATTTTCGCTGGTAAACGCGCATAGGGCGTTTGATGTCTATGTCCGAATTTATCGACTGGCATAATTGAAATGAACAAGTTTCAACTTGTATTATTCTATTCTATCAGCTTCCTTGAGTTCATTGATAATTGCTACTATTTCGTTGTCGTGTGATGTATTACCTGCCTCTTTCGAAGCAATTAGTAGCTTTAGACGTTCAATCAACTCGTTGGGATCATCCCAAAAAATGTATTCCATAGGGTCTTCGTTGTATACCAAACGGGAATCGAGAACGTTTCCGCCACTTTTCGGAGAAGGTATTTTTGATAGACGTTCCATTAGTAGCTGTTGTGTTCGAGTGGAGGGTCGACGGTTCGATGATTCTGATTTTGTTCTAAACAAAGGTTTGATAATATTGTGATATTTGTCGGTGCGTGAACGGTTGAGAGTATCTAGGTGAACCTTAGTATACTCTAGAAGGGTTTTATATGCCTCCAAATCCTGCTGGGTGTAACCTTCTGGATCGTGGTAGAATAAAAGTTGGTATAAGCCAGGTGTACCAATCACGGATCCAGCTTCTTTATTTCGTTCTTGTAGTATGTATCAGATCGGATACTTGAAGATAAAGCTTGAGCACGCGTCGAATCAAAAGACGCTTCACTGGGAGAGAAAACTGCTGCATTACTTGTAACAGGCGGAATGAAGGTGAAAAGAAAGCTGGAAATGGGTTGTCGTCGCAAACGTCGTTCCTTGCATCGAGATGTTATTCTAAAAGTGGGAAAGTCCATGAAAAAAGGAGCATCTTTGAAAGACACCGCAACGTTTGCCTTACGAGCCGCCAAAGCACTTATTAAAGAATTTGGTGGGAAAAAAGAAGTCGAGGTTCCTCGAGTGATACCTGTAGCGAAATCCGGAGGTTTCCTACCACTTATCCCTTTGTTTGCTGGCCTTTCGGCACTCGGAGCTTTGTCAGGTGGTGCTGCTGGGATTGCTAAAACTGTCATTGACGCAAAGCATGCGCAAAAGAAATTGGAAGAGGATGTACGCCATAATAAGGCTATGGAACGTGTAGGATCTGGTCTGTATCTGAAAAAGTATCCAAAAGGCGGTTTTGGATTGTACTTGAAAAAACAAAAAAACCGATAAAGCTACCCAATCACGCATAAACCGACTTTGACACATTACGCAAAATTACTTAAAATACCGCATTTTCGAGGAGTTTTCATGCGAGACACTCTCCCCAAAGCCGGGCCCCGAAAACGAGAATGCGCAGTTGTTAATTTGGACATCTCTGAGAATAGCGGAAGTCATTGGGTAGCTTACCGAAAGATAAACAACAATGTAGAGTATTTCGATTCATTTGGTAACTTGAAGCCTCCGAAGGAAGTTGTTAAATATCTCGGAAAAAGTGTGCGAATTTTCTACAACAATACTCAATATCAAAACTACGATCAAATCAATTGCGGTCATTTGTGTTTGAAATTTCTACAGCAATGATGGAACTATCACTACAACATATCTACCAAGGAAAAACATTGAGTAGTTTCACTGCCGAAGAACTAAAGCACTTTCCCATTGAACATCTAATAGAGTGTGTAAGACCTTGGGAATTGCTGGAAATGTGGCATAAACTTCCCAATGAATATCGAGCAAATTTTGAACTACAAATACGACTGCCTTGTTTCATCCATTACAACCGACCTGATTGGACGACGCATTGTGACGGCCCACCGAGTTCGCAAGCTACTTGTTTTCTTTGTAAACAAACATTAAAAAAATAAAAAATGATATTTAAATTCAAACATTATTCGTATTTCATTAGTCATCATGTCGCAGTTGCTGAGAGTTAACAGCACCAATCACGTGTTTACCTTTCAACCTCCTACGCCTATTGAGCTCGATCCGAAGGAGGAATACGAAATAGCTCTACAATATTTTCATTCTTATCACAGTATACCGAACAATGAAAATTGTAAGTTTTACGACTACGATACCAAGGGCAAGCTTCAAAGTTTTGATTTTCCCACAGGATGTTACGAAATTGCCGATCTTGAAGCGTTTATCCGAGATAAATTGGGTGCAGGCAATCTAACTAGACCAGAGGATATATTTTCACCAAAACCCAATCACAATACGTTAAAATGTGAAATTTCCAGTAAATACAAAATTTCCTTCAAGGAGACCAATAGTCTTGGAAGAATCTTGGGATTTTCACCGAAAATACTCGACGCAAACAAAACTCTTCAGATCTCCCCGTCAAAATCATTAAAGTATCTAGTATTCGCTTCGATTGTAACATTACCACTGGAGCCTTCGATGCAAACAGACCTGCTCATACTATATACGAATTCGTCATACAAGTGGATCCGGGATATTCCCTAGACGAAATTCCTCATAATTTACTCTTTTTACCTGTTATACCACAAAGTGAAATAACCAATATCACCGTCTTCGCTTTAGACAAAGACGGTCAGCCCGTAAACTTTCGTGGAGAACTAAGTACGTTGGTGTTGGAGCTTAGAGCACGATGGGGCTAATAATCAATCATAAAAGCCAATCTGCAGCACTTTCAACTTCATTAGCTGAGCAGTCGCCAAAGCTGAAATAGCTCTCGTTCGCAAACAAATTGGTCTTGCAATCGCTGGGTTTTAAATTGAAAAATGACAACCATGTATGGAAAACGTCTACGCCAAAACGACATGATTCCAATGTTTGATATCTATCGTAAGCCGATTTTTGATGAGTCAATTCGAAAGGTCAAATATAGAACCTATGCTCCATTCATAAAATCATTCAATTGCAGTGACATTGTGGAGTTTTGCATTAATCAGGTTGATTTGTTTTTTGCAATGAGCGAAACTTTGTTGTGCATTAAAGGTTCGCTTGAAGTACACGGAGCTGGTGACGTAAAATTAGCAAATAATGTTGGAGCCTTTCTATTCGATTCATGTACGTACAGTGAAAGTGCCAGGGAAATGGAAGAAGATTCCAATCATATGGCTATAGCCGGCTGGAATTACCCAAAAGATCCTATTTTGAATGTAAGCGACAAGTCCTTCAACCTTCAAATACCTCTCAAACATATTTTCAACATTTTCAACGATTATTCCATGATTACATGTGGACGTCAAACAATACGACTAGTTCGAGCACGAAACGATAATGACTGCTTATATATTACTGAAAAGAATGTCTCTGGAACGCCCTCCACTACAACAGCTAAAATTAACATTACAAGCGTTGAGTTGAGAGTTAAACATATCTTTCCTAATGACGACATAAAATTAAATCTCATGAAATCCATTCAAAAAGATCAACCTATAGTTATTCCATTCAGGAAGTGGGAGTTACACGAATTACCTTCAATTACTAAAGGAGCAAGACGTGAAGTTTGGGCTGTCAAGACATCCACTTCAGTTGAAAGACCTCGTTTTGTTATTGTTTTCTTTCAAACCGACAAACGTAACTCGAGTACAGCTGACCCGACTTTATTTGACAATGCCGATGTACAAAGTATAAGATTGTCACTTAATGGTGACTATTGGCCCAATGAAAGAATGCAATTGGATTTTGCTAAAACTGATTACAATGAGGCATATTTTAACTACACCGAATTCTATCCCAACTACGCAAACTCCACACAGAAGCGTCCCCTGCTGGATTATCCTTTTTTCAAGAAACGAGCATTGTTTGTTATCGATTGTTCGAAACAGGAAGAAAGCATGAAGGAATCCACAGTCGATGTGAAACTTGACATTGAAGCAAACATAGGCTTTCCCGAAAATACCAAAGTCTATTGCATCATAATTCACGATTGCGTAATGGAATACTTCCCCCTCTCGAAATTGTTAAAAGCTTTAACTAGATGTTGTGATTTAGTGTTCGAGCAGACGTCAACATGAGAGTAGCATTCGTAGACATTCAAGGTTTTGTCGTAGACAACCTTTTCGTTGTCAAAGAACTCACCATAGAAATTGGCTTCAAAGGTTCGCATTACATATTTTCACCACCGCAACCGTTTTCCACATTGAGCAACGCAGACAAGAAGACTACATCCTACTTGGAAAGGAATGTGCATGGCATTCGATATTCTTCAGGAAATGTAGAATATTCTGAACTGAATGAAATATTGGGAAGCAAGTTATTGCATGCCGCAGACTACATTAACGTTCGAGGACAACAAAAAGCCGAATTTCTGCAAAAGAAATGTCACATTTTCAGTATTTTTCCACACATTATTGACGTTTGCAAATTCGATGGCACACCTCGTGAAACTGAAAACTTTGCTCAAGATCCCAACCCCTGCCACGCCTCTGGAGTATATTCGTGTACCGAAAGAAATGTACAACGCCTCCGTCACTGGTTTTCAAATACTGTATTACCATTATAAATTAAGTTTTTTCTAAAAAACATGGGTTTTATTGAAACACTCTGTATATTCATCAACTTTTATATTACATGAAGATTGGAATTTTCGTTTTACAATTTTAAAAATAATTTTTAAAATTAAAACAAATACAGCCACTAATATTACACATGACATTGCGAAAACATTATTAATTTCATTTTTTAGTTCCTTTTCTGTTCTGTTGAACATGGTGTAGGTTGAATACGTCTTAACGGATAAGTGGTTTGCGGCAGTCTACGGGCTAACTGATGAACCTTTTCAGGCACCCAGTTTATACGAAGACTGCTCCACGTCTGACCTACCTTACCAGATAAACTTAGATTTTCCAGTTGATTTATAACCTCACTTTTATCTTCGTAAAAAGCAATGTCTTTATTTAATTTTCCAATATTCTCAATGATCTCCTCTGAAGAACTCCTACTCTTCCGAAGACATATTACAAAAGAACACTCCGGTGACACGATGTTATTAAATCTGACCGCGCCGTCTTATCATCCAAACGGATCTTTCTCGACTACGTCACATTTCACAGCAAGAAGCGTACGGTGCGCGCGATGCTCTGGCCGCGCCGCCATCCTAACGGTTCTCGACTACGTCACACAACAAGAAGTGTGTTGTTTTGAACAATCGATAACAAACAATGCTCGTTTCTTGAAAGAAGAATAATCCAGCAGGGGACGCTTTTGTGTAGAGTTTGCGTAGTTGGGATAGAATTCAGTATAGTTAAAATAGGCTTCATTGTAGTCCGTTTTACCAAAATCCAATTGCATTCTTTCATTGGGCCAATAATCACCATTAAGTGACAGTCTTATACTTTGTACGTCAGCATTGTCAAATAAAGTCGGGTCAGCTGTACTCGAGTTACGTTTGTCGGTTTGAAAGAAAACAATAACAAAACGAGGTCTTTCAACTGAAGTGGATGTCTTGACAGCCCAAACTTCACGTCTTGCTCCTTTAGTAATTGAAGGTAATTCGTGTAACTCCCACTTCCTGAATGGAATAACTATAGGTTGATGTTTTTGAATGGATTTCATGAGATTTAATTTTATGTCGTCATGTTTAACTCTTAGCTCAACGCTTGTAATGTTAATTTTAGCTGTTGTAGTGGAGAGCGTTCCAGAGGCATTCTTTTCAGTAATATATAAGCAATCATTATCATTTCGTGCCCGAACTAGTCGTATTGTTTGACGCCCACATGTAATCATGGAATAATCGTTGAAAATGTTGAAAATATGTTTGAGAGGTATTTGAAGGTTGAAGGACTTGTCGCTAACATTCAGAATAGGATCTTTCGGGTAATTCCAGCCGGTTATAGCCATATGATTGGAATCTTCTTGGTTATAACAAGTCATAGCACGTACGGCACTCACTATTCCAGGATCCCGAACCGTTTCCATTTCCCTGGCACTTTCACTGTACGTACATGAATCGAATAGAAAGGCTCCAACATTGTTTGCTAATTTCACGTCACCAGCTCCGTGTACTTCAAGCGAACCTTTAATGCACAACAAAGTTTCGCTCATTGCAAAGAACGAATCAACTTGATTAATGCTAAACTCCACAATGTCACTGCAATTGAATGACTTTATAAATGGAGCATAGGTTCTGTATTCAGCCTTTCGAATAGAATCGTCAAACATCGGCTCACGGTAGATATCAAACATCGAAGGCATGTTGTCGTTTTGACGAAGACGTTTTCCATACATTGTTGTCATTTTTCAATTTAAAACCCAACGATTGCAGAACCAATTTGTTTGCGAACGTGAGTTGCTTCAGCTTTGATGGTAGCTTATCTAATGAAGTTGAATGCTCTGTAGACTGTCTTTTATGATTGATTATTAGCCCCATCGCGCTCTAAGCTCTAACACAAACGTACTTAGTTCTCCACGAAAGTTTACAGGCTGACCGTCTTGGTCTAAAGCGATGACGGTGATATTGGTTATTTCACCTTGTGGTATAACAGGTAAAAAGAGTAAATTATGAGGAATTTCGTCTATGGAATATCCTGGATCCACTTGTATGACGAATTCGTATATAGTATGAGCAGGTCTGTTTGCATCGAAGGCTCCAGTGGTAATGTTACAATCGAAGCGAATACTAGATACTTTAATGATTTTGACGGGGAGATCTGACGAGTGTATTTTGTTTGCGTCGAGTATTTTCGGTGAAAAACCCAAAATTCTCCCAAGACTATTATCTTCTTTGAATGAAATTTTGTATTTACTGGAAATTTCACATTTCAACGTATTGTGATTGGGTTTTAGTGAAAACATATCATCTGGTCTAGTTGAATTGCCCGCACCCAATTTATCTCGGATAAACGCTTCAAGATCGGCAATTTCGTAACATCCTGTGGGAAAATCAAAACTTTGAAGCTTGCCCTTGGTTTCGTAGTAGTAAAACTTACAATTTTCAATGTTCGGTATACTGTGATAAGAATGAAAAGATCGTAGAGCTATTTCGTAATCATTTTTCGGATCGAGCACAATAGGCGTAGTAGGTTGGAAGGTAAATTCATGATTGTTGCTGTTTACTCTCAGCAACTGTGACATGGTGACTAATGGAATTCGGGTGATGTTTGAATTTAAATAATACTACTTGTTTATTCTATTTATTGATACAAAGAAAACAAGTGGCTTGAGAACTCGGAGGACCGTCACAATGCGTTGTCCAATCAGGTCGGTTGTAATGGATGAAACAAGGTAGTCGTATTTGTAGTTCAAAATTTGCTCGATATTCATTGGGAAGTTTATGCCACATTTCCAGCAATTCCCAAGGTCTTACACACTCTATTAGATGTTCAATGGGAAAGTGCTTTAGTTCTTCGGCAGTAAAACTGCTCAATGCTTTTCCATGGTAGATGTGTTGTAGTAATAGTCCCGTCATTGTTGCTGTAGAAATTTCAAACACAAATGACCGCAATTGATTTGATCGTAGTTTTGATATTGGGTATTGTTGTAGAAAATTCTCGCACTCTTTCCCAAATATTCAACAACTTCTTCCGGCGGCTTCAAGTTGCCAAATGAATCGAAATACTCTACATTGTTGTTTTTCTTTCTGTAAGCTACCCAATGACTTCCGCTATTCTTAGAGGTATCCAAATTAACCACTGCACATTCTTGTTTTCGGGGGCCGTCTTTGGGGAGGGTAACCCGCATAAAAACTCCTCGAAAATGGGGTATTTTAAGCGATTTTGCGTAATGTGTTATGTCGAAGTCGGATAGCGCGTGATTGGGTAGCTTTAATAGTTTTTTGCTTTTTTAAATACAATCCGAAGCCGCCTTTTGGATACTTTTTCAGATACAGGCCAGATCCTACACGTTTCATAGCCTTATTATGACGTACATCTTCTTCCAATTTCTTTTGCGCATGCTTAGCATCAATGACAGTTTTTGCAATTCCAGCAGCACCACCTGACAGTGCTCCCAGTGCCGAAAGGCCGGCGAACAAAGGAATAAGCGGTAGGAAACTTCCGGATTTCGCTACAGGTATCACTCGAGGAACCTCGACTTCTTTTTTGCCACCAAATTCTTTAATAAGTGCTTTGGCTGCTCGTAAGGCGAACGTTGCGGTGTCTCTTCAATGACTTTCCCACTTTTAGAATGACATCTCGATGTAAGGAACGACGTTTGCGACGATAACCCATTCCCAGCTTTCTTTCTGCTTATAAATAAAATTTTTAAATTCAATGTGAGTATGATTGGGAAAAGAAATTTTTGACTCATTCATATTTTTACAAACACTTTCATGCTTATCTAAAATTTGTTTACTATGAAAATAGTTCAAACACCTATCGCAAATCAATTTCTCCCACGTAGATTTATTAAGTTGAGATGAAATTAATCTAGATAAATTTTTTATCCAACAATAGTGGTACTTAATGTTTTCATTCGTATCGTCTACAGGAGGTGCATCATAATTATTTAACTTAGGAAAATACTTGGATTAGACCAGCAATAGATTAACATGTCTTTCAAGTTTATTTTTAGTTAATCTTGTAGGAACTACTGTATAAAATGTAGATTTATTCGATTGATTTAGTTCTAAAGAGTATACGTTTACTGATATATTATTTAATTTTTCAAATTTTTTAATTTGGGACAGTGGCATTTCAGTATCTGAACCCTTTGTATTTAGAACTTCAGAGTAATGTGGATACGATGAAGTGTGATAACTATGTTGAGTAGCAGGATTTAAAAAACTGATTACTGCCAGTAAAAACAAGCTTGGTCCGTATTACAAACGTTTACAATTGCCTTTTTTCGAGAAATTGGTTCTGGTAGTGGAACGAAAGACGAGCCAACCCCCATTTCATATTTGTTTATTGCAACTTCCAAAAGAATTATTCGAGATAATGCCCACCCGCTTTCTTTTTCAGCAAATTCTGATGAACTGTTCAAAATATAGGATTAATAATATTTATACTAAGCCAATCATATAAATCATCTCCAATGTCCAATACAACATTGGGAGTACTAAAATATTTACGGTCTACTAACTCCTCGTCTTTTGATTGCTTAATAAAATCCCCACAAAAGGTGGTGTTCACTTTTGAAATTTGTGTTTTCTTGAGAACTGATAAAATCTTGAATGCATTCATATCTTTATGTAACAAGTTTATAATAACTCCTGTTTTTAATCCACTTTCAAATGCAGCAATAATGTTTTCCCACTTGACCCTATTACTAGAGTAGAATCCATTTGTTTCTATTTGAAAATGTTTGAATTTTGCTTAGAGAATTTAAAATTTCATCAATTTGCTGTAGAGTAACACTGAAGTTCGACATTCTTGAGTATATGCAAAAAAAATGTACTCACCAGCTTTCTAAAGTTGTCTTCGACTGAGGATGTGTACTTCCGAATTTCCTTAATTTTTAAGTTGTCCTCAGCAGGCTGCTTTCAAATTTTGTGTAATGGGTTATATCGTGACTGCGGATGTGTACTTCTGAATTTCCTTAATTTTTAAGTTGTCCTCAGCCGGTTGTTTTCAAATTTTGTGGTGTGTTGCTGAAACAAAAATTTTTTTTTAAATGTTTTTAAAACAGAATCACACATGCTAGGTTAGGTTAATGTGAGTGTACCTCAGACCCACGCACATGATAAACAATCAGCAAAATTTTAAAAATAAAAAATCTTACCGTTTAATGATTTTCTTCGATTTTAAATAGTGTTCTGGGACGGTAACCACTGGAAATTTCTTGCAGACCCAAAAACACCAGACTATAACTTCCCTTGTTGATATCTGCAATATATTTCTTATATTTATCAGTCGCCCTTCGGGGAAGAAAAGTCGCGTTATCTTCTAGTTCTACAAACACTGCTTCTCCAAATTTGGATTGTGCTATTTTAATGTGTATGATTTTATGGGGGACGTTTTCCGGAATGTCTCGAAGCTTGATAATAGGTTTGTTCTATACCCCTGTAGAAGTAAAGAATGTGTTTAATTCATTGATAAAACTCATCTGAAATAAACAGGATAATTGTTGTACCAGTCGTCAAGGAGTTTCCCCCAATAATTTCATAGCAAATAAAACTTTTCCAAAATATTCGAAATAGTTTTATTTTTGGAAACAAATTTCAAAAACTAAATATAAAGAGCAGATAAAAAAACATAAAACTTACTTTGTTTTCAAAAACTACACCAAAACTCTCTCTCGTTGACTATCAAAATGGAACTGTCGTTGACGTAATACCAAAATGTATTTATACCTTTTTCCAAGGATTTCTTATCACTTTCGTGAAATTGTGATAAACTATTATTTTTGTAATGTTGATAATATATTTCCCATTTGGTTATTGTGGTCTAAAAACATATCCGTTTTGTACAATTTCCAAGGTTTTTGATATTTCACATTTCCTGTTTAGATGTTGATTTTTTCTAATTGTGGTTTGAGACATATCAATTTTAAAAAATTTCTGTGGCGAGTTGTTTTATTTTTATATTTATCATTTCCTGTTGTGATAATGGGTTTTTCTGCTGTTATTTTATTAAATCTGGCCGTGCCGTCTTATCATCCAAACGGATCTTTCTCGACTACGTCACATTTCACAGCAAGAAGCGTACGGTGCGCGCGATGCTCTGGCCGCGCCGCCATCCAAACGGTTCTCGACTACGTCACACAACAAGAAGTGTACGGTGCGTGCACATTGCAGCATGTAATACCTTTCTTCGCATCTAATACACATGAGAGCTCATGGCAGCATGTGTTGAATGCCTTGCTATAGACGCGTAGGTTGTGGGATCGAATCCCACTGGAGTTTTTTTCGGATATTTTAAATATACAACTAGCGGACTAAAAATGGCGGCCCACAAATAATAAAGATGGCGGCCTGCATTCAAATTTGCCGCGCCACTCTCAGCGCCAACAGCGGACATTTTTCGAAGTAGTGGCCCAGAAACTGTATTGCTCTATCTACTGTCGATGTGAAACTTGACATTGAAGCAAACATAGGCTTTCCCGAAAATACCAAAGTCTATTGAATCATAATTCACGATTGCGTAATAGAATACTTCCCCCTCTCCGAAATTGTTAAAAGCTTGAACTAGATGTTGTGAGTTAGTGTTCGAGCAGACGTCAACATGAGAGTAGCATTCGTAGACATTCAAGGTTTTGTCGTAGACGGCCTTTTCGTTGCCAAAGAGCTCACCATAGGAATTGGCTTCAAAAGTTCACATTACATATTTTTACCACCGCAATCGTTTTCCACACTGAGCAACGAGGACAAAAAGACCACATCATACTTGGAAAGAAATGTGCATGGTATTCGATATTCTTCAGGAGATGTAGAATATTCTAAAGTAAATGAAATATTGAAAAGCAAGTTATTGCATGCCGCAGACTACATTTACGTTCGAGGACATCAAAAAGCCGAGCTTCTGCAAAAGAAATGTCACATTTTCGGTATTTTTCCATATTGACGGTTGCAAATTTGATGGTACGCCGTGTGCAACAGGAAACTTTGTCCACGATCCAAACCCCTGCCACGCCACTGGAGTATATTCGTGTACCGAAAGAAATGTACAACGCCTCCGCCACTGGTTTTCAAATACTGTATTACCATTATAAATGAAGTTTTTTTAAAAAACATGGGTTTTATTGAAACACTCTGTATATTCATTCACTTTCATATTACATGAAGATTGTGGAATTGCGGTGTGAGTAAATAGGCTATGGGGATTCGGCCGCATGGCGGAGGCGCTAACATGGGAATCTCCATAAGAAAATCGTCAAAAAAGCCAAGGTTCGTTCTGGCAAAATTTACGCTAAAAGTGGTGGGGGTATCATATACATGGCAGATAAAAAGTAACATGCCTGCTCGAAAGGCCTTAACGTCTAGTGTATTTGAAAAATAATAGAAAAATTCTACCCCCGTTCATCCCCCATCATCCCTCTTACTAAAAGTTAACCAATCATAGCAAACGATGTATCGTTCGAAAGGCCTTAACGTCTAGTGTATTTGAAAAATAATAGAAAAATTCTACCCCCGTTCATCCCCCATCATCCCTCTTACTAAAAGTTAACCAATCATAGCAAACGATGTATCGTTCGAAAGGCCTTAACGTCTAGTGTTTATGAAAAATAATAGAAAAATTCTACCCCCGTTCATCCCCCATCATCCCTCTTACTAAAAGCCAATCAAACGACGTCTCGTTGGAAAGGCCTTAATGTCTATTATGTACAGGGTGAATCAAAAGTAACATTATATACAGGGTGGGTAACATGCATGTAAGGCATAAACGTCTATTATATACAGAGCGCTCGAAAAGCCATAACTATTATATACAGGTAACATGCAGGCTCAAGAGACCTTATTATCTACGTCATACGTCACGCTGTCACGTCAAACTGCCACGTCGTCACGTCAAACATCACGCTGTCAAACGTCACGCACGTCACGTTTTCACGTCACGCTGTCACGTCAAACGTCACGCTGTCACGTCAAACGTCACGTCGTCACATCCCGGTGGTGAAGAAAAGGTTGAGAGGGGTGATCAAAGTGCCGCCTACTACACACCAAACTTCTTTTGTAATATATCTTCAGAAGTGTACAGTCATCGTTTTGAGAAGTTCGAATATTGGAAAATTGAATAAAGACATTGCTTTTTACGAAGATAAAAGTGAGGTTATAAATCAACTGGAAAATCTTTGCTTGTCTGATAAGGACGGACAGACATGGAGAAGTCTTCGTATAAACTGGGTGTCTGAAGAGGTCCATCAGTTAGCCCGTAGACTGCCGCAATCTACTTATCCGTTAAGACGTATTCAACCTACACCATGTTCAACAGAACAGAAAAGGATATAGAAAATGAAATTAATAACGTTTACACCATGTCATGTGTAATATTAGTGGCTATATTTGTTTCAATTTTAAAAATTATTTTGAAAATTGTAAAACGAAAATTCCAATCTTCATGTAATATAAAAGTTGATGAATATACAGAGTGTTTCAATAAAACCCATGTTTTTTTAAAAAACTTTATTTATAATGGTAATACAGTATTTGGAAACCAGTGACGGAGGCGTTGTACATTTCTCTCGGTACACGAATATACTCCAGTGACGTGGCAGGGGTTTGGATCGTGGGTAAAGTTTCCAGTTTCACAGGGTGTACCATCAAATTTGCAAACGTCAATAATACGTGGAAAAATACCAAAAATGTCACATTTCTTTTGCAGAAACTCGGCTTTTTGTTGTCCTCGAACGTAAATGAAGTCTGCGGCATACAATAACTTGCTTCCCAATATTTCATTTAGTTTAGAATATTTTACATCTCCTGAAGAGTATCGAATACCGTGCACATTTCTTTCCAAGTAGGATGTAGTCTTTTTGTCCTCGTTACTTAATGTAGAAAACGGTTGCGGTGGTAAAAATATGTAATGCGATCTTTTGAAGCCGATTTCTATGGTGAGTTCTTTGACAACGAAATGACCTTCTACAACAAAACCTTGGATGTCTACGAATGCTACTCTCATGTTGACGTCTGCTCGAACACTAACTCACAACATCTAGTTCAAGCTTTTAACAATTTCGGAGAGGGGGAAGTATTCCATTACGCAATCGTGAATTATGATGCAATAGACTTTGGTATTTTCGGGAAAGCCTATGTTTGCTTCAATGTCAAGTTTCACATCGACTGTGGACGCCTTCATGCTTTCTTCCTGTTTCGAACAATCGATAACAAACAATGCCCGTTTCTTGAAAGAAGAATAGTCCAGCAGGGGGCGCTTCTGTGTGGAGTTTGCGTAGTTGGGATAGAATTCGGTGTAGTTAAAATATGCCTCATTGTAGTCAGTTTTAGTGAAATCCAATTGCATTCTTTCATTGGGCCAATAGTCACCATTAAGTGACAGTCTTATACTTTGTACGTCAGCATTGTCAAATAAAGTCGGGTCAGCTGTACTCGAGTTACGTTTGTCGGTTTGAAAGAAAACAATAACAAAACGAGGTCTTTCAACTGAAGTGGATGTCTTGACAGCCCAAACTTCACGTCTTGCTCCTTTAGTGATTGAAGGTAATTCGTGTAACTCCCACTTCCTGAATGGAATAACTATAGGTTGATCTTTTTCAATGGATTTCATGAGATTTAATTTTATCTCGTCATTAGGAAAGATATGTTTAACTTTTAGCTCAACGCTTGTAATATTAATTTTAGCTGTTGTAGTGGCAGAGACATTCTTTTCAGTAATATATAGACAATCATTATCATTTCGTGCCCGAACTAGTCGTATTGTTTGACGCCCACATGTAATCATGGAATAATCGTTGAAAATGTTGAAAATATGTTTGAGAGGTATTTGCAGGTTGAAGGACTTGTCGCTTACATTCAAAATAGGATCTTTTGGGTAATTCCAGCCGGCTATAGCCATATGATTGGAATCTTCTTGGTTATAACAGGTCATGGCACGTACGGCGCTTACTATTCCAGGATCTCGAACTGTTTCCATTTCCCTGGCACTTTCACTGTACGTACATGAATCGAATAGAAAGGCTCCAACATTATTTGCTAATTTTACGTCACCATCTCCGTGTATTTCGAGAGAACCCTTAATGCACAACAATGTTTCGCTCATTGCAAAGAACGAATCAACCTGATTTATGCTAAACTCCACAATGTCACTGCAATTGAATGATTTTATGAATGGAGCATAGGTTCTATATTCGGCCTTTCGAATTGACTCATCAAACATCGGTTTACGATAGATATCAAACATTGGAGGCATGTCGTTTTGGCGTAGACGTTTTCCATACATAGTTGTCATTTTTCAATTTAAAACCCAGTGATTGCAGGACCAATTTGTTTGCGAACGTGAGCTGTTTCAGCTTTGGCAACTGCTCAGCCAATGAAGTTGAAAGTGCTGCAGATTGTCTTTTATGATTTATTATTAGCCCCATCGCGCTCTAAGCTCCAACACCAACGTACTTAGTTCTCCACGAAAGTTTACAGGCTGACCGTCCTGGTCTAAGGCTATGACAGTGATGTTGGTTATTTCACGTTGTGGTATAACGGGTAAGTAGAGCAAATTATGAGGAATTTCGTCAATGGAATATCCTGGATCCACTTGTATAACGAATTCATATATAGTATGAGCAGGTCTGTTTGCATCGAAGGCTCCAGTGGTAATGTTACAATCGAAGCGAATACTAGATACTTTAATGATTTTGACGGGGAGATCTGACGAGTGCAATTTGTTAGCGTCGAGTATTTTCGGTGAAAATCCCAATATTCTTCCAAGACTATTGGTCTCCTTGAAGGAAATTTTGTATTTACTGGAAATTTCACATTTCAACGTATTGTGATTGGGTTTTAGTGAAAATATGTCCTCTGGTCTAGTTGAATTGCCCGCACCCAATTTATCTCGGATAAACCCTTCAAGATCGGCAATTTCGTAACATCCTGTGGGAAAATCAAAACTTTGAAGCTTGCCCTTGGTATCGTAGTAGTAAAACTTACAATTTTCAATGTTCGGTATACTGTGATAAGAATGAAAAGATCGTAGAGCTATTTCGTATTCCTTCTTCGGATCGAGTACAATAGGTGTAGGAGGTTGAAAGGTAAACACGTGATTGGTGCTGTTAACTCTCAGCAACTGCGACATGATGACTAATGAAATACGAATAATGTTTGAATTTAAATAACATTTATTTTTTTAATAATTGTTTACAAAGGAAACAAGTAGCTTGCGAACTCGGTGGACCGTCACAATGCGTCGTCCAATCAGGTCGGTTGTAATGGATGAAACAAGGCAATCGTATTTGTAGTTGAAAATTTGCTCGAAATTCATTGGGAAGTTTATGCCATATTTCCAGCAATTCCCAAGGTCTTACACACTCTATTAGATGTTCAATGGGAAAGTGCTTTAGTTCTTCGGCAGTGAAACTGCTTAATGTTTTTCCATGGTAGATATGTTGTAGTAATAGTTCAATCATTGTTGTAGAAATTTCAAACACAAATGACCGCAATTGATTTGATCGTAGTTTTGATATCGAGTATTGTTGTAGAAAATTCGCGCACTCTTTCCAAAATATTTAACAACTTCTTTCGGAGGCTTCAAGTGACCAAATGAATCGAAATACTCCACATTGTTGTTTATCTTTCGGTAAGCTACCCAATGACTTCCGCTATTCTCAGAGGTGTCCAAATTAACCACTGCGCATTCTTGTTTCCGGGGGCCGGCTTTGGGGAGAGTGTCTCGCATGAAAACTCCTCGAAAATGCGGTATTTTAAGCGATTTTGCGTATTGTGTTATGTCAAAGTCGGTTAATGCGTGATTGGGTAGCTTTATTGGTTTTTTTTCAAATACAATCCGAAGCCGCCTTTTGGGTACTTTTTCAGATACAGGCCAGATCCTACACGTTCCATAGCCTTATTATGACGTACATCTTCTTCCAATTTCTTTTGTGCATGCTTTGCGTCAATGACAGTTTTAGCAATCCCAGCAGCACCACCTGACAAAGCTCCGATTGCCGAAAGACCGGCAAACAAAGGGATAAGTGGTAGGAAACCTCCGGATTTCGCTACAGGTATCACTCGAGGAACCTCGACTTCTTTTTTCCCACCAAATTCTTTAATAAGTGCTTTGGCTGCTCGTAAGGCAAACGTTGCAGTGTCTTTCAAAGATGTTCCTCTCTTCAATGACTTTCCCACTTTTAGAATGACATCACGATGTAAGGAACGACGTTTGCGACGACAACCCATTCCCAGCTTTCTTTTCACCTTCATTCCGCCTGTTACAAGTAATGCAGCAGTTTTCTCTCCCAGTGAAGCGTCTTTTGATTTGACGCGTGCCCAAGCTTTATCTTCAAGTATCTGATCGGCTTTGTGTCGTTCTTCGAGAGACCTATTCTTCAAGTAAGAAATATCGTGTTGCTTACAAGCAGCGTCCAAGGGGTTGATGCCCGGATCTCCACGATCAAGACGTTTTTCCAATTTTGTACCGGCTGAAAAAAAAAACAATCAATTTTTTACATAAAGGGGTGGAGGGGGTAGTACTTACGTCCACAGTACTGATAGCTAGGTAAGTGAAGCTCAATAGGTAGTTTATTGATGAGAGAATTTAAGAGACCTTCTCCTTCAAACACCAACATTAAGACTGATACGCGTAAGTGGTAACACCTATATTTAAAGAGTAGTACTACGAAAAACGACGCACACAATGAAAATAATTCAACAAGAGCAGACTATACCCATTGAAAATCTGGATTTTACCTCAACACCAACTATTGGTAAACATGGTAAATTATTACCAAATTCTTTCCGTGCCATTATATGTGGCCCCAGTGGGTGTGGAAAGACGAATGTCGTGCTGGCGCTCCTATTTAATCCGAATGGCGCGAAATTCAAAAACGTTTATGTTTATTCAAAATCATTATTCCAACCAAAGTACCAATTGCTGCAGGAAGTTATAGCGCAAGTGAAGGGCGTTGGCTATTTTCCATTCAAAGACAACGAGGAAATAATAAGTCCAGATGAAGCTCAGCCTAATTCTGTCTTTTTATTCGATGACGTTGCATGTGATGGTCAACAGAAAATTCGGGAATACTATTCCATGTGCAGACATAAAGATATCGATGCTGCATATCTTTGTCAAACATATTCAAAAATACCGAAACAGCTTATTCGCGACAATTGTAATGTTATTGTGTTATTCAAGCAGGATGAGGTAAACTTGAAACATATATTTGACGAACACGTATCTCCTGACATGACATTTGACGTATTTAAAAATATGTGTTCAAAGTGTTGGTGTGATCGCTATGGTACATTGGTAATTATGAAAGATTTCGCCCTCAATGATGGAAGGTATCGCAAAGGATTCGATAAATATATTAAATTGTAAGCTGCGCCTTCAGTCCATACCAATATGTCTGACGATAAGGTTGCTACTGCATTGCGCAAGAAAAAAGTGTCTGAACTTGCTAGATCAATTCGAAAAAAATACTTGGCATTGAAATTGGGTAAATCAGAGCAAGATGAGTCTATTAATAAACTATTTAAGCCGATATCCAATCCACTAGAAGAAATTGTACAATCCTCGAAGACATTACAAAAATCGATTACAAATTTACAACCGAAGGAGGAAATAAAGAAAGAAGAACCCGATGATAATAATGTGTTTACACCTTTCCTCGAAACGGAACCGGTGACTGAAACCGATGAAGCGGGGAATATTCCAATGCCCGAATCTCCAGAAATAATGCGTCCTGAGGTGACACATGAATCCATTCAAGAGTATTTAGATCAATATCCTGAAATTAGTCAATCGTATATCGAAGACTATTTCCAAGATAATGGAAAAATCGATAAAAATTACGGACCTATCTACAATGATGAACTCGGTTGGAGTTTGGGTACGCGTAGAATTGGATTTGATGGAAGAAACGGCAATATCAACATACTACAAGAACGAAATAAAGAAGCTGGATCCGTGACTGGTACACCTGGCTTATACCAGCTTTTATTCTACCACGATCCAGAAGGTTACACCCAGCAGGATTTGGAGGCATATAAAACCCTTCTAGAGTATACTAAGGTTCACCTAGATACACGCAACCGTCTTAAGGGTTCAAGCACTTACAAATATCACAATGTTATCAAACCTTTGTTTAGAACAAAATCAGAATCATCGAACCGTCGTCCATCTACTCGAACACAACAGCTACTAATGGAACGTCTATCAAAAATACCGAAAAGTGGCGGAAACGTTCTCGATTCCCGTTTGGTATACAACGAAGACCCTATGGAATACATTTATTGGGATGATCCCAACGAGTTGGTTGAACGTCTAAAGCTACTAATTGCTTCGAAAGAGGCAGGTAATACGTCACACGACAACGAAATAGTAGCAATTATCAATGAACTCAAGGAAGCTGATATAATAGAATAATACAAGTTGAAACTTGTTCATTTCAATTATGCCAGTCGATAAATTCGGACATAGACATCAAACGCCCCATGCGCGTTTACCAGCGAAAATTACGTTCCCTCATACACCGGACGGTAATATTGATATTGGAAATGTGAAAATTTGTAATGTTAAAGAACCGACAGCAAATAGTGACGCTGCAACAAAAAAATATGTTGATGACTTGCGTACTATCAACTCACCACAAACACATAATATAAAGAATTTAGAAGTAGGATTGAACGAAATCAAAAACGAGCTTCATAAGATTGAAATTCCCATATTACAGGCGAATATTACCGAATTACAAAATAAAACTAACGAAATTAATACATTCATTTCGCGTAATCCCCCAGTAGCAGGTAGGGATATGGCTACGAAGAAATACGTTGACGATTCAATTGCCAATGCAAAAGTCTTCATCCTAAGAGAATTTAGTGCGAATGCAAGTATACGTGAATTGAAAAAAGAATCTGCAGAAAATATCAGAGCCGTTTCGGATTTGAAAAGTAACATTTTAGACATAGTGAACAATATTAAGGCATTGGATATGAATTTCCATAACCGCATTCAGAGTCTGGAATTGAAGCTAGCCGGTAATACATCATAATATGCACACCAAGGAAAAGAATCAACTCGTAAACGAGCTTCACAAACCTATTCGGAAAAAATTCCCTCGCAGACGCATCATTATCAAGGGCCTTGACGATCTTTGGCAAATGGATCTTGCAGAGATGAGGAATTTTGCATCACAAAATAGGAATCATAAAATGATATTGGTCGTCATTGATTGTTTTTCAAAGTTTGTTTGGACACGCCGACTAAAGACGAAGACCGGAGAGGAGATTACTCGGGCATTCTCGGACATTCTCGCTCATACACGACGAACACCTAAAAATCTACAATCCGATCGGGGGAAGGAATTTTATAACAGCAAATTTCAAAATTTAATGAAAAAACATGATATAAATCATTATAGCGTATTTAGCACGATGAAAGCTTCTATGGCTGAGCGTGTTATAAGAACATTAAAATCGAAACTCTACAAATATTTCAGTTTAAATGGCACCTACAAATGGATTGATATTCTGCCTGAAATTACTCAAAACTATAACAATACAACACATTCCACAACAAAATATAAGCCTTCTCACGTCAACAAATCCAATGAAAAATCGATTTTGAATAACACATATAGTCATTTGAAGATAGCAAGCCCGCGAAAATTTAAAGTTGGTGACATTGTGCGCATATCCAAGGTAAAACATGTCTTTGAAAAAGGATATACACCCAATTGGACTACAGAACTATTCAAAATCATCAAAGTTAAAATTACCAATCCTGCTACGTATTTACTTGAAGACATGCAAGGTACACCAATCAGCGGCTGCTTCTATGACGAAGAACTACAGAAAACATCGAATCCGGACGTTTACTTGGTGGAAAAAGTTCTTAGACGTAAAGGCAAGAAACTGTTCGTGAAATGGTTAGGCTTAGACAAAAAACATAACAGCTGGATTAATGGAGTTGATGTTTTATGACGTAAAATGCCATATAAATTGGAGTCGTTTCAGATCTTAAACTTAGTTAGCAACATGAGTTATCAAGGTGTCAGTAGTGGTTACGACAGTAGTAGTAGTGATAATAACTATTCTGCAGAGCTGGATAGAATTTTGAAAAACTATGAGTTTGCTGCAAAGTCTGAAAATGTGTACCTGCTTTCAACACAATATACAATTTCCGGTTATGAAGTAAAATGTGGAATTAGTCCGGCAAGATCATTTACGCCTGCTGTTATTCTATCTCAACAGCTAAAGTGCAGCAAAATATCTTTCAGCACTTATGAATGGTATACCTTTATTTCAATGATGACGCAACAGATGAATGCTTTCTTTCATGCCACAGACGACGCTGACAAGTTCCAACCTGATTCGTTTCCATGTGGAGAGTACTGCACCATTACTCCATCAAATTACGATGGGTGTAAGTTGATTTTCGTCAAAAAACATGGAGTTGAATATTATATGGATGAAGAAGAAGTGTCCCAAATTTTAGAACTAAATAATTTGATTTTATGATTTATATGTTATGATGGGGTTTTCTTTGAATTAACGAAATGATCGCTTCATCATCATCATCTACAAATAGAAGGGCTAACACACACTCCATGATGATTTCACAAACTGAACTTCGAAGTTCTGACTGTCACTTCTAGACGCACAAGCAAAACCACTCAAACGCATGCGATGAACGCATGCAGCGGCTGCAAGCGTCGGACGCATGCATCCATCGCACGTGCGAAACCAGGCCTTAACTTAGGTTATGTTTGTAAGAAGCATTGTCTAATATATTAGTCTAATGCTCAAACTCAAAAAACAAAATGTCATAGATATTGTTTTTTGAGTTTCATTATGAATTTTATATCAATTTTTTATATAATTTTTTACTATTATACCAACATCCTCATTTAGATAATTCCTTGAGAATGAATATATAATATTCGAAAGCTTGGAATATATTTTAAAAAGAGTACTCTCTGGTATTTTCTTGCCACATCCCCACATAAATCTTCTCTATATATATATGTCATTGTGAAGTTGAGATTTCAAGCACGTGGTTGATAACCTTACTCAACATAATTAACGTTAATTTTAAATAGTTATTTTAAGTAATAAATTGTGATAATATATTTAATAGGTAGTTTTTTAATGTTACTGATGGCCATCTATGTTTTTAATTTTGTTATCTTCACGTTTAATCTCAATAAGTTTGTAAGTATAAAAAAAACTTAAAAAAAATGTGATAAAAAAATCTAACAATATATTTTTATGTAGCTTCCCTGATGATGGGTGAAAATTCACTCGAAAGCTTGGATTAAATACTTAAAAGAGTACACGTTTACGTTTTATTGCTGCACTCCCTAAAAAATATCACTGGAAGTTAGTTCTAACTAGTCAGCAAAGACTACCCTTCACTTTATATATATATATACATAGATAGTCCCAAATTTAGCAATTTTACACGCATTTTTTTCACAGATAGACCTGAATTTTTCAAAATTATAAAGCTCAGTGCTACACTTTTATTGCAGGCGAACAGACCTATAAAGTGACACTTAATTTGATAGCTGTCAAATAATTTTGATTTTCAAAAGTAACTATATTTAAAATTAATTAGACTAATAATTATTAATTAAATAATTTTTATTAATCGGACTACACTCGCATATTATATACGAAACTCGCCTGCGGCTCGTTTCGTATCCTACAACATGCTCGTGTCTTAATGGTTATCATTACATGATCGTTCCATAAAATACTAATTAACACACGTGGTGGTTCATTTATATTCTTAAAAAACAAGGTTAGAGTATGTATAGTTCCGACATATGACAAGCCACGAATTATAGTTTTTGATCCAAAAATTTTATTTTTAAAAACAAATTTATTTTCCGCAAATCGCTAGGAAATTTTGACATTCCTGTCAAAATTTCTTGAAGAAAAAGTCAGGACTTCCTTACTGTAAGGAAATGATATTTCCGTACAGTTGTTAGTGTTCTACATAATCCATAAAACGTCTGTATGCATTTTCGTACTTTTCTCTTGATTTCTTTGGCAATAATTCTAATGAAGCAGTATTCACTGCCTCAACCAGCTCTGGAGGAGTCCCAGGAATGGAAATTTCATCATCACTTATCATTTTACTTTCGAGAACACCAGCAATTAAATTTATAAGCGTCAAGTTTGACAATTCAACCTCAATACGTTTCCATAGTAACCCAAGTAATTTTATTAGGAATTTCAAAGCATCATTTATTTGGGAATAAAATTATCGCGTTTTTTTTTTAAATCAATCAATATCTGTCGAATTTTAAACGATTTGCGGAAAAATAGTATGTTTACCTCGTAGGAAAAGCCACATTTCTGGACTCTGTGTTGCTAAGTCTCGGCTTGCGCCTCGACTTCACAGTCTTCCAGGAATGTTAAGCTTTTCCTACCCGGTAAACAATGTACTATTTTTATCAATACAACTTTTATAATACCGACAATTAAAATACGTCTTAACTATTTGAACTCTACCAATTGACTGACTATCTATTGTCCTAGGCACTTTTATATCTTCTTGAAAGGATGTTGATTCAGCTTATATTTTATAAATGTTGCCATTGTTTGGAGGTGACATAATTCCTCCCCCTGAAGATTCAGCTTCGGAGGGCTGCAAGCTTAAGGAAGATGAACGTCTCGAAGATGTGGGACGTCTTGAAGGTTGAAGGCCTCTTCTTGAGTGATAATGGGATGCCTGGTTCTAAACTTTCTGTATACTATAAACAGAGCGATTATTATCAATAAAATATAAAGAATAATAGTACAGGCACTAGGAGTATAAGTAAAAGTAGTGTCTTCTAATATGGGTTCATTCTTGAGGATTCTTTCTCGTAGGGTGTTGAGTTTGTTCAAATTAATTGGCGATAACGTGAGGTTATTGATTTCATTTTTTAATTTTGTATGTAGAATTACTGTCTATGGGAACAGAGCTGGTTGACTTTCAAATTTAATAGGTTCATTGTTTGAGATGGTTTCTCTATCGGTAGTAATTTGGCAATTTTTAGGAATGTTGTGTGTGCCAACGTGTGCCAACTAGGTTTAATATTTCTTCTTGTTGATAGCAATGAAGTTTGATTTTGGTTTATTTTGGTAGAATCAATATCCATTGATTTGTTGTATCTAGTCTTTGGATTGTTGTTCGGGAAATTTCAATTGGCAACTGGTTGCAGGTGGAGGTAGTTTCAAAGTTCAGGATTTGAAGTTCGCAAAGGCTGCTTTTTTGGACTTCATGGAGGCTAGTATCTTCGCATAGATATTTTTGGATTTCTAATTTTTGGCATGGGGTTTTCATAAATGCATAGTACAATTTATTTTTAATTACAAATGAATTTTCGGGAATAATGACCTTAAATTGACTCTCTTTCTTAATTGGTATGGAATAAAGATGGAATAAATCTAATTCATATGGTAATGTTATTGGTATATGTAAAATATAAATTATTTTGTCTACGACTATTTGATAATTTTAACATTTTACGTGTGCTTCTTTAAGTATAATGACGTACATAATTCACCCGTGGATAATAGGTGTGTATAATGAAAAGGTCACATGACGTATAATTATATTGAAGATTATTCTTACAAACGACACAATATGTTAATTAAAAATTTTCATCAAGACCCCGGATTCGAACCTGCGACCTCGCTATCCAAAGTTAGAGCACCAAACCATTCGGCCATAGAGACATATATTAGATTTTATCAAGGTTGTGTATATATAGGAGTCGAGCGAATTATTTTATCCAGTGTGTATGATGTATGTCAAAAGCAGAAGTGACGTTTTAAATGATTTATTGCTAATTGCAAAAATTCAAATAACTATACTAGTGTTTGATTGATATTACTAAAAAATATAATATGAAAAGTGAATTAGACAATGAATTGAATACTTATTCAATATATAATTTGTTGAATAAGGTAAGAAGTTATAAACTATCTGAATGTAGAGACTATATTGTTTTAGTTTGACAAAAAATGCATACCTAAACAGGTAATTCATAGTCGTGGACAAAGTATAGTATTCTACTCACATATAATGGCTATTATTATATGCTTGTTGAATAATATACTATTATTATTCAATGTGAAACATGAAATTTTTATAAGTTTTTCAAAAATTAATATTTTATTTATTTCTAAGTCAACTGGCAGTTGAGTTTTTCTTAAATTTTTAAATACGTTAATTATGGGGTTTAAATCATAATAGTATATGACTTCATGAAAGTATTCGGTGACTTTTGCTGTACCAAGTTTTACTGGTATCAGACCTGGGTTATCTTCTAGATTTCTTAGTTTAATTGGTTCCGGTCATCCGAGTATTCCGGGTAACCTGAAACGATAATTATTTATTACTATTATAAAATGAATATAATCTCTTAAGTGGGTGTTTTACATTGTCCATATGTACTTTGCCGTGTTTTTCTGTCGTAAGCGTTTTACGGTTTTCATTGACTGTTTGTATAGTTATGGGTTTAAGAAATTTATTTGCATTTTTAGATCTTGCTTTCTTTTTTATATATACCTTTTGATCTTCTTTAAACATTGTGGGGTCTTCGCTGTTTTTATTTACTTTTTCTAAGGTGTGTTGTTTATTTCCTAATAAATCTGAATTGATTTTTAAGTATAATAATTTTGATCGTTCTTTGTGTTGATTTACATAATCATTAATTAATAATTTGTCTACATCTATGTTAAATGGGTCATTATCTGTAATGTGCCCGTTGATGACATCTATTGGTTTTAAATTTGTTGTTGAATGTAAAGAATTATTGTAAGCTAATATGGCATTTATCATTTTGGTTTTTATTGGTGTGGTGTTAAATCCTTGTGTATTTAATAAACGTAAGTGTTCTATTAGGGTGGAATGGAATCTTTCGATTGTCCCGTTTGATTCTGGATGTTCTGGGGAACAAAAATGAATATTAATTTTATGAAGACCTAAAAGTTCCGTTATTACAGAATTTTTGAATTCTGTTCCGTTGTCACAAATTATTAGTTTAGGGGTACCGTGATGTGAAAAGAATTTATTTAAATTTTCGGCAACTTCTGTACCTTATTGTGCTTCCAAAAAATAGGCTTGAGCATATTTTGAAAAACTATCTACTATTGTTAAGAATTTTGAATTTTCAAAAGTGAAAGAATCTATGTGGACTATTTCAAATGGTTTAGTAGCTGTAGGTGTCAAATTCATTTTAATATTGACGGGGTGTCTATCGTATTTACACTGTTGGCAAATTTCACAATCATTGATAAATGTTTGAATTGATTTTTTCATATTTGGCCAATAATATTTTTCTTTGATACGTTTTAAGGTTTCTTCAATTCCGCGATGATTTGATTTACCTTCGTGGTAATTATTAATTGTTTCTTTAATGTCGTTTTGGTCTGTAACGTCTGATAATTTTTTAGTACATCTTTTAAATTTGATTGAGGAATGCCTAAAGTTTTGTTGCAAACAATTCGAAAATGGTTCGTATAAATTTTGATCTTCAAAATAGAGATAGTACGAGACGTCGGGAACAATATATTCTCTAATGGAATTTATTATGTCGTTATTTGTATTATTTTTTGAAATTTGAATATGAATTATTTGTTTATTTCCGAAAAGAATTTTTATTTTTGGAATTGCTGGTGAGTGGTGAACTGAATTTATAAAAATTTGATTTTTTCCGTAGTTTACTGCATGATCTACGATGGGAATACCTACTACAGGGTGTTCGTCTGCATTGGAGTGTACGGTATTGTCATCACTAGAATTTTGATTGTTTTGGGCATTTTCTAGAGGCGTTTCGTCAATGTTTACTGCCATTGAAATGTTGTCTAAGTCATCTTGAGGGTTTGTGTCGTTGTGTGTTTCGTTTTGTTGTTTAGAAGTGCAGGGCTGTGGTGAATTTTTATTTATTTGTTCTGGATAATTAAATTTAACAGATTTATTTTGGTTATTATCAAAGTCATTTATAATTTCGTCTAAACTTTCCCAAATGAGTTGTCATTAAACTCGTAATTATTATTGTGAATATCGTCAGGATTTTCATTATTTTGATTATCGTTACTTTCTACATTATACAACTCTTCTGCAATAAAATTGGGTGGACCATTTGGTCTGAAGCGTGTAGACTGTTGTCTATTATTATTGTTATTATTAAATGGTCGAGCGTTGCTTGTAGAAACGCTCATAGGGGTAGGAGCAGGTAATCTTGTATTTTGATTCGGTTTAAAGACATTTTTATTTTGATTTGGCTGTCTAAAAGCTTGAATATTAGTGGGGAAATGTCTTTGTATGGGCCTTGGTTGAACTGGTATAGGTCGTGAAGGGAAATTATTATTTTGCCTAGCAAAGAAATTATTTGGGGTTCTAGAGTTGAGAGAAAAGTTTGAATTTTGGTTGGAATTAGAAAAATTTGGGTTTTGATTTGGTCTAAAATCATTTCTATTAAATTGATTAGGTTTTGGAACATTAACCTGTTTTGGGAAATTTTTATTAGAAGAATTTTGCAAATAATGAGCATTTTCTTCCTGTAAAACATATTGCATTGCTTCGCTTAAAGTGGTAGGTTTCATACATCTAATAGTGGTTCCTAACGGTTCTCTTAATCCAGATAGGAAAGTTTTTAAGGCTAAATTTTGGTATAAAGTTCGTTTCAGGGTCTTTGCAGCATCAGTAATTTCGTGTATATTAACATAGCTACAAAGTAGATTTAAAATATGTAAACATCTGTCGTAAAATGACTGATTACTTTCACTATTATTTTGTTTTAGCATAACGAGATCTCTATTTAAGGAAACCTCATCTCTTTGGTCAGAAAAGTTATTTGTTAAAGTAGTTTTTAGTTGATCCCATGTAATGCAATTGACAACTGATTTTGCATTTCCTCTCAATTTGGAAATGATTGAATTTAATAAATAAGTGTTTAGAAAATCGTCTGGATCGGCTCTATTATAAAATTTAAGCAATAGGGATTCACTAACAGATAAAAATCGGTTTAAATCATTCGGATTTCCGTCGAAATCCGGAATGCAGTCTAAATATTCACTTTTAAAAACATCAGCCCTTGCATCAGGCATGATTGTTAAATTATTATTATTAGAAAATAAATTTGAATTTGGATTTGAAATTTAGTCAGTTGAAGGCGTATCTTGAATATTATTAATTTCATCCAATATAGACGATAAATCGTCGACAAAATTATCAAAAATCATAAATTGTACTTACACAATTATAAAAACGATGTACATAATCTTCCTTCTTCTTAATATATCTATGAGGGGCAATGGCTGGATTTTGGCAATGTAGTCCTCACCAGGTCCTTTGGTCCTCGCAAATTTGGGCAATTTGTGTACCAAACCTCGATGATCTGCTTTGGAAAGGATTGAACAGGTTCTCGATGAACTGATGGGTAATCCTCGTAGTTGGGTACCTCACTGAACAAGCACCTTCACAGTTTTACTAAAAACAATGTTCGTCTATTCCGGCTAATCGTTGAAACGAAAAATTACACAATCGATTTGTATAATCCCGAAATATCCTATTGACTGCGCCAATTATAGTTTTTGATCCAAAAACTTTATTTTTAAAAACAAATTTATTTTTTATCAATACAACTTTTATAATACCGACAATTAAAATACGTCTTAACTATTTGAACTCTATTGTCCTAAGCACTTTTATATCTTCTTGAAAGGATGTTGATTCAGCTTATATTTTATAAATGTTGCCATTGTTTGGAGGTGACATAATTCACGGTTATAGGTGTAGGGGTTGTCTCAATACAATATACATTACAATTACTTCATTTAAAAACCAGGAGGAGCGATTTGAATTCAAGTTGGCAATTCTGTAGACCTCTGATTGGTCAGGTTCCGCCCAGTTTCACACAACACTTTTTAACATTGACATTTCTGGCATATAAATTATATTGTTTACATCCCGTATAGTCCCTATATATCTTAGATCACTTTGGTTAGTAATTTGACGGTCCGTATATATTAGATTTCTGAATAAACGATACAGATTTCTAACCGCTAGTAACGACACTAATAATTTTCGGCGATATACGGACCATACGGATCATCGTCCTCGTTTTCTAGTTATTTCATCATTTTTACTCAGTTTTCCACTCTATTATAAAAAAATAGTTTTTTTCAGAATTCCTGTGTTTAATTTCTGCGATTATGGATCCCTCTACTCCAAGTACCAGTTGTTCGCGTATTCCGCCACAACCACGAACACGGCTAAGTTTAGGACATTTAGGAATGACAGAAAAACAATACATAATAAATATGTATAAACAAATTTTGGATGGTAAGCCGAATACCAAAATTGTTGATATTATATCGAAAATTTCTCAAATAGCAGGTAAGTTACCATAATAACTTCCAAATTAGGAGTAGTATTAAATGCTGATTATTTTTCTTACAGGAGTAGCAAAGTCAACAGTTTACCGATCACTGAAAGAATACCGTAGTAGTAGAACAATTACCAGCCCAAAAAATATTGGTGGAAGACCGTCACTTCTTAAAAATTTCGATGAAGGATATAAAAATTCAGTTTGAAGAATAGTTCATAGTTTTTTTTTTAAACGAGTTACCTACAGTTGATAAAATTTTACAAGCTTTGAAGGAACGCTCAGATTTGTTAAAATTGTCCCGGTCATCTTTATATACTTTCTTAAAACAAATTAACTTCAAGTAAGTGTGTAACTTTGAAGAGTCAAATGTACTGTCTCTTATCATATAATATATTTTTAGATATTTGAAAAGAAATCGGAAAAGTGTGTTGATAGAGCGTGACGATATATGTCGATGGAGGTTAAACTATCTAAGATCCATGAAACAATATAGAGGAGAAAACAGGCCAATCTTTTACTTGGATGAAACTTGGACTAATGAAGGTCATACTAGGGGAAAAACATGGGTGGACCAGAGAGTAACAAGTAGTTGTCAGGCCTGTAACGAAGGTTTATCCACCGGCCTGAGAACTCCTACAGGAAAGGGGAGACGCCTTATAATTTTACATGCTGGTTCTGAAGAAGGTTTCGTAGAAAATGCATTACTAATTTTTGAAGGCAAAAAAATGGAAGATTACTATGATGAAATGAACTCAGAAGTATTTGAGTATTGGTTCAGTTCATTTTTGACAAAATTACCAAATAATGCTGTGATTGTGATGGATAATGCATCATATCATAGCCGTAAAGTTGAAAAGATTCCTTCCTCGTCATCAAGAGAAGCTGAAATGCAAGAATTGTTAGAAAGTAAAAATATTCAATTTGATGTAAATTTGAGAAGGTGTGAACTCTTATACCTAATTCGACAACATAAAGATAACCGTAATTTGTATGTTGTCAATGAAATGGCAAAAGAATGTAACAAAGTTGTATTACGGCTGCCACTATATCATTGTGAGTTAAATCCAATTGAATTGATATGGGCACAAATCAAAAATGAGGTGGCAGCTAAAAACACAACTTTTAAGTTGGCAGATGTCAAAGACCTTTTATTGAGTGCAATTGAAAATGTAACTCCTACAAATTGGCAGAAATGTATACAACATGTCATCAAGGAAGAGGAGAAAATGTCCACACTGGATGGAATAATGAATGACATGATAGAGCCTCTAATAATATCTGCCAACAGTAAATAGGCAGCAAGAGTTCGGCCTCATGGCGGAGGCGCTAACATGGGAATCTCCATAAGAAAATCATCAAAAAAGCTAAGGTCTGAAAACGTCAAAATTTTGCTGCGTCTGCGCGAGGGTTGGCCATATATACAGGGTGGATCAAAAGTATCATGCTCGAAAGGCCTTAACTATTATATACAGAGTGGAAGGCATTATTATATACAGGGCGTGTAACATGCCTGCTAGAAAGGCCTTAACGTATATTATATACAGGGTGCGTCTGCTAGAAAGGTCTTATTATATACAGGGTGAGTAACGCTGAAAGGCATTATCTATTATATACAGGGCGAGTAACATGCCTGCTCGTACGGCCTTAACGTCTATTATATATGCCAAACGTACTACGTCTATTCAACATAGGGTGTATAGACAGGCGACATATCGTTGAAAACACATATACAGGGTGAGATGCGCTCGAAAGGCCTTATTATATACAGGATGAGTAACGTCGAAAGGCCTTATACAAGGCGAGTAACGTCGAAGGACCTTAACGTCTATTATATACAGGGTGAGAAACGCATGCGTGACTCGTTCGAAAGGCCTCAACGTCTATTATATACAGGGTGGATCAAAAGTATCGGGAATTCACACCGTGTTCTTACGTCATCACGTTCGAAAGGCCTTAACGTCTTACGTAAATCATATACAGGGTACACCGTGCGTGACAGGTGGGATATCGTTGAAAACACATAAACAGGGTGTAGCATTGGAAACTCCACGTTGTCACGTCAAACGTCACCTTGTCAAATGCCACATTGTCAATGTCATGTTGTCACGTCAAACGCCACGCTGTCATTCGTCACGACGTTTAACGTCACGTTGTCAAGTCAAACGTCACGTTGTCATGTCAAACGTCACACGTCAAACGTCACGTCATCATACATCACGTCGCCACGTCAAACACTCTCAGTTAGAGGGAATTTCTCAAATCCTGCATGCTATACACTATCTTAACAACTAATATCGTACAATGCTAAACTAAAAACTTGATATCTTATTACTAAAGTTGGTAAAAAATATTATGGATCTACTATCATAACAGGTGAGAAGTTTTCATCTCAATGCCACGAGAAGTTACAATAGTGACGTCACGAACTATTTTAACAATAGCCTGGTGGTAAAACAATAAACAAAGCATTCAGAACACTTGGTACTTAATAGTGAGGTTATGCTGATTTATAATAATAGATCGTGTTTAGAGTTTAGTTGGTTTTGCTTCAGTGTACTTTTAAAGTTATTTTAATTGTTGAGCTTGCATATTTAATAATATATAATAACGGTTAATAGTTGTTTGATAATTTTTTATCGTGTCTATTGTTTCACCACCAGGGTATTGTCAATGCCAACTGTCGTGGACATACCCTATTAAACAAAATTAAAGCAGAGCGCCCTCTATGAGAGATTATAAATACCAAGTAAGGTTATGAATAGCTCAGTATTCGAAAAATTCTTAGAGCAAACATGAACGTGATATGTCAAACATCATATGTGAAGAGAAATTCTATTCTTGTGATAGGAAATATACAGAGTGTTTCAATAGAAACAAAATTTTTTTTAATCTACAGTATTGACAATGTTAGAACTATTATGGTTGTGAAATTTCCATTTTTTTTGCAAACCAGACTCAAAAGACACCGACACATATACGATCGAAAGTGAATATCAAACTCAACTGATAATAAATCCTAGTTTAGAGGAAAACATCTTAGATTTATGACAACGATTAGACATTGCTAAACGATCCGTTTATTCGCCGGATACTAGCAGTTGTCAGGAAGTAAACGTAAGAATTTTCCAGAAATCCACTTTAATATCACAAGAGTCCGTTATTGAATAGTGTCCCCAGGGTAAGGTGTTATCTGCTCTAGGATTCAGAACGAATAAGATTTTGAACTACAGTTTTCTGTTGCCAGTTATTGAGACATTCTTCATAATCTTCATACGTTATTGTAGTTTTTACAACAGATGACTTTACTTCTTTAGCTTTCTTTGTTACCACCACGTTCTTATGTTCAGTCTCTATTTCATCCCCATCATACCCTTCATCAATCAACCTCTTCCGCTTCTTAGCGACATCATCATCAGTTGTCAACACCTTAGTTGTGTAGAGTTTCGAACGAAGGCCCACGTACTCAGTCATTGGAACACCATTATTTTCATCCTTCATCATTCCCAAGACTTTCTCATTCACCAGAGGAATGCCATATATATTTCCGGGAGCATAGTCATCATCATCTAGATTCAATTAACAAACTTCTGAGCGGTAATATTGACTAAAATATGACTTCCCTTGGTGCTTCAAATGTATTTGGATCATTGCTTTAAATTTATTAAAAAAAATTGTGCGTTTTCGGATTATTTTTTGAGTTTTTATTTCTGTTCATTTACTTATAACCTTTATGCCACCTTTGAAATTGCGGTTGTGAATGTATTTCATTTTTTAAATAAAAACAATTTTTCAAAATGGGTTTTTTTGGGGGCCTAGGGCGAAGAAACTTAACACTTATATATAACTATTCATTTAAATCATTGATTACTTTGACTTTATGAAAGTATACAAATTCTCTAAGAGCGCTGTTCGGCATATCGTTCGGTGTTATGGAACAAAATGCATAAAAAATTTGTAAAGGACTTACAGAAATCTAGAACATTATAATAATATTGACAAAAATTTAAATTTTCTAGCTTTGAAACACGTTCTATAATCAAATTATTCAATTTCAAAATTTGGGATACTTCTTCATCCATGTAATATTCGACGCCATGTTTCCTGACAAACATAACCTTACAACCATCGTAATTTATTGGGGTAATGGTACAGTACTCTCCACATGGAATCGGATCAGGTTTGAACTCATCTATAGTCATTTGTTGCATCATTATTGAAATAAATTCCTGCCATTCGTCATCAAGTGTCAAACGATATTATATCGGCCTTCTTGAGCTCATTGATAATATTGCTACTACTCGTATTTCGGAGTATATCACAACTGGATACCCAATCAGGTACTATAGTTTTGATGCACCCTATATATGTTAAAATAATGTTGCAACTACTTAGTGTCTTTGCCTCATTTTGATACATCCTGTATATGTTTGGAAAGAATGTTTCGTATAGTTAACGTTTATCAACAAATCTAAATAAAGTTAAAATAATGTTTCAACTACTTGGTGTTTTGATACATCCCAAATACTACACATATGTGTAGATTAAACTGAATGATATGAGCCGTTACGTATCTTTTTTACTATGAAATTTTGGAAACCAGATGCAATTAAGTATTTTGAAGAATCATTCAACCATATGTATTTTAATAATTCAATCCAATAATCTTACATTAATAATTTTGAAATAATTTCCATAATTGATAAGAAAAAAACAGGAAATTCGATATCGTTTCAATGCTGCAATACTGACGCAATTGATAAGAACAAAAACCGGAAATTTCTATCGTATTTTATAACAATGTTATTTTTGCATATATTTTATACTTGAATTTCAAAACTGATGCATAAAACTAAGGCGAGCCGAGAAATTTTCTTTCAACACCAGTAAGTGACATCAACGATTCGTAGCAGCAAGTGCAGTAAAAAAAGTGATATAAATATAGAAGTAAGTTTTTCATTTTGTGTAGTCTACCTTCATACTATTTAAATACAGTGTGTGCTATTTATTTTCCAAATTACTCTGCCTTGTTCCATATATTCAGTTCATACCACCAATTCAATTCACGCTTTGGCATTACTTGCAATTTTTTCAAATATAGTGTCAGTTATTTTTTCTTCGATGTTCTCCCATTTTTTTGTTAATACTGAAAAAATTGATTGAATTATTCAATTGTCATTATTTCAAATACAATGTGTGCTATTTTTTTTCAGTTCATACCGATAAATTATTCAAATTCTCCTCCAATTTATACTATTTTAATATAGCGGGTGCTATTTATTTTTTTAAGAATCACTGGGTTATATTCACAATTTATACCGCTAAATTTTCTCAACTATAATCACTCGCTTTTTCTCTCGATGTTTTTCGATAATATATATATATATATATATATATATATTTTTAACGTTTTACCAACATAAAATCTGACGTTATTGAGTGTTTAATCACTTATAATAATGTGCTGAAAAATAAATTCAATAAATCAATGAAGTTCCTTCATGTTGACAACGGGACAGAGTACTGTAATGAAGCCGTCAAGAACTATTTACAAACAAACGGTATAGAGTTGGAAACTACTGCACCCTATACACCAGAACAAAATGGACGAGTAGAACGTGATAACCGCTGTAACGTGTTTTCCTTCTATGGTGGTCTGCTACCACTCGAACACGTCACTATGGACACCCTTGACTAAAAATCTTTCGACGGAATACTCGGGCGCCAGATTTTTAACGTGGTTTGCTCCACGGCCCCTTGACCATTAGCGTCAAGAGTTCCAGATAGCCTCAGATGGAGGTTACGGAAAATTCCAGGGGTCTTGTTGAATTATTTCAACCAATTCTTTATCAAATCTTTAACACGACTCAATTGAATATCGATTTTTATATTAAAATAAGTTACGGTAAATAGCGGAGAAATCAGGAACTTTGTTTATTACTACCTTGTGGTCTGTTATGAATAATTTTACAGGAGCGAGTAAAAAAAAAACGGGAGAAAGAACGCACGGTCAGAGCCGGTAAGGTTATCACAACCACGGAAAACTACTCTCGACACACGAGACGTAAACGTATTAGATCTGCAGGGTAATCAAATAAATTATGGCTAGGCCACTTCCAAATCTGATTATCCCTTGAATCTAAAGAAAACCGGCAAACTATTGTTAAGAAAAAAATTATATCAGAAAGGTACCACGGAACTGGAAAACAACGATTTAAATCTGACAGGTAATCAAATAAATTATGGCTAGGCCACTTCCAAATCTGATTATCCCTTGAATCTAAAGAAAACCGGCAAACTCAAAAAAAAAATTATAAACGGTACCACTAGTTTTGACACACAGTGTAAAAACAAAAGATCCTGAATATAATTAAAATGCACCAATTCATATAAATCTTAATTGTATATTAATGACTTGTGAAGAAAATAAAATGTAAACTCAATATAAACCCGGCGAATAATTAGAAACCAATTACCTTCGCAATTGAAATCAAAAACACATTTTCTAAAACAAAGTTACATTTATTTATCCTGATCTCAAACAAAACAACTTTTCTAACAACAGAAAAAAAAATATAACCGGTACGGAAATTTCCATGAAAATATCAAACTTTTTCTATTTTACGGAGGTACGAAAATTTTCAAATAAACGGTGATAAAAATATGTTTACCTTCTTAAGTCGGTTTCTGTATCGATGTTCACTTTTGTCACAAAAGAATTAATGTCTTTAATTGTAAATATATGCCGGTAACCGGATCGGAATAACACAAACTTGGGACACACACTTTACGTACAAAAATTAGCAGCAGTCAACGGTAAAGGTAAAGGTAAAGGTAAAAGGTGAATCAGCGGTCGGTCTCTCTAGCGGTCGGCGGTTAGCGGTCTCTCTGTACGGTCAGCTGTCTTTCGTTCGCTCTCTAGCTCTCTCGCAAGAATCAATTCTTCTGCTATTTATATCCTTATTTTCAATATTAAAATTTAGATACCACAAAAAATTTGTCATATACCAGACGTCTTTCGGAATTAAATAAATGGCATATATACCAAATGTCCTTATCGATTGAAATATTTTAACTTTAGAAACTACTAAATTTTATGGTAGAATTCAATTACGTACCTCCGGCCTTATACTAAAAAAAATACAAAACAATAATATACCTAACAATAAATAAAAAATCAATTTAATAAAAGAAAAGAGAGTTTGAATTCAAGTAACGAGTTATAATATATCTAAAGTGGTGAAAATTAACCCTTTATCTATAACAAAAAAATAACTCGTTACACACCCCCTTTTCTTCGGTAAGAAAAATATTAATGAGCGAAAGTCCAACTTTCGATCATTATATTTTTTTTAACACACTATGTGAGCAAAAAAAAACAATGAATGTGTATCCAGGAAGTTGCCGTCTCACATCCTGGAACTTCGGGTTGAGCGGTCCGGAAGATAAGGTCCTCTTCCACGAGATGAATATCATCTGTCAGGGTGATGAACTTCCGGGATTCTATCCTGTCGCCTGGCTTGTCGATCTCTGCCGGTTTTTGCTTTGGCGTTTTGTACTGTTGACATTGCAGACATCTTCTCACGTATTTGGTGATGTCCCTGAACATTCCTGGCCAATAGTACAATTTTGCCATCTGGCTGATGGTTTTAGCAATCCCTAAATGTCCGGCGCTTGGACCATGATGGTTTTCTTTCAAGACTCGGGTTCGATCGGGCTTTGCTATGCACAGTTTCCAAGGATCGGTAATACCTGGCTCCCGGAAATCATTTATGTCCCAGAAATAACGGTATAGACAGTCTTGTTTAATGCAATAGTCCGGAAACTTCTCTGGATCTTTCAGAACTTTTTCTTTTTTGTTCCGGTACCACGAACATCCGGCGATTACATCGATCAAATCGGACGGTGGGTCGGTCTCGGCGGTCGTGGGTAGCTAATTCCTAGACAAGGCATCGGCTACACGGCTTAGTGCACCTTCATGGTTTTGTATTTCGAGATCAACTCCAAACAACAACGGATAAACTTCAGAAACTTCCACAACGGGCTGCTCCTTGTCAACCCCTAACACCAGGGAAAATTTAGAGACTCCGGAAACACATTTTCCTTTATCAACCCCTAACAACACCGCGGAAGATTTAGAAACTTTCATAACGGATTGCTCCTTGTCAAACCCTAACACCAGGGAAGACGCAGAGACTTCTGAAACAGACTTTCCCCCATCAACCCCTAACAACACCGGGGAAAGTTCAGAAATTTCTATAGCGGACTGCTTCTTGTCAACTCCTAACACCAGAGAAGACTTAGAGACTTCGGAAACACATTTTCCGCCATCAACCCCTAACAACACCGGGGAAGACTCGGAAATTTCAAAAACAGACTGCTCCGTATCAACCCCTAACTCCAGGGAAGACTCAGAGACTTCGGAAACAGATTTTCCGCCATCAACCCCTAACAACACCGGGGAAGACTCGAAAATTTCAAAAACAGATTGCTCCTTGTCAACCCCTAACTCCAGGGAAGACGGAGAGACTTCAAGAACGGACTGCTCTTTGTCAACCCCTAACTCCAGGGAAGACGTCGAGACTTCAGAAACGGTTGGATTTCCAGAATAACGGTTTTCTGTGATCATCGGAACATCGGCTTCTTTCATTGATTGATTTACCAACCCTAAGATTTCAACAGGACTTGCTAATGACGGTCGCCTTACAATTTTATTATTGATGTGAATAGTGCCAGTTCCTAACTCCAAACGGAAATTATATTTTTGGAGAACATCGTGTCCCAAAACAATATCGGTTATTAGACCAGGGAAATGCTCTAACGATCCCTCCATAGTGACGTCATCGATTTTCCAACTGAGGTCATAAATATCAGTGATGGAGACTAAATTTCCATTAGCTAAACGGGCCTTCGTTGTTTGACGGGCGCTAGTTTGCTTCTTTTGGGAAAATGTCTTAGCTACTTGATCACCAATATACGATACTGCGGCTCCAGTATCCAACAATGCTTGAAATTTGTGATTTCCTATTCCGACGTCTATGTGCGGTCGGGGGTCGTTCATTTCAGCCGGCGGCGTTTCGGTATGAGAGGCAAAGATTTGCGGAAGCTGTGTCGGCCTCTCCTCAGCACAGCTTCGGATTAGTTTTCCTGCCTCCTGCAGGAACAATCTCTGGAGAATACTCCTTCCTTCTTGCAACGGGAACAGAATATCTTCGGCGGGTTTTGGCAGTTGTTTCGGTAATGTCCCGACTCACCACAACGGAAACAGATTGGCGAACGGGAAGACGATCCAGACGGTTGACGAGTAGAATCAGGCGGCGAACGTAGAGGAGTATCGGCCGGTGAAGATTGGCTAGTACTGACAACGGGTTCTCTGGACGGACCAGGAGCAGAGTTGTAAGACGGTCCATATCTTGGTCCTATCTGCTGCGGTCTGACGGGTCTGACGGTCCCAGCTACAGTGGGCTGGGTACATTTTGGAGTTCCTTCCTGAGAAGCTCATATTCCCTCACAGCCTGACAGAATGTGGAAAAATCATCAAAGTCCGTTTTTCTGATTTGCAGACGGTATTCAGGCAATAAGTTGCGGTACAACCATGCTAACTGTTGTTCGGGAGTTAGCTTTCCATGTCGTCGCATTAGAGTTTGTAGCTCGGTTATATATGTTGCAGCGGACTCATTTCTTCTTTGTAAACGACGGCTTATCTCAGCCTCCAAGTCGTCTTCGTAATTAACGGGGTAGAAGAAAATTCGGAAATCGGTTTCAAATTCCTCCCAGGTCGTGTACCTGCTCCGGTTGTTACGGTACCAAAATGCGGGTTCACCTGATAGTAATTCCGGTAACACCGGCAGCAATCTATCTTTCTCTATATTCTTGGCCGTACAAATCTCATCAATTCTCTCTATAAACGAGGCAGGATCTCCCCGGTTTCCAAAAGACACTTTCCAATCGTGTGCATTTATTGGAGGAGTGGCCATGACGGTTGGTACGGGTCTGGTATCGGTTCGGTCAGAAACGGGTCGTGTAGGAATATTTTCTTTCCTTAAAATTCTTACAAGCCTCCTTCTTTTCTCCGGAGCTGTTCCAGCAACTGAAAAGTTTCTCTTTTCTAATTCGGTATTAAGACCCTCGTTTCTCAGTAAATATACCCAGCTCACTCGATTGTCTGTTCCTTCTTCCACGGAAGTTACGGTCGGTAGCTGGGCAGGACCTCCAGGAACGGATTCGGATTCCTTAGTTTCGTCCTGAGCGAACAAAACCGGCAAGTCAAGATCTTCGGAGTTTCTCCTTGACATAAGGCGGAAGACAGTCGAAATCAGAATGACAATAATACATCAAGATTATTCCAGAACAACAAAAAAAATCAAAAACGGTATAAAACGGTTCCTACTATAATCAAGAATCGGCGAAACGGAATAATAAAAAAAATCTCTGCCTAAAACAACACAGAAACAATAACTATAAATAACTAAAAAATATACTATAAACTATAAAATTAAGTTTAGTTTTTAAATTTGACAGATCAACTGACTATATTGTAGGATATGCAGACTCTGATTGGGCTGGGGACAAAACTGACCGAAAGTCCACAACAGGCTATATATTCAAATTACTAAGCTGCACTGTTACATGGGCTTCTAGAAAACAGTCAGTGGTTGCTTTGTCCTCAACCGAAGCAGAGTATAATATAGCACTTAGTTTGGCTGCCAGTGAGGCATGTTGGTTAAGAAATTTATTCTTCGATCTTTTACTTACAAAAGAATATGTATGTGTTAGAATCTTTGAAGACAATCAGTCAGCCATAAAAGTTACAAAAAATCCCGAGTGTCACAGTAAGATGAAACATATTGATATTAAAGTACATTTTATTCGTGATAAAGTAAAGGATAAGGTAATCACTGTTGAATATGTTAGTACAAATGAGCAATTGGCAGACATCTTCACTAAACCTTCAAGTGGCAGTGTCTTATCAAAGTTTCGCAGTAGGTTAGGGTTAGAATAAAACAAATACTTATGTATTAGGTATCTTGTTTATTTTTATTTTTAAAAAGAAAATTTTTTAGTTAAATAATGTTATCATTAAGGGGGAGTGTTGGTAATAATGATAAACTTTAGTTCTTTATTTTTGGCAAGCCTGTAAGCTTGACATTCAAGCGAGTTGACTTGTGACACCGTAGTTAGTAGTTGTACATGACAGACACACGTTGTTATAAAAAGGCCTTATAAAATACGAACAAGGTTAATGTGAAAACCTTTTACACATACTGTAAATACCTGTTTACAATAAACTACTTTTGTTCAAATACAAACCTAACATATTTATTACTCCGAAGAAACCAAACATATCCTGACGCATTTCTCAACAAAAATGATACTTACTTTATCTCTCTTTTTTCAGCTGCTGCGATTTAATGTTGCTGCTAGATGAACTTGTAAAAAATGTTCCATGCGTTAGCTAAAAAAGGTAAAAACAAAATGTAAAAAAGCGAACAAAACAATTGAAAATATTAACAAATGTTGAAATAAAATCAAAAAGTTAAACTTAAAAAATTAATAGCATAAATGTTTTTTTTTAAACTGAATGATAATAATTATTGACAGATATAAGGTATACTTTTAGGTGTATGGAAAACGGATGATTGGATGATGTCTTCGAATACATATATAACCTCAAATAACATGCTAGAGAAAATAATTATTGATGAACATATCCTCAAACGTAGTTTTGAATTTCCAAACGAATAGGAAGAGTATACTTTTAGTTTGACGGAAAACTGTATAATTGATTCAATATGGATTTTCCTCGAATATGTTAGATAAAACTAATTATTAATAGTACAATATTACCTCAAACTCAAATTTATAAAAATTCCCCTAAACCAATTATTATAAAAAGCTTCCAGAGGACTGTGTTAAAGGCTTCAAAGTTCTATGAATAATTATTATTGATAGAAGAATCTAGGAACTGAACCAGAATAATCATAGATATGAATATTTTCAGGATATTGATTGCTTCAAGGTTGTAAAACGAAATACATAATTATTGATAAGTATGATCGATTGATATCTTTGAATACATAACCTCAAATTGAAAATAATGTTAGAGAAGAAATGTTAAAAATTGATTCACAACCTTAAATATTGAATATATTAGATATTTCAAAATAATAAATATAGCAGAGGAACATCGAATTTATGAGAGAACCATGTAATGATCAGGCTAATGATAACTATGAATATGTCAGCATAAAAAACTCTGGTAAATATTGAAAAATTGATAACTGAAATCATAGGAGTACTAGGTATTTCTAAAACTTGAATTATTTTATGCCTTCATCAACACCTATAAAATTATTAGAATTATCTCTACCTGCCACACTGGAACTGTGATAGTGAAAATCGTGTTTGGAGAGTACTATTTTAAAGAAAATTCCGAGAGATTTGTAACCCTAGGCTCTTTCCATACGATTCGATAACTCGAAGGTCTCGGTTGTCCAGACTGAATCTCAGTGTAGAACTTGTAAGCAGTACTATATTTACTCTATGAAAATAACCTAGAAAACTTCAATTTACACTTAATAAAAACTATTCTCCTGTGAAGGGATCTTAAAGCTTTGAGTTTAAAACAATTTAAATCATGGAAACAATCAGAGACACCTAAGAAAAATTTGGAAAAGATAGAATTTGTTGTGAGTCATTAGATATTTATAGAGTATAATTTGTGTTTAATGAAGTAAACTACTCGAAAACCAGAATGTTCGTCTTTGAAAGATATGAAATACTTTGACCCCTTTACTGAAGGAGTGTCTATTGGACCACAGACATCACTAAAAATCCTTTCTCCTGGACAAGAATTACTCTGTTCAGAATTTCGTTTGAAAGGAATTTTATGTTGCTTGCCATATTTACATGGCTCACAGAAAAAGTCATTTTCGTTTGTAAAATTAATATCTTCCACAAGATTTTCACGTACCAATTGTTTCAAAGAGTTAGTGTTTACGTGGCCTAACCGTTCATGCCATGTTTTTAGGTCATCGAGTCTTGCTACATTTGCACTACTAACAGTTGTACGAAACAGAAGTCTGTATAAGTTATTGTCCTCACGCACGGCACATGCAACTATTTTATTGTTTTCATATATTTTGGCTTCATTTCCATCCTTGATAATTTTCATACCCCGATTAGTAACTACTCCTTCAGAAAACAAGTTTTTCCTTAATTGTGGAATGTACAACACATTATTCAAGGTACCTGTGTACCTGTAGACCATTCACCATTCACTACATGGACGTATAAATAAAGATGGACCCAGCGTACCAATATACACTACATGCAGACCTATGAAGCCAAATAAACGATACTTTGTTATTGTTTTCTAGCAGTCGGAGTGGGAATTCTCATACTGCGGACAGTGGCGTTTCATTAGGATGGATACATTCATGATTGTAGGAATATAAATACATCACATTTCAAGCTTTAAAATTGAAAATGAACTTTTTTATTATAATAATAAATTAATTAAAGGGTAAGGGTAGGTAATGTTAATTTTAAAACTAAAACAAGAAAAGCTACAGACAAAATTATACCACAAAAGTTTTAGATGTTTTATTTAGATCATTAGAGGTAACATAAAAAAAAATAGTAGTTCGTAAAAAATAATACAGATGATTCAAAAATTACTGATTTTTGAATAAAACTGCTTTTGTGAGATGTTGGCGAATAGTGTTTACTGTTTTCTCTGTTTTTGTGGCAGCTTCATGGTGGATTCGAATTTTAAAATACTTTTTCAATATCAATTCCACCATTTGAATCCCATGATTTTCTATAGGGTCATCATCATACAGATGGTCCTTGAAATCATCTTAAATGGAGTTTAGCAAATTGGCAATTATACCAGAAATTAAGGATAACTCCAAATTTTTAATATTTCCTATAAAAATAGTTTTTGGCTTGTTAAAAAATCTGAAATATTTTTCAGCAGATTCACACACTGTAATGACTAACTGTGACGCATTGGTTAACCAACTACATCTAAAACATAAGTTCCATGTACTTGAAACTGAATAATCAAACTCTTTACAAGCTCTTCAATTGAGGTTACAAATTCTGTATTTTCTACAATAACACCATTTTCAATATTACTAGGTACTCAGCTACTACAGAGTAATATTCCAGTAGAATCAAGCCTAATAACACTTTCTGTATTACCTGCTTCAACGTCTTGGTGGATTAGAAGACTCTTATAAGCATGTTCAAACTGTCGTGTTGTTGGGTTGTTACTGAAGCATAGCAAGAAAAAATAATTCTAAGTGATCCTGTGATAATTCAAAGGTTAAAATACTTTTAATTTGGTTTGAGTGAACATAATTATTGTACAAAACCAAAAGGCTCTCTATACACTCTAAGAATTCAGCTTTTCTACCTAACTCAAAAATGGGATGGTTACCGCATACTTAAGTAACATGATATAATTTTTAATTTCATTCAATCTTGGTAAAAAAAGTACGAAATATTCAATATAATAAGTATATGTTATTGAAATAATGAGGATATAATAACAATTCATACAGCTAAAATCTGATACTTTTTACTAGAAGATAGTCCATTAACTGTTTTATCTGTATTATCAGAATATTCTGAGAAATATGGTAGATGTACCACTTTTCTTTTCAGAAAAATTTTCTCTGGATTACCTTTTCATTAAAAATCTTCTGGTTTGAAATGTGCACAACAAATACGAGCCAGTTTTGGCATATCTTCTTCCAGAATTTCAAGTACAGGATAGCCACTTTCTTCTCTGTCCTATATTTGTACGAAGCCTGCTATTTCACAATTTAAATTTTTATTTATTATAATTTCCAAATTCATAAACACAACTTTGAATGTTTATGAACGCCACTGATACTCACCTATGAAATGAGAGGTTAGAATTCAAAAAATCAAGTTTTTAACAAACTAAACATTGTCGCACCATTACTGTAGTGTTAGTTGAGTCACTATCACAATATCCAAGCTTTTATAATAACTTCTGTATGTTCCTTGTGGTATATTATTCATTCTTTTTTTAATTTCTTGGGAAATTAAACCACAATATTTTTGAATTTTTTCCGTTGTGTCAGTTAGGAATAAAAATCAATTTTTACTTATTTTTTCTTGAAAACGGTAGCTGGAACGCTACCGAAACGTTGAAATAAAGAATTCAAAAATATTGTACTTTTATAATAAGTTAAATAAGTTAAATATAACAAACCAAGCACCGAAAATTTAATAAACAAAGACAGCCATCTTCTCACAAACACCAGAGGGAAACAAACAGTGTTGCTTAGTTCACATTTGTTTCGCCATATTACAGGCTAGGGACATCGTGTACATCACTTTAAAATTATAGTAGTAGCTAAATGCTGTACATTTTTACATTTAAAACAGATAAAAAGTCTCAAAATTGAAAGTCTTTTTGGATTTTGATAAAATTAAGTGGTTTGAATGAAACTGTTTAAACTAAAACTTGGCCTGATATAACAAAAATTTAAAACGAAATGTGACAACAGCGATGTTTACTTTTATATTGGCTTCAAATAAATTCTAGCATGCTGAGTCCATCTTCATTTATACGTCCATGATTCACTAGTTTATTTATTTTTATGGTACCTTTGCCTTGTACTTGTAGACACTGATTGTTACCAAGAAATACATTTGTAGTATAGGTTGTATCCAGAGATATAAAATATTCGCTTTTATGTGTCATGTGTGCTGACGCACCACTATCCAAAATCCACACATCACACTCGTCTGAAAATTCTGTGGTATTCAAGAAGGCTGTTTCATTTGATCTACTACTACTTGCACTAGTTTCTCCTCTTTCATTTTTTTGTACTTTCCTTTGTGGTAGCCGACAATTTTTAGAAATGTGTCCCTTTTTTCTACAGTTAAAACAATAAACATTGGTGTATTTTGTTTTTCTCTTGACACTGCCTTCCTTTTTATCGCCTAATGACATAGTGGCCAAAGCCGTAGCTGTTTCACTCTCTTGTGCTGTGAGGTTGGCCTCTTCATCCAGGAGTCTCGCTGTTAAATTTGTTATTGTTTGTCTTTCTTCTTCCATCGATAGCCAAGCTTGTCTTAGACTACGGTATTTTTGAGGCAACGAGCTTAGAATTTTTGTCATTACTGCATTATCGCTTACCGTTTCGCCAGTTTCTTTTATTTGTTTGGCAAGGTTCTCAACTTTTGAAATATGCAGTGCAATGTTGTCGTGGGGATCCATTTTATATTGGTGGAATTTTTCGTGGGCCATCATCTTATTCGTCTCTGATTTCTGCAAATAAATTGAATCAAGCCTGTCTAGGACTTCATTGGCTGTGTTGCAGTTCTCGATCAGAGTAATTTGTTGCAGATCCAAAGCGGTTGTGAGTGTAAACATACACATTGCGTCTGTCCTCTCCCATTTGTTTATTTCAGCTGATAAGGCGTCTCCTTGGAGTGTTGCTGACTGTAATGGTCGATGAGTGGTGCCATCCACGTGGTCATAAATACCTTTAGCTTTTAAGGCACACTTCATTTGGAACTTCCATTGCACGTAGTTCCTACCGTCGAACTTAGTGATTGTGTTTACATCAATTACTTTATTCATCGTCGCTAATAACAATTTATTACTCACTTTATTGTACGTAAAAACAAAGGCCGAAATCTTGGCGGGAACCTGGGCCCATAACCTGTTGAGAAATGCGTCAGGATATGTTTGGTTTCTTCGGAGTAATAAATATGTTAGGTTTGTATTTGAACAAAAGTAGTTTATTGTAAACAGGTAGTTACAGTATGTGTTAAAGGTTTTCACATTCACCTTGTTCGTATTTTATAAGGCCATTTTATAACAACGTGTGTCTGTCATGTACAACTACTAACTACGGTGTCACAAGTCAACTTGCTTGAATGTCAAGCTTACAGGCTTGCCAAAAATAAAGAACTAAAGTTTATCATTATTACCAACAATTTTATGTACTTTACCTTCAAATTATACTTTTTAAAATAGGGTTTATGCTATTTACGTTGAGTATAAATTATTGTGTTAATGTTTTTCAAAGTAATAGGGTAAAATATCATTTTCTAAAATCATCATAACCATGATGAATAATTGAAAGGAATTCTAGCATTTTGACCTTCTTTTTTATCGCAGACTTTTCGTGTTACCTTTCGTAACAGCGCTCGCAAATATTTTCCATGAGTACCTCGTAGCCAATAAATATATAGATGGCAAACCGACCCGCCACCTCGAGAGTCCTCTTATCAGATGGTTGTGAGCTAATATCCGAAAGATTCTTATAATTTTATAGTTTCAAACGTCGAATTTTACTGCAAATTTATGGTCCATTTTTAGATATTACTCAACATTAGATTAATATCAAATCAAATAGCTGAGTTAAATGAAATGACAAAAATGGATCATATAATGCCTGGGAAAAATAGAGCAATAATTATCAAGTTTATTTCATTAAATCTAAAAATTATACAATGACTTAATCGTTTTTGTTTCCACATATTTCAATGACAAACATTAAGAAAAATAAATGTTCAACAACAGTGCTAAATTCGAAGCTGTATGGAAGAATATTAGTTTTCAGTGTGTCCATAAGTGTACCAATCAATAATTATTTTTATCATTCTGTTTCAGAACTTTGAATAGTTCAGTCGTCTGAAAGTTCTTCATATTTGTATCGAAATTAAAAAGTAAGTTTGAGGTTATGTCAATCACCTCTCCATCATGATATTTGAGGTTATATAAGATATTACTTCAGTTTCCCGTCCGAAGCATACATATGAATAATTCTTTTTCTGTTTCAGAAGCATTCAATTGTCTCCTCTGTTCCTATTTGCTCAAAAAGTTTTTCATCAATTTAAAATTTTGTTAGGTTATGTAATAATATCAATCACCAATTATTCTCATTTTTTCAGTATGACTCTTTTCACGGATTTGGTTCGCCACATTGCAGCGTTGTTGGGATTGATAGAAGCCAAGCACGACGATGTAAAGATCCGAGAAGGGCTGATTGAATGTCGGAAGGGGATAAAAAGAATATTGGATTCGATGAGGTATGCTAAATCGATGGGGGAGAAGCAGCATTTGGAGGCCTGCTTGAGAAACATCAAAAGTCTCAGAGCTCAATTCAAAGCGGCTCAGAAGAAGGGGGCGGGGCTCTCCCCACGTACTGCGCGATTGATTGAGCGAGTTCGTTGGGAAGATTCAGACTCTGCATTCAAGTCACGCATCAGTTCAGGTGTAATATCGAACCTGAAGCATAAAGATCCTCAATCTTTTCTGATTGATGCTAGATCGATATTTACACGACGCATTCGACAAGTCTTGAAGAAAGATGCAGCAGTCAAGGTGAATGTGGCGTTTTGTGGTAAATTTGAAATAGTGAAGGGACATAATGATTATAAGTACATCACTACCTCGAACTCTGCAATTTATAGAGAGACCGATGTAAATGACTGGTTCGACTCCAAGGTTACTGCACCAATATTGCAAGAACTTGAAGAGTTTCAGGAACGTGATTCAGGTTGGGCGCTAAAGAAAGTGGTAAATCTTGGTGTCAATATTAACAAATATACACCTCAACTTGGCTCATCCTACATTGAACTACCCGCACAAATTTAAAAAAAAGCAAGCATGCATCAACGTTAAAAATGATGATGATGCATGCTTTGCATGGGCTGTAACGTAAGCATTATATTTCTGCGGAAACAAAAATTCAGATAGATCATCTTCATACCCCCATTACTCTACCGTTTTAAAGTTGAAGGCAATTCAGTTTCCGATTACAGCTCACCAAATTCCTAATTTCGAGCGACAGAATGATGTCTCCATTAATGTTTATATCCTGCAGAAAAATAAGAAGTCATTTGAGACCCTTCCTACATACCTCTCAAAGAATAAGAAAAAACGCCATGTTAACCTTCTCCTTATCTAAGATAGATATGATGATACCGAAGCCCCTGTTAAATACCATTACGTCTGGATTAAAAACCTTTCTCGTCTGCTCTCGAAACAACTCAGCAAAGAGCACGGACAAAAATACTTCTGCGATAGATGCCTCCACTACTATAGATCGCAGGAGAAACTTGATAAACATATCGAGGAATGTGTGAAAATTAACGAGACTGCTATCAAAATGCCCGAGCCCGGAAAAAATATCTTGAAATTTGAAAATTATAAAAATAAGGAAAAAGTACCGTTTATTGTTTATGCAGATCTGGAGAGTGTGCTCAAGCCTGTCGAAGATCCTAAGAAACCTCAAAGAAAGCAGCATTATGTTCCAGCTGCCGTTGGATATTATGTTAAATGTAGCTATGACGATACTCTTTCCTATTACAAAAGTTATCGTGGGCAGGATTGTATGACATGGTTTGCAGATGAGATGAGTAACCTTGCTGAGGATATGGCTACAGTGTTTTGGTGCCCGTACGATATTGATATGATATGGTTGCTGGAAGTTGAGCATAGAAGAGCTACACACTGCCACATATGTCAACAGGCATTCACCAAAAAAGATAAGAAAGTGCGTGATCACAACCACCTTATTCCCACCAACAACTACCGTGGAGCAGCTCATGGATCATGCAATGTCAACTATAAGGACAGTCACGTGGTACCGGTAGTGTGGCATAATTTATCGGGGTACGATGCACATCATATCGTTAAGGACGGTGCTACTAGGATGAAGGGAACCGTAGACTTGCTCCCTACCACAAAGGAGAAATATAATATATCATTCACTAAACACATTGATGATTACCCCATACAGTTTCGCTTCATTGATAGCTTTCGTTTCATGAATTCTTCCTTAGATAAGTTGGCGTCGTATCTGACTGAATATCCTAACCTTAAGTCACAGTACCCAGATTTATCTGAAGATCGCTTTAGTATGTTGACGAAAAAGGGCGTAATGCCTTATGACTATATTTCATCCTTCGATCGATTTGATGAAACGCAGCTGCCTTCGCAAGATAAATTCTTCAATAAATTGGATAATAAACCATGCCCCCGAAGATATTATAAGAGAGCCCAAGATATATGGAACAGCTTTCAATGCAGAAATTTAGGAGACTACGTTGATCTATACATGAAGACTGACATTCTACTTTTGGCAGATGTATTTGAGATGTTCAGGACTAGTTGTCTTAAAACATATGATCTTGATCCTGCCCATTACTATACGTTACCCGGATTCACTTGGGATGCAATGCTTAAATATACGGAGGTTAAGTTGGAGCTTCTGACAGACTTGGATATGTTTCTCTACGTTGAACGCGGTATTCGTGGTGGACTAAGTCAAGTTTGTAGTAAAAGGAGAGCTACAGCCAACAACCAATATGTGAGCAACTATGACCCCTGCAAGCCGAGGACGCTTATGATGTATTTTGATGTTAACAATCAAGTTAGTTGTACTTTTTTTAAAAATGCAGAGTAGAATATTTTGTTTCCGTTACAGTACGGGTGGGCCATGAGTCAATATCTTCCATATGAAGGCTTTGAATGGTCGGATACTAATATTGACGTTATGACTATCCCCGATAATGATAATGAGGGATATATCTTAGAGATAGATCTTGAATATCCACAACACTACCATGATTTGCACAAGGATATCCCATTCTGCCCCCAACACATCAACCCAAAGACTATGGAGCCCCCGAAAAAAGTAGGAGAACTAACTAAATTGATGGCAACCCTTCACCATAAGAATAAGTATATAATTCATTATCGAGCATTGAAGCAAGCGTTATCTCAGGGACTGGTGCTTAGGAAAATTCATAGAGTCCTTAAGTTTAAGCAATCACCATGGTTGAAAAGCTATATCGACCTCAACACTGAGCTGCGAAAGGCTGCGTCAAATGAGTTTGAGAAGAACTTGTTCAAACTAATGAACAACGCAGTATTTGGTTAGTAGTATGCTGATTTTTCAAATGCCTCAATAATTATATTTATCTGTTTCAGGCAAGACCATGGAAAATGTACGCAAGAGAGTTAACATACGTCTTCTTACAGAGTGGAATGGAAGGTATGGAGCGGAGGCTTGCATCGCCAAGCCAGAGTTCAAGAAAAGCACAATTTTCAGTGAAAAACCTGATTTGGTGGCTGTAGAGTTCGACAAGGTGCTCGTATGGTTGAATAAGCCCATATATGTTGGACAAACTATCCTCGATTTGGCGAAGACTACCATCTACGACTTTCACTATAGGTATATGGTTAACGCTTTTCCTCATTGTTCAGTCTTGTATACAGACACTGATTCACTGATTCACGAACTTCATCAGGATCCTTACGAAGTCATGAGACATGATTGTCACTCGCGCTTTGATACCTCTGATTATCCTGAAGATAACATCTTCAACATTCCTCAAGTTAATAAAAAAGTTCTCGGGATGATGAAGGATGAAAATAATGGAGTGCCAATGACTGATTATGTAGGCTTAAGATCTAAACTCTACACCACCAGAGTGAACTGGAAGTGACATAGCGAAGAAGCGTAAAAAGTTGATTGATGAGGGTTATGATGAGGATGAAATAGATTTAGAAATTGAGAACTCCGGTGTTGGAAAGAAGGCTAAGGGGGTTAAGTCGTCGGTTGTGAAGAATGATATCAAATTCGAGGATTATGCTGAGTGCTTAGATAGCTGGAAACAGAAAATAGTATCTCCAAATTTAATTCGATCTGAAAACCCTGTGGTACATTCAATAACTCAACAAAAGATCGCTCTCAGCCCTGATGATGATAAACGATACCTGATTCCTGGATCGGATGAAACTTTACCATGGGGGCATTATTCCATAAATGCTTCTTGTTCCATGGAAGTAGATCCATAATATTTTTTATTAACTTTAGTAGCAAGATATCAAGTTTTTAGTTTAGCATTGTACGATATTAGTTGTTAAGATAGTGTATAATAATAATAATAATAATAATAATAATAATAATAAGGTTTATTCATTCAAAACCATATAACATGTTCACATATGATTAAATAATTTCCAATTTCAATTGAAGGAATAAACAAGAAGACGAGATCATTTATGACCCTTAAGGTTGCGCACGAGCATTATTTTCCGGTTAATTTTTCAAATTAAATTAGTTTAACATTTTCATTGATTATACATTAATTCATTTATATTTTGAGTAAGAGTACAATGATGCATGATATAGATCTGTACAAATCAAAGAACAAAAAAATAAATAAATTTTTCAATATTTTGTAGCAAGGTTAATTACCCTCTATTAATTTATGCAAGGCTAATCTATCTGCGAAAAATAAATATTTCTTTAGCAACGCTTTAATTAAATTAATCGAATGAATTGTGGTTAAATAAATTTTATATTCTCCAGGCATGAAGTTAAATATTTTAGTTGATAAGTACACAAAATTTTTCTGTCCAATAGATTTGTTAACCAAACTAGTTTGTACATTTCTATGAGTTTTATTTCTGGTGTCATATTTATGTTTTATTTGTTTTAAATTATTTTTATTTTTGTAGATATAAATTGACACATTAAATATGTATATTAGTCTTATATCCAGTAAATTTATTTCATTGAATAATTTGTTAGTGGGGTATGTCATTTTTTTATTATATATTACCTTAAGTATTTTTTTTGTAATATCTACAGTTTCCTTAGGTGTGTTTTGTCTGCAGCACCCCAACCGACAATACCATATCTTATACGAGATTCAACAAGACTAAAATAAACTACTCGCAAATGAGTAATATCCAAGATTTTTCTTAAATACCTAAATTTATATAAAAGGGTTCTTAGTGTGTTTACTACATTATTTATGGGATTTCCATCTTAAGTGACAATCGATTGTAACTCCTAGATACTCAATATCTTCAGCAAGCTTCATATATTCATTAGAGTTTTGTCCATTTATTTTTAAATTCCCATAAGATGGTAATGAATTTTTGTAACTACAGAAGGTGATAAATATTAAACTTCGTTTTCGTCTAAAATTATTTATTTTAGAGTAACATACAAAATATATCGTTGACAGAATTGAAAATGACAGAAAACATTAAAAATCAATAAAACAATTAGTAAAACAAAATGAGTGGATGGTGCTAAAGTGCCAAATTTGAGTTAGTCACCCAACACGCCCTTCTCAAATTTTGCACTCTGACAAATTTTCAGTCCCAATGCATCAACAAGACGATAATGTGATGGTCCTGGAAGTGGTTTCGTTAGAATGTCAGCAGGCATTATTCTAGATGGAACATGTCTCAATTTTATTTCATTATTTCTCACAAATTGACGAACAAAATGGTATCTTGTAGCAATATGTTTCGTACGTGAGTGACAAGTAGCATTTTCTGCAATGTACTTCGCTCCCCGGTTGTCAGTACCAATATTTACCATTGACAAGTCCTTTAATTTCAATTCTAACATCAAATTTCGTAGGTACAGTGCTTCACGAGATGTTTCCGATAAAGCTACGTACTCTGATTCTGTTGATATTGCAACTGACTGTTGTTTCTTTGAACGCCATGATATTGCAGCTCCACTCAACATAAACACATTTCCTGTATATGAAATTCGATCATTTTCATCATTTGCATGATCAGCGTCGGAAAATCCTTGGATTCCCAACTGATCTTTTTCATACACTAATCCATAATTTTGTGTACCTTGTAAATAGCGTAATACACGTTTTGCCGCTGACCAATGAACTTCTTGGTACTTTTCGTTAAATTGTGAAAGTCTATTGACAGTGAATGTGATATCTGGACGAGTAGCAATTGCTAAGTACATCAGTGATCCAATCAATTGTCGAAATGGTTTTCCTTCATCTTTTCTTCTTTGCTGCTTTCCTTCTGGTAGTTTAACTTGTGTGTCACTTGGAGTTTTTACTGGGTTACATTCTCCCATGTAGAATCTTTTTAAAAGATCTTTTACATAATTTTGTTGACTTAACTCAATATTTCCATCAACTTGATTTATTTCAATTCCCAAACAATATCGTGCCAAACCAAGATCTTTTATTTCAAATCTTTTTGCAAGCCCAGCTTTAATTCTTTCATTCTCTGTCTTATTTCTTGATATATATAAAATATCATCAACGTATACAACCAAAATTGTATATAGATCCTCACTCATATTGTAATAAAAGCATGTGTCACTAGCAGTTGAAGTTAATCCAAGGTTTTCCAATTCTTCATTCAATATTTTATTCCATTGACGACCAGCTTGCCGCAGACCATACAATGCCTTTTTCAATTTACAAACTTTGTTATTTTGCGATAATTTTTGGAGCATCTCGTAAGCAATTTTTCCTAAATTACTGTTTTGACCATCCTTTTCAATAATTTCTCTTAATGTTTCCTTGATATACTCTGGTAGCTCCATAAATATTTCTTCTTCCGAAATTCCATTTAAATAAGCTGCTACAACATCTATTTGATGAACTTGTAAACCTTCACGTACAGCTAATGCCATCAAAAGTCTGATAGAATCCAACCTAGCTACAGGTGCAAAAGTATCGGTGAAATCTATTCCTTGTCGTTGTGTAAACCCTCGAGCAACAACTCGAGCTTTTCTTCTTTCAAGTGTTCCATCTGGCTTAAATTTGTTTTTAAGCACAATTTTACAAGTAACTACAGCTCTATCATTTGGACGATCAACTATTTCCCACGTATTATTTTTAATCAAACCCCGAATTTCTTCAGTAATCGCTTCCATCCACTCAATTGCTTCATCTCCAGTCATCGCTTCTTTCAAGGTTATATCTACTAGATTTGCTTCTTCAATTATTTCTTCTTCATATTCTGTTGCATCAACAAATATTTCATTATCACTTGGTTCTTCTTGCATTTCAATATCTTTATCATCATCATATTTCTCTTGATCTTCGTTTATATTTGCTGTTTGTCCAGTGTTATAAATTTTTCTTGGTCTTCCTCTTCTACCTGTTTTCTCTATCCGTGGTCTTCCTGGTTTCCGACGTGTAATACGATTTGGTGTACAAATTTCTTCTTCAATTTGATCATTTTCAATTTCCTCAATTTCTCCACCTTCTCCTTCTTTTATTACTTCCACTTCCTGATCGACATCTTCATGCTTTTCTCCTTCTTCTGCTCCATCTACTTCTCCTTTTGTTACTTCTGGTTTATTATCGACATCTTCAAGCTTCTCCCCTTCGACAACTTCACCTATTTCTTCGCTTGCTACTAGAACTTCTTCTGGTTTTTTATCAGCATCTTCTTTTCCCTCCTCCTCTACTGCTTCACCTATTTCTTCTTTTGTTACTGGAACTTCTTCTGGTTTGTGATCGACATCTTCACTTTTCTCCTCTCCTACCGTTTCGACTAAATTTTCATCACGTTTTGTGTCAGCCATTTCTTCTTTGTCTCCTTCTACTGGTTTTTCTGTTCCATCTACAGTTGGCTGCTGTTTTTCAGGTTCCACTTCTTCCTTTATCTCTTCCGTATCATTTTCTCAATCTTGTTCTTCCTGCTTTACAACTTCATTTTTTTTTCGATGTTTCTACGTTTGCCAGCTCTATTTTTTCTTCGCCTATTTTTATACCACTAGCTAATCCTTTTCTTGAAGTTTCTAACAGATCTTCTTTATTTAAATGTCCCAGACGATGATGCCATAACTTCAAACTTGCTAAATTATTATTTATTGCCGTTTTTGCTTGCTCTTCACTACCACAAACATAATATAAATTTCCAACTCTTTGTGCTAACAGCTTTATTCCACCATCTCCTCCAAAAACAGTGGCCCCAGTTTTAGAAAAGCTGACAGTATTTCCGTGATCCGTAATTCTCGCAACAGATAACAAATTAGTTCTCAATTCTTTCACCAATAATGTATCATTAAGTTTTACCGACCTGTTTGATTTTCCATCTGTAGTAAAAACACGAGCAGTTCCTTTTGCTATAATTTCAGTTTGTGCATCGCTGGCTAACAGAACATTTCCATTGGTTGACATTATATTGATAAATGCTGCTTCATTATTACACATATGAGATGTGCAGCCACTATCTGAACACCATCGACTATCACTTGATACCTGCTTCGTATGAAGATCTTCCGTTACTTGAAACGCATCTTCGACTTGAGCTTCAACTTTTGATGAATATTCTTGCTTTTCATTATTTGCTCTGTCTGGGCAATCAGCTGCTTTGTGTCCAATTTTGTTACAGATGAAACAATTATACTTAAATGACTTGTTTAAATTATCATTATATCTGTGCTGCCTTCCTTGATATCCACCTCTTTGATATCCACCTCTCTGATAATCATTTCCTTGATTTTTACTACCATGAGATCCAATACTTTGGAACGGCTTAAAATTTTTAAATTTTTGCTTGACCCACATAACCTCTGAATTGTCCATGTCACGTTGACTTTGAGCATCATACTTTTCAATAATCTTTTCCCTAAGTATGTCTGGTTTGGGCAATTCATTTTGAGACTCCATAGCACATCTGAACATTCCAAAACTTGAGGGCAATGAGTTGAGAAGTAATTTTGACTGCAAATCATCATGCATTTCGACTCCCATAGCTGACAACTTTGATATTATGTCAAAAAATTCCATCAGTTGAGTATGAAAATCATCGTTTTCTGTTATCTTGAAAGATGTCACACGTTTGAGTAAACTTGCTCGTTTTACCGGTCCTGTAGACGCATATTCTGATTTTAACTTGTCCCAAATTTGTTTTGAAGTATTTAAACCTTTAACCATTCGTAATAAACTTGGATCAATGGCAATTATTAAATCTGACTTGACTTTAGCATCTTCTTCTTCCCACTTTTCAATACTTTGAACTGACGCAGCATCACCTTCGAACAATGCGGGCTTTGGTTTTTTGTCATTTACATACACCCATGTACTATTTTTTACCATTACAGCTTCAATTTGCATAGACCACGTATCGTAATTTTCCTTTGTAAGAGGCTTGATTGTACTTGACGACAAAGACATTTTTTTTTCAACTTTTACTTTCTACTCTTATTAACAGCGATCTGGGCCCATAACCTGATAAATATTAAACTTCGTTTTCGTCTAAAATTATTTATTTTAGAGTAATATACAAAATATATCGTTGTCAGAATTGAAAATGACAGAAAACATTAAAAATCAATAAAACAATTAGTAAAACAAAATAAGTGGATGGTGATAAAGTGCCAAATTTGAATTAGTCACCCAACAGAAAGGAATAATAGTATATTATATACCTCGGGACTGAAGTAGTACATTTAATCCTGAAGGTAAAGTTTATGGCCCGACCGCAGGGAGGGCCATAATTTACCTGAAGGATTAAATGTACTTCAGTCGCAAGGTATATACGATACTTTTCGTACTTCCGGTATGAATTTATTAATTATTTCAATAATTTCAATCAGTTTTTTCTCTCTTCAACTCATTTAATAAACTGTCTTTAAAATAAGTTACCATAGTAACATTGCGTTGTGACAGTTATAATTTAGAAACATTGTCATTACTAGTGTCATTGTAAAGAAACATTGTTATTGATAATTATTGGTATCATGAGTGAAGAAGGTGTATCTGATATTGATAAAAGAGCAGCCGAAGTAGGTGAAGAATTGTTACCACCGAAATCTAGAAAACTATACGAGCAGCAGTACGATGCTTTTAAAAAGTGATTTAATCGTTCCGGGAGTTTCGTCAATATTTAATCCCCTTTAGTACCTGTCACAAGGGAGTGAAGTTGTCACTTTAGGCCAGGAAGTACGAAAAATATGTTTTTTCGATATTAATAGTAAGCTGTTTATATCTTCTGTATGTTCCTTGTGGTATATTATTCATTCTTTTTTAATTTCTTGGGAAATTAAACCACAATATTTTTGAATTCTTTATTTCAACGTTTCGGTAGCGTTCCAGCTACCGTTTTCAAGAAAAAATAAGTAAAAATTGATTTTTATTCCTAACTGACACAACGGAAAAAATTTGACAACTAGACAATCAAAAATATTTTGAAGTTTAAGACTGCAAAATTTTGTTATCAAATTTTTATTAAGGTCCATTCATAGTAGACCATATCCCCGGTAAAATGTCAAATGAAATATTTCATTTTATGACATTCCAACGATATGATAGTCTACTAGAAATGGAATCCAGTGAAGTGCACGTTCCAGGAACGGTTTTTAAATTGGGATAGCGCGTTTTTTCGCTTATATTGGAAATGTTGTTAATAAAACGCGTTTCTTGATACTTTTTTTGTTTATGAATATTTAAGTTTTCAAAATATGTATGTATACTCAGTTTTGTGATTTTATGTATTGAATTGTGTATCGATTAACAACTATTCAAATTATAAATCATAAGAAAACCTGGATAAAAACTTATGATGCTAACCTGATAAAGCAGGTAATTGATTATTGGAAATTTCTCTTTCTAACATTGGTAACCAAATTTGACTACATTCGGCTGAAATACTAGCTACACATTTATCTGCATTTAGTTGTATTAAAGCACTTTCTTTGATTTTTCGTCTTTTATTATTGGGTTCTTTTAATATTATTTTTGATGAATCCCATTGAATTTGATGACCCTCTTCCCAAGCATGTTTACAAATAGCTGACTTAAAGAATCTTTAATATATTTTTTGTGTTCGTTTATTCTTACTTCACTGGATTCTATTTCTAGTAGACTATCATATCGTTGGAATGTCATAAAATGAAATATTTCATTTGACATTTTACCGGGGATATGATCTACTATGAATGGACCTTAATAAAAATTTGATAACAAAATTTTGCAGTCTTAAACTTCAAAATATTTTTGATTGTCTAGTTGTCAAATTTTTTCCGTTGTGTCAGTTAGGAATAAAAATCAATTTTTACTTATTTTTTCTTGAAAACGGTAGCTGGAACGCTACCGAAACGTTGAAATAAAGAATTCAAAAATATTGTGGTTTAATTTCCCAAGAAATTAAAAAAGAATAAGCTGTTTATGTTTAATCCAGTTTGTTATATTTACGATATCATTTTCGACTTTTTCTTTGAGTCTTTCCCACGTATCACTTTCATAAAACACCGCTGTATCATCTGTTCGTTTATTCTCTTTTCGGTCTAACTAACGGCTGCTATGAAGGACCAGCTCAATGAGAGCAATAAATGTATGGCTGTGTGGCTGAAGAAACTTATTATATCTATTCGATCTTTTGATTTGCGACTAATATTCAATTTTACTTAAAAAACTTTATTTTTTAGTTTTCCGTGACATTTTTTAAAATTACAATTTTCTTCTGTCATCATATATAATTTTCTTGACAATCAACAAACTTGTTTTTTATTTTAAATATAGGTTACAAAAACATAGACTTAACATGCCGCCCGCCTTGAAAAGTCCACTTTTCAATTAAGAAAAGTATGATATAGGTTTGCGGCACAACAAACCATTGCGGTACAACAAAACAGTACATATTAACATTTTGACTGATTGATTGGCAGCGCGCAAACTTTAGAAATGGTTCTCTTCCAAATATTACCATTTGCCATTCGAACCGAAACTACGCGCACCACATTGTCAGTACCATAATGTAATTTTACGACACGAGCAAGAAGGTAAGTAAAGAAGGTAAGTTATCTTCGATAAGAACAACCATGGATCCAACTTTTAAAAGGCTTACGACATCAAGCTTCCATTTGGAGCGAGTTTGCAGCTGACTTAAATAATCCTTTGACCATCGGTCCCAAAATTGTTGCTTGAGTTGTTGTAATCGATAGTATCGATCTGCTCTGGAGATTTTAGCTTCTTTGAGTTCTTTTTCTGGTAAACTTGCTAGTGAGTCGCCAATAAGGAAATGAGCGGGAGTCAAGGGTAGGAAATCGGTCGGGTCATTGGATAAAGGGCTCAAAGGACGTGAGTTCAAGCAAGATTCAATCTCCACCAGCAGCGTGTACATTTCCTCGTATGTTAAATGTGATTCACCAAGTACGCGTTTAAGATGGAATTTTGTGGACTTAACCGCAGCTTCCCACAAACCACCCATATGAGCTGATCTGGCTGGATTAAAATGCCAATTTATTCTGCCACGTGCCAAGAATTTTGAAACGGAATCATTATGATTTATGTCATTTAGAATATCATAAAGCTCACTAAAATAATTGTTAGCTTCCTACGAAATTCAAACCATTATCGGAGTGAATGTCACTTGGTTTTTCGCGTCGAGAACAAAACCGTTTCAAAGCGTTTAAAAAACTATGTGTTGTTAAATCTTTAAATAACTCTATGTGAATTGCGTGAGTTGCGAAACAAATAAATATACAAATATGTCAACGGTATTTTTTATTTTAAAAATTAACTCAGCTAACAAGAGAGCACCTAATAGCTCTAGACGTGGTAAGGTTTGTTTTTTAAGTGGAGCAACTCGGGACTTGGCTGTAAACAATGTTATTTTCTTTTCGCCATTTACTGTAGATGATAAGTATACGCACGCGCCATAAGCTTTTTCAGAACTATCGCAGAAACCGTATATTTCGATTATTTTTGTATTTGGTAATAAGACGTGCCTATTGAATTTAATGTCATTCAAATAGCTAATTTGTGTAATAAATTTGAGCCATATACTTTTTAGGTCTTCAGGTACATTTCCATCCCAGTCCAATTTTAGATGCCAAAGTTGTTGTATAATCAATTTCGCTTTAATTATCGCTGGACAAATCAAACCCAGGGGATCAAAAATTTGAGCAATTAAGGACAGAATCGTGCATTTGGTAACAGTTTTTTCGTTTACATCTAGATTTAATGAATATCTTAATACGTCTTCGTTCGCGTCCCAAATTATTCCCAACGTTTTTAATTATTTTTCATCGTGAAATAATACAAAATTTTCGTCTTGACTGTTTGTGAAATTTTTTATATAAGTTAGAACTGATTTGTTGTTTGATGACCATTTCCTCAATTCAAAATTGGCTCCCGTTAATATTTCTGATATCTCATGATAAATTTCTATAGCTTCTTGCTTAGAATCTACACTGATTAATAAATCATCCATGTAAAAACATTTTTCAATTATTTGCGAAGTTCGTGGATATTTTAATTTATTCTGTAATGCTAACTCTTTTAAACATCGTGTCGCTTGAAACGGAGCACTTGAGGTGCCATACGTAACCGTGTTTAGTTCATAAACCTTGATAGGTTCATTTGGGTTTTCTCTCCAGACTATTTCCTGAAAACAACGTTTGCTTGGATCTATATCTATGCATCTATACATCATTTTTATATCAGCGCTCAAAACGTAAGTTCTTAAACGTAATCTGAGCAGAATGGAATACAAATCCTCCTGAATATGTGGTCCTGTTAAAATTAAATCATTTAATGAAATATTGGTGCTTGACTTTGCGCTTGCATCGAAAACAACTCTGCATTTCGTGGTAACTGACGAGTCTCTCAAAACTGCAGTATGCGGTAAGAAAAATGTTTGTGCTTCAATTGATGTGTCCGATTCTAATAATCCTTTATATGTCATGTGGCCTAAGTTTTCATAGTCTCTCATAAAATTGATATATTGTGATTTCAAACCGTCATTTTTTCCAAGACGTACTTCCAAATTTTCAAAACGCTTCAAAGCCATGATTTTTGTATTTCCCAATAAATCAGGGCATTCGGGATTAAAAGGGTATTTTACGATACATTTTCCGTGCTCGTCTCGTTTTGTGGTTGTCTTGAAGTACTCTTCACAATATTGCTCACTTTTAGATAGTAAAATCTTAGCCTCCAGCTCTTCAATTTGCCAAAACTTGGTTGAAGCATCATTCAATTGCTTATTCGATATTTTTGTATTAACGTTACAAACTCGCATTTTATTTGAATCCTCATTTAAATTGAGATTTCCGCTTATGATCCATCCCAACGATGTTTCTTGTAGTACAGGTTTATTTTCTACTAATTTTAATTTTCCTTCTTTCAAAAGTCGAAGAAAATACCTGCTCCGAGTAATAAATCTATCCTTTTTGGTACGTTAAATTGTTCATCTGCTAGTTCGAGTCCTTTGGGTAACTTCAATTGGGTTTTTTCAAATTTGATTAACGGTAAATTTGAAGTGATTTGAGATAAAACCAAAAATTGTAGTTAAATTCAACGTCTCCATTTTTCGATTTAATTTTTGCATTAGTTCTATAATTAATTTTCGTTTCTATTTGATTGATTCCAGCTAACGGTATGTTAATTCTATTGCATTTGAGTCTTAATTGTTCCACTAACTTTTCGCTAATTAGGTTCGATTGACTACCTGAGTCGAGTAATGCAGTACATTTAATCCATTGGTTAATATTTTTTTGAATAAGAACCGTTGCAGTGGATAATAAAACTTGATTCGAATCAATAATCGTGTACGTGTGGGTTGCTTGTGCATTTTCCCCGTGGAAATCTCCATTTTGTGCATAATTTTCATCAGATTTATTTATTTCTGATGATAAATTCTGGTTTCTTGTCGATGTAGTATGTCTTAATTGCTGTGACGTTTCATTTTGAACAGGTGCGCAAAACGCGCTTGTTTGCCGATTGACTCTCGAAGATTCAGTTGATTCTGTTGTCCGCGCATACACCTGACGTGACGATGATGGTTGCGATGTAGCGTTGCCATATTGTGAACGTTGTTTTGGCTGTTTTGATGAAATGGTCTGTAATTATCTACATGTAATGCGGTATTATGTTTTAAATCACATTTTTTACATCCTCCAGATAAACAATCTTGTTTAAAATGACCAGGCCTTAAGCAGTTGGTGCATAATTTGTGTTTGTATAATTCTTGATACTTTTCCTTAATATTTAAATTGATAAATTCAGGACATTGATAAATTAAATGATTTTTATTGCAAGTCAAACATGTGTTTTGATTGGATGTATTTATAGATGATTGGACGTGTCCCACTATCCTTCTAAAGTTCGTGTTTTGTGTCTTTAAAGGTGAAGGTTTATTACGTGATCATTTTGTTTGTTTTCCCATTCCTTTTTTGTACGGTCATCTAATTTTTGCAAAATTATTGGAATCAATAAAGCATCCCACTTTTCAACAGGTAATTGCAATTTTTCCAAAGCAGACAAATGTTGATATAACAAATCTAACAATTTTCTTAACATCGATGAAGATTCTCGTGTAATATGTGGTAATTCGAACAATAATTGATATATGTGCGTGTTTATAATAGCTCTACGATTCTCATATCGTTTTCTTAATAATTCAAAAGCGATTGTGTAATTGTCGGCCGTTAAATGTAAATTTTCTATCAGTTTCAATGCGTCATCCTGACAGCATGCTTTTAAATACATTAATTTTGACACTTCGCTAATATCCTGTCGATTTTCTACCAGTGCTTCAAACTGATCGCGAAAACTAAACCAGGTTTCATAATTTCCGTAAAATTTCGGCAAATTCAAATCAGGAAGATTGGCAACAACACTTCTATTTTGTAAATTAGGACTAAAAGTGGTTTGAAATTGAGATTGTTTTATTGTGAAATCGTTTAATTGTTGAAATTTAGCAATAATCTTTTTTGATTTAGCAATTTCCGTATAAAATGAAAGTTCGGAATCTAACCTATTAGCCTTTTCATTGGAATCTAAAAATTCTAAACGCGTTTGGACTCTATCAAACTCTAAAAAATCGTTTTCTACGTTTTTCAATCGACTTTCGATTTGAAATTGGTCAAGTTTTTCTTCATTTTGAGATAAAAAACTTGAAAAGCGATCTAATCTATCCCTAATAACCTGTCTTACGTGCGATAATTCTATAATTTCAATTTCATCGGTGCTAACTTCTTCATTACAGCTTTTTTGATTTTTACGCGGCATTTTTCTTGGCATGTGACGAGAATAATTGCTAATTTACGTGATACGAGAAATACAATAATTGTCTATACGAGAAAGAGTACTTTAGGTGCGTGTTTGATTTGAGAATGAATGTTTGACAGGAATGTCACTACTACTTGAATTAACGAAAAACGATGCGATTATTACTTTTATAATTATATAAGACGTGCGATTAAATTATCGATTTAAAGCAATGAATACGAGGAAACGTTCGATACGATACGATAGAGACTAAGCTGCTTTACAAACTTTAAAGGAAAGGATTGGTAGAAATTAAAGCGGTTAAATAATTAGAACGAGCTCACTTCTTCAGAATTATTGTTTCTATAATGTTCCCTCAGGTCCACCAGGTCGCTGTAGTTTCAAATCCGTCTCGAAGCGTCCAAAAATATGTTCGTTTATTCTCTTTTCGGTCTAACGGCTGCTATGAAGGACCAGCTCAATGAGAGCAATAAATGTATGGCTGTGTGGCTGAAGAAACTTATTATATCTATTCGATCTTTTGATTTGCGACTAATATTCAATTTTACTTAAAAAACTTTATTTTTTAGTTTTCCGTGACATTTTTTAAAATTACAATTTTCTTCTGTCATCATATATAATTTTCTTGACAATCAACAAACTTGTTTTTTATTTTAAATATAGGTTACAAAAACATAGACTTAACATCATCTGCAAAACTAGTAACAGTACCACATGTGCTTATTTTAAATAGATCATTTAAATAAATTATAAATAATATTGGTCCTAGAACTGTACCTTGTGGTACACCAAACGAGACTGTTCGACATTCGCTAAAAACATTTTCGATTTTCACTGTTTGCTTTCTATTTGTTAAATAACTTTCCATTAGATTTAGCGATGTTCCTCGAATACCTATACTCTCCAAAGCTTCCAATAACTGCAAGTGACTAACAGTATCAAATGCCCGGGCAAGATCCAGAAATATGCATAGTGAAGGTTTATTATTGTCTACGGCCCTGTATATTTTTTCTAGTAAATACGTTATAGCATTTTCTGTGGATTTACCTTCCTGAAAACCAAACTGACAACTAGACAAAATTTTGTATTTGTTAAGGAAGGATGTAATTCGCAGTTTTAGAGTCTTCTCAAAAATTTTGGCGAATGTCGTTATCAAAGAGATTGGTCTATAGTTATCTATAAGCTCTTTTTTTGCTTTTTTATGAATTGGTACAACTAAAGTATAGCATGCAAGATTTGAGGAATTCCCTCTAACTGAAAGTAATGTTTTTGTGAAATTTTATCTGTTTTTAAAAGCTTATTCTTCTATCTTAATATTAGGGATTCAAATTAAGATGTACCTTTGTACATTGTATACAAATATTTTTTTACGTAACATTTCAATTGTTTGATTATAGTTTAGATGTTACCTTTAGCTATTTTTATTTTCCCTGTAACTGGAAGTAATTTTAATAAAAATTTTAGGATGGTTTTTATTGAAACACCTTGTATATTTCCTATAGAATTTTATCTTGTAACAGGGCGCTACTCACACGTTTGATGTAACGCGTTCGACGCGCTGGCTGCAACGGTAAAATCTAGCCTGGTGGAAGGAAATCATTTTTTTAACATTTTACACTATACTTCATTTAAAAACCAGGAGGAGCGATTTGAAAAGCCTCACCCACACCACTAAAAGTTACCAGATTAGTTACTAAAGGGTGTGTTCCGAAATAGTCGTGTTCAAAATCTATGAAATATGCCTTGATTGACTTGACGGAGAAACTAGCCAATCATAGGTAGCCCTTATGTACTGAAAGTTGTTCTTAAGATTGCTTAAGATCTCGAGTTGAGATGTAAACAAACCTGTAAAACTTTTGTATTATTTTGATTGTTTCGTATTTGATGTTATGAAGAGATTAAAAATAGATCTTTAATTGTACAGTTATATTGAAGGTCTCTTTTTGAAACTATATTGAAAGTATTTATTTTATAATTGTGGTAATACATGTAAATGTTAAAAGATATAACTTCTATAAATTCCAGTAAATCGGTGTACATAATCGACAAATTAATGGTGAAAATGATCAAAAGCTTGTGTATGGGATTTCTTACAATTCCACAACCTCCACATGAAATTATTATCATACTAAATGAGACCTGGACTTGTTAGTGTTATTATATATAGGGACATCATTAATAATATCTCTTAGTTTTGATGAAATTTTTCATCTGATGAATAAAATGGTTCCAGTAAAATCATTCTTAATTAAAAGTCAACACATATTGTTAATAATTTATTTATTGAAAATATTCTACAACTTTTGCTTCACAAAATATATCACAAAATTTCATAATAGTAGGTATTAAGTTCCTTATGTATATTCCAAAGTTTTACACAATACAAATTCATATGATAAATGTTATGTATAAAATCTTATTCATTGGTTTATATGTATCTTAACAAAAATAATAGTAGAAATATACAATGTCTCTACTTAAGCGGGAACCATATAGGAAACTTTTTTCTTATTTTCAATTAACACACTCTATTTTTTTCACAACTAAGTAAATTTGCCATTTTTATTGTCATTTTATGAATAGTAACTCACTCTGATATTCACTGAGGAATACTTGATGTCAGATTTTACATTGAATTGTGTCAGATAGAATCATTAATACAGAAAGACTGATTAATAAATAATTACAAAACCTGGAAATTCATGCTAAATAACTGGAAATTTGAATATTTGCACACATGCATATTTGAATATAACTTACAATTCAAGATTTTCTTTTGTAACAAGCTCAAGAAATTTGTGAGTTCACTAATATTTTCCTCAGTTTTACAACCAAATTGTGACATTTCGAAAAATATCAAATATTAGAAACTTCAAAATAAAATGAATCAATATGTGTCCATAGCCACATGAAAGTAGCCCATGTTATGTTATCACTGTAATATTTGTAGGAATTTCCTATAAATTCCTACACTGTACCTTAATTTCTCATTAAGGCATCAATCCCAATTTAAAATCTCCGCGCGGTTTGTGTATGCCCCCGTAACCAATCGGTACCGTCCGACTCACTTGCCGCTAAAATAGCGCCAACGACAGCTAGCAGTGTAAGCTCAACCATGGTAGCGATGTGATCTAAGGTTCCTCGTCTATTTTAACATTTCAACTTAATCTTATAACTAATTGCTTTATTTTACCTAAAATGTGCATAATATAGAGTGAAGTGATCACCCGATGTCTATCGGTAACGTATTAATATTTGTAAATGAAATTTTATTCCATTTTTTGTTCGTTTTCCCGCGTACTCGCCGAGACCGGGTTTTGTATGATGGTAAGCGCGGTTGCCTTATCCACTTTTCAAGTTTGGTACCTCAATTATTAAAATTATCAATTGTTCAAGCTGCAAGGTTCCTAATAGAATGGTTATTAGTGTCCGTACTTTTATTTCACCTTTATTTCAAAAGGAATTTCCTTCACACTTGTCAACATAAGGTTGGCAAGTATTGTATCATAAATTATTCTCAAAACGTGTCAGGAAGGCAAGGAGCAAAAATTAAGTACCAATGGAACCAGCCAAATCTCGCTAAGGCGAAATCCCTTCCTGTACATAGTTTTATTGGTCCTTCGAGCCGGATATTGTCTGTCATTTTGACATATCTTACATTTCGTGGCCATAGCTGCCATTATTTTCTCCCATCGATTGAACTTTTTACTTTGAAGATCCCGTTATCTAGTTTCATAATTTCGCGTGTGTGTCATAAAAACAATTATCACAGTGTTGATGATAAAAACAAAAAACTTCCTTTTGGAAATACTTTAACGCGAGAGTGTAAAATAAAATTGAACAATCCGATAAACTTTGCGCGAATAAATTACTTATTGGCAACAGCGCGTGAAGAACCGCCTGGCGACGACTTGGCGGCATCTTGCCGGTATTGTTTTTTCATCGACACCTGCCTTGGTAGGGGGGTGATTGTTTACGTTCAGACGACGACAAAACAACTTTATCCATCTACGATTTAGAAGTTACTCAAATAAAATTTGTATACTATTTTATATTTCTTTTTATGTTGAATTTCTGTATGTGTTTTAATTTAGGTATCTGGTACAGCGAAATACCATTTTCATATTTTCTTATTTGCAACATAATGTAGTCGATCATTAAAAGTTCCCCTGTATAACCAATGGAAATGTATCGGAATGCAGGTATAAAGCAAGGTCGGATAAGAGACGGGTAGGAGGGTGAATAAGGAAGACGATAAGAAAAGATTCAACCCGACCCGGTCGAGGACGTATTATTTTTGAGGGGCATCATTCGATATTCGAATTATTCTTGTTCTGGATGGTTAGGAAGTAGTGTTATAAATCTAATAGATTTCATGTTAATACTTTATAAGTAATATATAAGCAGTTTATTGTCTATAAATTTAATCGACTTTATCTCAGAAGTGGGATAGGCCCATAAGGTCCCTAAGGAGCTAAGTATAGTGTTTAGTTTTGGCGATTATGAACGCAGAAAAAGAACTAGAAGGTGACGAGTTTAGTGCGCGATCCGAAACACCACCAATATCACAGACGATAGTTAGGTCTATGGCAAATGAGCTTCGGGAGTTGCGAACGGCGGTAAGTACAGGCTCAATAAGTAATAATATGAATAATAGTATGGAATATGTACAAAAACAAAACTGGGGTTTTTTTAAAGATGATAGGTTGTTATCAGAGTATAATCCACAAAACGAGTTAAACATTAATGACTGGTTAAATAAAGTTAACCAGTGTGCACAAACATATCATTGGGATGAAGTCACGACCATATACTTAGCCCTAGGAAAACTGAAAGGCTTAGCGCGAGTGTGGTACGATAGCTTAAAGAGTACCCAGTATAGTTGGCAGCAATGGCAGGAAATGCTACGTACAACATTTCCGACCAAAGAAAAGTTCTCGCAAATATTTTATGATGCTGCAGTGTATAAAACACAACCAGGCCAAGATTTGAATACTTATTGTTTTTTAAAGTTAAGTAAACTCAATAAATTAAAATTAAATTTTACAGATGAGCAAATAGTAGACTGTATTATTGCAGGTATTTCAGATAAACAAATTCAATTGGCAATCAAAGCTGCTAACTGTAAATCCTTTTTTGAACTTACAGAATTCGTTACAAATTTTCCTAGCACTAGTAATAAAGTAACAACAATGGACAAATCTGCGACAAATAAACCCCTTAATTTTAAACGTGGTTTTGTGACTTCACAACCGGGTAGTTTCAACGAAAAGTATAAGAAGGTTAGGAAAGATCTCGGGAAAGATCAATGTTTTGCATGCGGTGAGATCGGACATAGACGTTATCAATGTACCCGGGTAAAACCGAAAACGACATGTTCTTTTTGCAATAAATTTGGACACAATGAAAGTGAGTGTCGCGTAAAGGGGAAATCAATAAATCATATTAGTAAAGCACAAAAAAAAAGTATTTACAATAAAAAGGCTAAAATTAAAAGTCATACAATAGAATGTTTTATAGATTTAGGAAGCGATTCCACTTTAGTTCGCGAATCTATCGCCGACAAAATAAAATTAGAGAAACAAACAATTTACGACGACACTGTAAAACTTTATACATTCGGAGGCGATCATTTTGTTGTTCCTAGATATGAATGCGAAATAGAGATAACCATAGATGGGGTAACGATAAAAACCCATTTATATATTTTAAAAGACTCGGAAATACGATACGATTTACTAATCGGACAATCGTTCACAGAACATTGGTCTCTTCTTATCGTTAAAACACAGAGCTATTTACATTTTTCTCAACTCCCAATGTCACACAATTCAGTTATGAATGAAAAACGTTTTGCTATAAACCAAATTAAAAGTGTAAACGAGACTGAGCTTGAAAAATATTTAAAAACATTTCATTGCGGATCTCTTTCTACTGCGAACAGAGACAAGGTAAACAATTTGCTGACCGAATTTAAAGATAGATTTAGCTTTAAATTAAGCGAATTAGGAAAGACGGATAGTGTACAAATGAGAATTGAATGTGTAACCGACAAACCAATCGTTTATAGGCCATATCGGTTATCAATTTCGGAAAGACAAATAGTTAAGGATATAATAGACGAACTACTAGCTAATGGAATCATTAGGGAGTCGAATTCTCCATATGCGAGTCCCATATTATTAGTTTCAAAAAAAGACGGTTCGTCGCGTTTGTGTGTTGACTTTCGCGCTCTTAATAGAATTACAAAGAAAGACAAATATCCTTTACCGCTTATAGAAGATCAAATAGATCGATTGGGAGGGTTTAAATATTATATTACCCTTGATCTAATGTCAGGGTTTTATCAAGTTCCCATAAGTGATGAATCCATAGAAAAAACTGGTTTTGTTACCCCGGACGGTCACTATGAATTTCTAAGAGTCCCATTTGGGCTGTGTAACTCACCTGCCGTTTTTCAAAGATTGATGAATTTAGTTCTTGGAGATAGTGCGCTAGTGTACATAGATGATGTAATCATAGCATCAAATTCAACTAAAGAAGGTTTGCAAAAATTACGAGAGGTATTGGAAAAACTTAGAAAACACAATCTCACGCTAAAATTATCAAAATGTTCCTTCTTTCAAACTAAAATTGAATATCTAGGTCGAGAAATCTCTGCGGAAGGAGTACGGCCAGGTTCAAACAAAATCTCAGCCATATTACAAATGCCGAAACCATGTACCGTCAAACAAGTTAGACAGTTTTTAGGTTTAGCCTCCTCTTTTAGAAAGTTTATAAAAAATTTTGCAAGCATGGTTTTGCCTCTTACTAAACTTTTAAAGAAGGATTGTCCTTGGTCGTGGGGAGAGTCGCAAGACAATGCCATAAAAATTGTAAAAAAATCGTTAACAAGTAGACCAGTTTTAGCTATATTCAACCCTGTTTTGAAAACTGAAGTTCACACGGATGCGAGCAAAATCGGCGTCGCGGGAATGTTGATACAAATTGATGAAAAAAAAAATCAACACGTGGTTGCGTATTATAGCAGACAAACGTCATTCTTAGAACAAAAGTATCATTCTTACGAATTGGAAACCTTAGCAGTTCTTTGTTCTTTACGTTACTTCCGTGTTTATCTTGTTGGTATCAAGTTTAAATTGATAACCGACTGTAGCGCTATTCGAAGCACTGCCATAAAGAAAGATATAATTCCTAGAATAGGTAGGTGGTGGTTAGAGCTTCAGGATTACGATTTCGAAGTAGAGTATAGGCCGGGTACTAAAATGTCACACATAGATTGTCTAAGTAGAAATCCTCAACTGAACGAATTAACCATTTGCAATATAGTAAATATTACTGATGCCGATTGGTTATTAGCTGTTCAGTTACAGGATGAAGAAATTTCGAAAATACGCGAGATATTGCTATCCAAAGATCGAAATTCTAGTACTAAGTCATATTTTGAAAACTATATACTTAAAGAGGGAAAAGTGCACAAAAAGGTATCCGAAAAGGCATACAAGTGGGTCGTACCAAAAGCAAACAGGTGGCAAATTTGTAAGTTATGTCACGACGATTTGGGTCATTTCAGTGTCGAAAAAACAATAGCTAAGATTCAAGAAAATTATTGGTTTTCTGGCATGCGAAGATTCGTAACGAAATATGTTAAAGCTTGTTTAAATTGTTTGTATTATAAGTCTCCCTCAGGGAGAAAACCTGGTCAACTTCACCCCATTGATAAAGTGAGTGTACCTTTTCACACTATTCACATTGATCATTTAGGTCCTTTCATTCGGACAAAAAAAAATAATTCTCAATTACTTGTTATTGTGGATGGGTTTACAAAATTTTGCATTATTGAGCCTGTCCGTAACACACGTGCGAAGTATGTTATTAGAATAATACAAAATATTATAGACATTTTTGGAGTTCCAGTTCGTATTGTTTCGGATCGTGGCAGCGCGTTCACCTCAAAAAGCTTCACGGCATTCTGTTCAGAATACGGAATAAAACACGTTCTTAACGCCGTGGCAACACCAAGAGCAAACGGGCAGTGTGAACGTTTTAACCGTACGATTTTAAGTTCACTGGCTGCATTAAATGGAGGAATGGAGGAGGATGTATGGGACACCTATGTAAAAACGGTACAGAGGGGACTAAATAGTACCGTTCACAGAATACTAGGAGTAACACCCTCCGAGGCATTGTTTGGTAGCAAACCCAGAACCACGTCAGAATCTATTCTATTGAATGAACTTCAGGACAAATTAGAAAGAACAGATATATCAGAAATACGAGAGGAAGTAAAAAGGCGTATTGGTATTGACCAAGAGAAACAACAACATCGATTCAACTTGAAGCGTGCTCGAGTAAAGCACTATAATCTTGGGGACCTCGTTATGATAGCCAAAACAGATTTCCCGGCAACAGGACAAAGCAAAAAATTGTTGCCTAAGTTTAAGGGGCCCTATAAAATTTCAGCAGTTTTACCAAATGACAGATATGTCGTTATAAGTATTTCTGAATTGCATCGTAAATCTCCTGTAGTAGTTTGCCTTGACAAAATGAAGCCATGGATAACACTGACTGAAAATGTAAGTTTGTTTGATTAATATTTTTGTGTGTAAAGCATTCGAGGTATGTTTAACATATAAAATGCTCGAGGCACACGGCTGATTAATATTTTTGTGTGTAAAGCATTCGAGGTATGTTTAACATATAAAATGCTCGAGGCACACGGCTGATTAATATTTTTGTGTGTAAAGCATTCGAGGTATGTTTAACATATAAAATGCTCGAGGCACACGGCTGATTAATATTTTTGTGTGTAAAGCATTCGAGGTATGTTTAACATATAAAATGCTCGAGGCACACGGCTGATTGATATTTTTGTGTGTAAAGCATTCGAGGTATGTTAAACATATAAAATGCTCGAGGCACACGGCTGATTGATATTTTTGTGTGTAAAGCATTCGAGGTATGTTTAACATATAAAATGCTCGAGGCACACGGCTGATTAATATTTTTGTGTGTAAAGCATTCGAGGTATGTTTAACATATAAAATGCTCGAGGCACACGGCTGATTAATATTTTTGTGTGTAAAGCATTCGAGGTATGTTTAACATATAAAATGCTCGAGGCACACGGCTGTTTAATATTTTTGTGTGTAAAGCATTCGAAGGTATGTTTAACATATAAAATGCTCGAGGCACACGGTAGTAAAAGATGCAGAATATTGTTTATGTTACAGGATGATGACCGCATTGAGGACAATGCGGACGAACAGGATGGCCGAATGTAGTCGATCATTAAAAGTTCCCCTGTATAACCAATGGAAATGTATCGGAATGCAGGTATAAAGCAAGGTCGGATAAGAGACGGGTAGGAGGGTGAATAAGGAAGACGATAAGAAAAGATTCAACCCGACCCGGTCGAGGACGTATTATTTTTGAGGGGCATCATTCGATATTCGAATTATTCTTGTTCTGGATGGTTAGGAAGTAGTGTTATAAATCTAATAGATTTCATGTTAATACTTTATAAGTAATATATAAGCAGTTTATTGTCTATAAATTTAATCGACTTTAATAATGTTAAATTTTTTGATGTTTTCACATTTGGGACTTAGAAATTAAGATAGGTACTCTTTATAATATTAACATACCTCATAATACTTCTATATATTAATATGCCCTTGAATTTATTGATTGATTTATGTTTTGCATTTTGAAGTTAACTGAAATCAAATTAATTTGGGTTTATAGCTACATATTTGTATTTACGCTGGTGCATTCCATAAAGATTTGGTTTAGTTTTATAAGTGAAAATTTCTGTTACCATTCATGCATACACTGTAAAAATTTACTTGTATGTTCGCTTTATTTAATTTTGAATTATTTGCTGATTATCTTGAAAGGTATTTTTGTTGCATTCATGCATACACTGTAAAAATTTATTTGTATGTTCGCTTTATTTAATTTTGAATTATTTGCTGATTATCTTGAAAGGTATTTTTGGTGCATTCATGCATACACTGTAAAAATTTATTTGTATGTTCGCTTTATTTAATTTTGAATTATTTGCTGATTATCTTGAAAGGTATATTTGGTGCATTCATGCATACACTGTAAAAAATTATTCGCACACCTTATTCTAAATACTTTAATTATTTTGAAAATTATTTATGTATTCATTTCTACACTGTTAAAAATTTATTTTCTAATTTTCAAATCTGGATTATAAGATACCTAGTTGCATTTTTAAATTGATTGGTTACGCTTTGATTCAATCATGTCGTTAAATCATCTAAAAAATAGGAGACGCGGCTGCAAAGCTCAATTATCTCGAATTGAAACATTCATATCAGAGCTTACTGGTTCTGAAGAAGTTTATATACTTAAAGTTAAATTGAAAAATATATCTGGTCACTATGACAATTATCAAAAAATCCAACTGGAAATTGCTTCATTATCTAACGCGGATGACGAGAACTACTCTTCCGACGGTGGTGTGGAAAACGTTGTCGCCGACCGTTTTGAAAGTTGTATTGCTACGCTTGAATTTCTAATTGAAAATAAGCAAAAGGAATTACTAAACTTACCTAATACGGAATCAAACGATGTATCTAATGTCGTGTTACCTAAAATTAATATTAAGCCGTTTTCTGGCTTGGCACAAGAATGGCCATCTTTTATTGATCTTTTTACGGCTTTGGTCCTTAATAATAATAAGTTGAAATCCGACGGTGAAAAGTTTTATTACCTTAAAGGGCTGTTACGCGGGCCACCTTTGGAAATGATTGAGTCCTTAAGCGTAACTAATCAAAATTTAAGTATTGCCTTGAATATTCTTAGAAAGGCATATGACGATAAATATAAATTACTGTATTCTTTGTACCAAACTTTGGTGGATCAGAAACCTATCGCGAAAAGTACTCCGGTAGAGTTGCGCGAATTTCAGATAACTATGCGCAAGACATTTGATTTGATTAAAAATTTAAATTTATCAGCTGAAGTTACTTATGAGTCATTGATAATATTTTTAATGGAACAGAAACTTGATTTCAATTCAAGGTGAGCCTTCGAAAGTGATCGCAAACCAGAGCTTATCCCTACCGCTGAATACTTCTTCGATTTTCTACAGCAACGCCAATCCATGCTAGAAAATGTCAATCTTTTTGAAACCAATAATAAGGTTAAATTCAACTCCAAATCTAATGATACTAGTAGAAATAAAGTAACCCTGATTTCTAGTTTGAGTTCTTCTCAACAGCACCATCCTAGCTCCTCTCGGGCAGGGGCTAACAGACCTAGCTGTCTTCATTGTTCGGACCCCTCTCATCTTATATACGGTTGTTCCAAATTTATGACCTTATCTCCTCAAGACAGGTACCAGATCGTCAAAACTAAAAGACTGTGTGTAAACTGTTTGAGTAATAACCATATTACGACAGATTGTAAATCCCTCAAAAGATGTGCAACTTGCAATAAGTCTCATCATAGTTATTTACATTTTGACAATCAGAACCGATTGCCAAATAATTCTAACAATCGAAATATCCCTAGAGCATCCTCTTCCGGAAGTACAAATGTAACTTCTTTGTCCACTGTAAATAATCACCCTTCTTCTCTCAATGTACATAATAATACTTCCTCAGATCCAATTAATAGATCTAATTTTGTAAATACCAGTTCTGCATTGGCAAATCAATTACCTGATCCTAACGAGTCAGTATTATACCAAACGGCTTTAACTGCCATGTCAGTAAAAGACCATATTGTATTATTGCCTACGGCAGTAGTGAATGTTAACGGCTGCAATGGTCGTGGTTTCGTTGGTCGAGCTCTTTTAGATTCAGCTAGTCAAATGAGCGTTATTAATCGTACTTTTGTTCAAAAATTGAATTTAGTTCCTCGAAAACAAAGTCTTAATATTTCCGGCTTGGGTAGCAACAACTGCACCTATAGCGGAGAAGTGGTAGATATCACATTTAATTCTCTAATTGCACCTTACAGCACTTTCACTATATCTTGCTCGGTCATAGATAAAATAACCAATAATTTACCACAATTTTCTATCTCACCTTCTCGCTTTAAAATTCCATCTCATATAAAAGTTGAGCTGGCTGATCCATTATTTTTCGAATCTGGTCAAATTGATCTCCTTATTGGCTGTGATTTATATCATTACCTGCTTAAGGGTACCGTGCTTAAAACGGATCCTCATTCTCCTTCCTTTATAGATACTCACCTTGGATATGTTATCGCGGGTCCGATCTCGTCAAGAAAAAATGCTAACTCCTTCCAACATGTAAATAAATCTGCTTCTTCATTTTTGACTATTTTTAATGATACAACTGATCAATGTTCTGACCTCCAGATGACAATGGAAAAATTCTGGGAACTGGAGGAAATACCTGAATTTCAATCGCAAGATTCCAGCGGGGAATACGCTGAAAAGCTATTTCAGGATACAACCGTTATCCTTCCTTCGGGGCGTTATCAGGTAGATATGCCCCTACTTACTAATCAAAATAAAAAATTAGGCCAGTCTTTTGGCATGTCCATCCAACGTTTCTCTTCTCTTGAGAAAAAATTCATAGCCAATCATACACTTTTCTCTGAATATAAGAAACTAATCTCTGAATATCTTACACTCAATCATGCACAAGTCGTCCCTCTAACATTTTATAACTCTGTGTCAAGTGATTTCAAATATTTTATCCCCCATAGAGCGGTGATTCGTGAAGACAGCGCATCTACCAAACTTCGGGTCGTTTTCGATTTCTCCGCCAAAACCGATTTCGGTTTCTCTCTTAACGATTTAACGTCAAAGGGATACCAAGTTCAGGATAACTTATTCGACATTTTGTGCAGATTCAGATGCTACAAATATGTCCTCTGTGCTGACATCAAAATGATGTATAGATTTATAGATATCAACCCCATGCAACGCTATCTCCAAAACATATTGTGGAGGGATAATCCCTCTGAACCCATTAAATGTATTGAGTTATCACGGCTCAGTTTCGGACAAAACTGTGCCCCCTTTTTGGCCACCCGAGTCTTAAGAGATATTGCCTTAAATAGTCCTGATTGTCCAAATGCGCAGCAGGCTATACTGCATCAGACCTATATGGATGATATTTTAACTGGAACCAACAATGAAAATGACTTACCGGCTCTCTATGCCGAACTAACCAGCATGCTAGGAAAGCATGAATTCCAACTTCATAAATGGCAATCAAACTCATTCCAGTTCTTGAAATCAATCAACGAATTAACCAATGCTGAATGCGACCGTAGTTTTGACGATTCGCCAAGCAAAATTCTAGGACTAAAATGGAGCCCTACGTCTGATTTTTTACATATTCAAACTTCCAAGTTGTCTGATATATCCCCTATAACGAAAAGGAAAATATTAAGTATCGTCGCTAGTACGTTTGACCCTCTTGGGTTAGTGAACAATCTAACCGTATTTGGTAAACTGTTAATGCAATCGGTCTGGAAATCCCAGATAGGATGGGACGTCCCCATCACCGACACATCTATAATTGCTCAGTTTGAGAAATTCCTGTATTTATTGTCTGAAGTTGCTCATCTTTGTGTACCCAGGCTTCTAATTAACCAAAAAGTGCTTATTTCTTGTTCTCTTCACGGATTTTGTGATGCCAGTCAAAAGGCATACGGAGGATGTCTCTATTTAGTAGCTGTCTACGCTGATAATTCTAGAACTTCTCGATTAATTACTGCTAAATCTCGTGTGAATCCCTTGAAAACTAAATTGACGATTCCCAAATTAGAGCTGTGGGCAATGGAACTTCTGTCCAACTTAGCTCGTAGAATAGTTCAAATTCTGTGCATCTCTCTGCACATTTCTTCTATAAATCTATGGTCCGATTCTCAAGTTGCCCTTTGTTGGGTAAAACGGTCTCCTAACGATTTTTCTCCCTTTGTGGCTCGTCGTGTCTCAACAATACAAAATAACAGTGAGAATTTCATTTGGCGACATGTCAAATCCGATTTAAACCCAGCCGATTTACTTTCACGCGGTAAATTTTCCTCTGATGTCTGGCCCTTTTGGTTCGAGGGTCCCCGATTTCTACTTCAATCAGAAGATTTTGACTCTATGGATTCGTTCGAACCCATTGACAACTTGCCTGAGAGCAAAAAAGTCATCTTGCTCTAGTCAATACCGATTTAAACTTTTGGGAACATATATTTGCCCGATTTTCCAAATTTATCAGCTTGAATAGGGTTGTAGCTTTAATATTTAAATTTATTAATATAACTAAGAAAAAACCCAGAGATTCCAGTCAGTTATCTATTGACGAGCTTAGAATTGCTCATGATTTTATAATAAAACAAATTCAACAGAAACATTTCTCCAAGGAAATTCGTTGTTTAAAAACTAAAGCTCCTATTGTAAATAAAGATCTAATTCCATTAAACCTTTTCTTGGATAATGACGACCTCCTAAGAGTGGGTGGGCGATTACAATTTTCTACTTTACCCTTCAACCAAAAATTTCCCTTGTTACTACCTCAAAATGATCATGTTGTTGATTTGCTAATATTACGTGAACACCGTCGTCTTGGCCATAGCGGTGCCCAAAATGTGTTGGGAAATTTACGACTTCAGTATTGGCCGCTGAATGGCACTCGTCTTGTCAAAAAATTAATTAAAAGTTGCATCACTTGCTTTAGATTCAATGCCCAATTTGCCTCTCAAATCATGTCTCCCTTACCCCTGGATCGAGTACAAGTATCTCGCCCTTTCTCCAAAACCGGCATAGATTTTGCTGGACCTATACAAATCAAGTCTTCCCGCTTGAGAAAAGCCCCAATCCAAAAAGCGTATATTGCAATATTCATATGTATGGTGACAAAGGCGATCCATATCGAATTAGTAAGCGATCTCTCTACTGACGCATTTGTTGCCACTCTTAGAAGATTTATTAGTCGTAGAGGAAATCCTCAAACTATCTACACGGATAATGGCTCCAACTTTGTTGGAGCACGAAATCAATTACGAGAGCTTTCCATATTTTTCAAATCTTCGTAAAATATCAGTCAAATACAGTCTTTCCTCTCAACTACGGAAATTAGTTGGAAGTTTATTCCCCCGCGTTCGCCACACTGGGGTGGCTTATGGGAAGCCGCAGTGAAAAGCGCCAAATCCCACCTTACAAAAATAATTGGCTGCTCGTGCCTTACCTTCGAAGAGCTCTCTACGGTTCTGTGTCAGATAGAAGCAATCCTGAACAGCAGACCGTTATACCCAATGTCAAACGATCCTAACGATCTGTCTCCCCTGACCCCTGGTCATTTTTTGATCGGCGCACCATTAGTCGCTTATCCCGATCGCGATCTATCTACCGTTCCTATGAATAGGTTAACTTTCTGGGAACAATGTTCCAAGATAAAACAAGAATTCTGGAAGAGATGGAGCACAGATTATCTGCATCGACTGCAGTATCGACCTAAGTGGTGTAAAGCATCTGAAAATCTCCAGCTCAATCAACTTGTTTTAGTGCAATCGGACGACCGTCCTCCTTTGAATTGGCCCCTTGCCAGGGTAGTAGAACTACTAACTGGCAAAGACGGAAATGTACGTGCCGCGCGCATAAAAACTGTGGATGGAACTTATACTCGTCCTATCACTAAGTTAGCTCCTCTTCCATGTATGTACTAAGCTATTTCTGTATTTTGAAAATACTTTACTTTCCTGATTTTTCTATTTATTTTTCTTTCTTCTTTACTCTTTTGATTTTTGGATTTTGCTCTTGAACAATTTCTTTCATTTTTTGTCCCGGCCCCCAGTATGTAGGAATTTCCTATAAATTCCTACACTGTACCTTAATTTCTCATTAAGGCATCAATCCCAATTTAAAATCTCCGCGCGGTTTGTGTATGCCCCCGTAACCAATCGGTACCGTCCGACTCACTTGCCGCTAAAATAGCGCCAACGACAGCTAGCAGTGTAAGCTCAACCATGGTAGCGATGTGATCTAAGGTTCCTCGTCTATTTTAACATTTCAACTTAATCTTATAACTAATTGCTTTATTTTACCTAAAATGTGCATAATATAGAGTGAAGTGATCACCCGATGTCTATCGGTAACGTATTAATATTTGTAAATGAAATTTTGTCCACGACTATTTGATAATTTTAACATTTTACGTGTGCTTATTTAAGTATAATGACGTACATAATTCACCCGTGGATAATAGATGTGGATAATGGATGTGTATAATGAAAAGGTCACATGACGTATAATTATATTGAAGAGTATTCCTACAAACGACACAATACATTAATTAAAAATTTTCATCAAGACCCGGATTCGAACCTGCGACCTCGCTATCTCAAGTTAGAGCACCAAACCATTCGGCCATAGAAACATATATTTGATATTATCAAGGTTTTGTATATATAGGAGTAGATCGAATTATTTTATCCAGTGTGTATGATGTATGTCAAAAGCAGAAGTGACGTTTTAAATAATTTATTGCTAATTGCAAAAATTCAAATAACTATACTAGTGTTTGATTGATATTAATAAAAAATATAATATGAAAAGTGAATTAGACAATGAATTGAATACTTATTCAATATATAATTTGTTCAATAAGGTAAGAAGTTATAAGCTATATAAATGTAGAGACTATATTGTTTTAGTTTGACAAAAAATGCATACCTAAACAGGTAATTCATAGTCGTGGACAAAGTATAGTATTCTACTCACATATAATGGCTATTATTCACTTAGGTGTTTATGTCACTCGCCTGCGGCTCGCGACATAAACGCACCTTCGTGAATAATAGCCATCATTATATGCTTGTTAAATAATATACTATTATTCCATTTTTTGTTCGTTTTCCCGCGTACTCGCCGAGACCGGGTTTTGTATGATGGTAAGCGCGGTTGCCTTATCCACTTTTCAAGTTTGGTACCTCAATTATTAAAATTATCAATTGTTCAAGCTGCAAGGTTCCTAATAGAATGGTTATTAGTGTCCGTACTTTTATTTCACCTTTATTTCAAAAGGAATTTCCTTCACACTTGTCAACATAAGGTTGGCAAGTATTGTATCATAAATTATTCTCAAAACGTGTCAGGAAGGCAAGGAGCAAAAATTAAGTACCAATGGAACCAGCCAAATCTCGCTAAGGCGAAATCCCTTCCTGTACAATATTGACTTGATTGGGTGAAGTTGTTCATATGATAAAAAATGGAGAAATTTTATTTGTTCTTGGAGCTGTGAAAAAATTTAATTTTCTGTATCAGAAGATTCTGTTTCGTCTGAGCTTCCAGTGTTGGCAGATATTATTAGAGGCTCTATCATGTCATCCATTATTCCATCCAGTGTGGACATTTTCTCCTCTTCCTTGATGACATGTTGTATACATTTCTGCCAATTTGCAGGAGTTACATTTTCAACTGCACTCAATAACAGGTCTTTGACATCTGCCAACTTAAAAGTTGTGTTTTTAACTGCCACCTTATTTTTTATTTGTGCCCATATCAATTCAATAAGATTCAACTCACAATGATATGGTGGCAGCCGTAATACAACTTTGTTAGATTCTTTTGCCATTTCATCAACAACATACAAATTATGGTTATCTTTATGTTGTCGAATTAGGTATAAGAGTTCACACCTTCTCAAATTTTTCTTCTCTATATTGTTTTATGGATCTTAAATAGTTTAACCTCCATCGACATATATCGTCACAATCTATCAACACACTTTTCCGATTTCTCTTCAAATATCTAAAAATATATTATATGATAATAAACAATACATTTGACTCTTCAAAGTTACACACTTACTTGAAGTTAATTTGTTTTAAGAAAGTATATAAAGATGACCGGGACAATTGTAACAAATCTGAGCGTTCCTTCAAAGCTTGTAAAATTTTATCAACTTTAGGTAACTTGTTTTAAAAAAAAAACTATGAACTATTCTTCAAACTTAATTTTTATACCCTTCATCAACATTTTTAAGAAGTGAGGGTCTTCCACCAATATTTTTTGGGCTGGTAATTGTTCCACTACTACTGTATTCTTTCAGTGTTCGGTAAACTGTTGACTTTGCTACTCCTGTAAGAAAAATGATCAGCATTTAATACTCCCCTTAATTTGGAAGTTATTATGATAACTTACCTGCTGTTTGAGAATTTTTTTATATAATATCAACAACTTTGGAATTCGGCTTATCATTCAAAATTTGTTTATACATATTCATTATGTATTGCTTTTCTGACATTCCTAAATGGCCGTTTTCGTGGTTTTGGCGGAGTAAGCGAACAACTGGTACTTGGAGTAGAGAATCGCAGAAATTCAACACAAAAGTTCTGAAAAGAACTGTTTTAGCGTAATAGAGTGGAAAACTGACTAAAAATGATGAAATTACTAGGAAACGAAAACGATGATGAAAACAACAATATTTATATGTCAGAACTGTCAATTATCACGAGATGTCAATGTTAAAAAGTGTTGTGTGAAACTGGGCGGAATCTGACCAATCAGAGGTCTACAGAATTGCCAACTTAAATTCAAATCGCTCCTCCTGGTTTTTAAATGAAGTATAGACCTTTCAAACTAGATGAGACGTATCTAGACTTTCTTATGATACACCTTGTACATGTGAGACGTATCTACTAGCGTGACATTTGGTAATGTAACCTGATTTTTTCTAATGGTGGCGTTCCAGCTACCGTTGTCAAGAAAAATAAGTAAAAATTGATTTTTATCCCTAACTAACACAACGGAAAAAATTTGACAACTAGACAATCAAAAAAACGTAGCTGTGACAACATAATGTTTGACATGACGTTTGATATGACAACGTTGACGTACCCTGACTTGACGTTCGGCGATGACACATGCTTTTTTCTAATGGTACACCCTATATAAGTGAGCATTTTCAACGATATGTTACCTGTTTAAAAACCCAATGTTGAATTAACGTAGCTTTGACAACGTGACGTGATGACATGACGTTCGACGTGACAACGTGACGTTTGACTTGACAACGTAACGTTTGACGTAACGAGATGACAACGTGAGGTTTGACGTGACGTGACGTTTGACATGACAACGTGATGTATGACGTGACGTTTCACGTATGACGTTTGAAATGACAACGTGACGTTTGACTTGACAACGTGACATTTGACGTGACAATGTGACGTTTGACGTGATAGCTTGACGAATGACAGCGTGGCGTTTGATGTAACAACGTTACATTTGACAACGTGGCATTTGACAGGGTGACGCTTGACTTGACAACGTAAAGTTTGACGTAACGACATAACGTTTGATGTGACGTTTGACATGACAACGTGGTGTATGACGTGACGTTTCAAGTATGACCTTTGACATGACAACGTGGTGTATGACGTGACGTTTCAAGTATGACCTTTGACATGACAACGTGGTATTTGACAAGGTGACGTTTGACTTGACAACGTAACGTTTGACGTGACGACGTGACGTTTGACATGACAATGTGATGTATGACGTGACGTTTGTTGTTTCACATATGACGTTTGACATGACAAGGTGACGTTTGACTTGACAACGTGACATTTGACGTGACAATGTGACGTTAAACGTCGTGACGAATGAAAGCGTGGCTTTTGACGTAACAAGGTGACATTTGACAACGTGGCATTTGACAAGGTGATGTTTGACTTGACAACGTAACGTTTGACGTAACGACATGACAACGTGTCAGTGGACGTGACGACGTGACCTTTGACGTGACGTTTGACATGACAACGTGATGTATGACGTGACGTTTCACGTATGACGTTTGACATGACAACGTGACGTTTGATTTGACAACGTGGCGTTTGACGTAACAACGTGACATTTGACAACGTGGCATTTGACAAGGTGACGTTTGACGTGACAACGTGGCGTTTGACAACGAAGCGTTTGATGTGACAAGGTGGCGTTTGACGTGACAGCGTGGCGTTTGACGTTCGGCGATGTCACCTGATTTTTTCTAATGATACACCCTGTATATGTGTTTTCAACGATATCTCACGTTAAGGCCTTTCGAAAGAGATGCCGCAAGAACACGGTGTGAATTTCCGATACTTTTGATCCACCCTGTATATAATAGACGTTGAGGCCTTTCGAACGAGTCACGAATGCGTTTCTCACCCTGTATATAATAGACGTTAAGGTCCTTCGACGTTACTCGCCCTGTATAAGGCCTTTCGACGTTACTCATCCTGTATATAATAAGGCCTTTCGAGCGCATCTAACCCTGTATATGTGTTTTCAACGATATGTCGCCTGTCTATACACCCTATGTTGAATAGACGTAGCACGTTCGGCATATATAATAGACGTTAAGGCCGTTCGAGCTGGCATTTTACTCGCCCTGTATATAATAGATAATGCCTTTCAGCGTTACTCACCCTGTATATAATAAGACCTTTCTAGCAGGCATACCTTGTATATAATATACGTTAAGGCCTTTCTAGCAGGCATGTTACTCGCCCTGTATATAATAATGCCTTTCACTCTGTATATAATAGTTAAGGCCTTTCGAGCATGATACTTTTGATCCACCCTGTATATATGGTCAACCCTCGCGCAGACGCAAACTTAGCGTAAATTTTGACGTTTTCAGACCTTAGCTTTTTTGATGATTTTCTTAGGGAGATTCCCATGTTAGCGCCTCCGCCATGAGGCCGAACTCTTGCTGCCTATTTACTGCCAACACTGGAATTTATTGAAATTCTTTCAGACGAAAGGTAGCTTTGAAAGTGTAGTAATTCCTGAACTAAGTCTGTTTCTAAATCATTAGGATACATTTTTTGTAAAAAACTGGCTTTTTCTGTCAGAACTGATGGTAACAATTCATTCATTTTGGTAAGAAATGAAAATTTTTCGTTAAATCCTTGATAAGCCTCTTGCCGTTTTGCTAACTCGGATATGAGTCTATCTATGACAACGAGAAACGTATTAACCCTGAAGTGATCACTCGCAGCTATTCCAATATCTTCATCTGGTGTCTCATCAAATCTTTTTCTTCTTTTTGGTTGTCTTTTTTTCATCTCTCTTGTATATTCTTTCGATACACTAAATTTGCCGCCCCTTAAAATTTGTCGCCCTAGGCTCCAGCCTACTCAGCCTGCTGGTAAATCCGCCACTGCTGGAAGCTCGGATGAAACAGAATCTTCTGATACAGATAATTAATTTTTTTTACAGCTCCGAGAACAAATAAAATTTCTTCATTTTTCATCATATGAACAACTTCACCCAATCATGTCAATATTACAGTGATAACATAACATGGGCTACTTTCACGTGGCTATGGACACATATTGATTCATTTTATTTTGAAGTTTGTAAATTTGATATTTTTCGAGATGTCACAATTTGGTTGTAATACTGAGGAAAATATTAGTGAACTCACAAATTTCTTAAGCTTGTTACAAAAGAAAATCTTGAATTAAAAGTTATATTCAAATATGCATGTGTGCAAATATTCAAATTCCAGTTATTTAGCATGAAAATAATTCATGTTTTGTGATTATTTATTATTCAGTCTTTCTGTATTAATGATTCTATCTGACACAATTCAATGTAAAATGCACTGATATCAAATATTTCTCAGTGAATGTCAGAGTGAGTTAGTATTCATAAAATTACAATAAAAATGGAAAATTTACTTAGTTGTGAGAAAAATAGAGTGTGTTAATTGAAAATAAGAAACAAGTTTCCTATATGGTTCCGGCTTAAGTAGAGACATTGTATATTTCTACTATTATTTTTGTTAAGATACATATAAACCAATGAATAAGATTTTATACATAACATTTATCATATGAATTTGTATTGTATACAACTTTGGAATATACGAGTACATAAGGAACTTGTATGTATGTATGTATATTTGGGGTAATATTCACTGAGACCTAAAAGATCTATTGTGCCCCCTTACTTTTACTTAGTTTCTGAGGAGAGTCTCTGAAACTAGTAGCTCCTTTAGTCCTTTTTTACCGGAGGAATTTTAGGATATCTGCAGGCTTCAACTAAGGTAAATGTTCCTCTTCTATCCAGTAATCTCCCAGGTACTGTGCTCTAGGATTCTGGAGTGCTGTGCAGTTGGAAAGTATGTGGATGGAGGTCTCTTCTTCCATGCCACAGTATCTGCATTCTTCTTCCTCCACTAATTTGAGCTTTTTCAGGTGCCCATTCAGGCGACAATGTTCCGTTAGGATCCCTGTTAAAACTCTTAGCGCAGTCTTGCTTTGACTTATGCATTCATTTGATCTTCGTAGGTTGTAGTCACCCAGGAGAATCTTTGATTGTCTAAGCCCTACTAGATCTTTCCAATGGTCAGATCTTCTCTTTCTTTCGGCTTCACCTATTTCTTCCAGTATTACATTGGAGTTGATTCCGTAAAAAGGTTCAGGCCCCCAGAAGGGTATTTCAGACCCCCTCTTTGCTAGTTCATCTGCTATTTCATTTCCTTCTATTCCAGTGTGTCCTGGAACCCATAGTAAGGGTTCAACTATATTGTTGTTGTGATCCGCAGATCAACAGTGGTTGAAGAATAAAAAACTGTAGATTATCAATACTTCGTTTAATCCCTTTAGTAATTTTACGATGTTACCATGTCTGCTCTTACAAGTCTCTTCTTTTGTTCTTTTTACAATAATAGTTGCCACTTAAAAGAAAATAAGCTTTGATATTTTAAAAGTAGCTAAATTAGCAAAAACCATCAGTTTCTGTGAGAAAAATGTGAACTAAAACTTATTTCTTTTTGAGACTGAAAATGCATTCTAAGAAATGAGCTTGACTTAACAAAAAGATACATTTGATATAAGATTATAATTAATATTATATTTAATTCGTGACATTAAGAGTAAAAACTAAATTGATAAGAATGAGCCTTAAATTACATGTCTATTATTCGAGGCATCATGTGGGCGCAAAAACTGATAAAGAATATAAAACAATAAAAATGTAATTGAAAGAACTGTTGATTATTTAAAATATAGTGCAATAATAATTACTATAAGTAAAAGTATAACTAATATAGTACAGTAAATATAAGTAAATAGTAAAATAAAATATACGTAACCTCATAGGTTACAACACTTCCCCTCTTAGAAAAAGATTGAACATCTAGGTACTAAGATGTGAAATCTTTTATGTTTTTCCGTCCAATAATCGGGCGTGTTCTAAGACTTTCTGAGGATGTTGAATCTGTATACTGTATTGAAGCAATTTCCGGGCTACTAAATTGAACAACTGGCTCCGAAAATCTAGGAGCTGGCAAATTATTATTTATTCTAATACAAATACCTGGAAGAGCTTCGCAACAATTTCTACGTAATCTACATTTCTTATAACAGCAGCAACAAAATATAAATAATAAAATTATAATAAACAAAATAGTTAAAACACTAGAACTAGATGTCAACGAGCTGGGTAACCAGAGCATATTATTTAATTCTTCATCAACTTCTGTTAACTTTTGACTTGCTAAATTCAAATCGTCTAAATGCATGCTAACTGATTTAAAATTTGGATTTAAATGCAATGTAGAAATATTTAATTTTTTTGTCTTTTCGTTTTCGTCACAACAATCAGCAATTAAATTAACAGTTGGAATAAAATTATTATTTTCGTTTAAGATACTTGAGTGAATTTTATGAGGTATCAATAAAGCGCTAGAGGTAAAAGCTTTACAATTTTCAGTCAGTTCTAGAATTCCTGTACCCTTTATTAATTCAGTAAAAACTTCATTTTGACAATTTATTGTAATTCTTTCATCTTTCATAACTAATTATAGAATTTGTAAGAGCGAAAAATTCGTTTGATAAAATACCTTCGGATTTATACGGAAATGGAAAGGGATCGCTAACTAAATGAAAACATACGATAATATTATCAAAACTATCAAACACAACACCCAAAGTTTTAATTCTCGATTCGCTTATACCAGAAATTTCTGTCACTAAATTTTTATATACAAATTGACCTGGTTTTAGACAGGATATCTTTAATAGGTTCACTGATGCTCCAGTATCTACAAGAAATTTAGTATTCTGAGATTCTGTTATATTTAAACTTAAATTTACGTACTTTAAATCTAATGGGTCTGCAAACGAACTAACAAAAATTGCAGGTTTAGAAATAGATTCTTGATTTTTCAGAGTTTGTGTGACCGTTTATATTGGGGAACCCTTCGTGTCGATTGGCCACTTACCGACGGGCGCTGATCGTTTCCCGAAATCGATTTATTTTGTCTTTGAGACTCGTTGTACATTCTTTTTCTACAATCAGCGATTTTATGAACTAATTTCTTACAATAAAAACAAATATTTGAATTTACATTATTGGAGTTTATGTGAAAAGTTCTATTTGGCTAATTTTGAAAATTTTGAGTTCTATTGAAAGAACTACTCGATACTTTCCTTTTCAGATAGCAGTCTTTTTCTAAATGCCCTGATTTTTTACAATAATGACAGTTAATGTTTGACTTATTAAAATTAAATTGAACTCTGTTTCTAAGACTTAAAGTTTGCCGCTCTTCTTCTCGTGCTAATTCTATGGCGTCTTCTGAAGTATGAGGATTTCTTGCCTTTAGATGCAACCTTAAAGGATCAACTAGACCTTGAATAAAAACGTTTAATGCTTGTGCTCTTAACAATTGAGAAATTTCGCGTGCTACATTATTACTTTTTCCGACCGTGGACGCATCGACTAAATTCGATAAACATTTTTCTATTTTGTTGCTATAACTTGCAATTTCTTTATTTTTTGATTGCCTACACTGATTAAGTTCAAGTTGCCAAAAACTAATTGATCGCTTTTCTGAAAAAACATCTTCCAAATAATCTTTTAATTCACGCCAGGTAGAAAAATCTCTATATTTGGTAAGTGAACGGGCTTAACCAGTTAATTTAGTTTTTATTAAATTAAACAAAACATTATGACTTCTTGAATCTACAGATTTGAATGCCATTTCGCAATTATCTAGAAAATCATGAACTCTATCACCCAACGTATTTCCGTCATATTCACGAATTAATTTGATTGCTGTATCGATAGATACATATTTGTCATAATTGGCTTGCGTTAAGTTAGAAGGGGTTGGATCTGTCATGGTTTATTATATTTTTACTGTTCCTGAAGTCAAATAAAATATTCGAAAATTTTGGCTATTAAAATATCAAACAAAAATACTACTTACAGGAAAATCACATGTAGTTTGCTCGAAACCATTGAACTCGAATATACTTCGCACAAAATTTTCCGGAATTCCTTCACACTCTAAAACACTATTGAAACCTTGGAACGAACTTCTGCGAACAACACTGCTGTACTTTTTAGGAACAAGGTATACACTATCAGGAACTCTGGAACAAGTTTACACTAACCGGAACTCTGGATCAGGAACAAAGATATTGCTTTTGACTGCAATCAGGAACTTTTTATAACTTCAGACTATTTCAATAACTTTATTTCAACTTCTCTAATTATTGTAGTTCAGGATACGTGATGCTATTTCTTCGTTGCTAACAAATGGGTTTAAACTTTCTTGATACCCGTTGCGCTTCCTTGGAAACGTGTCCTAAGACCAAGTTTTTCTTCAACACAATAAAAAAAATGCTCGCCAAATTCCTCGAAATTTGAAAAATCCCACCGCTGCCACCAAAAATTTCTGTTGTGATCCGCAGATCAACAGTGGTTGAAGAATAAAAAACTGTAGGTTATCAATACTTCGTGTAATCCCTTTAGTAATTTTACGATGTTACCATGTCAACTGCTCTTACAAGTCTCTTCTTTTGTTCTTTTTACAATAATAGTTGCCACTCAAAAGAAAATAAGCTTTGATATTTTAAAAGTAGCTAAATTAGCAGAAACCAGCAGTTTCTGTGAGAAAAATGTGAACTAAAACTTATTTCTTTTTGAGACTGAAAATGCATTCTAAGAAATGAGCTTGACTTAACAAAAGGATACATTTGATATAAGATTATAATTAATATTATATTTAATTCGTGACATTAAGAGTAAAAACTAAATTGATAAGAATGAGCCTTAAATTACATGTCTATTATTCGAGGCATCATGTGGGCGCAAAAACTGATAAAGAATATAAAACAATAAAAATGTAATTGAAAGAACTGTTGATTATTTAAAGTATAGTGCAATAATAATTACTATAAGTAAAAGTATAACTAATATAGTACAGTAAATATAAGTAAATAGTAAAATAAAATATACGTAACCTCATAGGTTACAACATTGTTCTCGCCTAATTCATTTAGTTTGTCTAGGCATTCCCAAACCATTTTAGAACTGATTACGCAAGAGCTCAGTGCTTTGATGGCTGCTTGACTATCTGTCATTATGATAATCCTTTGTCCTCTATATCCTTTATCAATATTGAACTGGGCGCACTTTCTTATGGCGTGAATTTCCGCTTGAAAGATACTTGGGGTTTTTCCCAAGCTTTCAGAGTGTTTGGTTCCTGGCCCGAACACTCCTATCCCAGTTCCTCCTATTGCTTTTGAGCCATCTGTGTACCATTGAATGGCATTCTTTCCAATTCTGGTATTCGGATCCCATTTCTTCTTGTTGCTGAATTCTGTAACGAATTTCTTCGAAAAATTGTATTTTCTCATCATACCGTCTTGTGGCATGTCCCAGGTTGTCTGATTTCTAAGAAGTAAAGTGGTGATTTTTTTTTCTGACACAATTCAATGTAAAATGCACTGATATCAAATATTTCTCAGTGAATGTCAGAGTGAGTTAGTATTCATAAAATTACAATAAAAATGGAAAATTTACTTAGTTGTGAAAAAAATAGAGTGTGTTAATTGAAAATAAGAAACAAGTTTCCTATATGGTTCCGGCTTAAGTAGCCCACAGGGCATTGAAAGAAGATTCATATGCAAAGTATATGCCTCCACTGTCCTGTAAAAGATGTTCGTTACGGTACATGATAAGCATATTCTGACCACATACTATTTGACACATCCCTGTACACACATCCATAGCAAGTGCTTGTTCTTTTTCGTAGATCCTCCCCATATGATTCGCACATACCATAAAAGGCTACCGAAAGTTTGTTTTTTCAATTATATATTTAGCATATAATAATGATTTACCATTAACTAAGGTACTTTTCAGTACTTTCAGCGCATATGCTAAGTATATACCTTGAAGAATATCAGTAGTATCTCATTTTACAGATATCCTAAGCATGTGATAAGGATTATCAATCAGGTCAGGTAACTTTATATCAGATTTTTAGCACGTTTTATTCGTTTTACATAAGTACATTTATATAAATACATATTTACTATTTTTATTCAATTCATTCAAAACCATCATTGGTGTTGTACCTATTCATTTTAAATATTCAGCATCTGCTGATATCAAAATTATCTCAAAAGCCCATCCTAAGCATGTGCTTAATATAAGACATGGAATATTATTTGGTACATTTAACGCAAATGCTACGCATATACCATAAAATGAAGTTTCATGCTTTGAAGGTTCTGCGCATGGCTCTACGTCTGCGATTGCGCCGTTATTCGACCGATCCACAACGAACAGACTGACAGACATTATTGTGATTGTTGATGACTTGTCGTTTCCGTGTATTTTTGATTTGCTGTTTTAACAGGGAATGAATACACAGTGTTTTATTTTACTCTTTCCGTTCGTTATGTTTCATTGTGGTAAGTATACTAAAATTATTATAGTTGGGTATATGAAAATATCTATTATGACTACTTCTGTTTAAGGCATGGCCACTTTATTCAATGTCTGCTAAGGATAAATAAATTTAATAATAATATACATTGTTTTATTTTTATAGGTATGCTCCCTTACCTTTATACTTTTTAAGTCTATTTTTATAAAAAAACAATTCACGTCATTGAACTGGTCATTTCTAGTCATTTCATGACCATATTTTGACGTTATTTTCACGTGACCTTGCTACCTAGGTAATGTTGCAGCTTTATTCATGCAGGGGATGAGAACCTAGGATATCCTTAACACATAATACAAGAAAGTATTTAATAACTTGATAAGATAAGATAAGATAAGATTTGATAAAAACCTGCAGTAACACTTATTGGCACTTACGATATTAGTGCTGACTGCATGCTCAGTATCTGACAAGAGTATCTTTGGTATATTCTATGAACCTAAATCTCATGTGATAAGGGCAGGACGCAGTTCCTATTTTTAGAAGGTGGCTTTGTATCCTTTTAGTGCACATGCTAAGGATGAGAATAGATTGTACCTTATTACATCCTCATCACATGCTTGTTGGCACTGAGTTTTTAAGTGCTGGGTACATACACTACATACCCAGCATCTTATAAGAACATCTTTCATCACATTCTGAAAACCTGACCAGCATGTGACCAGGGCGCAACACAATCTATTTATAGCACTTGTTTTGGTATTATTTGAGAACATGCTTTGCACATCCAAGTTTTTTTGAAAATATTCCACGCACATGCTAAGGATGTCAAATTGCTATGTGGAAGAGACATTGTATATTTCTACTATTATTTTTGTTAAGATACATATAAACCAACGAATAAGATTTTATACATAACATTTATCATATTTAATCGTTTACTCTTAATTCAGTAGTCATAAATTGTACTTACAGAACAAAGAAGACGATTTTAAACATGCCTTACTAGATTATAAGAATTCAAAGCTGGATAATTGCATAATTTGAGCAACACTGGTCCCAAATCTCGTCGAGTGATTGGTAGTGGCTGGTCCTCTGTGGACGGATGAGTAATCCAAAGATATGGTGTACTACTGAACAGTTCACTTCCAGAAATTTCAAACCTAACCTAACCTGACCCTACTGACAAGATGTACAGTGACTTCTATTAACTTTTATTTCTGTTTTTTTTTTAATTCTCAATCATATCCAAGTTTGTTCAACGTTTTTTAGTTAGGTATAGTAAAATAATATAATACAGTCCACTATTTATTGAAAGAAAATGTTAGTCATAACATAATTTATTAAAAACTTTAAATTGTATTCAGGTAAAATTATATAGGGTAATTCGCTTGATTTTACATTATTAAAAGGTAGGTATTATTTTAGTTTTGTTTCTGTTATATTGGTTTTCCGAGTCACTTGACAAACATTTGCGTTTTTGTTATCTGTGTTATCGTTATCGTTATTAAAATTACGATTATTATTATTTGAAGCTGCATTATTGGTATATAGATGATTAACAGTATGATCAGAATATTCGTAATTATCTTAATATTCCCAATTCTCGGGATCATGAGTTTCTGTATCGACATTATAAGTTCTTCGGAAGTAAAATTCGGACGTTTAGTTTGTTCAAAATTATTTGTAGACGGCGGTGGTCTTTTAAAAGTGGATTTTATTAAGTCTTCGATTTATTTCGGTAAATCGTTAAAACGAAATCGCACATTCGATATGTTTCACCCGAAATATCCTACTGACTGCGCCAAATAAGTCACCACGAGTGAAAAGTTCCTTTTTAAAAACTTTATTTATTTATTACAATTTATAATATTCCCGACAATAAATTTTTTTTTATTATACTTAACAGAAAATACTACATTTTCAACTGTTTATAAAATACAGTAAATATGACATTTTCGAAACAGCGCACGGAAATTTTTTCCCGATCCCTATTTCCGTGCGCTAACGAGTAATGTGTCTATAGCAACGATTTATTTATTAATGACAAATTTTATTTGCTGTCAGTGAAAATTAAGTATTTATAAGTATTTATTACATTTTGCAAAAATTATTTCAGATTGTGAAGAAAATCGGGATATTCCCGAAAATATCTTACAACGAGCGGCAGAAGTGAGTGCAGATTTATTACCAGTGAAATCCAGGTTGAGATATGAACAATAATATATCAGTTTTACCGAATGGCGGACTCAGAAACGAATCAAAATTGTGAGTGACGATATTCTTTTAGTATATTTTTCTGAAAAAGCCAACACTATGAAATCCTCCACTTTATGGAGTCGATTCTCTATGTTAAAGAGTTGTTTGGCAATAAAAGAAAATACTCACCATCAATATCCAAAATTACTATTAATAATAACGGTTCTGTCCAAAATTAATTTTCTTAGAATTACCTACTTGTATTTTTTTTGTTAATTTGAGTTGTATGTACTTACATTTTTACTGTTTTAAAAATAAAAATTCCCGATTTTCTTAATAATTTTTTGCGATATTTTTTGTTTATGTTGATTTCAGGTACCTAAGTATAATAAAAAATATCGTTCATTACTCGTCCAGAAATGGATTTTCCGTTCTTGCATGACTTCCCGTGCCCGGCTGCGCCTCAATTTGTCACGCGCGCACGGAAAAATCCTCATTTCTGTACTGGTAATGAAACATACTATTTGATTGTCTAGTTGTCAAATTTTTTCCGTTGTGTCAGTTAGGGATAAAAATCAATGTTTACTTATTTTTTCTTGACAACGGTAGCTGGAACGCTACCGAAACGTTGAAATAAAGAATTTAAAAATATTGTGGTTTAATTTCCCAAGAAATTAAAAAAAAGAATAGATGTTTTCTACTCCAAAGACTGAATGTTCTGTGTGTTTCACATAAGAAGTAAATTATTTAGTGTTAGCAAAAATAAATAGTGTGTCAGCTTTTTATATATGATATTATGGAAAGGGGATGACATAATTAGTGTCTTAATTATAAACAAATTCAACTTATATATCTAAATCACCGTGCAAGCCAAAAAACACACTTTTCGAGCAGATTGTCAAAGCAGAAATGAGTGTCCATTTGCATTTGATGGTCTTGGAAAGGTGTTGGCTCATGCTTATTTCCCAAATGACAACAAATGCATGGAACTTCATATTGATGGGATTTAAGTTTGAATGGATCAAGTTCAGGCGATCGAACTATAGTCTACTTATTCATGAAATTGGACATATACTAGGTGCTGCCCACAGTGATGTTGATACAGCAATAATGTATCCATGGGATAAATTTAACGGGGCTCCAAAATTGGCTGAAGATGATAAAAGGGCTCTTGAAGCTCCTTATGGGCCAATAACTAAACATGTAAATAATCCTGTCAAACCTAAGCCACCACAACCACCAACTACAAAGATACTTCGTGAAAGACTTCAGCCCGTTAAGAATTTATGTAACATAATACAGGAGTATATGTTTATTGAGATGGGAGGTCAATTTAAAAATCATCATTTATACAGGGTGAATCACGACTAACGGGACGGAGGTTTATGGCGAAACAGTAAAAAATTTGAAATGTTTGTCACCTTAGTAGTTTGTACATCCATATAGGCTACATTTTAAAATTATTTTGAAATATACAGGATGTCCCAATGAAGTGTGGCGTATCAAAGTTATATTTGTTCTTATGGAACACAAAAATTATTTCGAAAAAAATTAATAACTAATTGATATAATAAATTCTAGCGAATTTCCTCTCACAGCTCAATAGTCGGATATTCGTAGAATGTATTCCACGATTGAGTACTGAACATCTCTTTACAGGGTGTTCAGAATTATCAGTTGAATTATTAAATCATTAAATGTGTTATAACGGGCTTATTTCAAATGGAACACCCTGTATTTCTAAAATTCTTCATATTCAAAAAAATATCCTCTTTCGAATGGTATAAGGGTGTCCTATACCTAGGTATTATACTTCTCGCGCAATTTACAATTTTCTTAAATTGTATAATAAATTGATTTTAAAACATCTGCAATTTCTCTCTAAATTTTATACTAATTATCTTGACAAGGCTATTGTGAAGAAAAACAGTGAAGCTGCTAATAAATATGCACACTTATTGTTCCTGAGGTACACTAACTCTTTTTTTACGGATAAGTATTTGAGTACATAATAAAACAAAAACACATTATTAATAAAGCAAATACATAAATACTACGAAACGAACAACAAATTATCAAAAGCAAAAATTGGAAAATAACTATAATGGATGCTCGAAATGCTTGGCATCTTATGCAATGCAGCACGTGATTCTGGCTTCAAACTATGTACTTACAATATTCATACATACCGGGTGTTATAGACGCGAAAGCGTCCGAAATGATTAATTTCATATTGTAGGATATTTTTATTATAACCCTATTCGAAGAAATCCATCTTGGTCAGTTCTGGTGACCTAGCTGGCCAATTACAAGGACTTCCCCTACCTATCCATCTATGTCTTAATTGTCTATTAAGGTAATTCCTAACATCACGAGAAAAGTGAGTGGGAAAAGTGATCTGAAGCTACGTCTAATTGTAAGCACATTTTCTTTCTGATGCTAAGTGGTAGGTTTTCGAAAAGGATCTAGAAGATATTTTCCAAAAACCTCAAAAATTTTCTTCTGTCCAGGTATCCGTCAAATCCCCACAATCCCTCCCCAAACGTTTACACTCATCCGTGTTAGGGCTATTATAGTAATTTTTCATTTATTGCTTTTAATAATCTGTTGTTCGTTTCGTAGTATTTATGTATTTGCTTTATTAATAATGTGTTTTTGTTTTATTATGTACTCAAATACTTATCGGTAACAAAAGAGTTAGTGTACCACAGGAACTACAAGTGTGCATATTTATTAGCAGTTTCACTGTTTTTCTTCATAATAACTTATTCAAGATAATTAGTATTAAATTAAGATAGACGTTTTAAAATCGATTTAGCATACAATTTTAAGAAAAGTATAATACCTAGGTATAGGACACCCTTATACCATTCGAAAGAGGATATTTTTTTGAATATAATGAATTTTAGAAATACAGGGTGTTCCATTTGAAATAAGCCCGTTATAACACATGATTTAATAATTCAACTGATAATTCTGAACACCCTGTAAAGAGATGTTCAGTACTCAATCGTGGAATACATTCTACGAATATCCGACTATTGAGCTGTGAGAGGAAATTCGCTAGAATTAATTATATCAATGAATTATTAATTTTTTTCGAAATGTTCAGATTTTAAAAAAAGTCAGCATAACTCGGAACCCTCTGTATTTAGGTATAGGGAACCATTATGAAACAGTACTTTATTTTTTGGGTGCAATCAGAAGATGCAATCAAATATAGGGTGTTCCATAAGAAAAAATATAACTTTGAAACGCCACACTTTATTGGGACATCCTGTATATTTCGAAATAATTTTAAAAGCCTATATGGATGTACAAACTACCAAGGTGACAAACATTTCAAATTTTTTATCGTCCCTTCATAAACCTCCGTCCCGTTAGTCATGATTCACCCTGTATATTATTAATGAAAATTCCCTATGGAAAATTGATCTGAACTCAAAACTTATTCCCTTACAACCAGATATACTTAAAGATTATTTACCCAAAGAAGTTGACCCCATATTTCAGATTTTTCAAAGTTCTTTGGGTAATTTGATTGCAGTCAATGACCGTTAATATTATGTAGCAGATTTTCCTAGTTTGCAAATAGTTGATTTATTCGTACCCAAAAATTCTCGAATAAACACAATGATTCAAAGCAATCATGGGAAAATATATGTATTTCATAAGAATGATAATTATATTGAATATAACCAAAACTCTATTATCAATAGAGGACAAATAAAAGATAGGGATACCAACAGATGTTACAGGAGCATTCCAGTACATTGACGGTCACATATATACTTTTTTAAAAACACTACCTATATAATGAGTTTACTAAGCAGCTGGACCCTTTAATTGGAACATCTTTGATATTCCACGCCCCAATGGAGACCTTTTAAATCATCTGAAGATTTTATTAACAAAAATTATTTCTTATTATCAATAATATTTTAAAAATAGACTCTACAAACAATTAAATCGCTTATCTGTCACAAAACCACAACACTACCTTGAGCTACAACATTAAGATAAGAAGTTTTAACCACAGCTGGTATAATTTTGCAAAGCCCGAAACTACATAAACATGATAAGACGTATGGTCGGTGGTTCTCAACCGGATTTTGTCTTTTTAATACTGAAAAAGGTTGCGAACCACTACTCTGTCATGAAGCATATTTGTTTTTTTACACACCCACATACATATGAATAGGTATACTCAAGTCAAAGAGATCAGTTTTCCGTTAAGGAACACCAACCAAAAGTGGAAAAGCAGCAGTTATTCAAGTGTGTTTGTGTAAAAGCATATGTAAGTATTTTCCTTACTTTGTCAAAATAAAATCTGTGACGATTTTCTTTCTTTTACAGCAAGCCGGAGACAGAGAGATTGCTGAGGAGCACCAACCAAATTATTATCACAAATTAAAAAACAACCCCAAGTGTGTGTGTGTGTGTGTGTGTGTGTGTGAAAGCAAATGTAAGTATTTTTCACTCTGCCCCCCCCCCAAAAAAAAATGGTGTGAAAACGATACTAAAGCTTGTAATAAAGTAATAAAAAAGGTGGTCTTCATATAGGTACATCTGGAAAATTACAAACATGTGTAGGACATAAACATTTTAAATAGACATATAGGTTTGGGGGTGGGGAGTAAACTAAAAAATAGGGTTAAATGGGAAAATGTTTCCGGGTTTTCTAGAAGAATAAGGACGGGTTTTCTAGAAGAATAAGGACTGGTGTTATAGTGAACAAATTCTCTAAGAGCATTGTTTAACAAAATAAATCGTTTGGTATTACAGAACAAAATGCATATAAAATGCATATAAAATTTTTAAAGGATTAAAATTTTTAGAGAAGGTATTTTTACAGAAATCCATAACATTATAATAATACTCACAAAAATTCAAATTTTTCAACACAGATATACGTTGTATAATCAAATTATTCAATTCTAAAATTTGTGGTACTTCTTCTTCATCCATGTAATACTCAAAACCATGTTTCTTGACTAAAATGACCTTACAGTCATCGTAATTTAATGGGGTGATGGTACAGTAATCTCCAAATGGTAACGAATCAGGTTTGAACACAGGTTGGAACTCGCCTACGGTATGAAAGAAATCGTTCATCTGTTGTGTCATTATTGAGATAAAGGTATTCCATTCATAAATACTGAAAGATATTTTGCTGAACTTCAATTATATCTATACAATGTCAACATTTTTCATCCATTTGTTATGTTTCCCATCTAAGCCAAGCCATTTGACTTACATTTTGTTACCCTTCCTTCTAAGTACTTTTTCCACTTAGTAAATGTCAGGATTCGATGTTTTCTGTAGTTCTTCCTCATAAAACCCTCCACTGTATGTGTACCATACAAGTCTTCGAGCAAAAACAGTATCCGCCAAAATAAACAGTACCAAAAATAAAAATTAATTTTCAATTTCTGTAATGAAAGTGTTCAAAATGTTCACCATTTCGACGCAAACAAGCTATCGATTTATAACAGTAAGTCAATAAACATATTTATAAAAAGTGGTTGATGTGACTGCCAAGGAATCTGGTTGTTTGTCGATTAATATAGCCGCTAAGATGAACGTGACTCTCGTCTGAAAACCATTATGTTTTTCAAAAATTCGGGATCTTCGTAAATTAAACATGCGACCACAGTAAATTTCTCTTGCACGTTTGTCCGCAGCATTTAGTCGTTGTCCAACTTGAATACGGTATGGATAACCACCAATTGATTTGAACATGCGACGTAAAGACGTTTCACTAATGTTGAGTTTACATGTAGTTCTTACAAGACTTCTTTGAGGTGATTGCACAACTTGGTTAAAAACACGTCCTTCATTTTCGTTAGTGCATACTGTTTTTCGACGACCTGAAGAACCTTTACGTTGACACAATACACTACCAGTGCAACGAAATTTTTCAACAACAGCTAACATCAGGAGCTGCTTTATTAAATTTTTGTTGATATTTTCTTGACACCTGTTCTAAGCTTGGATTATCATTACGACCTTTTCCGTATGAACGAAAATAATGCTCTACCAAAAAAAACTTGTTCTTCCGTTGTTAGAATCATTTTTAAATCAAATTTAACTGCAGCGTACTATTAATATATCAACTAATGACAATTAAGTCAAATATGACAAATCCATATTACATAAACAATTCCATAGCACTCTCTGTTTCGGTACTGTTTATTTTGGCGGATACCGTACGTAGCAGGATTGGTAATTTGAACTTTAATGACCTTGAAGAGCTCAGTTGTAAAGTTCGGTGCAGAAATAATATGTTCGGTGTATAGCCTTTGCTAAAGACATGTTTTGCCTTACTTTGAATTTTCGTGGGCCTGCTATCTTCAAATGACTATAGGTATGTGTTATTCAATATAGATTTTTCGTTTGATTTATTGATTTGTGAAGTTTTATATTTTGTTGTGGAATGTTTTGTATTGTTGTAGTCGTGAGTAAATTTGGCGAGAATATCGATCCATTTATAGGTGCCATTTAAACTGAAATACTTTATAGTTTTCTTTATAGTTTCGATTTCAATGTTCTTATAACACGCTCAGCCATTAGATGCTTTCATCGTGCTAAATACGCTATAATGATTTATATAATGTTTTTTCATTAAATTTTGAAATTCCTTCAACTGATCGGATATTGTCAACAATACCTGAAACGTTACTTTTCAAATTAGAGACGACTCTGACATTTTCTATGAGTTCTTTCCTCAATTCACGTATACTTTCAATACACATATTTATGGAGTCAGTTAGTTGTTTACGTAAGATATCGTAACTAATTTTGATTTCTTTTCGAATAAAGTCTTTGGATGTGACAATTGTATCGTCAACGTATTTCTTCGTAGCCATATCCCTACCAGCTACAGGGGGATGTCGTGAAATAAATGTATCAATTTCGTTATTTTTATTTTGCAAGGCAACAATATGTGCCTGTATTATGGGGATATTTATCTTATGAAGCTCGGCTCTTATTTCGTTCAATCCTACTGCCAAATCCTTTATATCACTCACTACACACCATGTGTTCGAATTAATGGTGAGTTGATAGTACGCAGTCAAATTTAGCTTTGTGCTCAGTGTCGTAATGTCGCTTCAGGTTATATTCCTTTACTACAGAAATACTCTTTTGACAAATCAAGCATAACGGTTTTCCTTTAAACTCGATAAAAAAGTATAATTCTGTCCATAATTCATTGAAAACTCGTTTTTCTTCTTCTATCTTCCTTTTTTCTACTTATCATTCAACGGTTTCAGTTAGCACCTACAAATTCAACTCCACATTCAAGAAATAATTAAAACATGACATACTCGTAACTAACTTCATGTCATGTAACTACTATCCCCGCCCTTATAACATTTACCCATCAATCTGAAGGTTCACATAAACAAGCAGTAAATAAAATAAAACAAACTGCTCGCGAGTGCATACATATACAACGTACTTACTGTAATGAAAACCTTTTTAATAACTAAGGCTTTATTATTCACAAAACTAATGTTGAATTAGAATTCATGAAATGTCAAAATTACTAAATGTCATTTGGACAACTTAACAAAACATCATAGTAATACTACATTCTTCCACCCTACAAATAGTAGTCCTTGAATCGTTCAGGCAGTCGACGTTCCCTGGTTGAACGAGGAAGAGTATTTTCTTGAGAAGAACTATTAGGAGTAGAACAATCTTCGGAAGTAGGAGAGTCTAAGCTTATTTCATCAGCAGATGGGTCTCCAGGTTTTTCACCTTGTAGAATATCCTCTGCTTGTTCTTGGTCTTCATAAGAAAGCGGTTGAAACTCCGTTTCTAAATCTCCTTTGCCGTTAGGAGCCAAATGTTTTAAAGACACGGTTGTCTCCCTTCCATCTTCTAGCCGAACTCGGGCGTATTGCGGATTGACATCAATAAGCTCCACTTCTTCTACTAGTGGGTCATATTTACTCGATCGTACATGCTTCTTCATAAAGACTTTGTTGGAAGGAACCAGCCAGGAAGGTAAAGAACAACCATTGGCAGATCTTCTATTATGTTTAAACATTCTTTCATGGGGAGTTTCGTTAGTAGCAGTGCATAGAAGGGATCTAATGGAATGTAATGCATCTGGAATTACTACTTCCCAATTGGAAATTTCCAAATTCCTTTGTTTGAGTGCAAGAGATATTGTCCGCCAAATAGTGCCATTTTCGCGCTCTATTTGTCCATTTCCAGGAGGATTGTATGGAGTAGACATAGATGTAGCAACACCGCGTGTGTGAAGGAATTTTTGTATTTCTTTCGATATAAAAGAAGCACCTCTATCCGTATGAATATAAGAAGGTATTCCAAACAAAGAAAATAATTCAACTAGACAGTCTATTACAGTTGAAGAATTCATATCTGCACAAGGATAGGCAAATGGGAATCTAGAATACTCATCAATAATTATTGTAAGTAGATATTTGTTACGAGTTCTTGATGGAAGTGGACCCTTAAAATCCATACTGAGTCTTTCAAAAGGATGGGTAGCCTTAATGAGAATAGAATTATTGGTTCTATAGAATTTTGGTTTTACAGCGTTACATGAAGTACAGGATGCAGTCATTTTGCGTATTTCTTCAACGGAAAATGGTAGATTATGAGTTCTTACCCAATGAATCATTCGAGTCACACCAGGGTGACACAAGTCACAATGAAGTGAGTAGAGTTTGTTTGGTTGAATGGAATTACACACTCTTGAAAAGGCATCAGCAACCTGATTTTGTTTTCCAGATCTGTAGACAATATCAAAAGTAAAACAAGAAAGTTCTAGGCGCCACCTTTGAATTTTTTCATTCTTAATCTTGTTTTTATGATTCATGTCAAACATAAAAGATACAGAACGCTGATCAGTTATTATTAAGAAATGACGACTCATCAAATAATGTCTCCATTTCTTTAAGGCACCCACTATAGCATACGCTTCTTTTTCTACAGCCGAATGTCTTCGCTCACTATCGTTGAGTTTTTGTGAAAAGAAAGCTACAGGTCGACCAGATTGAGAAAGAACAGCAGAAATAGAAAAATCGGAGGCATCTGTTTCCACTACAAAGAGTTCTTTGTCATCGATTGTTTTTACTACTGAATTCGATATCTCTGTTTTAAGATTTTCAAAATCATTGTTTACTTCTGGAGATAACGGAAATGTTTTGGTATTCAAAAGCCTTCTGACTTTGTCAGAATAGTTAGATACCCATCTGGAATAATGTGCGAACATTCCAATAATACGTTCTAGTTCTTTGGGGCTTTTCGGTGGAGGTAAACTAAGCAATGGTTTCAGACGATCAGGATCAGGTGAAATGGTATTGTTTTCTATTTTATATCCGAGCAGATTTATTGATGTTTGAGCATAATTGCTTTTCTCCTGATTTATTGTAAAACCGTATTTGTTAATTGCTTCCATAAATCGCTGGAGGTTTCGATCGTGCTCTTCTTTATCCTTTCCACAAACTGTCACATCGTCAAGGTAAGCATATGTTTTCTCCAATTTTTCTTTTGAAATAACTTCATCAATAACACGTTGAAAACAAGGGACTCCATCAGTGAGACCAAAAGCAAGGCGGCAAAACTGATAAAGTCGACCACAAGCCTCGAAAGCAGTGAAAAGTCTATCCTTTTCTCTCAAGGGAATTTGATGATAAGCACTTTTGAAGTCTATGGTACTGAAAAACGAGTTTTGAGCAACTTTTGACACTATTTGTTCAAGATCAGGTATGGGGTAAGCATCTAATAATGTATAACGATTAATTGTTTGAGAATAATCAATGACCATCCTGTTCTTGTGGTTCTCGTTCTTTACTACAAACGCTTGGGCTCTCCATGGCGATCTACTTTCTTCAATTATTCCATCAGCGAGTAATTTCTCAATTTCACTCTTCATGAATTTATAATCTTCGTTTGAATGTCTTCGGGATTTTGTAATAATCGGTTCAAAACATCATAGTAATACTACACTTACCTCATACGTCGTGCGTGAGAAGCTATCAGCGAAGGGAAGAAAGGTGAAATCGTTGAATAATTGAAACGAAACGCGTAGCTAGCAACCAGATGAGTCGTGAGTTTCAGACGAATTTCCACAACTGAAGTCCGAATGAGGCGAGAGCTGCGCGCGGCTGTAATTTTAACTAAAGCTGGTCGCTTTAAATTTTTCCGCCGCCGCACACCTGCGTCTAATCAGAGACTACCGCCGCCTATTGCCTCAAAGGAACCGCCCGCCGCCGACGGCCACGTGCGGTAGATAAACGCGAAAGAATTTGCCAAGAATTGATTAAGTACAGCAAGTATTTATTTTCGGTAGAAACAAACATCACAGTTCTTGAGAAATGAAATAGGTACATTTTTATCACCCCGAGTGGGAGCGAGCTTTCAAGAATACTCTCATGGCTCAGTAGCATGGCCGTATAAATTCTAGTGAATTTATATGGCCTTTTGCTTTGGTATTTTTTTCTTACGGACCTCAGGCTTGCGGCCGCACCGAGATAGTAAAAGGGCCGCAGGCGGCCCGCGGGCCGCCGGTTGCCGGCCCCTGGATTAGACGAATACCTAGGATTGTGACTACGGGCTACAAAGTAAGAGTATTCTTTGTTTTTTTTTTCATCGCTGGCATAACCTAAGGAAGGACAACTTTGATACTAACTACTACGCCGCTCTAATCAGAACTTATAATTTAAAAGAAGATATTATTATTATAATCGAAAAGCATTTATTTAATCGTTCATATACTTACCATGTGAACCTATTAGTACTAAGAGGGGAATTCATATGTTGTTAAATAGTCTTGTTTGAACTTATCATTGGAACTACTTGTAACCTATAACGCCAAAATCTTATTCCAGAATAAAACAACTTTACAATCTCAATTTCACTGTCTTACCATTACTTCCAATAGATTTCATGGAACTGGAAAATCAAATTATCTCTTAGGATATTTACTGACCCCCCTTTTCTCCACTGTATCTAGCTGCGGATTGAAATAACAATTCTATCATTGATTATTTATCTGATACCTACCTATAAAATTAGGTATCAAAATTTGGCGCCCTTACGTGTGTTAATCTACTTTTGTAAGAATTATAAGTTTCTGGTTACTTCGGTACACTTTATACCCTGTAGCGTAGTGTCTTGGTGTCGATAGTAGTAGTATATTAAAGACAACTTTTGTGTACTTGTTTGGAAAAGTTTTGGACAGCTCGAAAGTACAGGACAATATTACAAATATCACAGCAGGACAAAACAAAACGTCACACAACATAAGAAACACACAAATACTTTCTTTAATTAGTTAGTTCAGTAATTAAAAAGTCTTTTATAAATTAATTTTGGAATATAAAATAGCCATAGATATTATAACCTAACATGGATGCGCCTTGTCACTATTCAGCTCATATTATCGTGTGTCGCACTAGCAGTGTGAGAGAGATGGAGATAGAAGGGTGGCAAAAAGCGCGAGCCAGCAATGGAAAATACATACAAAATTGAAATTAATTTTGTCTATTTATAGTTTATTCAGGGCCTATTTTACCATAAGGCCCATAAGGCCCGGGCCTTGGGCCCGGTGGTCTGGGGGGCCCAATAATGGTTGTAAAATATGCAAAATTTCAAATGTAAATTTACATAACAGAGAGGAAAAAAAACAGTTACCTCTGATAAGGAATAAGGAAAATAGAATTGAATAAAATAAGCTTTAGATTGATTAGACCAGGGTCGATAATTTTTAAAATGGTAAAAAGTGAAAAAAATTATAGTAGGATAATACCCATTGGAAAAGGTAGAGAATATAACAAAAACGGAAGGAAAAATAAATTACGGCGATCTGAGGTCGGTTAGGGGGATGGGGTGAGTTTTTAAGGGTAACAAACGGTTAATCTCGATTTCCGGTAAAACTGCAAGTCTTATGAAAAAAAGTTGAATGGCAAAGTTGTAGGTAATAAAAAGATCTACAACTTTTGTATCGACACTTTTTTCACATAACCTCAAAATTTATGTGAAAAATTCGAATAACTGAGTTTTTGGTTTTTTATTTTTATCTTTTGCAAAAACATTTATTTTTTACGAAATTTGGTGGAAACTCACCTTTGTATGTGCCAAACTTAGAGTAATTTTTTTGATTTAAAATATTCATTTTTTCACCTTATTACGACATAATATCGAAAAAGCACCATAATTTTCATACGAAAATTCTCGCGTCAAAATATCTGCTTTTTTAAAAAATTTGGTGTGTTTCCTTTGCCATTCAACTTTATTTCATAAGACTTGCAGTTCTACCGGAAATCGAGATTAACCGTTTTTTACCTTTAAAAACTCTCCCCCTTCCCCTTCCCGACCTCAGATCGCCCGTAATTTATTTTTCCCTCCGTTTTTGTTATATTCTCTACCTCTTCCAATAGGTTTCATGCTACTATTTTTTTTGGTCCCAAAAATTATCGACCCTGGTCTAGATATAATTAATGCATTTTTTTAAATTATTTATATAAAATTTGAATTAATTGTTGTTTGTTTTTCATTATTCATTTTGTTGATTATAATAATAGTCATTTGTTTTTTAAAATTATTAAAAAATAAAAATAATTGTTTTATTTTTTAATCCAAACTAACAAGAGAATTTCTGAACTTTTATGGAAAAGAAGGCCCGAATTTTTTCTTGGGCCTTAGGGCCCGACCAGATGAAAAATAGGCCCTGAGTTTATTAGGAAGTTTGGCTTGGGAATGGATTAAAATAAATTTTGCAAACGTAATTATTTATTTTCTAAACATAAATAAATGTAGAAATTCGTTCTAAATTATAATTATACATAAATAATAAATTGAATTGAATAGGCATTTTTTCCTTTTTTTAAACACTGTATGACACAATTTATATAGGTAGGCACTAAAAGGCATAGTTTCCGTATTTTTCGGCTTATTTACTGATGTTTAAGTAGTGTAAGTAAATTAAAATCGATAATACCTTACTAAATATTTCATATTGACCTTTTTCTAAATGTAGGAGTATTTTCATGTACAACAGAAGTCGAAGGCTCATCAAATATTTCCTTTTCAAGGCTACAACGCGAGGAGACTTCTACTGATGAACAGAAAGAATTATTTGAAAATAAACTTAAAAAAAGTCACCTATTAGTTTTACCATTTAAACTATTGGATGTTCTTCTTAAAGTTCTTCTCGTTGTTTCCTTTTTTTTCAAGTGTGCAGGAAAATCAAAAATAGTTGGAACAGCCTCTTTTTTTAGTCGAAAGCTTCCCATAACATTTTGGTGGTAATCAGTTTGAAGAAAATGTTTGCTACAAAGAACAACTGAATCGCTTGATTTAAAATTTTTTATTCGTAAAGCTGAAATCCACTTTTTACGAAGATTAACATCTTTAGGAAATCTAAAAATTGCAAAATATAATTAAGTAAATTTTCAAATTTGATAAATAATTATGAACTTACTTGTGAAATTTTATTTCACTTTCCTTACTAAATCTAGTTGTGCAGTTGTAAGCTGAACAAGATTTCACCATTTTATATTCAAAGGTAATACCACGAGTGCTTCAAATTTTATCGATAATTTTTTCTTTTCCACGAAAACTTGTTTATTTGGCAAAAATATGAAAACAAACCGATTTGATAAAATCACGACTCCGTTAGGAGGAGTGATTTTATCTAAATTCGGTTTGTTTGAATGTTTTTGCCTCAAATAAACAAGTTTGAGTGATGAAAATAAAAAATTATGTGATAAAATTTGAAGAGCGAGTTGTATTTGGGAAGATTATTTTTTTCAACAATTTGAAAGGATTTTTGAAAGCGCTTTTAGTTGTCAATAATGACAAATTCAAAGTAAAATTTTGACGTTTCGATGTAAACAAGGTTTTATCGATGAGGAAGCATAATTATCAGTATAATACCGAATGATTGGCTAGAATAATGTATTGCTATTGGTTAAAACCACCAAAATGTCAGATTTTGACAAGTGAAAAAAATAATCAATATAATGTACACACGAATATATTTTGAATTTGCGATATTAATTTATCATTTAAGGAGTACAAAATAATCCAAAACTCACAATTCACAATTCTTTCACGCTCTTTTTGCCACTCCTCTATATCTGTCTTTGTCTGGTTGCTCTGGTCCCATGGTGTCTCTTTCTAAGGCGCATCCATGTTAAGTTATAATATCTATGAAAATAGCATAACCATATTTTGACTTTTGACAGTTTTGACTGTCAATTTATTCTTCTTCTGTCATAGGTCAGAACAGGGATAATTTGGTCGACAAGAAAAAAAAATTTCTTCTTTTTCTTGAACTTCCATAAATATTGGTCTGAACTGGTCCTTTACATTTTAGGTAATATGATAAAATAAAACATTTTCATCAGTATTAATCTAATAGTAGGAACGGTACACAATAAAAGAAGAATAACCATTAAGATATTTGTGATTTTAGTCTGAGCTAATTAATTCAGATTTTCATAAGATTTTTCTATTATTACTACTATTTTAATAAGAGTTAATTAAAATAAAATTTAGGTTCGTGCAACTATTCTAGATTAGTTTATAGGTTTGAGATTTTTTTTCTCGTTCTCTGCAAAACTTTTGTGGTATCTGTTTTGCCAAGTTCTTGAATAAGCTCTTGTGGGATTTCATTCCTTTTTTTTGGAAGGAGGGGGGTTTACAAATAGTAATAAAACATTTTATGATTTTGTTATAATTTTGTAAAATAAAAACATACTCGTACATTCAATTTAGTCAGATTTATAATTCAAAATGGAGATTAATAGGCTTCTTAAAGATGAACTAATCTACGAGCTATATATTCGCAAGCTACCTTCAGTAAATACGGTGGCGGAACTCAGACATAATGTGAGAGAAATTCTGAAACTGGAAAAAGAGAAAGGAGTATCGCTGATTAAAAGGGACGTGTCTCTAGATTATGGCGTCGAAATTGATGTATGCGAGAAGAAAATACTGGAACTAGACGACGCTTTGGAAAATTTTGACAATGAAAATGCTGAAAACGATTTCAAAAGAATTTCTACTAGGCTTCGAGATGTTTCTGGACGTTTATCAAGATTGGAAGGAGATAGGGAACCAGAAGAACAAAAACGAACTGCGTTAATAAAACATTGTCATCAATTGGGAAAAAAACTTTCTGAAATATACGAAGAATGCTCTAAGGAATTTGAAGCTCCTCTACCTCCGAGTCAAGACGTTTCATCACCTCCTGCATCAGTAAATGCCACATCAGAAAATATTACAGATAGGGTTCAACAGTTATCCTTATTGGATGAGCCAATACCCTCACGTCAGCCTACAGGGAGTTGAAATTTAAACATACTTGGTGACTTCGTAGACATGCCTGAGGAAAACGCAACTGATCCAGTTACAAATCAGTCTTTTCCACCGTTCCCTCATGCTCGATATTCCAATTATATTAATGATCCTAGGCAACGGGTGAATTTTTTTTCCTACAGTCACAGAACATTACTATAATCCAGCCAATGGTTCTTCTCGAAGAGCTACCTTGAATAGTGTCAATGGACCTGATTTCATGTCAAGTCGTATGGATGAGTACTCTCCTTATTCTTTACCAGTTGATAGTTGGAACTATGATTCTCGAATGCCAGATATTTCTAGGTGGAATGTAAAGTTTAATGGCCGCACGAGTGTCAATGAATTTTTAGAGAGAATAGAAGAGCTCAGGATGTCTAGAGGGGTCACTACTCTACAATTATTGCGTTGTGCTCCTGAACTTCTGACTCAAGATGCTTTGCTTTGGTACAGGACCAGAAGATTTTCTTCCTGGCAAGATCTTGTCTCTCAACTGCGTGAAGCATACCTGCCATACGATTATGAAGTAAGCCTGATGGATGAGATTCGACGAAGGACTCAAGGTGCACAGGAAAAAGTTGTTACATTTATCACGGTCATGGAAAATCTTTTTCGTAAGCTAGATCGACCACCCAGTGAAAAGGATCGGGTTGCCCTAATACAGCGGAACCTTCTACCGAACATCCAGTCTCAGCTAGCCCTCCATAAGATATCAACGGTTGATGAGCTTATTAGATTAGGTCGGGCAGTAGAAGAGACTGAGGCGAGGATACAAAGATTCGTTCCTCCGCCGTCTTCAAATCGATCTCTCCTAGAGCCAGAATTGGCATACCGAAAACCTTCAGGTCAACCTTATGTCGCCGCTATCAAAAGCCCTTCTACTTGTCTAGAACGAGAATCTAGAACCATGGCTACGTTTTCCGCATCAACTTCCACGCCACTTGAACTTCCATCTAACTCTTCACTTGCAGCATCTTGTTGGAACTGTGGCAAGTCTGGTCATCGTTTTAAGAAGTGTGATCAGCCTCGTAAACGATTTTGTTTTAAATGTGGAGAGAACAACTGTTCTATTTATAATTGCCCCAACTGTCGAAAAAACTGGAATCGAAGTCAACAGTAGGCCAGCTGTCTGACTCATCGTTGTCCATGGCCGATTCACGACGTCACGTTTTACTAGATTATGTCCTTGCGCATGCAAAAGGAGATACGCGACCCTATCTTCAAATGAAAATTTATGGTTGTCAGTTGCTTGGATTGTTGGATTCCGGAGCTACAAACACCATTTTGGGTGGATCTGGTTGGAACGGATTAAAATCTTTCTGTAAGATCCAAAACTCTGAACAAAAGTCTTGCGTTGTGGCTTCAGGCCAGACTTGTGGTATTTTGGGTAAGGTATCTTTACCAATTGCGTTGTGTGAGAAGGTAAAGATTATCGATGTTCTTATTGTTCCTGACCTCCCACATACTCTTATTTTGGGTATGGACTTTTGGATGGAAATGGAGATAATCCCGAACATGTTCTCGGGTGAGTGGCAGTTTAGAAATTCCTCCCAAAGTGAACCAACAATTCAGTTAGCCTTAATTTCATCGTATCATCTGGATGCTGAGCAGAAATCTCGTTTAGACAAACTTATTGATGAAACCTTCAGGGGAATGGATTCCAAATTAGGATGCACTAACTATGTTGAGCACGTCATCCGAACCTCTTCACCGCCTATTAAACAACGGCATTATCCTTTGTCGCCACCTATTTTGAAGCAAGTAAATGAAAAACTTACTAAAATGCTCGTAGATGGAGTGGTGGAACCTTCTAATTCTCCGTGGGCTGCTCCGATAATTCTTATTAAGAAGCCTGATGGACGTCATCGGTTTGTCGTAGATTATCGACAACTCAATAAGGTTACTACGAGGGATGCCTACCCTCTTCCCTTCGTAAGTGCCACTCTAGATAAACTCCGTGATGCCCACTATCTCACGACACTGGACATCAAAAGTGCTTACTGGCAAATACCACTTTCGGAAGAATCTAAACCAATGACAGCCTTCGTTGTACCAAATCGGGGTCTATATCAATTCCGGCGAATGCCCATGGGACTCCACAATGCCCCTGCAACGTGACAAAGATTTATAGACCAAGTTATTGGTGTAGATCTAGAGAAATATGTATTTGTCTATTTGGACGACATCATCATATGTACCGATACCTATGAGAAACATCTTGAGATTTTACGGTTAGTTTTGTCTCGAATCACCAAAGCAGGACTAACTCTTAATAGGGACAAATGTTATTTCTGCAAGTCCGAACTAAAATATCTTGGTTACTTTATAGGCGCTGGTGGACTCATGGTGGATCCAGCTAAAGTGGAAGCTATCCTCCAAATCCCTCGACCCAAGTCTGTTACCGAAGTTCGTAGACTTATTGGTGTTGCATCTTGGTATCGACGATTCGTACCTAATTACTCGTCATTGACCGCCCCGTTATGTACTCTGCTCCGAAAAAACCAGCCTTTCGTTTGGAGTGTTGAATGTGAAAACTCTGTTAAAGCTCTAAAGGAATATTTAGTGTCCGCGCCATTGCTCTCTTGTCCGGATTTTGAACGACGGTTCATTTTGCAAACCGACGCTTCTGACTACGGGTTGGGTGCTTTTTTGTCACAGATGGATGATGAAGGCAATGAGAGAGTCATCTGTTATTTGAGCCGATCGCTTTCGAAGCCAGAAAGAAAATACAGCACTACCGAGAAGGAGTGCCTGGCTGTGTTGTTTGCCATAGAGCGCTTGCGTCCCTATCTCGAAGCCGTTAAATTCACTGTCATAACAGACCACTTCGCTCTTAAATGGATCAATAATATCAAGGACCCAGTTGGACGAATCGCGAGATGGGCAGTACGATTACAACAATTTGATTTTGAAGTAGTTCACCGCAAAGGTAGTAACCATACTGTTCCTGATGCCCTCTCAAGAGCTGTTCCCTGCATTGACAGTATCACGGTGGAGTTTAAAGATAAATGGTACCTCAAAATGTGTCAGAGGATACAAAATACACCAGCCAAGTATCCGCTGTGGCGTTTGGAAAAAGGACAGCTATTCAAAAAAATCGATGTTCCTTACCCCGAACTAGCTGAAGATGGTGACGGTTGGTTAATGGTGGTCCCAAAGGAAAAACGAAAGGAAATCATATCTGCACATCATGATCCCCCTACATCAGGTCATTTGGGAGTATATAAAACACGAACAAAGATTGGTAGGAAGTATTATTGGCCTAAACAAAGGCAAGATGTTGCTCGGTATATTGCCGGATGTCCGGCCTGTCTCCAAACAAAGCCTCTTCAAAAACCTCCAGCTGGAAAAATGCTTAGTCAAGGCCCAAATGCCGTAAGACCATTCCAAATAGTTAGCTTAGACATAGTTGGACCTCTACCTCGTTCTGCATCTGGATATTCTTTCATTTTCTCCATACAGGATATATTTAGTAAATATATACTTTTATTTCCTTTAAGACAAGCTACGGGAAAACGCATCTCTGAAATATTCGTAGATCACGTAATTCTTGTCTATGGTGCTCCTCAGAAGGCGATAATGGACAACGGTCGATCTTTCATTAGCTCGGTCTTTCAGAACATTCTTAGACAATACGACATTACCTCTTTTCACGTTGCAAACTACCATCCTCAGAGCAACCCAGTAGAACGTTCTCATAGAGTAATAAAGACGGCATTGACCTCTTATGTGGCTGAAAATCACCGAAGCTGGGATAAGTTCCTGCAGAAGATTGCCTGCGCTATACGTACCTCCTGTCATGAAGTAACCCAACTTAGTCCAAACTTTGTTATCTTTGGTCGCGAAATCCAGTTATCTGGAAAGGATATTCACCCGTTAGCTACATCACAAAAGCTTGATGCCGATCCTCTTACTCGTTCCGAAGCTTTATTGGAAGTTTTCCAGGACATTCGACGTCGTATCAAGATAGCGTATGAAAACACTAAGCAGAGGTATAATCTACGACGACGAGATGAGAAGTTTATCCTGGGACAAAAGGTATGGAAACGCCGATACGCTCTTTCTGATAAGGCAAGGTCCATAACAGCTAAATTTGTTCCAAAATTTGAAGGGCCATTTATTATCTCAAAAATTAGTTCACCCTGGTCCTATGAGCTAAAGGATGAAAGAGAAAATTCCAAAGGTGTCTGGCACGCCAAGGACATAAAAGCTCATCCGCCTGAAAATTTAAATTCTGACTCGGACTTTGAAATAGACTAGATATAAGATTGTAAATAAGATTGTTTTGGACTACAGTTTTTTTTAGAAAAAAAAACTTTTTCCAGGAAAGGGGTGGTTGTTACGGGTTGAAATTTATTCACATCAAACTAAAACCAAACAGAGCATAATAAATTGAGGAGAGGCTAACACTCACCGCTTGATAATTAAATTAAGAATAAAATAAACAAAATTAAATTGAAACTTCAATTTAAAAATAAAACTCAATCATAACATTGTTTATTTACTATCTGACAAATTCTTCTTTTATTGATCCTTCACTATAAACGGTCTACACATACATGGCTACCTCTACCTAAGTGTCAAACTGACCAGGTGATGACCAGTAATTAAGGTTGGTAATTAGACTTACTTATCTGACACATTCAATTGACATACTGTCGATAGTCTATGTTCTCTCTTATTCCGGTTTTGTTTTTTTGAATGGCTGCTAATTTTACCACGTGAGGTTGAACGAATTCTTTCGGATTTTTGAAGCCAAAAGCAAACGGAAAACACACTTGGACTATTTCTTTTCTTTCTTGTCTTGGAAAGCCCGCAAGAGGATCTTTGCAAATGGTCTACTAAAAGCCACTCCACCTTCGGTAAGTCTTCCTAACCAAACCGAACCAAATTTCAATTAGCCCATATCTAACTTCTCTTCCATTCTTTTAGGCTTTTTATGTTATACTCTGAGAAATTGCTCTGATTGGTGATTAGCTGTAGTGCACCAGTTGCTGTGGATTAGACGAATACCTAGGATTGTGACTACGGGCTACAAAGTAAGAGTATTCTTTGTTTTTTTTTCATCGCTGGCATAACCTAAGGAAGGACAACTTTGATACTAACTACTACGCCGCTCTGATCAGAACTTATAATTTAAAAGAAGATATTATTATTATAATCGAAAAGCATTTATTTAATCGTTCATATACTTACCATGTGAACCTATTAGTACTAAGAGGGGAATTCATATGTTGTTAAATAGTCTTGTTTGAACTTATCATTGGAACTACTTGTAACCTATAACGCCAAAATCTTATTCCAGAATAAAACAACTTTACAATCTCAATTTCACTGTCTTACCATTACTTCCAATAGATTTCATGGAACTGGAAAATCAAATTATCTCTTAGGATATTTACTGACCCCCCTTTTCTCCACTGTATCTAGCTGCGGATTGAAATAACAATTCTATCATTGATTATTTATCTGATACCTACCTATAAAATTAGGTATCACACACATAGAAATCGCGGAAATGAAAAGAATGGTCAATTACATTATGAAGTATTGGTCGAAGAAGAAGCAATCGTTAGACATGTTAATCAATTACGTTCAACGGGTTATTCCGACCAAATCTGTTTAAACTCTGTCAGGCCTTATTTGATTGAGCCTACAGCTGCACCACAAACACAATGTAATCCAGCTTGTGAAGAACTTATTGAAGTAAATGTTGATAGGGTATATCAAGACCGAAGGCAAGAGATAACAAATGATAATGTTCCAAATAGTCACGGTTCAGACATATTGATTCCTGATGCTGACAATTTAAACGAAGAAACATCTCGGATAATGCTAGCACTGTCTCAAGTTCAAGCCCAAATCAGAATTACGATAGCCGGAAAATGATTAAGATTGAATACCCAGGTTGCACGGAGGAGAATTCTCAACAAATTCCTTCAAGTATTCGTCGAACCACCTGAAAAACGAAAACTGAGAAAATATGACATTTTGAACATAAGAACGTAAGGAAGTTTCCAATATTACTATTCGATGAATGGGTTCTGTTAGTTATTATTTGACAGGAAAATATCATTATCCAATTTATGTATCTTACAACGATGTTGGAGATTCATGTCCCGTTTTCCAATTATTTAATGTAAATTCGTATGGATACATAACACTTATCTCGTTAAACGTCAGATTTCGGGGTGAGTGCATCTTATTCTACATCAATTTTGACCTCTTGTCAAGCAAAATGAGCCACTAGGAAGGAAGCAATGGCTGCAACTATATATTGCTTGGACTTTGCATTTCAACGTGTAAATTGAAAACGAAAAATAAGAAAATGCCCTATTCTGCGTCAGTCTGATGATAATAATATATTAGTTCTAAAGATGATATTTTCACAAAACCACTTTGTTTAAATAGTATATTCTTCCACGAGTGCTGAATGATGGCTATTATTCACGCGGATGAAGTTTTCAAAACGAGCGAGCGCAGCGAGTGAGTTTTTGAATCATCCAAGTGAATATTAGCCATTCTACACAAGTAAAAGACTATACTTTCTCCACGACTAAAAAAAAGAAAACTTCCAGAGAGGATCGAACCCCAATCGTCCGCACCAGAGTCAACTATTTCTACCACTAGGCTATAGAGCATATTTATTTCCAAAAAGGGATACGTAACATACAGTTTTAATCGAAACCCTTACATTTATAAAAGATAATTGGGAGTTACAACTAAATATAACTACTGTTGTCCATCAATATTTTGACGTTTCAAACGACGCGCTGTCAGAATCGATAGTTTTAAAAGAGACGATTTGATTTATTCATTTTAATTCATTTAAATTCTGATAATAATAGAATGTGATTGGCTAACGAGAGTGAATTCTTTTTCATTATTCACTGGTGTGAAGAATATATATCATTATCTGGCTAAATATGTAAAAATAATTTGTGCGTTACTATTTAGTCCTGGAGAAATTAATTTCTCAATTTACAATACCCATGCATTACGGAATACATAACAATAAATAGTTATTTATGCAACAAGTGCAAAAAGTGAGTGTTTTTTGCACGCGACGTGAAATTGTCCAACGAGGTCTTTAGGTCGAGTCGGACAACACGTCGAGTGCAAAAATCACGTTTTGCAAGAGTTGCATACAATATTTTTTCTAAATTCATGCAAAAACTGGAAAATTAGAATATAAATATGTTAAGAACCTAACCTTACCTAATCAAACTCAACCCGTTCTTCTTTTTTTGTATCTTTATGGCCTCCACCTTGTCAGTACTCAATCATAGCTGGTTTTCGCCTTGACCATTTAAATTTTAAATAATTAAAGATTTTTGCAAAAATTGTAACTCGTTGAGACTAAGTAGTAAGATATACATATATTATTGTTGTATTAAAGCAGGATCAGATACTCGCTATGGATTTTTATTTAATTTAAATGTTTATGTTTGTCATCAATCATTACAAAACTGACACAAGAATGACAGATGAGTGCAATAACATATTTTATTGCACTAGTGCAATAAAGTACCACTTTTTGCAATAAATGTGGTTCACAAAAGTGTTGTTTTTTGCATGAATGTAGAAAAACTAATATAAATGGAACACTGTATTTACATTATCAAGTTTCATTTTATCAATAACAAAATACGGATTGGGTTTAAATATTAAATTTGCTGCAAAGAATTACTACAACAAATAGATATCAATATATTTAGTTAACATACAAAGTAGCCTCCTCCCATGTTAAATCTGAGGTATAAGTGAGCTCCGCGGTAAAATGGGCTCCGATATACGGAGCCTAACTTACCAAGTCCTAAAAATTGTATCAGCTACCTTATATTTATGTTTAGATTGATTTGGTATAGTTTTTAGAAGGAGCTAGCTCTGGCCGTTTTTGTGAATTTGTATTTTTTTGTAGTGCGCGTGTATATTTCTAGATGGCGATATGTTAAAAGCTTAATATACATTTTATGTTATATATCTAGATCGAAGTGGGATCCGATAACATTGGCACCGCCGCAGTTGAATACACCATCACTTAAGCGGTCAGAGTAAGCTCCTTCTAGTGGTATTTCATTAAATGGATAAAGAATTACAGCATTGGTTATTGCTTATTATAGTTATATTATACAGGAGCTCTCGAGTAATTGCACACGATTGGAACGATTCAGAAACGGGAGATCTTTGTAGTTGGCTGTTTTTTATTGAATATGAATTTAAATTATAGTCACTTCTATCAATTTAGATAACATACTCCATCATTTTTAATCTTGAGAGTTATTTTAATGAAAATATCAAAATCGTCTCAATTACTACTCGGGAATAGAAATATTTTTCATTGTATTGGAATAAGAGAATGTGAAATTATTAATCTACTTGTTCGGATTACAATTTTACTGGTTCTATGCAGATGTTTTTCTTGACTTTAAAAATGACTGAGAGATCGATTATTTTGTTATTTTTTCCATTGACTTTTTGTTCCTTATAAGGTTTGAATATCTACCGCCAAGGACGTTTAAATATGTACAATATTCACAAATTTACAAGAAGTGCTAGTGATTTAGCTGCTGTTATTCTCCGGTAGGAACTCTATTGGTAGATTCGCGTGCAAAAGGTTATAGCCTTTATATCTTATTGCGCGTGTTTGTTTGATTTTGGATTTTATACTTTAGTTATAATATTTAACTGACAGATCGTATACGTATTCTTTTATGAAGGGAATGTTCGCTTGTTTGTGAATGAGTTTCTCGGGAGCTTATTAAGTGCGCCCTTCCACACCGCCATTCTAATGCACTTGTTTTACACAACTTGCATGTTGTTGTATGGTGCATTACTGGTTTTCCAGAAAACTGGGTAGCCGTATGTCATCGTCGGTCGAATAACCTGCCTGTATAAAAGTAGTTTATTCTCGATTGAGAGGCGGCTATTACCACAGATCAATGGATGCCGCATAGCCACTTTGGTTTTTGATATTTGAGCTTGAACATGCAAGTTATGCAAAGTGTTGCGCTGAATGATATAACCCAAGTATTTTACCGAAGTTTTAGGTTCTATCCGTTCGTTCTGTATCTTGATCATTCCACTAAGGTTTGTGTTGGAACGGAATTTACCTCTGAGGACCATATATTCCGTTTTGGAGGTATTAAGCACCAGCTTGTTTTCAATAAGATACGGAATGATTTCAGTTTTAATATGGTTTCCAAATTTTTTAAGAGCAAGGTCCGCTGTCTTCGCTGTTTGTACAAGACACACATCGTCTGCGTATAGAGTAGTTAAGAGAGAGCTGTCCGTTGGGAAATCAGCCGTGAATAGCGAGTACAGGGTAGGTGAAATTACCGAGCCTTGCGGTACCCCAGCCTGCGTAATATATGGTACTTCTTCTGAGTTGCCAATTTTAGTGTATAATCTCCTGCCTTCTAAGTACGAGCTTTACCTATCTACCTGTTGGGAGAAATAATCACGCACTATTAGCGCATAATAACCATAACCATATCAAATTGCTAGGAATGTTTGGATTTTGATTGTCTGGATAAAACGCGGCAATGGCTGTAATCATATAATTTTCTAGCATTTCGGAATATTTTCCAGCAGTCAACGTTCCTTCAATAAAAAATGGTCCCAAAATGTTGTTGCCAACAATTCATTCCCAAACATCAACTTTTTCAGGATACTGAGTGTGGGCCTCCATCATCCATTAAGGATAAGTGTCTAACTAGTATCTACAGTTTTGCCTGTTGACAGTACTAGTCAAACAAAATGTTGCTTCATCTGACATGCCCTACAAATTGTGGATCATTATCACATTGCTCCATCATCACTTCACAAAATTCCATCCTTCAATATAAATCATCATTGTCAAGTTCATGAAATAAATTAACTTTGTACGGGTGGAACTCATTTTTTATTATATATTTTATAACTGTAGATTTACTCAATGAGTTTACCGTCGCGATTTGTTTACTGGATATGTGTGGATTCTCTTGAACAGTTGGAGCAAATCCAACTGCTCGTCACTACCAATTGCAGATTGACCTTTATAATTATTTCTCACGTTACCAAATTCTCCAATTTTTTTTTCTATTTTCGATACAGTGGATTGACTAATAGATCGATATAAATATTTATCATTTCACAAAATTCACAAACTTCCCGCTGGTTTCTGGACATTAATAAAATTTCAATTCAATTCAAAAAACCATGTTAATGAATATCTTCTGTATGTTCAATGGTATTTTATTTTATTAGTCCAGTCATTTCAATAGAATTATAAGATTGAAAATTCCTGATACATTTGTCACTAATTAACAAACTAATGCTTTGGACTATAACTCCAAAGCGAAAGTGGTGACGTCATTCGTACTTCCAATGATTGAGTACGATACGCAATTGAATACAAAAATTAACCTGTGTAAACATTCTGTTATAATTGCTTTAGACAAAAACATATTGGATTTATTATAACCTAATCGTCCTCACATAGACTGTATGAATGTAACCAAATATTATGTTACTCACAGCTAATACTGATATTAGACGATAGCAGAGAAGATGGCTTTCACTCAATACAGTGTCAGAGGAGACATATACCTTGAATATACTATATTCTTATTTGTCGTTACAAAAAATAGCTCAAGAATTTTCCTGCCTGTATCTAAAAAAATGGTTGCATAACTTACAAAAATATAGTGGATTTTCTCCAACTTCAGCACCCCGTATCTCAGGAAGAAATGATCTATTATTTGGTCTAATAATTTTATTTCCATCTTCTGAACATATGGTTACAATATGGCCCACTACTTATGAATTATCCTGCATAAGCTGTTACACAATTATAGGGCATGTCATCAGTCACAGTTGACAGTTGACAATACCTTGGTGGTAAAACAATAGACACGATGAAAAATTATCAAACAACAAACAACTATTAACCTGTATTATTTATTATTCAATATGCAAGCTCAACAATTAAAATAACTTTAAAAGTACACTGAAGCAAAACCAACTAAACTCAAAAACGATCTATCATTATAAATTAGCATTATGACCTCACTTTTAAGTACTACGTGTTCTGGGCGCTTTATTTATTGTTCCACCACCAGGCAGTTTGTGACTTCACGTGGACATGCCCTATACAGTTGAAAGTTCTTCTATCTATTGTTCAATTATATGTATATCATATTTAAGACTAAACAATTGAAGTTTTGAATAGGTTTGTAATTTCCTTTTATTTCATAATAGGGAAATGATAATGATAATAATAATATAAGTAATTAAATGAAAGTCGGTAACTTAAATCAGTAGATTACAGATAACAAAATAAAATTGCTCCCTGTTTACATAAGGTTTGTTCCAACCGCAGTCAGAAACCGTCAGAAGCGATCAGAGAATTGTCGACCATTGCAATCAGTGATAGAAATTACGCGGAAATAACTCGTTGTTTGCTATGACCAGTTATTCTCTGATCGCTTCTGACGGTTTCTGACTGCGGTTGGAACAAACCTATAATAAACTACATCCCTTCGTCAAGCGTTTTTTCGTTAACAACTTATCGGTCTATATTTCAAGAGAGAAGGACAATTGCTGAGATATTCGGGCGTATCCGCATCTACAGGGTGAGGCAATGACCGGCCGCTACAAGGCGAGTTTCAGACTTACAATATAGTGATAGCTAGAAGTTCAATTATAACACTGAATTTAAATTTAAATTACAAGATAATATAATATGGAAAGCGAATCAGATACTGAAATGAACGTTTCAAATATATAGACTCATTAGCTTGTAGATCGCGTAGATCGCCAAACAAAATATAGATTTGTAATTCATCTTGCTGCAGAAAAATTTATCGTTTTTTTTTAAATCCAAACAAATTCAATATTTGAAACTGAATATATAAATATTAGTGTGGTGTGATACTTAAGATTGTGGTAGATCAAATGAACAGCTCATTCATGACATAAATTACTTTTTCTTATTTAAACGAATTCAAAATTTGCAACGAAGATGGAAAACAATTACTAATTCTAGAAAAAAAAAAAGGGAAAAACGATTTATAGACTATGGTGCGTGAAGACTGTTGTAGTTGATTCTCGTAATAATTCAAACGCGCATTATAATTGCAACAAAATTTAATGAACAATAATAGTATATTTTCCGCTAAATCTAGAAGGAAGAAGATTTATATACAGAGTGGTGCCTACAAACTCTTTAAAACATCATTATACTTATAAAAACCGCTTTCCGAAACTACAATTCTTCCTTAGGGCACGTTTCCAAATGTTATAATATAAAATAAACCAACAAAAACAGCCTATTATTTTTTTATATTCCTTATTTCTGTCATCAAAAGCACTTAAATATTTTGTTTCAATTTTTCCAAAAACTATTCTACAATTCTAAGATAAAAGATGATCTTTTAAAATAATCTGAACACCAAAAAAGTCTAGTTGGAGGTTTGAGATACAAGACTTTTAAAGTTGGAAAATGGCGGTTTTCCAAAAGTAATATTTTGTTTTGAAAACCCTCTTTATTATAAATAGTTTGCAGGGCAGTTAATCCTTACTCACGAGTCATTTGTTTTAGACCCATGAACATTGATAGTTACAGGGTTAGTGAAAAAATATTTAAAATTAAATTTTTGATAACTCTCACTTTTTAGGATTCTCTGCAATACTAATTCATACAGTGTGAGACAAAAAATGGGTATGGATGAATATTCCGAAAATGCGATTTTATTATCAATCATTCTGTTTAGAAATTTCGACGGTTTAATTCTGCAATTTTGTGTTATTACTTTTAGTTCTGGTACTTGCTATATTCTTAAGGTTTTAGAATATACATTTTTGGAGTTAGTGCCAATCAGGATTTCATTGCGTATGAATTTAAATAAAAAGAGGCAAGTATTATACATAGTGTCCTCAATTATATCGACAAGACAGGTATTTAATGTATTATGTCGCTACCCACCATAAAGTTTTGTTTCTGGATAATTATTCTTCGATCTCACGATGAAAAAACCTAGCGTCATAAATTTGTGGGTAGACATAATTTTTCTTTTGGTTGGTATGTAAATATGTGATAGCATGAATGTAATCATCTACATAAATTCAATTTTCAAGAATAATCAGAAAATTAGGAGAGTTTTTAACTTCACCACATCGTATCTAGAAAATTAGTCTTAAAATTGAGTTGGACCTATTAACAATTTCAATCGATAGCCGATAGCCGATAGTGACAACGCCGCAAGGAGTCCATATTGCCTGAAATGTTTCATATATGGATCCTACTTTGCTTTGAAGTATACAAATGTAGGCATTGTACCCAAACCCCCATAAGCGCGCCGCTGGAGTAACGAGTGCCTTTCAGTGCTCCACGCATGCTCGCCATTGAGCGCTTCACGCATGCCCATTCGTCGTTCTACGCATGCGTTCTATGCATGCTTTATACGCATGCCTAGCTAACGGCCAACGCCCAAGTAGTTCTAGTTCTGGGGTTGAACGTTGAACTCATAAGACGTAAGACGACACCTTTTATCCCGGCAACACTATATTTTATGTTAAACCTAGTTGTTCATATTTGTATAGTTCTGTATTAATCTGTATGTTTGAGTGACAATAAATATAATCAATACCCTAGACAACGTAAAACTCCTACATACAAATATACACCAACGGAGCCTACTGTAGCCACTACATATACCGGATCCCACTACGACGTCAACCTGTATGGTAATATACATCAAATATACGCTAGGAGCCCAAATTAGACTACAGATATAACGGAGTTCACAATAGCCTGCAACAGTTTATATATATATATACAAAAAATTGAAGAAATTGAATAATGCAATGAATTGCTGAAAATCATTTTTCAGAGTACCATTATGATATAGTGCTTAATGATTGAAAAGTCGCCTAGAAACTAATTCTGTGTGCAGCTCTTTTTTAAAATGATTTGACATATTTATATGATAGTGTATCCCTTCCTAAGTCGAATGTACCCAGCAGTATAAAAATCGTAACGGGGAGGAAAGGAGGGGGAACATTTTTGTAATAAAAAAAAATAAAATTATTCCTCAAGACGAGTTCTATCATCCTCTAGTATCAACAAAAAAAGTTTATTTTAAAAAATTACATTAGTTTAGACGGACAATGGATTTTATTTCTGTTATTTGTAGCTAAACTGTAACAGTAGCGTTTGAAAGACACTTTTAAATTGTTATTCATCGCCATTGCGGCGAAACAAGAGCTCGGTTTAAACTAATGTAATTTTTAAGAAGCAACCTTTTTTTTGTTAGTTTCTGTTGATACTAGAGGATCCACTTTTTACCAGATGATAGAACTCGTCTTGGAAAACAAATTATTTTAAAAAATAGTTATTTGTTTAACTAGGCAGTCAATCTACTTTGCTGCTACTACTACTACTACTAAGTTTGCAGGCGAACCTTGTCCTGGACAAACTCAAGCCAAGGTTCCGGCACTGAGGCCACTGGCGGGCCCATTGTGCCATTCCTGCTACCTAGACATCCATAAAGCCGAGCCCTTCAATAAAGGCCACAACCTTTTTCAATGGATGCCTGCTTGTGTCTCCAGGGGCCAAAACAGGGACTCCGAAGATTCGCCTGCGTAGTACAGCCCAGTGTGGACACTCTAGGAGAACATGGACTGACGTTTCGTCAGTCATGCCGCAACCCCTGCATAGGGAACTTTCCTCTACTCCTAAGTTGTGGAGGTGTTTCATCATACAGCAGTGCCCCGTTAGGAGTCCTGCTATCTTCCTTAGCCTACTTCTTGGTAGTTCAGTAGCTGCTCTAGCGTGTCCATCAGTCCATCCCTTCAGTAAAAGTTTGGATTGCCTAGGACCCTGCAGAGCATTCCAATGAGCGAGGTGCTGATTCTTCAGCCACTTCTTCGACTCCTTGCGTATTCTTTGTTTTGTTAGGCCCAAGGTCGGGCCCGGACCGCAGAAGGGAGCTGCCGCCCCCTCCGCAGCCAGTGCATCCGCCATCTCGTTGCCTTCAAAACCAGAGTGGGCTGGAATCCATTCTAGCCGCACCACATTGCGCCTTGCAAGATTAGCAAGTCGTTCTCGACATTCATTAGCGAGTCCTGAGTTGCTGGTGCACCCACTCAGGGCTTTAATTGCTGCCTGACTGTCGGAGTATATGGTTATGCGTCGATCCACATAACCTCTGTCTAGGTTTATCTGCGCACATTCCAAGATAGCATATATCTCGGCCTGATATGCAGATACACCATCACCCAATGGTACACGAACTTGTGTTCTTGGGTTCCTAGAGTAAATTCCAGCCCCTGCTCTATCACTGGAGCATGAGCCATCTGTGTACCAGACAGTCCCATTAGGCTGTGTATTCCTCTCTTTTTCCCAGGATTCTCTATCCCGGATCATGGCCCTGTACGGAGTTGCGAAGTAGTACTTTCGCAGGCATTCGTCAGGTGCTCGAGCCAGAACTGGAATATCTTCCAGAAGCCGGAGCTTCTTGACGTGCCTGCACTCTTCCCCTCTTCGCACGTATCCCAGCTGTTTTAAGCGCAGAAAAGCCCTCCCCGCCTCAGCCTCGATCACATGGTGAAGAGGCCGAAGACCAAGGATCACTTCCATCGCAGCAGTTGGTGTAGTTCTCATGCAGCCAGTTGCCCCCAAACTGACCACCCTTTGAAGGCGTGTCAGTTGTGATCTAGCCGTCACCAAGGTTACCCTCGGCCACCAGACCAGAGCCGCATATGTGAGCATAGGCAGCATGATCACTCTATAAAACCATATGATCGTTTTGGGGGTCAGTCCCCACTTCGGACCAATGGCTCTCCTACAGGCCCAATACGTGTTTGTCACCTTGCTTAGGCGACTGTCAAGATGAGCCTTCCATGTCAGTGATTTATCAAGGATCACTCCCAGATACTTCACCTGCTCAACCACAGGCAGTGGTACTCCATCAAGATTCAGACCCTCAGGTCTTACACCTCTTTTTTTGGTGAAAGCAACTATCTCAGCCTTGGCAGGATTTACTGCAAGTCCGTGTTCGTTACACCACCCATGTACCCTATTCAGAGCCCTTTGCATGAGGTCCCTGAGAACGGTAATATGCCTTCCAACAACAAGGACAACGATATCATCGGCATACCCAATCGCTAGAAAGCCCTCACCGTTTAAAAGAGTTATTAGCTCGTCAATGACTAGGTTCCACAATGTGGGCGAGAGAACACCCCCTTGCGGACATCCTCTAGCGACGATCACTTTTGCCACATGGTCCTTCCATGTGGCCTCTACTGTACGATTGCCCAACATGGCCCCAAGCCAGTGAGTGATCATTGGCTCTATTCCATGATTTGTCGCAGCCCTACAAATAGATTCTACAGGGGTACTGTCAAACGCCCCCTGTATATCCAAAAAAGCTCCCAGGGCGATCATGCCATTTTCCAGCGCCTTCTCCACCTGGGTTACCAGTTGGTGTAAGGCACTTTCAGTTGACTTGCCACACCTGAACGCATGTTGATTGTTGTGCAAGGGATACCTTAGCCCAACTTTTTCCTTTATGTACCGATCAGCCACCCTCTCCAATGTTTACAACACAAAGGATGTTAGGCTAATGGGTTACTTTGCTGCCAAGTTGAACATATAATTTTTTCTCCGATTGTTCATGAGGATATTGTATTTGCAAATTATTACAATTCCCACAATCTCTTTATTTTAGTTGGTTGCTATGGAAATGTATAATCACAGGCAGCAAAGTAATCACTTCCGGAAAGTTATACTTTGCTGATTGATATCAGTCAGCAAAATTAATATTTGCTGCCAATCGGAGAAAAAATTTTTCAATTAAAATGCTTCCCCCTCCCCTTCCCCCATTACGATTTTTATACTGCCGGTTACATTCGACCTAGGAAGGGATACATTATCATATAAATATGTCAAATCATTTTAAAAGAGTTGCACACAGGTTAAACGATAGAGATCAAATTGCACTATACTATTATTATGATTCATAAAGATTAACCTTAATATATTTATTTAGTCCAATTACATCTAAATAATTATTCAACTAAAATATAGTTTGGAAAAATCATAATTGAGTAAGCAACGAATGGGAAAAAGATTATTTTCGTACTTCCAAGCTTTTGAAAAATAACTGTATTTTATACCTAGAGGAAGCAACAAATATGTGTACAGAAATAAATATCTGAAACTACAATCTCAAAAAAATAGGGTCCATAAGGACTCTTCCAAGTCGTAGTAAATAGTTTTCTAGAAAGTTGAGTGTTTTCAAAAAATTTAAATGGAAAAAAAAGTTTTTCCTATACTCCTTGTACATTCATAACTGTTTTAGTAACTAAAACAATGTGCTCCCACAGTGAAGCTTATTCGTATCCAATCATTTAGTACCTATTGATATATCAAGAATCTAGATAATTTGTAGATGGTGTATAGTTGGTATCTTAGACTATTAAACACAGATAGACAGAACATTTCATTCATAATTACTTTAAAAGCACAATCCATGATTGTTTAGGACGATATAATGCGTGTAACGAAGATGAACTATATCTTCTCTCTTACACGGGAGACCAAATGAAGGCAACGCTGTTAGAAGCGAGATTCTAGCTTGGCAGTGGCGTAGCAAGAAATTTAAAGCGTAATACATAATAGTTATTTATGTAACTATTGTGTAAAGTAGCCTTTTTTGACGAATGTGAATATTGTGTATGCCAAAAGATAAATTTAAGAATTATTTCAGAAGCGCGTGATTTTACATTTTTAGAAGTGAGATCAAGTTATTAAAAACCTCGGGTGTTAGAGTAAAAAAACATGCAAATACTTCAAATATCTTGTTATGATTTTTTATTTCCTCAACATTGTTGTTTGGTTACATTATATACCTATTAATAAAACAATCAAATAAAAACTGTATAGGATGAAATAAGTTCACAATTCATATGAAAAGTGGATTGCATTAGCAACTAAAAAAGAACTTTATTTTTCCGAATTATAACATACAAATTTTTACAATTATTATGAAACCTCAACAATACACACTTCATGAAATATTTAAAACAAAAATATAGTATAGAGGAAATTCAACTTTTATCTGTCACAAACCGACACTGCTGAAATAAATAGTAATTGAAACTAATAATTATTGACACTATTTAATTCATTAATTTGAAATTATCTAGACCGTGGAGCGTCTAGAACATTTGGGTAATTAATGTCTGGAACAGCATCTGCTTTCAGGTACCGATTTCCATTGGGCATAGTGATAATATCATTGGGATTAAAATGATCTGAACATATTGTTCCATATTTGGGAAAGTTCTCAATATCCTCTATCCCAAGAGTTGAAAACCAAACTTTCCTTCTCTCAGGGTTTCTTGGGAATCTTTAATAAGAAATCATTTTGACTTTTGAAACACTTGTTAATATTGAAGAATATAAGAATTTGTTGGTTTGAAGTGTGAAAATTTTGTGTTCTTTCTAACGTAACACGAAGTTGTCTTGGTTTCAAATTTTTGTAATTGAGCGTATTAAACGAATGCTCGAATCAGCATAAAAATGGGCTTATGGGAATTTTATTATTGAATTGAATAAGAATTTTCTTTTACACTAATGTTCTTTATCATAAAACAATAATAACATTTTACTATGTACGCCACTGACTAATTTTAAAGCATTGTTAGAAACTAAATAACCTATGAAACGATAAAGCCGGATACAAAAGAGCCGATTTTTTACAAAACTTGCACTGGCAACCCATATTGAAAGTTTTATTATCACCGATTTTATTGTTTATATTAAAAAGACACACAAAATTCAGCAATTAACAATAAACTCACATTTCACAATAGGCAACACTGCACTAGCAAAATATGAATGAACGCCGTAAAATCGACAAAATTTCATAGTACGCTAGGCTAGCGATGTTGTCGTAGTGAGCTCTTTCTCGTACTTGACAAAGATTTCTATTGGAAATGTTCTTTAACCTAATGTATGTACGGAGTACTCGTTAGTTTGGCAACCTCCTGTTTTCGTGATTTTAATGTTGGATCGCTTTCAAATGTAAACAGTTCGGTCTATCTGTGTTCAATAGTCTAAGGTTGGTATATACTCTTGTCATAAAAAACCTTTACGTTAAGATAGTTGTATTGGGTAGTTGAATGTGTTGATACATTATCATGATTTTTTCTATTAGAATTATTGCCAAAATAAACATTTTATTTTTTATTTAAAAAAGTCGAGGTAGCGCAAATGCAAAAAATTCTTCTTAGTATTTAGAGCCGAAATTATTTTAATACCATACATACAGATAAACGTATAAAATTATACTTCATGGTTACGGAAAAGTGCGCATGTAGTGTTTTGTTTGAAAATTGGAAAACTTTATATTTCTACCCAACAATATTAGGTGCGTTCTTTTTGACTGGGATTTCAGCTCACTTCAGTTAATGTGATCTGAGATATAGTGATATATTGAAATGAGATATAGTGAGTAAGCACCAAAAACAACGAGACTCAAATGAAAACCCGCGATTTGCCTAAGCATCTTCAAGCATCATGCAAGTCGGTTATATATGATCAGCTTCTAATTAATTTGTTCTTCTTGTGATCCCATAGACAACAGCAACTCAAAACCAAAAGAAAATTAAGTTTTGTTATTAAAAATCCAATCAAATCAAATATTTCTTCATCCCCTCCAGCTTATTTCCGACGCTAATTTATATTATGATCCCTCCACACAGCACATTCTGAAAAAAGTCGACATAATAGTTTGCATTGGGGAAATTTTAAAAAATTGTCTCCTAGCATCTAGAGTATATGCTCGAAAATACCCTGAGTTTGTGTAGAATACTCAAGAAAATCGCTACCTTCCGTATCATATCCAACTACACCAGCAGTTGAATTATGATAAAGGTTTTAATTATTGTTTATGGTCTTTGGATAAAGTTGGAGAATACACCAACAATAATGGCTTCATTATTACGATACAGCAAACATTTATTCCGTACTGTACCCTTTTTTTATGGATACCTGGATGGAAGAGAATTTTTGACTTTTTTTAAAAAAGACTTCTGGATTCTTCTTGGAAACCTACAGGAGATGTGGCTACAATTTGACGAAACTCCTGCTCACTTTTCACGTGCTATTAGGAACTACCTCAATAGAAAATTTAGAAATAAAATAGATAGAGGCGGTTTTTATAAATGGCCAGGTCACCAGAATTGACCAAGATGGATTTCTTCAAATGTGGAATATTTTCTTAAAGGCAATATAATATAGTCTCCCATGAGAAAAAATATAACTTTGATAGGCCACACTTAATTGTAACATACTGTATATTTCAAAATAATTTTAAAATGTATCCAACATTAATGTACAAACTACTAAAGTGACAAACATATTAAAACCTCCATCCCATTAGTCGTGACTCACCTTGTACATTAAATAGTTAGAAATGGTTGTGATACCAATAAATATGAATTAGAGAAAATCCGGGAAACAGAGAGAAACATGGAAAGGCATCGTTGAAAAAATTCTTCATGATAATGGAAAATCATATAATGATACTTAAATATTAGCAAGAAATAAGAAGGAATGAGTTTGTTCATGAAGACATTACCACATATCAACGTAATCATTACGACCAAATATAAGAAAAATATTCAGTGTTAAGTAATTAAATGTTTTACCATTGAAGAATGGTATTTGGATTGTTGATAATATACCACGTTAGTATAATTTACAAATTTTTACAAAAATTTTCAACATTCAAAAGAGGTTACTCAAGATTATGTTGTTAAACAATACTCTATTAAAAATATGAATGCCATTTAAAGTCACAGGAAGTTGACACTAAATAAATAAAACATTATATTGTCACTAGAATGACCAAATTGCTAAAAATGTAGGATAAAATAATAAATTATTTTTTATTTTGTTTAATGGTTGGTATACTATATTGGTCGGAATACACAGTTTCTGCAGGATACATATAAAATGGCAAATAAACAAAACTAGCAGGCTTGGTTATATCAAAGCTCAACTATAAAGTTTAATAAAAAAAGTAATTACAATAACACAATTCTTCAGCAGTAGAAGCTAAATAAGTAATTAATTTGAATAATAGAAATTACATTGAAAATTGCTATTAGCAATGGGAAGTCAAATATTTGTTCTCAATTATAGAATCCATAACAAAGTAATATGTATTTATTTTTTACATATATTTATATATTTATACAGGGTGATTCATAAGTAATGGGCCAAATTGTAAATCTACGTTCAGGAGGCCAAAATAATAATATTTTCATTAACAATAATGGGTCTTAGTCTGCTCCTTACTGAGGTACAGGATGTTAAAGCGAAAAAAATAAAAAAGATTTTTGTTAATAGATCAGTTATTTTTTTACATAATGACTAGAAAATTGGGTATGAACTAGTTTTTGTAAGGGTGAATGAGAATGTGTGAGAGGGTTTGAGTTAACTCATAGATGTCGCCACATGCGCCATATGAATTAGATGAAATCAGCTACAAATTTTTTATCGCTCATTATTTTACAACTTACTCACTTAATTTGGATAGCCCCATCATTTCTGTAGAAAAAAGGTATACTAATTTGATCTTCAAATTATTAACGATTTTCGAGATATTTGAATTTTACTAATTCACTACACTACATTTCACGGTGGTCGACGTAGCATTAATCTGTTAAGACACAAGCATTTATTAACTGGCGTACAATAAATGTGTTTTATTACCTAATTTTTGTATGGTTTTATTTCAATATTATTACCAATTATCAATTACGGATAGGTAAATGTCAACATTCCATGGCATGCTTGTGTCTTAACAGATTAATGCTACGTCGACCACCGTGAAATGTAGTGCAGTGAATTAGTAAAATTCAAATATCTCGAAATTGGTTAATATTTTGAAGATCAAAGAAGTATACCTTTTTTCTACAGAAATGATGGGGCTATCCATTTTAAATAAGTAAGTTGTAAAATAATGAGCGATAAAAAATTTGTAGCTGATTTCAACTAATTCATATGGCGCATGTGGCGACATCTACGAGTTAACTGAAATCCTCTCACACATTCTTGTTTACCCTTACAAAAACTAGTTCATACCCAATTTTCAAGTCATTATGTAAAAAAATAGCTGATCTATTAACAAAAATCTATTTTATTTTTTCCGCTTAAACATCCTGTACCTCAGTAAGGAGCAGACTAAGACCCATTATTGTTAATGAAAATATTATTATTTTGGCCTTCTGAACGTAGATTTACAATTTGGCCTATTACTTATGAATCACCCTGTACATAATATATCAGCGATCACTTTACTTCTATTTATGCTTGAGAAATTAACAATCCTGATGATTACCGACTTCGCATAAAATTATTAAGAATAGACAATTATACTATTTACTTATTTAATACTTCTGCGATTGGGTTCGCTAGCAGTAGGCGGAGGCGGGGGTCCCCTTCTGTCCAATTCTTCTAAATAGTTCAATATTAACTGAGTCCTTTCTTCAGGAATATGGTCCAAAACTAAATACCTCTTGTCGTTCTTTAAAATGTCTTCAATTTCCTGCATGTGTGTTTGATTTTCACGTAAATTTTGTAAGGATTTATGAGTTATTAACTTAGTCTCGTGTAAAAGTTCCTTGAATTGTCCTTTTGCTAAAATCAGTTTGTCTTTAAGGTAATCTTTGAATTCCCGTTCGCACTGGAAATAAAAATTAACATAAATGGATCTGAATAAAAATATAATGGAAAACACATGATCCAAAGTATTGCTAAGAATTCAAACTATAATAACAAAAATAAAGTTTCTCTATAATCAATAAAAATTGTCAATTAAATACTATTTGCGACACCTTAATCAAATTGAGAAATTTCCAAATAATGACCGTTTAATTATTAACAACAAAAAACGAAGTACGAAGAAAGAAGGGAAGTAGTTTGTAAAAGAAAACACAAAAATGTGTATTTTAGATTATATTCTCTGTATATTACAGAGATTCTGAAATATACAAGTGAGTAATACTTTTTTTCTCTTACAAATAATTATCCACATGAATCGCGCACAATTCAACTATGTGTTGAAGGCAATAACATATGTCAAGTGTCATTATCAAATAATGATATGCTATTTTAGTTCTTGATGAACTCAGTTTATTAAATATAATTTGTGCATAACATGCTAATGCCAACTTATTTAGTTAATACTCAAATAAGTATGTTGATTCAAAGTTGAATTTATTATCAATGAAGATCTATAGAAATTTAGATTGATAATTCTCGTATTCTCTAAAGCAGACTGAGGAGTAAACTCTTGAAAAAGATAACGTTGGTTAGAACTACAGCACTAGTCCTACGCCCTTTGTTTTGAAATGTTTTATATGCTAAATAATAGCAATTGAAAAAATAACTTAAAGATGTAATAAGTTATGACATAGGAAGCGATTTGAGCGTGACTATTTAGAATCATCTATTTAAAAAGCTACAAATACAATTTACTAATGCCCGGTTGCACCAACCGACCGTAAAAACAGTCGATACAATAACCGTTAATCGACCTATTAATCGATGATTCTCCGATATCTCAAAATACCAGTTGCGCCAGAAAAAGTTACAGTTGCTATTTGAACCGACCGTTAAATTTGGCGTGAAGTTAGCGTTTAAACTATAACCCTACATTATACGTATTGTCAATGTCATATAAAATATAAAATGGGAAGAAAAAAGAAAAGAAATTTAAAAATAAGTATGACCGCAAATTTACTTCAATTTTAATTAATTTATGTAATAGTACATTTGTATTATATATAATTGAAGTTAAAATATATTTTTTACTAATTCGAATTTCAAAAAAAAGTATTAATCAAATGAATTCGTAATGCATTCTAATTTCTTTCCAATTCAGCATAGTGATGTTCAACTTCAATTTTATTTCCAATATGTTGATCCCAATCAATTCCAAAAATGTCATCGTTTTCTATTGCTAAATTATGTAATACAGCTGTGCTAATATGATCACCTTAAGATAAAACAGGAAAGCGTCGTTTCCAAATTCCGAACAGTATTCCATAGTACCTTAACGTTATTAATAATTGATTCATAAAAGTCACTTCATTATTTTTTCCGGAACGTATCAAATCTTCTTCAATGATTTGCAATAGCTGGTTAACTGCTTCTTTACAGAAACGATATCTTGCATTAAATTGTTGATTGTTGAATAAATTGAATGAATCACATTTCGGTCTTACTTGACACTATTTCTGGAAGGAGTTCCATTATGCGGTAGATCTTTTTGTCAGATGAATAAGATGAAGACGTATTAATAACTGCTTTTGTGTAATGTGTAACAATGTAATTTTCAGTAATCGTTTAATCGCAATGTGATACCATTTATAAATAATATTGAAAATATTGTCGAATCCCTTTAAGCTCCACAACATCAAACAAATTTCATTAGTAAAATAGTGAGGTTATCATAAAAAACGGTCCGTATTTGCAATTATCGCCCGAAAACGGTCGGTTAATTCTATCCGTAAAATCAATCGATAAACGGACAGCTTTTGGATGGTGCAACACGGATTATGATTAGATATGCTTGTGCTTACCCTTTCGCTAGAAGTAAACTTCGTATACCTTGGATCTTCCTTCACCATTTTTTTGATTTCCTTCCAAGTGCTTATCAAAGTAACTTCTGCTGTTTCATCCAATAATTCACGGAAATTCTGACGTTTTCTCTTAACCAATTGTTCCACATGATCGTTGAATAATTTTTCTTTATCTTCTCTAGATAAGGTATCAGCCAAGTCCCATCGATGATCCTTTCTTAAAATTCTTTTTACTTCTCTCCAGCTCAAGTCTGAATTTCTAACCAGGTCAGCAAGGAGAGCGTTAAAGTGCTGAAAATCATACAATTATATTTGAAATACTAGACAAGTAGTAGATTGAGTTAGCAGAAACAATATTGGTATTGAGAACAGGTGAGCATAGCTTGCGAACCATATCCGAAAATAGCTTACAGTTATTAAATTGTAGCCCATACATTAAATAACCATAATGCACTTAGACATCATTGAAATATGTTTAGGGCGGTTAAAAACCGAAATCAGAGAAACATATACGAGGCATATCGAATTTCATCTGTAATACAATCAAGTGGGGAAGAAATAATGGAAAACATAGAGTTATACTGCGTTTGTATTCAAGCGTCTCATATGAAAAAAAAAAACTAATAAAATAATTTCATATTTCATACGTTCATGTAATGTCAGTTTGCGTGGAAAGTGTATTTATTGTTTCATTGTTATTGGTAAGTTGGGAATTATGAGTATTAGAATATGTCGTGCAAATAAACAAGTGGTGTAGAGAGTTCTACATTTTTCGACTTTTGCCACATTGCCAAAATAATTTGTTATAGCCACTAAACAATCACTTCGCTTCAAAAATTTATGGAAACCACGTTTAGCGTGGGTACAAAATTGGTGTCTAAAATTCAAACAAGAAGAAGAGCCCAAGTATTAGAGCATAAATTTCGACCACTTGTTACCATGTGAGTTTTATGTTTTCCAATGTTAATTTTGCATGGAATTTATCAATGCAATGTGACATGTATATATTTAAACATATATTGTTAGATTTAAATTAAAACGCGCCATCATCATCGAGAAATTTGAATCAAAAATTATAAACGACAGCCGCTTACGATCGGCACAGAGGAATCGACTCGATTCATTCCATGTGTATCGCTCGAACAAAGAAGCTACTGCTGTTTATTGTCTTGGTGTTTGATAATATTTATTCAATAAATTTATATCAATTTTTAACATCAGAAGTGGGATCGACTCCTGCTCACACTCGGTATTTTTATCGTCATGGGAGAATCCGGTACTACCAAAGACTTGCTTGCGGAATTAGTGAAGGCGCTTAGATTTTCCCGAACTGCGCCAGAGCAAGTTGATTTGCCAATTTTCCGCTCGAATTTAACAGACGCAAAAAAATGGTTGACAGGAAAGCATTGAAATAGCAATTTTCCTAACAAGTGCGGAAAGTGATACTTTCCCGCACGCGACTGCAGTTGACCCGAACGACGCAGAGCGGAGTTCGGGCAAGCGGTCAAGTGCGGGAAAGATACTTTACGCATGAGTTGAGAACATTATTTTTTCTACGACCGTATATACCTACAAAAAAGTATACCAACCCATTTTCCAAAAACTATTTCATTTCAACATACATATACAAAACGGGTACCGGTAAATTATTCGAAATCAATTGTTCGAAAATCAATTTTTCGAATGACCGATTATTCGAAAATCAATTATTCTTAACTCAATTGTTCGAAATAAAATATCTGGAATAGATTTATTTAATTTAAGAGGACACCGAATTTCAGTTAAAAATTCTGGTTAGGTTAGGTTAGTTAGGCAGTTAACGATAAACAAAACAATAATGAGCAATTAAAAACAGATAATAGATTATTTATAAAATCTACCCCAATAGGTATTTATGTATAATTTAGACCTACCGTTGTCATTAGGATTTCCCGTTATCGCAAAAGATTTCTAAGAGATAAACGCTTAACAAACATTTAATAAGGTAAACAAAGTAATAAAAACTTTTATCTATCTATTTTTGTATATTCTATTCAGAATATTGATTTTCGAACAATTGATTTTCGAATAATCGACTTTCGAAGAATTGATTTTCGAATAATTGATTTCGAACAATTGACTTTCGAAGCATTGATTTCGAATATTTATTCACCTGTAGTAACAATAGTTATAACTTCCGAAGTGAAAAACTATCTAATAAGGTCTAAATTTGCATAATTTTACTTTCCCGCTTTCATATTACTTTTAAAACTAAAATGCGTGCGGGAAAGTGAGTTAAAACGCACGGTCGTAGAAAAACGAATTTGAATGGTCTGACCAACAGATTATCGTACGAGTAGGCCGATTTTTGACGGGAGTTTCATAAACTTGGATTGAAAATTGGTCACCGGAAATTAAAAGCTGGGAAGTATTCTCAAGACTTTTTAGAGGCTTTCCCACCTAATAAAATTTTAGGAGAACTACTATTGAATGCCGCTAAATTTGACAGCGACCATTGCAATACTTATGAAGCTTATGTTTTTGAAAAGACCGCTCTCCTCCGGAATCTACACGTGCAATGGGAGGAACCCGACCTTGTGGAAATCATTATACATGGAATTACGGAACGAGATGCACGAGCAACTACGAGCAATCAAAACCTTAAGAAAATTTCAGAACTTTTTCGTATTTGGGTTCAGTGCCCAAACGTAGACGCGAAGAATCCAAACCTGAAAGAACAACTGCTGAAGAAAGGGATCCTACGCTAAAACGTTTTCGTGAACGAGAGAATTGCGATAAAGATCAAAAACATAGAAAACCGTTAACGTGTTACAAATTTGGAAAAAATGTTCTGTACGGAAAATAAAAGAAGTTATGAGAAACCTGGTCCATCATCTTCAAGCTATTCCAAGCCGAGTACTACGGCTTAAGACTCAACGTGCTCTTTTTGTGCAAAAAAAGGACATCAAGCCGATAATTATGTTATACGAAAAAGGGGAATCAACAAACGTCGGAATGTTAATGTTCGTAGCAGCGGCAGGCTAATTACTCCTTGCGAAATGGCAGTAAACGGAATTAAAATGCCGATATTTCGCTCATCGCTCAGAGGCATGTCAATAAATTCCTGAATAAAATAGAACCATGCTACACTGTGATTAGCGGATTACTAACAGGTCACTTTATCTCAAGACAATCACTAGTTTCTAATTTTAAGATGTCAGGTGTTAAAACAGATCTTACGTTCGTTATTGTACCTGATAGTTTTCTAGAGCATGACTTATTGGTCGGGTGTAATTTATACAATGATCCTGACATTGTAACAAGAACCAACCACGTCGGTACTAAAATTGTCAAAAACAAGGTAGTAAGAGTCTTGAACATACTGGCAACATCACTTGACTTTGTATTAAATGTGCCAGATATACATAAGCCTAAACTATTGGAGGTTCTTTCCCATTACGACATCGTAGCTGACGGATAAAACGCTATTTCTTGTTTAAACAACGCTACAATGCACATCAGACTTCGTGGTGAATTTATTGTTAATAGAAGTCCCTATCGTTTGTCCTTGAATGAAAGACAAAAAGTAAAAGACATTATTGGAAATCTACTAGCCAACAAAATCATTCAAGAAAGCCCGTCACCGTTCGCCAGCCCCATACTTCTCGTCAAGAAGAAAGAGGTCTCTTACAGGCTGTGTGTAGACTACCGCGAGCTTAACCGACACACTATTAAAGACCGCTATCCACTGCCTCTGATGACCAGTTAGAACGTCTTGCTAAAGGCAAATTTTTCACTTCTTTTTCACTGTCATCTGGATTTCACAAAATTCCCATTGATCCCGAATAAGTCCTCAAAACAGCATTTATCACGCCAGACGGGCACTTTGAATACCTACGCATGCCCTTTGGGCTAGCCAATGCTCCGGCAGTATTCCAAAGAGCAATAAAAAAGGCACTAGGAAACCTTCGAAACACGATCGCCTTTGTATACCTAGACGACGTGTTAATTCCATCTGAAACTTTCGAAGAAAATCTAAAATCATTGAAACTAGTGCTAGAGGCTCTCAAAACCGCAGGATTTACTCTAAACTTACGAAAATGTCATTTTTTTCAAAATAAATTAGAATATTTAGGCAGAGAAGAATCAGGGGAAGGGATACGCCCTGGAATGCGAAAGGTGGAAGCTTTAAGAAGATCACCTATACCTACTACTGTAAAACAAGTTCGTCAGCTAATGGGGTTGGTAGGATACTTTCGTAAATTTATACCAGAATTTGCCTCTCGTACGGCATGTATCAGTAAACTAACGAAGTCCTCCAGTACAGGACAACTGGTTATATATAGAACAACGAGGAAATAACGAAATAAAAAAACTTCTCAATGACTGGAAAGAGGGGCTTCTAGATAAGTCTTGTTATAACGTGAAGAATGGTATTTTGCACTACGTCATATCTACGCCTAAGGGATTCATCTCGAAACCTTTCGTTCCTCGACAAAGCAGATTAGAATTGTTAAGAATATTTCATGACGAGCAGTGCCATGTTGGAATCGATAAAACTCTGGATTCAATTCAAAGACATTTCTGGTTTCCACGTATGCGATATTTCTTTGCTAAATACATCAAGCATTGCCTCACGTGTGCTGTAAAGAAAACGCAATCCGGCCCCTTACAAGGCTTTATTACTAACGTCGAGAAACCATCCGCACCAATGAATATAATCCATGCTGACTGCTTAGGACCAGTAAAGACAACGAGCGAGCGATTTTGGTACTCGTTGACGCTTTTACAAAATATTGCATATTATTGCCACTCAAATCTGTTAAAGCTGATGAAACAAGACTTGGTTTTCAAATGTTTATTTCATTATTTGGTACACCAAAGCAGATTAACATGGATGCTGGCAAGAATTTTAAGAACTTAAGTCTTCCAAAATATTTGGATTCATTGGGCATTAGTTACCACTATACAACTCCTGACGTTCACAGATCGAATGGTCAAGTAGAAAGATACATGCAGACCATTATGAACCCTCTTCGTATAGAGACTAAAATTAAATCAGAATGGTCGAGCAGTTTGTGAAAAATCCAACTCGTTTTGAATACGACTGTTCAAAAGTCAATAAAAACAATACCCCTTAGAGCACTTATTGGAATTGAAAGCTCGACACCCCTCATTCAAAACCTACTTTCCAACATTAGTCCTGAATTACAGTCGATAAGAAACCTACAATTAGATCGCAGTAGAATTAAAAACTGTTTGGATTCATCAACAAAAGCAAAAATTAAATTAAATGAAAAGCGACGTAATACCAATAACTTTAAAGTTGGAGATTTTGTATTAATGCACAGGGACGACCAGATGCATCAGGGCAAGCTAAAATATGAGTTTCAGGGACCTTATGAAATCTTAAGCATTACATCCGAAGGCCGTTATAAAATAAGAAGAGTCGGCAAATCTCTTGTTACAAAGGCAGCCAAAGAACAATTGAGAATGTGGCCCAGCGATTGGTCCATGACAATGGACATGGAAGAACTCATCGAAAACTCAAAAAATAAGTAATTATCGGCCAGTGTTGGATTTGCTTGGTAATAGCATGACAATTCGCCATCTGTTAATAGTGAGAATACCCAAAATATTTGTTTTATGTTTATACGCTTTGCATGTGATTTGTTTTATGCTTAAAGCTTGTTACGCTTTGCATGTGATTTGTTTTATGTTTAAAGCTTGATACGCTTTGCATGTGATTTGTTTTATGCTTAAAGCTTGTTACGCTTTGTATGTGATTTGTTTTATGCTTTAAGCTTGCTACGTTTTGCATGTAATTTTGTTTCCTACTAAGTTGGGATCTGGCAACCTTGGTTATTTATTACTTTAATGGAAGGCTTTTGCTATATACCGTAGTCTGAATTAAAAACACTTACTGTCGCTTCATGTCGCTGAGTAATTGTTATTTGGGATGAAAATTATAATTTACTGTACTACATAAGTATGTAGTACAGGATGATAAAATACTTATAATTTATCCATCTTTTTATCAATGGTTCCTATATACGTCGGTATGGATCCATAGAAATTTGATTATAATTTCATTCACTTTGCCTATTTTGCTGGTGCTCTATATCTTCGGACCTTGTTTCTGAAGAACTGGTCATAGTAAAATTATGAAATTTTTTCAGTTTATTTACTATTTTAAGCTTATTATAAAACAAAATGAATTAATCATATTGACGGATCGAATTATAAAATACAGGGTGATTCAGAAAAAGTGTAATTTCTCTCATTTTTGTCGGCTAAATAATTAGATGTGTGTGCAAACCAACCTGTATTTTCCGCTCGTTCGGCCATATGCAATAGCGTGCAGAAAAGTATCACTTTCCGCACATGTTAGGTACACTATTTTTTCTTCTAGCATCCGGAATAAACCCAAAAGTTAACATAAAGAAACATTGATTATTAAATACATATCAACAATTATTATTTGACATCTATTTGATGAGTCTTTTACCAGGGCCATTAAAAATTATTGAAAAAAATATTCCTTTTTATAAAAAAAATTATAGCAGAATTCTAATAAATTTATTGATTTTCCGGTCATTTGGTAAACTATAACCATACAAATACATATTTTAAATATGGTTTAAATGAAACTAACTGTTTCTAAATGACTCCACAATATATTTGAAAAAAATGTGTAAATTGAAAGTAAATTGACAATTGTTTCGATAAATAGGTATATCATCGTCAGAATGACAGAAGTTACTTTTGACATGATGTATACTTGATATATATTTGGCTAGTCCAAATAGTGCCTATCTGGTGATTGACTTAATATATATGAATAGAAAAAAGAAGAATTTTTTAAATAGTAGCTTTGATATTATTAGCCCTATGGGGATATTCTGGATATCTTTGTCCCATTTAAGATCAGTATAACTGTGCAATGATATAGGAAACCAGGAAAACTATATCTGCTGATCTTTACAATTATTACTTAAGAAGACAGTTTAATAATGGAGAACTTCCTAGATTCAGCTGTTCATTGAGGACTTCATATTGTGGGTCTGCTAAGTGTCTTCTAATTTCTAATTCTTCAAGGAAGTCCAGTTCTTGCTTCCTATCACAAACATGTAGTATTTCTGGTTCTGTGTTAGGTGTTACTGAATGTTTAGTGTCAAGTAGGTGTTTTGCATAATGTGATTTATCTGGTTGTTTTAATCTGTATGCTCGTATGTGTTCACTGTACCTAATTTCAAAATTACGAATGGTTTGACCAAGATATACAGCATTACAATCCGGACATTTAAGTTTGTATATCCCAGATTTTCTTAATGGGGTTATTTTTGTTTTTACATTTAGCAAACTTCTACCTACATTGTTTTCTGTTTTAAAAGAAATTGTTGTATTTGTTGCTGAAGATATTATCTTTGAAATATTATTGGAAATATTACCAGCATAAGTGATGGTTTTGTAATTTGTTACTTCTTTAGTTTGTTTAGGAAATATTAGTTGTAACGCCATCTTTTTCTCTTTTTTATTAAGTAATTTATTTATTAAATGTAAAGGATAACCATTGGATGTGGCTATTTGTTTAATTGTATTAATTTCTCTATCAAAATTAAATTTGTTCATAGGAACCGAAAATGCTCTATGAATCATCGAATTGTATGCTGCTAGTTTATGTGACATGGGGTGGTTGGAATCATATGGTATAGTCACATCAGTATGTGTTGGTTTTCTGTAAATTGAAAAGTCCAGTACATTATTGACTTTTTGAATTTTTAAATCAAGAAAATTAATTGAGTTATTTTCTTCAACTTCTAGTGTGAATTTAATTTTTGGGTGTAAATTATTAATATAATTGAAAAACATATTTAATTGTCGTTCACTACCTACAAAACACGTTAATATGTCATCCACATACCTATACCAAAATCAAATATTTTTTGAAATATCACATTCAAAGATCTTTCTTTCCAAACTGTCCATAAAAATGTTTGCCAAAATTGGTGATATAGGGCTTCCCATTGGTAAACCTTCATTTTGAATATATACCTTATTATCAAAAGTGAAATAGTTCTGATTAATACAAACATCAAATAAATTAAGTATGTCTGATATTATTCCCGGATGGATGTTTTTATCCTCTAGCAACTTTCTTACAAGTGTTATACACTCTTTTGGCGGAATTTTAGAGAACATATTGGTAACATCAAATGAAATGAGTTTAGAGTTTCCTTGTAAGTTGTATGTTTTCAATTTTTTGAAAAATTACAAAACCATCACTTATGCTGGTAATATTTCCAATAATATTTCAAAGATAATATCTTCAGCAACAAATACAACAATTTCTTTTAAAACAGAAAACAATGTAGGTAGAAGTTTGCTAAATGTAAAAACAAAAATAACCCCATTAAGAAAATCTGGGATATACAAACTTAAATGTCCGGATTGTAATGCTGTATATCTTGGGCAAACCATTCGTAATTTTGAAATTAGGTACAGTGAACACATACGAGCATACAGATTAAAACAACCAGATAAATCACATTATGCAAAACACCTACTTGACACTAAACATTCAGTAACACCTAACACAGAACCAGAAATACTACATGTTTGTGATAGGAAGCAAGAACTGGACTTCCTTGAAGAATTAGAAATTAGAAGACACTTAGCAGACCCACAATATGAAGTCCTCAATGAACAGCTGAATCTAGGAAGTTCTCCATTATTAAACTGTCTTCTTAAGTAATAATTGTAAAGATCAGCAGATATAGTTTTCCTGGTTTCCTATATCATTGCACAGTTATACTGATCTTAAATGGGACAAAGATATCCAGAATATCCCCATAGGGCTAATAATATCAAAGCTACTATTTAAAAAATTCTTCTTTTTTCTATTCATATATATTAAGTCAATCACCAGATAGGCACTATTTGGACTAGCCAAATATATATCAAGTATACATCATGTCAAAAGTAACTTCTGTCATTCTGACGATGATATACCTATTTATCGAAACAATTGTCAATTTACTTTCAATTTACACATTTTTTTCAAATATATTGTGGAGTCATTTAGAAACAGTTAGTTTCATTTAAACCATATGATGAGTAGATTCCACGAAGTGAGGGTTTATACAGTTAACATATTTTAAATATTCAAATGTTTGAGTATACTCCCCATAAACACTACAAATTTACTAGATCTTTCCGCACGCTAGCAGAAAATTAGTAATTTACCTAACTAGTGCGGTAAGTGATACTTTTTCCGCACGCTATTGCAGATGGCCGAATGACGCTATCGTATATATTTTTTTCAATAATTTTTAATGGCCCTGGTAAAAGACTCATCAAATAGATGTCAAATAATAATTGTTGATATGTATTTAATAATCAATGTTATTCATAGTAACACTGCTAAAAACTTTTGTCCACGCCTATTTGATAATTTTAACATTTTACGTGTGCTTCTTCAAGTATAATGACGTACATAATTCACCCGTGGATAATAGGTGTGTATAATGACGTATAATTATATTGAAGATTATTCCTACAAATGGCACAATATATCAATTAAAAATTTTCATCAAGACCCGGATTCGAACCTACGACCTCGCTATCCCAAGTTAGAGCACCAAACCATCAGGCCATAGAGACATTATGTACGATATTATAAAAGTTTTGTATATAAAGGAGTAGATCGAATTATTTTATCTAGTTTGTATGATGTAGGTCAAAAGCAGAAGTGACGTTTTAAATAATTTATTGCTAATTGCAAAAATTCAAATAACTTTACTAGTGTTTGATTGTTATTACTAAAAAATATAATATGAAAATTGAATTAGACAATGAATTGAATGCTTATTCAATATATAATTTGTTCAATAAGGTAAGAAGTTATAAGCTATATAAATGTAGATACTATATTGTGTTAGTTTGACAAAAAATGCATACCTAAACAGGTAATTCATAGTCGTGGACAAAGTATAGTATTCTACTCGAATATAATGGCTATTATTCACTTAGGTGTTTATGTCACTTACCTGCGGCTCGCGACATAAACGCACCTTCCTTGATAATAGCCATCATTATATGCTTGTTGAATAATATACGAGTACTATCGATAATGACCTTATGGTTCATACAATAGCCTTTTTGGTGTGCGTCATCGATTGTTAATGTCTTTCTAACACATTACGTCGAAAGAAATGGAAAAAAGGGCAGGTCTGTGATTAATCCCAATAAAAATATCACAATAATGAGCCATTCAAATGTATTACAAACGTCAATTCTAATCACTGACTTACCAAAATTTGATTGGTTGATGTTTAGATTATGCGCAAGCGCGGCCTATCAATCGAGAGAAATTTCTTTGTATGAAATAGAATGCAGATATACCTTTCGTATTGTCAATGTGTCTGACATCTTTTTCTACTGTCCCACTGACAGTTCTTGTCAGGTCCGTACTTTGTTGTTCACGGTCAATTATTATTTATGAAAAGTTGATATGAATATTATTGTCATATTTATTCAAATAATACAAAAATATGCCTCGATACACGGAAAAACATTAGCATTTTGAAAGTTCTCAAGTATTTTCAGTTACAAAAAGAACCTGGTAACTATTAATTTTATAGCCTTGTCGAATTTTACTGAATGCGTTCCTGATGATTTTATTTATTAAATTTAGGGTTAAATATGAGTCAAAATAGCAAATAAAATAAACTACATACCGAAAACCCGATTATACGTCACAAACGATGACGCACACCAAAAAGGCTGTTGTATGAACCATAGTAACCACTTGCGAAATTGTAGTATTCTCTAATACACGGTTGGCAAAAGACCCGTACGTAAAAATTGATGTGATATCGCCGCAAAATTGTTCTAATGTGCGGAAAATAGGTCGATTCTTTGCTTTGACAGAGTGATATTTTTGTGGTTGTTTATTCTTTCGGTGAAGCTTAATTGAAATTATGGAAGAAAAGCCCTCTACAAAATACATCGAAATAGGTACAAAATTATGATCTTCCATATCCAAAAGCCCCCAACATCTAATTTTTTTGCATATACGTCAAAAAGCGTTGAAGTTATTGTAAAAAACGAAAATTGATATTTAATGTTCAACACCTGCACCTCTCTTAATATTAACATTTTATTAATGCTAGTTGATTTAAATCGCAATATTTTGAAATGAAGATGATACTGTACTTCTATGTACAATTACTTAAGGAACACCTTGTATATTAAAATGACAAAATACATTATAGGTATCACAACTATTTTATTATAGTTATAATTCCATACAAAAATTGTTTACCTGGATAGCTTCATCTCGTTTATGTTGTTCTCGTTCTTTATCTCTGTCTCTCATATGAGTGGCCAAAGTTCGTTGAACTTCCTTTTCTCTTTCACGAAGACTAGCTTCAGCTCTGGCCTGTCGGTCTTTCTGATCTTGTGTTTCTCCTTCTTCAGTTTCCTCTTTTTCTACCTCCTGAAAAATGATATTTTATAAAAAAATTTCTTCATTGTTCCTATTCTTCTTACCTCTTCTTTCATCGACACATCTGTGTCATGCTCTACTTTGGGATCTTCTTTTTCTTTCTCTTTATCCTTATCTTTATCCTTAGATTTCTTCTCCTTTTCCTTATCCTTGTCCTTATCCTTCTTCTTATGCTTTTCTTTCTCTCGTTTGTGTTCGCGGTCCTTTTCTTTCGCTCTTTTCTTTTCTTCCTTCAATATTTTGCAAAACTCTCTAAACCAATCTTCTCTCAAGCCATGCGAATCAACAGCCTTGTATCTAGAATCACTGTCTACCTTCCTCTTAACATCCGACCAATGGGAATGCCTGTCAATATCGGGATGTTCTCTTAGCATCGCTATGAAGTCTTTCTTCACCTGTAAATAGTCAGGTGTTATTTGGATAAGAGCTCCTGATTGAATATTACTAGACTAAATTAACATGATCACATAATTTGCATTTTAAAAATATGAAAATATAATATTAAATCTGTAAAGAAAAAATTTATTAGTGACCTGAAAAGCTGGAAAAAAAAATTAATTATATGGCAGAGTAAGAACATGTCAACTTCATGAGAAACAAAAGTTTAACAGTTCTATTCTTCTGAGACATAATTTTTGATATTGATGATTTAAAATGCGTTATTAAATTATGTCTGATGAACCAAACATTAGTTTTTTCACTGCATGTACAAAATCACAGACATTGAAATTGGAGAAAACCATCAAATGATAGGTAAATGATGTCAATAAATTTTCTGAAAACTATTTTCAAAAATAACCTCCATAAAAACATTAATACCTATATATACTTAAAAAAAAGTGAATCTAAAATTTGTATAAAATAGTTCACAACCGAATAGAGTTCAACAGATGAAGAGACATATAGAAACTGAATGTCTACTCAGTATTGTCAATAATTGGAAATTAAGTAAATTACTGTTAAACAAATTCCTTCTTTATTCATAAGCTGTGAAAGCAAGGCGACATATTTTACATTAATCAAATAAATGTGTATTTTGACAGAAAAACGAATAAAACAAAATAATTAAACTAGAACTATATTTTATAAGATAATATATTGTACTCTGGTTATAAATTCTCATGTTAGAGCAAAAACAATAATTTTTGTATATTGCATGGAGGGTCTCCAGCAAATTTTCGCGCTAAATAATTATATTCCCACTTGGTAAAAAAGTAAATAAAAGTTCACTAAAAAGAAAATTCCAACAAAACTGAAATATTTTAAAATTACTGACAATTAATCGACAACAAAATTTTGATTTACAAAACCGATCATTGCTGCATTCATATTATCCATAATCTCAGCCAAGAATGTTAATCATAGTTATCATTTGCAGTGGACATATTACTTCATTCAACTCAAAATTAGATATTAATATTCATACAGATGAAACTGTGATTGACAACACTGAAGATGTCAAGAGGGCAAGAAATTCGTTATCTCTAGACGAAAATGAAAATATGGTAATTGATTATAAAGGACCCTGCACCATTTTATAGGTAATCCTGGTTCTCGTACGATTTTCAATTTTTTTTATATGTTGTAGTCTTAATGATAACTAAGAGATCGTGATGGGTAAAAACTGTGCAGGCCCTCCGGTTTGACGGTGGTGGCGTCTTGAAGTTGCGTCCTGAGCATAACACTTGGTCTCCTAGCACTATAAATCTTGCAATAATAGCAAATGTATTGTATGTCCGGGGCTCATGAGGAGGTCTGGCACACTTCTGTGCCATCAGAATCGCAATTTCTCCAGAGGATGCCTACGCAATAGCCAATTTGTTAGGCCGATGTTTCAACAGCAAGCGGAAGCAATGAAACTGAACAAAATTATCAACAATCACGTTATGTAGGTTAGTTGAATCCATCTAACTTCTAAATTCCTCACGAGTGGGCCCCAAAAGACTTTTTAACATCTTCTGGATACCACACACACATCCACAAACCACATTGCACCCATAGAGGCATCACCCGTGACAGACGTCAGCCGGAAATTGTTGACATTTTCTTGTTGTCTTTTATGCGTATTTTTATTTTTTTCCTTTAACATAAGCGGAACGACCTACCTCAGTTGTTTATATCTCAAGTAGGTCTACTTTCGATTGTCTAATCTTCAATTACCTAATACGTATGGGTATTGTGGAGCTTGTTTCGACTGACGTCTGTCACGGGTGATGGCTCTTTTGACAGATATTTATCCGAACTACCGGATTTTTCATCTACTACTAGAGATGGGTACGTGGGATCAAGAAAATATTAAGAAGTCTTTTGGGGCCCACTCGTAAGGAATTTGAAAGTTGGATGGATCCAACTGACCTACCTAACGTGATTGTTGATGATTTTGTTCGGTTTCATTGCTTCCGCTTACTGTTGGGCCTAACAAATTGACCGTTGCGGAGGCATCGTTTGGAGACCTTCTCATGAGAACCCGACATACAAGACATTTGCTATTATTGCGAGATTTATAGTGCTAGGAAGCAAAATGTTATGCTCAGTACGCAACTTCAAGACGCCACCAACGCCAAACCGAGGGGTCTGCACAGTTTTAACCCATCACGATCTCTTACTTATTATTAAGACTACAACATAAAAAAAATCGAAAATCGTACGAGAACCAGGATTACCTACCTATAAAGTGGTGCAGGGTCCTTTTTACAGTGAACAATAAATCAAATTTCCAAATCAACCCGAGCAACAAGATCCGGAATTACAGCAATTGAAAAAAAGCGTCTTCATGGAAATATTTACGAATATTCTTTACCTCTCTCCGATGTCTCCGATCACGACTAGTAGCAGCGCGCAGACACAGACTTTTAAAAACAATGGAATCAAACAACCTGATTTTATTCGTTATCTTCCATTTCTTTTAAGTAAGTACCTAAAGATTAATATAAATATGTTTGTTCAGTGTATACTACAAAAAGACTATCAGGAATTACACCCAATTATTGGATTAATGTGAAATATTCCAGTTAACAATTTTAGTGGTTTTATGTATATTGACAGCAACAAATTGTTTCTTACTATTAACCATTCTTATTGTGAACCGACAGTATCATACCTAATTTAAAGCGTGAGTGAATATTTTATTCAAAAAGCTGTTTGCCATTTTTAATTAATATTACTAAAAAACTATTTACACTAGTTAGTTAGATACACGTTAGGTACGCGTCTGTCTTTATTGACAGGTATGCAGTTTGACGGAACGTGAACTAAATATTAATCCTACGGATCGGTTACCCACCACCCACAACCTTTTTCCAAAACGTCTCGATACTTGACAATCAATGCATATAGGCATAGAAATCTGTTTCTTTTTATGTCTAAGCATATATAATGGAAATAAATGTTAGCTATCCGGTTTTCATTTAATTTGTTTATGAATAAACAATTTTTTATAAGTGGATTTTGAACAAGTCCACTAACCAAAGTTCTCCAAGTTAAAATTAGTGACAGAAAAAAAAATATCAAGACATAATTAAAGTTTTTGTCGTAAGCGAATAATAATTTTGATCGTAACGTTATTGTGAAACCTGCTAGACAGATAAATACCATATTTACAAAGAAAATAAAAACAAAAATCTCACCACTATGATGGAATGAAAAAAAAATATATTGTTCGAAACAAAATAGCAATTTGTGCTTCAGCTAATTTGATTTCCACGCTGCATTCAGTAATCCACTCATAAGCGTCAGCACAAAAAGTTTTGTTTGTTCATGTTAATATAACCTACTATGTATTACATTTTCAGTTTAGATATCAACCAACAACAAAACCATTAAAATTATCAACTTGTCTATAATTTTAAGAAAAATTAGCATAACTGAAATTGTCAGTAATAAACTATTTGAAAGAAAAGAGACCTTCTTGCAAGCAACATTTGATTGTCCATGATTATTAGAACAAATATCAATGTTTGCGGTCCGGTGGGAAATTCTTAAAAGTTTAATGTACCTATGGGCCCATTAAAATTTGTTGCAGGTGTGTCCTCTAGTCCTTCATTAGAATTCCGGTTCGGGGATGACCTCTCCTATTCTTCAAGTACCAAAGAGACCAATTCCGGGAAGTACTGAAGTAGCCGCTGTTTCGACATTGTGATCTATAGGGTTTGAATATTTTTAAAACAGGCACAGCCTAAACATGGTTGGGGGAATGTTACAAATGTTTAGAGTTAACAATTAATATGTAAGACAAACATACTTTAAACCATTCCAAGACAAAAAACAGTATTTCCGATATTATTTAGGTTGGATTGTCGATATAAAAAAATCATATAGAAATATCACATTGCTGAAAAAAGATGTCATAGTCCAAGCATAATGTAGCTGCAAATTCCTTCAAGTATATTAAACTTCAAATATCAATTATAATAATATATTATAATTGACCCATTGATATATTCGTAATAGTCCAGTCATCTCAGGGATCCACTTCGGATTGAGAGATAAGTCATTGAATTTTTGTATTCTAAACGTTTCAATGAATAACATTTACGCATTTCAGATTTTAAAAATATCGACAAGATTGATAGCATTCTTGATAAGGTGTATTTTTTCAAACCAGAGCTACAAAGATTCATGGATGTTAACATTAGTTTCCTTTTTTAACAATTTCAGAAATTGTAATTGATTTTTGGAATACCTTATCCATTTAATATCCAAGACGATAATTATTACGCATAGCAAATAGCAACATTGACCTTTTTTAATCATTGAATGGCATTTATAAACGCACATATGTTATATCGACCAGTATGACTCATATTAGATAGAAATATCACCTTGAAAATGTCTTTCTCAAAAAAGTTGGCTTTCTGTGTTTCATAAATGGAAAGTAATTATTGAGATGTTATTTCGGCTCAATACATGTGAACGGTAAAACGATAAAAATTGTAAAAAGGATAGCATTGAGAGGTAGGATATAATGAGTTTTGCAACAATAATGATCACTATCATTGCAAAATTGTGAGCTGTAATATACAAAAAAAAATGACAGGATTGGTCAGTGACAAAGTAGTTCCTGGCTGATTTGCTGGATATGATTATCATCCTTTAGTTCATTAGTTAGTTTTTGTGGTTGCATATTTGTTACATCATTGTTTATTATTTTTTGGAAACAGCCCTTTGATAACTTAATGGGTTAGTAAAATACCAGATCTCAATATATAGCAGGAATTCCAATTCGAATATCCCAATCTCATTTATTGAATATCCATGATATGTTTTTCTTAATTTTAAATTAACAATTTTCTATAATTTTTTTCACAATGGAAATATGTGTATCAAAATTATGAGATACATATTTTTAATTCTTTAAAAGAATATTTATAGTGTTGAAATATTTTAATGGATATATTCTTTTTTTTAACGGTATTATTAAATATACCAATACAGCACGACATAAAAGTGTTTTATGTCCAGTAATATTCATAGCTAGTCTTGAAACTATTCAAGCTAGTGAAGTATTTTTTTGAGCCGTCCTCATGCAGGCACCAGCCTTTTTAGATCGGAATATTTTTAGTATTTATTGTAATGTTTTAAACCAATAAGTACGTACCTATTGAAAATTTAAAATTTTCTAAGAAAATACCAATTTCCTGTACTTAGTTAATAACCTTGTGAAATTAAAATCTAATATGTAATCAGCTGGCAGGCCACACAAGGAAATGGTTTCGTCAATGTCTACTCGGAGAAAATTCCCGGACAATTTATTATCCCTATTTATCAATGAAGATGCCAAAAATGAATGTAAGAGAAGTGCACGGAATAGAAGGATCCTAGACATACCAAACCAACTTAATAGAAAACAGGGAAAATAAAAAAGATATCCATGTTATCAAGACTGCTCAGTAAAGCAGAATGTTGTATTAGAGACAGAAAATTTGATTGGATGGGTTAGTAATTTTTAAACCTGAAGAATAACATGGGATGATGAGCGGTGACAGGTTAAAGAGAACCAGATTGAAGTTTATAATGTAAGATTATATTTGCAGAGGCAACAACTAACACATCAATTGCATAACTTTATTGTTTTGGCAAAGTTAAAAAAAAACATGAAAATGAGAGGACATTAATAAGTAAAATAGACCCACCTACTATGTTGTATTAAACGTACTCAATTGATTAACGAGTACTGTCCAAGATTAATCACTATTTTAGGATCCTTTAACACATTCGTCTCCGGCAACGCACGTGGCGCGTTGTTGTAAGTTTTACCGTGTGCCACTAACACGCCTGGCGCGGTCTCGACCTATATTTCCATATTTGCCCAAATTGAGGGTACCATGTTATGTAGAGTTTTGAAATTATAATGGTACATACAATAAGGTGTAATTCATTCAAGAAAATACTTTGTTTCGTCTACGGCAATACCAATCGCGCGTTAATGTAAATGTTACCCTATGCCAGTTTATTTACTCAATTATTTTATTCCGATTTTCCTAAAATAGGCAGTCAGTAGCATATATGCAGGGTGTTAATTGATGTTATGTACTTATTTTTGTGGAAGATTCTTGGGCTAATTTTGAGTCGAAAAGTTTATATAAAGATGTACTCAGAAGATTGGTTTTCGATATACAAGGTTGCTAAAGATTTATCACCTTATTATCAAAGTCTAAGAATCATCCACTAAATTAAGTACATAACATTAATTAACACCCTGTACAATCAACATCATCATCACTAGATAGTCCTATAATTATAGGATATTAATATTATGTGAATACTGATTAATATTAACTTAGTTCTGCTCATTGCAGGTTTATAATAAATCATATGTTCCTCTTTTTGACCGACAACAACGTTGAATAGCCAATAACCAATCTCAAAAACTTAGTATCTACAATTTTTTTGAAGACGCTACCGCCGAGTAATTCTGTTGTTTCGGGTAGTTGGGATCAACGTGCATAGCGAGATGTCAAGAAAAATCATAATATATAATAATTAGAGGCGGCTGTGAAATATAAATGTCTAAAGTTGCTATGTTACAAAAAAATGAAATGTCAATTTCAGATTCACAGTTCAATAGAGATCAAGAATTTTTATTGATTAATTTGATAATTCGAAGTTGCATAAATTTGGCGGTTTCATTTACCAATTTTAAATGTAAAATGAATACCGATAGTGCACCGTCAACGTCAAAAAAAGGAAGATATGATGAGTACTATAAACCTGCAATGAGCAGAACTGAGTTGATATCAGTATTAGAGGATTCTAGTAGTAGGGGAGCCCACGATGCTAAATGGGGATTTACTCGAGCGTCGTAGAGACCTATTGGGACGCAAAGCTTAGATGATAAAAAGAAAAAAATGTTATATGATGTATACCTTTACATCGGAGGGGGAAGCGGCTATAGATTTTTAAATATGTAAAAAAAACTGTTGCATGGACATCCTCGAGCGCGTCAGATATTGATAGCACCAATGCCCTACGTATTTTTAATAATGTACGTATGTTAATCTGATCGTTTGCACACACACACACATGGTCATTGATGGTCATTTTTTTTTACTAATCTGATCCTATATCCTTCACGGGCGGGTGGTGACTCGACCTTAGGACCATAGGATTTTAACATGGGAAATCAGAAAATCCTAAATATTTGCTTCCCAGCAAAAGAGAACCTAATGAAATTTTGTGTGGACGTAAAGTACATTATTTCTGACAATATTGTCATGAAATAATCACTGTTTAATAGCAAATAAGTTTAAAAATTGGGATAATAAATTGAAAAACACAACCTGTCATTCAAGTACTTAAATTTGACGCTTGCTGCAAGAGTCGGTTATAGCGCAGAGATAGGAGAGGTTGATTCCTAGGCGGATGGCCCGGGTTCGAAACTCGCTTCATAACTCTTTTTTTTTAATTCTTCATAAAATTTGTTTTTTATCGTTTTTTAAATAAAATAATTTTATAAGTTATTAAAATTTTAAAACGATAAAATAAGTTTAGTACAATATTATTGTAATGTTGACAGCTAGATTATCAATGTGATTTTACTCTTCGTTTTTTAGTTAATTTCATTAAATCTGTTTTCTGTGATAACATGCTTAATTTATTTTATCGTTTGAAAATTTTAACAACTTATAAAATTATTTTATTTAAAAAACGATAAAAAAACAAAATTTTATTAAAAATTAAGAGATATTATGTTAGTTTCGAATCCGGGCAAATATTTAGGATTTTCTGATTTCCCATGTTAAAATCCTATGGTCCTAAGGTCGAGTCACCACCCGGTATATGGGCCTCATGTTTTGTGGAGGTACTTAACCGGGTACAAGGTATCCCTCTGTATATTAATCTGCCGCGCTTTAGTAAATCCCGAAATCCCCGCTTGGGCTCCCCTACTATAGTGATGATGAAGTGGATTATTTATATGATTCAGACTGGCAAAATAAAAGTGAAGATAGTGGTACTAATGGTAATTCTCAAGGTGAGGATTTATCTGAAGTCCAGCAATTTCTTCAAGGAGATAATCAATATCAAAATGAAAATGAACAGCAGCTTCCGCAAGCAAATGACTTTACTTGGTCTACACGGGTAATTCAATCGATTATCATTCACAGGTCAACCTGGATTCAAGATAAATCCAAATGGAAATGGTCCTATAGATTACTTCAACCTGGTAGACAATAATGATTTTTATGAACTTGTTATTTCAAACACAAATGACTATGCTATTGAAATACTTTCAAAAAGTGAAACAAATTCAAGCAGGATTTCTTTCTGGAAAGATTGGACTGTGGGTGAATTTATAACTTTTCTCGGTCTCTTATTCCATATGGGAACAATAAAGCTAAACCGCATAAATGATTATTGGAAAACTAATCCGCTATTTAGTCTGCCAGTTTTTGCGAATTATATGAGTCGCAATAGATTTATTTTAATTTAAGGGGCTTGCATTTTTGTGTGAATACACATGAAGCCGTGAATAAGCTGTATAAAATATCCCCTTTGATTGATTTTTTCAACGATAGAATGGCAGCTATTTATTATCCGAAAAGAGAGATAACAATTGACGAATCTTTAGTTTTGTGGCGAGGAAGACTTCAATTTAGACAGTATATAAATGGTAAACGATATAAGTTTGGTATAAAATTATATATTTTATCAAAATATACTGGAATTATTCAAATGTTAATCGTCTACGGTGGTTCACAAGACCGTACAATTGGTGGAAGAGTTCAATTAATGGAGAGTCATATGAACACTGGGCATGCTCTATATATGGATCTTTTATAATAGCGTTTATTTGACTAAAAGATTACTCGAAGCTAATACATACGTCACAGGCACATTGTGACAAGACAAAAAAGGTAATTCACAAAATTTGATGACAAAAAAAATTAGAAAAAATCAAGTAACAAGTATGTACAGTTCTGAAGGAATATGTGTTACTAAATGGAAAGATAAACGAGAAATATGCATGATTTCTTCAGAATTCGGTGATCAGATGACTGCAACAAGATCTAGAAGAGGAATTGAATCCGAAAAACCTGAATTGATTGCTAAATACAATAAATATAAAGTTGGTATTGACTTAAGTGATCAAATGCTTAGTTACTATAGTTGTGAACATAAGTGTATATCAGTCTTTCCCAACGTGGGCGATAACGCCCCCTTGTGGGCGCTGCAGGCCTGAAGAGGGGCGGTAAGAGACCCAGAAAAAAAAGGGGGCTTTGGGGTCGATTTATATTTCATCTTTCTGGCTAGGAAGAATCTTAGACACCGACTCTACATCCTGTGAACATCAACTAATATTAATTAAGATATAGCTCAGACCTGTATAAATTGTTCAACGACATAAACCTCCAACTGCAAGGCGATGAACTAAATTTAATTAAAACAAAAAATGTCGTTGCTGCTTTCGCAGCCAAGCTGCTTTTGCACAAATGTCAAATGTCAACACAGCAATGTCACCTCAGCTGGAAGAAGAACTTATAGAATTGACAACAAACGAAGAAATAAAAATCAAGTTCAAAAATGGATATCAAGAATTTTGGATATCAACAAACTTATTGGACAGCATCAGATTCAACCTTCACATTAGTTTTTATATAAGAATTGATTATGTTTGTTTTATTTTCAATAAAAGATACTCTGTCCGAATACTATAAAGTTGCGTTTCAATAATCAGTTATAAGTACTTAGCGGTTTTTAAGTATGTTCAAAAAGGGGGGCGTTAAAAAATAATTTATTCTTAAAGTGGGCAGTAGACCAAAAAAGTTTGGGAATCCCTGGTGTATACGGTGGTATAAAAAAATAGGAATACATATTTTTCAAATAATGTTGAATAATACACATTTCCTCTATAATATTGGAAACGAGAGAAAAATGTCTTTATACGATTTTCGACTTTCTGTTATTCAAAGCCTTTTGGGACCATTACCAATATGAGAACACCATCAGTTGGACATTTAAAAGAGGTATTGTCCAAAGGGTCTAAGCAACAAAACAAAAAGAAGACGTTGCAAATATTGTTGGGACACCAGCAAAATACGAAAGGATTCCATTTTTACTGTCCTCAGTGTCCAAATGAACCTGGTTTGTTTTTAGAGAATGGGCTTGTTATCAATGAAATATTTTCTAGGTTTTTTTCACGTTTTTTTGTAAAACTGAGTCATCAAAATAACAGGTAAAATTTTCAGCTCTTAAACTTTCTCCATTACTTAGATATTAAAGGTTGAAAATGGAGCTCCCTTAAAAAGCGGCAGAGCGGACTGTGACGTCACATTGCATGTCGGGGTATATGGTATTCGGCATTACACCGCTGCGTTTTACATGAGAAAATTGGTTCCAGCTGCAATGTCTTCAAATTTCAAATAGTTAGTGGTTTTTGCTATTGAAGATGTACCTATTCAGTACTTAGATACCGGATTTATTAAAGCAGATTTTGGAAATTTACCTGAACCTGATATCTTTATGGTGATGGACTACTTTAATAAAAACAAAGAGTTTACACTGGGTTTTTGAATTGAAATTTCATAAAAATCTATAATACGAGTACATTGTACATTTTCATATCTCCCTCTGTAGGGAATATGAAGTTCTCAACTAGTTAAAGCGTTTGCAATTAATACGAGCTCCATCCGCACCTTAATGATTCATTAAAACCCGATTAAATTACCAAATTTTGTTTATTTTTCGAAAAGTGAATTTAAAAAAAAAGATGGAACAAAATTTTCCTGTTTATTCAGGTAGGAACGAAATAAAGCGAGTGAGCAAGATAGGTACATCACAGAAGACATGACACGTAAATCCGCTAGAAGCGTCTGCCATAAAGGCGACGTAATTTGTCAGCACAATGAACGAATTTAACATTAACTTCAACTAGCATCCAATGCATGAATGGCTAATAACGGTATACTTTTTTGTATAATGCTACATACTCTGGAAAGTGGCATCCCAAAATCGTCTGCTAATATCCCATATGGTGAATTCAGTTTGATATTTTTCAACGTTAAAAAGATATCAAGCTTGTCTAGCTCACATTTGTTAGTTAACAAGTTCACAACAAATAATGAATTATTCGGAACTCCTAGCTAGATGAAGCTTTGGATTTTTTGTATCAATTAAAATGTTCAATATTGTATTTCTTCTGACCTATAAATGTCTGAATAAAATAAGTTATTCGGATCTGGCAAGCTTAAATCTGACGAAGTTAATGTAAAAGAAGAACCTCTAGAGGATATTGAAAACCGAGTTGAAAACTCTTCGTTGATGGGTTTTCGTATTTTTCCAAACGCGATTTCTAAGAACCTCCAGTGGATATTGAAAACTCTTCGTTGATGGGTTTTCGTATTTTTCCAAACGCGATTTCTTCATTTTTCTTTTTTAGCCATTTTTCACCTCCGCATTGAATCGCCTTGGAATGTATATAAGCCTTAATGCAAGCCTGAACCCTTATTTTCCGAGATACCTATAGATTCCATTCGTGTGATATCCATTGATTTCCTCCTCTACTTGACTTCGTCCAGGGGTTCCATTTTCAGAGTTGAATGACAAATTACTGTGCTTTAGTTTGTAAAAACTGTGACATGACTTTTAACTAAGCGTTTTTGAGTCAAAAAATCGCGCTATTACTACAGGATTTAGTAACTTTTTTACTGTTCATTATTTTAATGTACATATATTTTTCTGGTGCATTCTTGGATGTGCTAGGACTATCGGAAACCAAACAGTACTTATTAACCACTTCTTTCTCACTCATTAGGTATATAATAAAATAAAGAAACAGCTCAATCAACAGTCCAGCGTTTTGTTTCTTACAAAACAAAATATATAATGCAATAAACAAACAGTACACTTCCACATAGCTCTCGACTCGCAGCGTTTCAAAAGTTAGGTATGGCACATGCACTGTGACGTCACAGGTAACCACGCCCCGTTTTCTTTCAATCCAATTTCTTTAATTAATTTGAAGGCTTAAACGTTCGCGGAAAAATCTAAAATTTTGGGAATCCGTTTAAAATGAGTTCTTGTTTCTATTTTTAAATTAAAATTTTTTTCTTGAACAAGCCCATTGTTTCAAACTATTCCATGAGAACTTGCATAATTAAAATTTATTGTTTAGTGTTACGTTCCTGTTAAATATAGCTTCAATTTCTTGTATTTAATTCATTTGTTCCATTCATGTTCCACGTATTTCAAGTTTCTGTTCTTTCAAAAAATAATTGCTACATTTTGCACAAAAATAAAATAAATGTAAAAAATATAACGCGCCCAGTGCGGTGATGGCACATGGAGCAAAATTTCAAAGCATGTGCCATCGACGCGTCAGGTGCGGTTATCTTTCATTTTCATTTTACCCGAAAAAATAATTCATAATATGTTTATCTAGACACAGTTAATCAATTAACAATAAAATATATAACAATATTTTGCAAAAATCGTAATGGCATGTAGATATTATAGAAAATTACACCAGAGACGAATGTGTTTGGACAATTTGATTATACAGAGATAGGCTTACAAAATAAATTCATTATTCTGCAAACAATTCACTTTCCACAAATATCATGAAATAGGTCAGTGTTTAATTTTAAATACCGATTTTTTTCAAATAATGATCGAACATGTATTAAACGTGGTGACGTAATTAATAATTCTTTTAAATTGATATGTGGAACTTGTATGGTTTATTCAATAGCCTTTTTGGTGTGCGTCATCGTTTGTGATGTATATCCTGGTTTTGGGTATGTCGTTTATTTTATTTGCTATTCACCTATAGCAAACCTTAAATTTGATTAATAAAATCATCAGGATCGTATTCAGCCAAATTCGAAGAGGCTATGAAATTGATAATCACCAGCTTCTTGTCAGTGGGACAGTAGAAAAAGACGTAAGACACAATGCCACTACGAAAGGAACGCCTTCATAGTTTTTTGAACTCCCGATTGATAGGTCGCTCTTGCGCGTAAACATCAGCCATTCAAATTTTTGTCAAAGATTAGGGTAATACATTTAAACGGTTCTTTATTGTGATATTTTGATGAGGATTAATCACAGACCTGCATTGTCCATTTCTTCCTTCGTAATGTGTTAGAAGGACATTAACAATCGATGACACACACCAAAAATGCTATCGAAGGAGCCATAATACCTTATGTGCAGGGTCTTTTCTATAACAATCTATTATTCATTTCTTAAAAATATTCAACTTCCACCATCTTATTCAAATTCAACCAAACTCCTGGAAAGAGGCATATATAATTCCAATTAAAAAATAAATAATAATCCACTGCACCTTCCCACATCATACCATTACTCCATAATTGAGCATTGGTTAGTTATCGGAAAAAAATGACATGGTTTCTTGAAAAAAATTCTCTTTTATTTCAACATCAAACAGGGATCAGGGAAAACACTCAATGATAATAGTCGATCTAGAATCAGAAGCTTTTCTTAATAAACAAAAGTTCTAGCACATTATTTGACATTGATCGAACTTTGACTCAGCATGGAGAACTTTCTCTGGAATGAGAATAAATGGAAATAAATATTCAAAATTTCTTCCAAAATCGTTGTTTTTGTGTACAAGTTCAATTGTCCCTCTTGAAATTACTACGGAATGGCACACCCCAGGGATTATTAGTGCAACACTTTCTTAAATAGCAATAACCAGCATGTTAACTATGCTTTAAAAGATCGATGCCAATGATTTAGTCATTTCTGTCGAAGGTAAAAATTTAAATTGCATGAAAATCGTCAGACGTCATCAAATTCACCAATCGGAGATTTGGTTCAGAGGAAATGTATTCACCTTCTCCATCTCAAAAACAAAATGTCCAATGTTCTCCATAATCAATAGTCTAATTTCTTTTTTGAAAAGAAGCCGCCCCTTCGCCGACACCACCTCGGCCTCTTGGGCTTATTGTGGATCCCTCTAGTGTTCTGACTACAGCCTATTTAGCCAATCGGTTCCTTTTATTAGCTTGTACAGGTTCTTACCTGGTTGGTTGTAGAAGTCTTCTGATTAGCTTGTACAGGTTCTTACCTGGTTGGTTGTAGAAGTCTTCTGGAGTACTAACATACTTCCCTATGAAATTTCAGCAAATATAAAACAAATTAAACTTTGATAAGAGCTGCATTTCAAGAAAAAGTGTCCAGTCAATACTCACAAATCTATACAGATTCCTCGAAAATGGAAAAGGAGCCGTCATTAAAATTAGAATACCAGAAATGGCGAGTGTATACTCAGGAGAACTATATGCACTTTTTCAAGTCCTGCTAAAAACCACGCACAGGTCATTTTCCGATCATTACGGACTATCTAAGCTTTTTTGAAAGCATTTATCAAATCTACCACTCATCAGTTGCTGGCAAATTGCTGGTCTCGATCTCCATCAAAATTGGGGAGTGTGAAAAAAGGTTAGTCGCCTTGAAATTCCTAACAAGCAAGAGAATAGATCAATTTCAAGTCGACTGAAAATTGGATACATTCGTTTCTCCTACGACTACCTGATATCTCCTTCTGCGGTAACCATATGTGAAACGTGTCAGGCTTCAGTGTCGGTAGTGCATACCCAGTGCATAGAATCGGTAAGAGGCGGGGAGACATGACGCATATCTGACATAAACGTACCAATGGCGTACTGTACCTATTTTATAAAGTGAAACTGAAAAAACAAAGATCACTAACAATACCAACGCCATTGGATGAATCAGTATCAGTCAATTGACGAAGTGAGAGGGAAGAACACACGCATGAGCTTGCCAGTAAGAAGTCGGCTGTCGATAAAAATAGCCAATTATGTAATTCGGAGGGTGTGGTAATTATGGTTTACGCACAACGCTGTCAGAGCTTGAAGAAGTTCATAACAAATTTGGAAAAGTGTTCAGCTTTTAATATTTATAAATTGGAAAAATTATGTTAATAGACAAAATCAATAATTCGACAAATAAAATTAAAAATCTACCTATTTCCGGATTTTAATCCAAAATAAATTGTTTGGAAAAATATTGTTACTCCATAATTTAGCACCGCTCTGTATAACTAATATATACGCAGAAATGTTCAAATGGATACTAACCATATAATATATGGGACTGTTTAAATGCATGAAATATGATAACCAAAATACAAGAACAGTACCAATCAAAACATTCATCACTCAATAGAAGGCGTAGGGTATATTTAAGATTTAACTCCAACAGTTCTCAATATTAATTATTTCTAGATCGAGTATTCCATGTGTCCTGTAATATACACATATACATACCTCACTCCAAAATGCAGGATTTGTAAGTACTAGTACATTTTTTATCAAAAACAAAAATCCTGACTTTCCACAAGACACACACTATTAGGCACACAGTGATGAATTTATACTGGAAATAAAACTAATAAATAAATAAGTGGCCAGAGAATGATCCCTATATCATAAGTGATAAATGCAAAACTATCCAGCAATCATTTATAGTATAAGCATAATTAAAATATTGTAATTATCTCCAAAGAATGCAAATTGATTTCAAATGAGTAATAAAAATATTGACCTGCTATGCTACTTTAAACCTTTGGCGAAATACTCTAGTTTTTTTAACATTAAATATTGTAATATTAAAATCACTTGAATAAAATGAAATTATTATTATTCAAATTGCACTTCATGTACAGCTTTGAAAATATGTGTAAATTAAATATTTTTTTTATTGTACACACAAAGGAATAGTAATTAGGTATTGTATTTTTTTAAGTAATTTCAGTAATGTCATAGAAATGGGAAGTGTCATTGATTTAATAGAGACAGTTGAATAGAAACTTATAAATATTACTACTGATTGTTGAAATAAATTTGTCGCAGCCGCCCGACGAGTTTATGTATAAAAAATAAATTATCATACAGTCGACAGAAGCAAACATGAGCCCCGGAAAATATGCGAACTGAAAGAATTTCATCGCAACGAGCCAATCAGAAGCTAATGTTGAAGAACGAACATTAGTAATTTGTTAACATAATCGAAATAATATGACCGAGTGATTCCATCAACATAGCAAGTTTGACTTTGTTTACATATCTCATAACAGTTGACATTTATGGTATCGATTTTTGGTAATCGATTCAAAATATCGATTGTTACCACAAAAATACAACTACAGCGACATGGACATGGACACGCCCACCAGGGCTCATGTTTGCTTCTGTAGACTGTACTTGACTTGGTTATAATTGTTATAGATGTCAAACAAAAACTTATTTAGCATCACTTCTAGAATTCACATGGATATCATTTATATATGTTCAATTAACATACGTTTATTCCTTAATTACTATGTCCCATCTTGTTACTATTGTTTATTGTTTTTATCAATTTTGGATATGACATACTCAATATACTATTATTGAAATTTATATTCTTCCAAGTTTGGCAAATTCTTATCAATAGTAGTTCTATGATATGATTTATTTAATATAATATTCGCAATTACAAAATGACAAAGTGCAATTATAACTATTTCAATGAATTTGAATGAAAAATATTATTTTAAATAAAATGCCAAAGTTTTTAACATTCAGTTGTTGATACGTCTAATCAATATTACTGATATTCTTTTTTTAATAATGTAGCGCAGCTTTGCATTTAACACTTGAATATTGTTGTTAAATAATTGATCACATTATAAGTTGACGGTTGTGCATGAACAGATACCGCATTATGCACAACATTGATACAACCTAAATAAATATAAATATAAATTAACGTTCAATACGTTCAATTAATAATAATGTTATTCATGTACACTACATTAAATTGAACACTGAGTAAAGATATTGTTAGATAGATTTAGATATCACTTTACCAAAAAAATGACATTAGATTTAACTCAATATACATACATGTTACTGTATCTGCTAGTTTATCATGTTTTCTTATCCTTTTAAGCGGCCCTTACACGATCAATATTACTGTCAATATCGAAAAATATTGTCAGTAATATTGATCGTATATGGAGTGGAATGATGGAATGAAGTTAAGTACTGACGGTTATTCGAATATTTTAATATTTTGGTCATCAGTATTGACAATACTGTCAGTATTCCGTTGACAGTAATACTGACCGTGTAAGGTCCGTTTATCATTATTTTACTGTGTATAACTGGTATAGGTTAATATGTGGTTTTGTATTTGATTATTATTATCCAAAGATTTTTTAAAACGATTTGACGATCGTCAGTGACAACCGAACAAACCCTATATTGATTATTTCAGAGTGGTTGGTTTATTTGTGGCCAGTTTATCACATTACTTTTAGGCCTGAAGATTTAGCAGAAACTAATTATAGTGATTAACTACTACATTTACTATTATGCTTTAAAACAAAGGAACGCAGAGAGACTTATTTTAACTGAATTCTAAAGAGAATAAAGTTTTTTTCGACTGTACTTACATATCTTCTCGTATCATTTAAATTATAAATTTAGAAATTGTGACTAATATTATTGATAAATATTAAAATCGATGTATCTACTATTTTTATAGTTTCCTGCAAATAAATCGTCATTTTGGTAAAGAGAGTTATCAATAGATGTCAAAAGGTAAAACTATAATACTTATCAAGTGTTTGAAAATCAAAGAACTACTTCCCTGGCTATATGCCACAAAAGACATCGAATTACGCTTCACAGTTAAACAGGGTTGGTATATCTGCAAGGTGGAATCAATCATTTTAGTTTGCAATTCGAAAGGATTATATAAAAGACCGGTTCCAGCGTATTTGCGCTTCATTAGGAGATATCATCCGTCCAGAAGCTCTGAAAGCTGAAGAAATTATTGATATCGCACAAATACATCAATGTCAGTAGTAATCTCGTTAAATAAGCATCTAACCACAAACTAAAATTCTTTTTAACAAACAACCTGACAGCATTGTAGAGTAATCTATTTTATTCACAGTTCCATGTAAATAAATTGCCTATAGTAAAACGTGTTATCAATAGATGTCAAAGAAATTATTATATATATATTATAACGTCTTCGAAAATCAAAGACCAAATTTGTACCATTCTGTCGATACCTTCATTATTATGTGTTTGTTTTGAATCGGGTAATTATGTGGACTGTAGTTGATATATTTTATTTGACACGTCGAAATGATATACAGTAATACAGTATTATACACTAAATCAGGTATAAAGATAAATTATAATTTTTAGCTCAACATTGCTAGTACATTCATATTATTGTTCAAACGTTTTCATAAGAATAAGCCGGTTTTGTTCTAACGGCTCTTCTCCCACCAGAGGGGCGGTTTCCGCCGTTTTTTAGCGGTGCTGTCATGTTTTGCACTCAACAGTGTTACTTAGTTTCGGTCCGATCTGTCTCTGGTAAAATATGATCAAGTAAGAATTGTTTGTCTGTAATTTGTAACAGACAAGTTCTGCTCGAATTCCATTCCAATGGTGATCCTAGTATGGAAGATTTCTAACTTAATAATACTGTACCAGACCGAGAACGAACTGCGCAGGACATTCAATAGATAACCTTTCAATTATAACGAAAAGATGTTAGTGTAACTCTTTTTTAATCTAACAATATCTTTTTCGGTGTTAAAATGTAGATATATCGATCAATCCAAAAGGAAAATAAAATTATTCAGTTAAACTGCAAACATTTTTAGTCCGTGAACGCGTTTCTGTTCCTTGGCGGAGGCTGGTAGCAAACAAACTGTAGATATCGGGATCGATTGCAGAGGAAGCGGTTTGCCTAAACGTACCTTTTTGTGATAGCCTCGATAGCAAAATATCGATTTTACTCCAAATAATACTACAAGTAAATACTAGTATAGAACTTAATTTTATTAAAGACAAAAGCTATGTAAAGTTGGCGGCCATACAAGGCTATTAACCGAGTCGATTTTCAATGAAAATTGGAATAAACAACGGATTATTTTTGGAAGAAATCTTTAATTTAAAACTATGAAAACTTTTCCTTACACTTAGAAACAGTATGCATATAAAAAAAGTGATAGTCAAACTATCGAAACCAATTAATTGTTTCAACTCTGACTATAATTATCAAATGAAATAAATTAACAACACATTTGCATCGTCGGGAGTGAATAGTTGAAATTTTTTCCTAATGATGTATCAGGGTAGAGCAACAACTGTTGCTGATGAGGATATAGTTATTAATTTATGATATTTGATAATTACCCATACTTTTTTCTCAATACATGGCGTGCCTCGCTGTATTTGGTAATACTTCACCAAGGGCCATCTCCGATAGGAACTTTAAAGCCGAAGGGCTATACACAAAGGTTACCTACTCCAGCACTAACTAACGATTTCATCAAGTGATTTTTGGGTAGTTATACAAAATTTGTACTCTCAATTAATTGTGAGCTTAAAAATATCATTTTAGTATTTTCAACAAAATTAATATGAAACCAATTAATGACTGATCGATATATCCCAAAAAATAAATCATTGATTGACAAATAGTGACATACCTGTTCACGACGTTGATTTTTCTCTTCCTTCTCGCGTTTTCTAACTTCTATCAAATATTCGTTGAATAAACTTTCACGTTCACGCATTTTTTCAACGCCTTTAAAACGTTCGTCTTTAGCATATTTTTGTGCAAAATCGCTAAATGAGGACCTGAAAAAATATATATTTTTTTAATGAATCCTAAAAATTTTGTTGTCTACTCATTGTTTTTAACTACCTAAATAACCAAATATTATTTGCCTTGTGACAAATTTGGATAACAGAAACACATTGACAGCCGGGCTATGCTTAAATCTATCAGTAATCTAAAATATAAGTCTAGATAAACTTAAAAAATCCTTCAATAGGCAGGAAAAAGACAACACAAAACTTCTTAGTATGATAGCCGGGCTATGAGAGGATTGCAGGTAATGAATTGGTGGACCAGTAAGCTAAAGAAGGCTCTATAGGAGACTTTATAGGTCCGGAACCGTTTTATATAATCACAAGAGGTTGAACAATAAATGATAAGGAAATCCAAGTTGAAGTTTTATAAAAACCCGACTATCATCAAATGAATTAGAAAGAAAAATTAAATTCTGATTTATTCATTTATGTATTCACTTTTCAACATAAAAATCAGGTATAAATAACCAATTACAAAACAGTTGGGAGTGGTAAACTAAACATGCACAAACAGATTATAGTATATCAACACTATTCAAATCTATAGGAATATATGAAAATTAGCGAAGACGAGAAATATTCTTTTGTCTACGACTATTTGATATGGTTTACATTTTACGTGTGCATCTTCCAATATAATGACGTGACCAGATAGCTAAGCTTTTGCACTACGGAGACATACACTGCCTTATTTATAAGATAGGACATAAGGATTCCTGTACAAAACATTCAAACGCGAGCTAACTTTTTTACCAAATAGCGTTCATGAAAAACAGATTTGGAAAAGTCGTTGAAAAATAAGTTCAAATAACAAATAACTTGCTTTATTTCAAATTAATGTTTTTTAGACAAAAATTGTGAAAAAGAACTAAAAACAAAAAGAAAAAAATTAACCACAGCGGAGAATCGAACCGCAATACTTTAACTTTTTAGTTTTCTGTGCACCTAACCATGTAGCTATTTTCCACAAGGTTAAAAATATTCGAAAGTGGTATGAAAATGAAGTTTGACTTTTTTAAGACATAACTATACACTTTTTCATCAAACCAGAGCGAATTTAAGAAAATTAAAAGAGCATTTGAACTTAATTTCCAACGAACATTCCAAATCTGTTATTATTTTTTATGGAAGCTATTTGGTAAAAAAGTTAGCTCGCGTTTGACAGTTTTGTACAGGAATTCCTATGTCGCATTTTATAAATAACACAGTGTATAGTTAAGACACAGTAACCATTTGGAAACTGCATGGAACAATCAGGATATTGCAGGATTGGCGGTTTCATTAGTGACTTTTTCAGCTTATCAAATGTGGTCTCGCAATTTCCTATCCATTAAAATTTTGAGTCATTGCATAGAACATAAACCTACGGATTTCGACAAAAACATTTGTACCAAATGATTTAGGATACCGTCGGGATCACTAAGCGTAACTCCGTTGTTTGCCGTAAATTTTTTGTTACTTTGCTATTGGCATATAAAGTTGCAATTTCTCAACACTGTATACATTCTTCAATCATAAATTTATCAAGTTGTTTTATACTGAGATTAGTATGAGAATGTCAAAATAAAAAAGTGGCTTTTTAAATAATTTATAGCTGATAGCAGGAATTTTGATTGTTATACTGAATTTAAGTTGAAATAACTAGAATTTATAACATAGGAAGCGAATCAGGCACTGAAATGTATGTTATCACGCCAAAAATAAGAGAAGAATAATATCCTTAAATTTATTGCAAGAAAAGTTCAAGAAATCAATTATAGGCATATGAAAGCCTATCTTTCCTCCGTAAATTGGAAAAAAGAGAAAAAAATTTATTTATAGAAGATATAAAATAGGTTCTTTGGCACCTGATACCTGTAAATTGGTCGGTGGCCCAAACTAGCAGGTATACTTTAAAAGCATAATACTAATACTGCTTTTTCTGACACATTTTGAGACTTAGAAAATAAGTTATATCCTATACAGGGGCTACTTAAAGGACCGCGTTTATGTTAACAAACCTGGGAGTCAAGTTTTGAAATAAGATGAAAATCAATTCATATGCGAAATATTTCGATTATCAATTCACCAGTGAAATACAATACCTAGTTTTCAGAATGAGTGAAATGAAATTTATAATGAAATGAAATAAATTCACTGCTTCGAATTTAATTGACTTTTTTAATTTGACAACATCGCTTAGATATTACAAAATCTGGAAAAAGAAGAATATGACTGTTTGTTTATAAAGAACAGATCAGTAGGTTTTAAAAAGAAGAAGAACTTAGTTAGTTACAAACCTGGAATCACTTCAACTCAAGCTAAATTCACACAATTCTAAGGTTAGCTTATATTGTTGACAGTAACTCCTAATGTCATTATTACAAATAATATATAAATTTAAGAATAGTTCTAGAATTTAAATTTGGTTATATACATTTTTATTCCTTAGTAGCTTTGTCAATAGCTGATATTCTTGTAGTAGCTACCAAATGAGGTTCTAATATATTTATTAGTTCACGAGCACCTTCCTTATGTAATTTATAAATTTTAAGGAACTGGGGATCACTCAGGCTGAAAGGATCTTGCCTAAAAGATGTTGTACTGTTCTTGTTGATAATAAATTCATCCTCCACTAGGTCCACTACGTTGTTTACCACTATTTGCTGAAGTTCCTCCAAATTGGACATTTCATTCAAAAAACGTTCTCGTGTCACTCTCACTCACTCACTTAACTATAATAAATACCAAATATCAGACTAATAACTGCAAACTAGGCTCGAAAACAAGAAAATTCACGTAAAATATATAGAAAATCACAACACTAACTCCGGCGATTCTAAAATCTCTGAATAATTCGCATGTGAAAAGAGCATTTCGACAGCTAAACAGCGTCCGAATTATATTAGTGAAATATTTTCGAATTCGAATTTATTTCACACATGAAATTAGTTCAAAACTTGAGTTGATCGAAATATTAGCTAATTCACTTGTGAAATATTTCAAAACTTGACCCCCTGCAACTATACAGGATTTAAAAGCTCGCATATGTCTTGAAATGCAAACGATTACTCCAAAAATGATCAGCAATTCCATTCGAAGCTTCCAAGATAGGTTGTACTATTGCCAAGAAGCAGATGGTTATCATTTTGATCACTTGTTATAAGGAAAGTCAGTATTGTTGTAATTTAGTAAGTGTTCAAAAATTACATGTTTCAAGTCTTTGACATTTGTTTTTTATTCCAATGTTTTACTTATTCATTATTTTTGGGAAGAGGAAGAAATAAGCTTTCCTGTGATATATCATTTGACCTACGTTGCCATTAAAAAAAATTCAAGGTGGCGGCAGTACATTGAGTTCTGACGTCACATAACCTTGACAGTTCCTTTAAAAAACAAAGAATACAATACAATTCATAACCCTAAAATTTTATAATTTTATGTTCATTCCTTCCAAAGAAAATGACTTGTTGCCAGATTTTCTCGCTACCCTGTATATTGTGATTGCTATGGAATCAAGCTATACAGTAAAAAAATTAAGTTAGCGAATCGGTAGTAGGTAACAGGTTATATGCATAAAATTTAATTCCTTTTTATGAACAATTTTACTTACTTTCCAGTTAAGTTTGAGTCACTCAATAATTTTCGGAAAGATTCTTTCTTCTCTCTCAATTTATTCCTTTTCTCCCTCCTTTCCTCCTCTGCTCTTTCTTTAACGTATTTTTCAAACACTTGTTTTCTTTCTTTCGACGTCAATAGTAAATAACGATGATCAAACACAATTTTATGTAACTCCTTTTCCCAAGTGCTAAATGCTGAAACTTGTTTTTCCGTCAACATTTCTTTGAATAATTTGATTCTAGTATCTAAAGGTATCACCGCCCTTTCTTTAGCAGCTCGTACTTCTGCTTCGATGGCGGCTTCTTTGCCAATATCAATTTTTTTGGAAGGAGTTGCGCCATTACTACCTGTAAAAACAATAAAAAACGTTATAATACAGAGTATTGAATATTTTCTCTAGGCGAGCGCATACCAGACGAATATTGATATATTGTCAAGACGATCAAATGAGATCATTTATACAGTGATGGGCAAATGTGTGGAACCAAGTAAATATCTCTGGAATTATTGAAGATGTCAAAATGACATTTGGAAGGTGGATACTACAGTGGATTGCCTATTTGTTTTCATATTTTTTAACAATTTTAAACTTCCGGTTTTACCGGAAGTAATGTCAATTTTTAAATTTGCAATGGAACACCCTGTATATTATTCTAGTTTCTGATGAAACATTTTATTACGAATACAAAAATATCGGGTTCGATATTTTTTATTTCAATACCTACCGAGATATTAACAGAAAAGTAACTAAGGAAAGGAAAAATCTAATATCCATTTAGGAAACATTCATAATTATTGACTGAAACTAAAGTGATTTTCAAAACATTGAAACTCAACTAAACTAAAATTAATCTATTAGATGTTCAAACTGAGCACCGTTTACTTCTTGACAATAGGCAAGTCGGTTCGTAAATTCTCTAGTAACATTAGCTATTACTTCTGGTGGTAATCTCTGAATCGCTTGAGTTATTCTTGCAGCTAATTCTTGCAAATTATTTGGTCTATCAACATAAACCTTAGACTTTAAATAACCCCACAGAAAATAGTCCAGTGGATTGAGGTCGGGACTTCGTGCAGGCCATTCATAAGTACCCCTTCTTCCAATTCATCTCTGATGAAATCTCGAAGAATGCGAGCGTAATGGGGTGGTGCTCTATCCTGCTGGAACCAGATATTATTTGGTAATTGTCCATTTACCTCCAATGCCGGAAATCACTTAGTTTCAGTTAATAATTATGAATGTTGAATGGAATTAATGATATTAGATTTTTCCTTTCCTTAGTTACTTTTCTGTTAATATCTCGGTAGGTATTGAAATAAAAAATATCGAACCCAATATTTTTGTATTCGTAATAAAATATTTCATCAGAAACTGAAATAATATACAGGGTGTTCCATTGCAAATTTCAAAATTGACATTACTTCCGGTAAAACCGGAAGTTCAAAATTGTTAAAAAATATGAAAACAAATAGGCAATCTACTGTTGTATCCACTTTCCAAATTTCATTTTGATATCTTTAATAATTCCAGAGATATTTACTTGGTTCCACACATTTGCCCATCACTGTATATTATTACTTGTGAACTGCCTTGGATCTAGTTTATGGTTTAACACATAATTATGAAGATATTTTATTTTTTTAATACTGAAAAAACTACTAATCTTTATATTATTTTTAAGACTACGTGTTCAATTTATTATTAATAACATTTTTTGGTAACTTATTAGTGGTGATAAAGCATGTATTTTTCTGACAAATTAAAAAAAGTTAACTTATTAAGAAACAGTTAACAAAATTAAATTACAGATTCAGCTTATTGATCCTTCTACAGTGCACTGGGATAAGTGTTATCTCACTCTTAACTTCTCTATTTTTATTAAAAAAAAAGATAATAATCATTAAGTTTTGGTCTCAATATATTTTTATGCTTCTACTCTTATCCAATTATACTTATTACGAGTGACGGAAAATTGGTTGTAACTTTTAAATACTATGTATATCAGATAACAACTATAGCCACCCAATGTTGTGCAATTTTTTTTTAAATTCGAATATTGTCTAATAAAATCGTTTTCGAACAAATAAATATAATAGTAGGGGAGCCCAAGCGGGGATTTCGGGATTTACTAAAGCGCGGCAGATTAATATACAGAGGGATACCTTGTACCCGGTTAAGTACCTCCACAAAACAAGAGGCCCATATATAAGGCCGCCCGTAAAGGATATAGGATCAGATTAGTAAAAAAAAATTGACCATCAGAAATTATCGAGCGCGTCAGATTAATGTAGGGTGAGTTAATTACATCCTAAAAAGTGTATATTCCACTAATCTGACAATTTGAGAGTGACGTAAAAAAAGGGGAGGGCAACAAAGTTGTAAAAAAAAAAAACGCCATCTCGACATTCTCGAGCGTAGCTAAATTTTTTTTTATTTTGAAGGAAATAATTCAAGAATAATGAAAAATATATAATCTGACGATTTCCGCAAGCCGAAATAACAGAAATTCGTCGATAAATTTAAGCATTTAAATTTATCGACGAATGTGCAGCTGCGTGATGCCTACTTTTCCTTCCCCGCGTTTAAGCTTTTTTTAAGTAATTTTTTATAAATACATGTATTTTACTAAAAAAGCATACACTTATTTATTTACATGCTATTTCCTGAATTTTTCAATTAATTAAGTTCAATGATTTAAAAAATAAATTTTTTTTTGACTTCCCGCTAAGAAAAATTAAAAATTTTAAACAATTCGGGAAGTTATTGGTTTTACGCCGTTTTACGAAAATCGAGTTTTCATCAGATCTTGACGTTTTAAGGTCATAGGAAGCTTCCCTGACTACCCCCGTGATGTTGTCACTAAGTCTGTATGTATGTGTGGGTGTGTGTGTATGTATGTGTGGGTGTGTGTGTATGTATGTGTGGGTGTTTGTGTGTGTGACTCGCTTATAACTTTTGAACGACTAAACCGAACGCAATCTACTAAACGGCGTTCTAAAGATTTCCCTAAAAATTAGATTTCCTGTGAATTTTAACCGATTCGGACTGATAGATTTGAAAATTTTTGATAAATCTCCAAAAAAATAAGAATTTTTTTTTCAAGTGGTTTTCTTGGAATAACTTTCAACCAGGTTCATTGATTAACTTCAAAAACTGATCCGCCTTTGAGCTTGAAAAACCACGTCGATCGCTGGTCAAAATTGGTTGATTCGTTCAAGAGATATCGTGAACGAAAAAAACCCGAAAAAGTGTTTTTTCGGGATTACTCCGAAATTTGTGGTTCGATCAATTGAAATTGCAAAACTACTTATGAGGATGATAAAACTGCGTCGAATGCCGCCAACCGCGTGAAAATTGCTTGATCTAAAAGTTATTGCGGTTTGAAGATTCCAAAAATAGTGTTCTATGAAACTTCTATCAGACTTTCGAGCTGGGAGAGCTCAAATGCATGGAAATATTATTTCTTTGAACTCAGTGAGCTCAAAATATCACATAAATTATATTTTGAGCTCAAAAATGTCATAAGTACAATTTTAAGCGCCCAGGAATAGAATTAGAGGGAAGTTGCAGGGATGGCCTTTAATGTGAACCGTTTTTCTAATTTTTTTTTTGTCAGATCAGGCGAATCCCTCTAGATAATCGTCAGATTATGAGACAGTACGTTCAGAGCATAAAGATGAACCATATATATCTTAATCTGACGCGCTTGAGTATTTCAAAATGGCGATTTTTTTTTGCACATTATGAAAATGGCCGCGAGTTTGCGTCCCATCGAAATCGTCAGATTAGTGAATTAGACCTTTTTTTTGGTGCACTTAACACTCCCTTAGAAAATCTGACGCGCTCGATTAATTTTTTTTTTTTCATTTTCAACCCTTAAATACAACCACCCGCATCATGCAAACGATCAGATTAATATACGTACATTATTAAAAATACGTAGGGCATTGATGCTATCAATATCTGACGCGCTCGAGGATGTCCATGCAACAGTTTTTTTTTACATATTTAAAAATCTATAGCCGCTTCCCCCACCGATGTAAAGGTATACATCATATAATATTTTTTTCTTTTTATCATCTAAGCTTTGCTTCCCAATAGGTCTCTACGACGCTCGAGTAAATCCCCATTTAGCATCGTGGGCTCCCCTACTATAATATTACTATCAATTCACTCAAGTCCACGGACAAATAATAGTATATTATATAACTCCTGTGTATTATCACAGTCGTTTAAGAATATTAAGCTTTTCTCCCGAATCGTACATGCTATTTTTTCTTGGATTTGAAAAATTAATTAAAAAATATTTCATTCAAGATGTAATCAAGTAATTTTAGATAGGTTTCACTATGTTCATATTGAAATATAGAAGTGGTAACCATGGAAATTACTTTTTTATGACAAAAGTAAAATAATTTTGAGGCCGGTTTTGTTTGATTCGTTGTATTTTATGAATCAAACCAAGCCATGCACCTTCAACATCTATAAATTCCCGTTGCCCTCCAGTACAATTCACAAATTGTACAAACTGTATAATAAATGTAAATATTAATAACAATTAATTTGTGTTCAAGAATATCGTTACAAATTAGATGTTTCTTTTATAACAACTTTATCAATATAAAAATTAAAACCATACTATGTTTCATTTTATTGTAATAATCCATTTGTAACCTTACCGCACGCTACAGCAGTGCGGTAAGAATATTACCGCACTGTTATTTTCTAATTGCTTAGCAACTGCCCACTATTCTGGAATGTTGAGGTTTGCGCATAGAAAAAAGTTCAAAATACTGTCACTTTTCCCACGATCGGGGAAAAATATTATAATGATATCAATTCACTGAACACACTCAACCAAGAAATAGATACTACTATTATTTCAAATATTTCATTGAAACAAAATTCATAAACTCCCCTGAATGAAGAACGTTGTTCAAGATCGCAAAGAATTTTTTCTTCGATCGTGGGAAAAGTTACATTATTTCGACCTGTTTTCCATGCGCAAAGCTCAACATTCCCGAATAGTGGGCAGTTGCTAAGCAATTAGAAAATAACAGTGCGGTAATATTCTTACCGCACTGCTGTAGCGTGCGGTAATGTTACAAATGGATTATTACAATAAAATGTAAAAAAGTATGGCGTTAATTTTTATATTGATAAAGTTGTTATGAAAGAAATAAAACAAACATCTAATTTATAACGATATTCTTGAACACAAATTTATTGTTGTTAATATTTACATTTATTGTACAGTCTGTACAATTTGTAAATTGTATTGGACGGCAACGAGAATATTATATACGTTGATGCTGCATGGCGAATTGTTTGGTTTATCTCGTTACCACCACTTCTGTATTTCAATATGAACATAGAGAAATCTATCTAAACTTACCTGATTACATCTTGAACGGAATATTTTTCACTTATAATTACACGAGAGGTTTGTTTTTTATCGGGTAAATTTGGATTGTTTAATGAGAAACTGTTTCCTAGCAATTAGACGAGAACAACTGTGAACTATTAAAAACGCGACACCGAAGGTGGAGCGTTTTTAGGTTGACAGTTTTTCGAGTCTAATTGCTAAAGGAAACAGTTTAGAAGTTGAACAACACAAATTTACCCGATATCAATACAAACATCGAGTGTAATTCGGCAGGACAATTCAATGAATCGGCTCATCGTTAGTGTTTAGAAATTCAATAAGTTGTTGACAAACATGTCAAATTATTTATCATGGTAACAAATGCATAAATGAAAAAACCACAAATGCATTTATCGCTGAAAAAGTTAAAGCTAACTTTTGCCGGTGTCAAAGTGACAATTACACTGAGGCATATGCGATTTTTTATACATGAATTGTCAACAGTAAAAACACAAGAGCTTTTTTTTATCGGATAAATTTCTCGTTGCAACGAAACAGTTTTGCCAATCACTAATTTTATCTAATGTCAGTTTTTCGAGCCAATTTAGTGATTGGCAAAACTTTGAATTGAAGAGAAATTTATCTGATAAAAGAAAAGCTCGAGTGTTTTTTGGCAAGATAAATTAACGACAGAATATAGCGATGAACAACAACAATAATTATCTCATTGTCATTGTGTAAAAGTGACGTCCGTTTGCTAGATATTGAGGAAGAGAGGTTTTTATCGCGATAAAAAAGGATGCACCTTTTTTATCGACGTTAAAGTGACAATAACATTTCCAGGTATATGACATTTTAACATTGAAGTTAATTTATCAACAGTAAAAACACAAGAGCTTTTTTTTTATCGGATAAATTTCTCTTAGCAACGAAACAGTTTTGCCAATCACTAATTTTACGAGAAAAACTGACATGATAAAATCGCGACACCGAAGGTGGAGCGATTTTATCTAATGTCAGTTTTTCGAGCAAATTTAGTGATTGACAAAATTTTGAGTTGAAGAGAAATTTATCGAATAAAAGAAAAGCTCGAGTGTTTTTTGGCAAGATAAATTAACGACAGAATAATTATATCGATGAACAACAACAGTAATTATCTCATTGTCATTGTGTAAAAGTGACGTCCGTTTACTAGATATTGAGGAAGAGAGGTTTTTATCGCGATAAAAAAGGATGCACCTTTTTTATCGATGTCAAAGTGACAATAACATTTCCAGGTATATGACATTTTAACATTGAAGTTAATTTATCGCTGTAAAAGTTTCAGCTAACTTTTGCCGCTGTCAAAGTGACAATTGTACTGTGGCATATGCGATTTTTTATACATGAGTTGAATTGTCAAATGTAAATTAACGATCGAAGAAAAAATAGTATATATAATTCGTGGGAAAAGCATATTCCCAAACTCCTGTGTTACCATGTTAATCATCATAGTCGTTTGGGAATCTGATGCTTTTCCCATTAATTATACATTATACTATTTAATGTTACAGTGGTCCGCCTTGTAAGTGACCTGTTACTTCGTTACCTGTGTACATGATGATTCGATTGCTTAGAAGTTATCGGACAACTGGAGCTGCGTTGCCAGATATACAAAATTTTATTAAATATGGTAGGCATTCATGAATTTAAGAAAACAATTTTTTGTATTCTGTGTAATAATTTAATTTAAAATCGCAATGCGCTTTCGGCTGTTAAGCCATTATCAGTGCATCACCTGCAAGTGAGCAATAGTTGTTTAAAGTTAAAGTTAGGAAATTTTAAAGAATTACTTACTCGTCAGGCGATTACAAAACACCCCATCCATTAAAAAGTTCACAACACATTGAAAACAATTAAAACTTTTCCAATTAAAAATACATGTAAGTTTTATAAAAATTTTCCCTTATTTAGGGTACTGTCGTTATATATGCATTTTTTATCATAATTGATAGTCAGGTACACCTGTTAGTGTAACGGCAATTGAAGTGACACTGAATTAATAATTAATTTGAAATTAACAAAAAACTTACATGGAACTGTGACAATTGACAGTCTAAATTGACACAGAGTTAAAGTTATCTAAAGTGAGCATAGAACTAACAAATCAACAATGAGGTTAAATGCAAAATATTTTCAAGGAATGTATTCAAGTAATGATTTAATTAAAATGATATGGTAATTGACCGAAACCAATATGTAAATTTCTTGAATAAATAAATCTGATAAGGTCTAATGAGAACCCCATTTTTCAAAAAACACAATAAGCTGAAAAAGATTAAAGGTCTAATGAGAACCCTTTTTTTTTCAAATCATCTTATTCAATAACAAACAATGTACACACTAGTCCCTAGCAATTCCAAACTATTGATAATAACAGAGAACAATTTCAAATAATAAAATCTGTAATTTGGTAATTTCTCAGAGAGAGTAACTAATTATCTGTACTGAGAAAAGATATGATTTAAAGTCTAATGAGAGCTCATTAATCAAATCTCATTCAGAACAGGAAAAGATTATGGGTATAATGAGAACCTGTTACTAAATCTTATTCCAACAGAAAACCTATCAAAGTCCCTAAGAGAATCCAAGAAAATTATATTAAACCATAATTTAAATTTGTAAATAATAATTTTTGTAAATAAAAAAGTGTAAATAATGAACAATTTCAAAATACTAGGTACTGAAAATTGGTAATCTCTCTAAACAATCAAAATAGTTATTCAACTATCCGATAAAGGAATTAATTTAGAGATGAGAACCCATTACTTAAAACCAATTCGGAACAGAAAAAGATTATGGGTCTAATGGGAACCCTTCCCCAAATCTAATTCAAAAAAGTAACTGAATTAACTGCAAAGAGATCAACGAAACACAATAAACTGCATGGAATAAAGTGTCAAAAAACCAATCTAACTATAAGACAAAATAAACTATATAACAATCTGAATTAAAGCAAGTAATATTCAAACTCAATATTAAAGCAATTTTCACCAAGAATGATCTGATTTGTGGTCTAATGAGAACCCATTGCTCAAATATTCTTAGATCAAGAAAAGGATTTAGGGTCTAATGAGAACCCATTACCAAATCCAATTCAAAAAACAACTTCAATAAGAGTCCAAAAACAACCCAAGAAATTCAACAATTTTGTAAAATTTGGAAGAAATGCTATTAATTGAAGTTTACTAAACTGGAAAATATAGCACTAATCTGAAACGTTGAGGATCAATATGAGTATCATCATAGAGAGAACTTGTTTGGATGTACTAATTTAATCTTTTAATCTTCTATGTAAAGGCACATAAGATCTATTAAATTGTACCGGGTGGCCAACTAAGAACGGCCGTCGGCCATATCTCAGGAGTGGATTATAGCACAGGCTCGGAAAACAAAATTTTATGACAAAAGTGGCCTCGAGAAAAGCCTGGAAATTATTTTCATAATTTTGAATTTTTTCAAAATTAACCCCATTAATGAGCATATTAAACATTATAATCAGATTCCTCGACAAATTCTGCATACTTTTGATATGACAAGTTTAAGTCTATCTCTTCAAATAAGGAGTGGGGGAGAGTGAGAACCTTGTTACGAAAAAACACCTGTAATTTCGGTTCTGCTTGACCGATTTCAATAAACTTGATATTGTTCAAGAGAGCTTTTGTTCATCAATCGGAAATTTGTGAATATGGAGCAATCTCATTGATAACATGAATGCTAGAGGGCGCTGTTTTATATTTTTCATATAATGTGTTTTCTCGTAACAATTTTAAATGGGAGCATACAAATTGAAGTGGGTCATTAAAAAGTAGACTAAATTTGTAATAAAACACCGCAAACAGCAAGGCGATATCTCTTTCCTATCTTGAGATATCGTAAGAAACAGGTAAATGGCAAGAATTGTTCTTCCAACATCTAGAAGGCTGGTTCGCGTTAACAGAAATTATTAAATTTAGCCTGAATGAAAAGACCTTACATCGGTCTACAGTAATTTAAAAGTAATTTAAACTGTTATCATGGTTGCCACTACCACTAGATCACCTGATTGTAATGCTACTAATAATAAGTACGAATTTTGAAATAATGTGATAAATCGAAAAATTTAAACTTTAAACACCCGGCACTTGTGTGTTCAAACAAAGATCATTGGTCTTTAATTCTTTATCAATTTGTAGATCTTCCAAAATATCCAGCCTATTAAAATTCTCAGAGTTAACTTCTTTTTAAATTTGTGAATTCTCATTAGGACTAAAATTATGTTTGTTGAATTGTATATGATGACTCACACTAAAGAATCACCTTGTAAATCGCAATGTAAAATTAGCGTCAACGTGTAGCCGGCAAAATTTCCAAAATCGGGATACCTACAGTGAAGTACCGAAATCTAAGAATCCAAGAAGCACAGGCTTAAATAAATACAGGAATCACAAGTTACTGTAAAACACAATGTTAAATATCAAGTTAAGCTGCTATACTTAAGTCCCATCTAAGTGAATTCTCGGAGTTGAGATCCGGCCTGGTTGTTTGGGTTGATTTTGATAAATTCACGTTGCTAGCATTTTTATGACTAACCTTGCTAGGGTCGTTAACCAACAGAATTATTGGAGGGATAGGTAATCCTCTGTTGTTAAATGTTCTAAATTTGGGATGTACAATAGGAAAAATAACGTCTCTAATAATATTTTTTGAGAATCCATACCGAATTCTAAAATCTTGCTTACTACAGAACTCCATAGGATTTGCCACATCTCGAATATACCGTTTTGGTAAGCGAAGCGACAAAAACCGAAGTTATGCAAGTCGTGCTCAAGGTCGGTCTCTATCAGACTTGGGCCTGTCTCAAGTCACGTATGCTTTCTGTCAGAGATTTGTTAATGGTATACAGACCCTAAAGTCGTTCTCAAGCTCGAGACCAATCTCAAGTCCTGACTAGACTATAGGTACGGTCAATAGAGCTTGGCTCTGAACAGTTCGCGAGGCAATTGAACTCTCTTATCACACCTACATAAAAGTAATCTAATACTCCAATAATAAAATAATCTAGAGGAGTAAGATCACCACACTAAAACTAAGAACTAACAAACTGTACAAGAGAGCGAAAAGAAAACAGGAGAGTGGGAAGAATATCATACCACTCTGACAGTATACAATAAATATATCAAGAAGAAAAAAAGGCAATTTTGGAAAGGCGAAGACAATCTCAGAAACAAAGCTTCTGACTAGATAGCAGAGTCTAGCACACCTTCGACATAGGAAATCACTGGGAAATGGATATATTTCAACTGCTTGGAAAGAGCCGAATTGTCTCTATTTCCAAACCAGGAAAATATTATATCCTGGCAAAGTGATTCAGGCCAATGGCTCTGTGAAACTTTTTGGTATATGACATTAAAATATAGTTGGTTCTGTTCTGCTTCTGTTGTAGTTGCGGTCTGGTATCTTGACTTGGCCTATCAACATTTGATTCAAAATGTCGGACAGATTTAATTTTTGTGTTACTTACTTGCAGATATAATGCTAACTTCTTCCAACTTGGGTTTTTTTGGTGGCGTTTCTTCATCGCTTTCGCTTTCGTCTGTTGCATGTTTTTTGGCAGGGGATTTCATTACATCAGGTTTATTTGCAGTAGCAAGAGAGTCAGGAGGGTTAGCTACCATTTTATCTACATCGGATCTCTTCAGTAATTCCTCTGGTCGTTCCCAAACGGATGTTCTAGATGAAGGATTGTAGAAAAATACTCTACCATCTCCAGTCCACACAACACACCTACAAAAAAGGTTGTGCTACTTTGCAATAGGTATATACAGAAATGAGAGTGTACCACCATCCTTAAATCCTTAATATACCCCCCAGAGTCCAACAATTTACTTATATTAGGTGTGTTCTTTTTGACTGAGATCTCAGTTAATCTAAGCTCACATCGGTAATGAGCGCGTTCTTTTTTATTTACTCACTTCGAAGTGATCTGAGATTTTTCCTCCCCCTTCACCGATGCTGAATGTGTTGTAAGGGGATATCAGTTGGACCTGAGTCGGAAATAAAGTGGAGGGGTTGAAGCGTGGTTATCAGAGATATTTCAGATAGGTCATATGTTTTATGTCTCTTTTACTCACGCATGCTTTGGCAGATCGCTCGTTTCAATTGAGTAGGTCGTTCTTTTTGTTGCTTACTCACATCACTTTATCTCAGATCACTTTTACTGAAGTGAGCTGAGATCTCAGTGAAAAAGAATACACCTATTATCATTCAATTCCCTCTTTTACTTTGAGTATAGCTACAAGATATTTAACACCAACCATTCTGGTTTGCAATTAGAAGGGACAACATTACTTGTAGACCGGTTTTGGTGTATTTGCGCCTCATCAGTACAAGGTATATGTTATCCGTCGGAGAGCTCTAAGAGCTTAATCTCGGAATGAAGAAGACACCAAAATCACAATCAATACATGTCTTCCAATAACTGAAGTGTAAAGGTTGTGACAATAGCGACATCCTCACCTTCAAACGCAAACCAAAAAACGTAAAAAGAAATTTAGTATTTACAAAAATAAGTTTCCTATCAAGTACATGCTACATACTGTTTTTGCAGTGTTGATGAGTACATTCCTTAATGTAAGTATGATTGTACTCGAGTCAATATGAAACATTAAGTTCTTTAGTATTTTCATATTTTATTGGTATCTGCTTATTCTCCAACTTGTCTAGTTTGTTTTAGCTATTATTATTTATTCTTGAGCTCCAAAAAGATCGATGATTTTTTTTCTCTAAATAAATATTGTTGAAAAAATGTCTAAATTTATTAGTAATTCAACTTTAACCTTGAATAACTGTGAAAAGGGTGAAAATATCAAAAAATTTTGGAAGCCCTCACAAAATTTAATATTTTAACAAGGAAATATCATATTTTTCCACAGTATTTCTCCATGCGTTAGCGATAAAATTCGAAAGCACAAGACAAAGCACTGTTTCGATGTTATTTGAATGGAAATATAAAATATAAATGCGACACCTCTTAATATAAATATAAAGAGTTCAAACTTTGGTCAATATTTTCAGTATATTTGTAGAAGAAAAAATAATCGATTTTTTTGAAATCGTCTGACCACTTGATTATATTACGTTCAAGTAGTCATTTTTTTCCTAATTTATTTGTTTTCATTTATAAGTAGAAGTCTCATTGTATCTCAAGTATACTTTAAACTCTTGGCTTTTTAAAAGAGAGAAGAGCCAAAGGTTCTTTTGTGTATACGATTCATAACAGATTGTTGTTTAAAGCTGTGACATTAAAATGAGAGCATTTGGATACAAATTTTATTTAATTGTACTAACTTGATTAAACTTTTTATTTTTTTTTAATTTCTTGGGAAATTAAACCACAATATTTTTGAATTCTTTATTTCAACGTTTCGGTAGCGTTCCAGCTACCGTTTTCAAGAAAAAATAAGTAAAAATTGATTTTTATTCCTAACTGACACAACGGAAAAAATTTGACAACTAGACAATCAAAAATATTTTGAAGTTTAAGACTGCAAAATTTTTGTTATCAAATTTTTATTAAGGTCCATTCATAGTAGATCATATCCCCGGTAAAATGTCAAATGAAATATTTCATTTTATGACATTTTTTGATTGTCTAGTTGTCAAATTTTTTCCGTTGTGTCAGTTAGGAATAAAAATCAATTTTTACTTATTTTTTCTTGAAAACGGTAGCTGGAACGCTACCGAAACGTTGAAATAAAGAATTCAAAAATATTGTGGTTTAATTTCCCAAGAAATTAAAAAAATAATGAATAATATACCACAAGGAACATACAGAAGATATTTAAACTTTTTATGTTTTTATCACTAGTTCTGTAACGTATGTTAAATTTCAGTAGTCAAGAAAGTACTAGAATTAAATAATATTTGGACACAAGTTCCATATAATTTTAGTTTTCACAGCATTTTTGACCAACATCTTGATAGTAACCTGTTTAAAAATACTTTCATAATATGAGAGTCACATTCCAATAGTATACAATCTTTATTGCCCAAAGTCCAGTAACCATAAATAAATACTAGAATAGGTTAAAACTAACAGACATATAGACAATTTTTCTTCAATGCAAAAAAATCTTACCATGGTGTTCCTGGTACAGGAGTACTTGAAATAGGTCTTGACTTGTCTGCAGCCTTTGCTTCCTTGGCTTTCTCCTCATCCTCTTTTTTTTTCTTGATCTCATCCTGAAGTTTTTTAATCTTCTCCTCACTCTCCTTCTCCTGTTCTTCTTTAGACATCTCACCATTAGTAGAAATTAGTTGAGTCTTACCTGTATCTGTTCCTGTAGAATCTGAAGATGGTTTTGTAGAGATGCCTTGAGCTGCAGCAAGTTTTGCAGCTGTTAAAAAAAAAGAGATTAGTGTTTTCAAATGAGGCAAGGTTTATGTTCTCAATTATATTGTTATATATTTCTATTTTTCCTAATCATGTTTTCTGGCTATTTGATCTACAAAAAATACACGTCAGTTATCTATTTCATTTCAAATTTTTTATGATAAATATTGTTTTTTGGTCAGATGATTAGGTCGACATTAACTATAAATATCTTCTATGTGCCTTGTGGTTTATGAATTATTGTTTTTTTAGAAATAAAAATAATTGTCATTGAATTTTCTGAAAATAGCAAAAAGAATAATCAATGTTAAAACAAATTAAAAGCTCACTTTCTAAATCCTTAAGTGGTTGAGGTTTTTCCCAAACTGATTCCGCTTTTTTGGCATTGTAGTAGTAAAACCTTCCATCTGGGGCCTTATGCTCAGTCCACTCAGAAGCTCTGGCTATGATTTCGGGATCAATTTTTGACATAACAGCCGCCTCATCTATAGCTGCCATGGCACCAGATACACCTGCTGTAATATATTTTATGTCATACTAGTTCATAATTGTGTTTTTATTGCTCAGTTGCCAACTATCTAATGTCATACTTTATACCCGTGCGAGCATAAAGTTCACTTTATGGCCCGCACAAGCATGAAGAGAAATAATTTTTCATCAACATCTTCTACATAGTTTGCTTGCATCCAATTTCCAATTTTTCGTATTCCCTGTCGTAAGCTTCTTTAGACTTTTTTGGCAACAGATTTTCAGTTGCTATCTTTGCTTTTTCGATCAATTCGTCAGGAATTTCAAAATTTTCGTTCATTTTGACTGCTAACTTCAAAATTATTGTGATTTTATGACATTTACGTTTGTCAACATACATTCACCTAGCAAAGGTAGTGTTTACTAACTATCATAAAACGGCAATGTTATCAATTAAAACCGGATTATTTTAAATATAAGTGGGATTAAATTAGTTTTTGGATTCAATAAAACAGAGAAACAAAGAGGTATGTTTGCACTAAATGAATTAAAACTATAAAGTATTGTTTGATTACAGTACCTGAAAACATTGGTGGTATAGGCCATGGTCCTCCAGGCGGTACTGGCCATCCGGGTTGCCCAGGCGCGCCAGGCCAAGCTCCAGGAATTCCTGGGGGAGGAAGACCAAAGGGTGGAAATTGACCAGATGGTGGTCCAAAAGGTGTAAATCCAGGAGGTGGACCCAGCAAAGTATGTGGCGGTGGTATTTGTGAAGGAACAGATTTAATAGCTTCTTGCTTGTCATCCAATCCTATAACAATACTCTTTAATATTGCAATCACTGGACTATAACATAAAAAAATGTTTTACATTCTATAATGGGATTTAAATCACACCAACATTTCCAACATATGGTTTAAATTTCTAGATAAATATTGTGTATCCAATAATACAAATGATGAATAAAAAATAAAGTTAATGAAGAAAAACGTTACAATTGCCTGACCTGAAAACAAAATCTGTTGTTATATCATTTCTGAAAGCAGCGCAATTAAAATTAAATTGCTAACTTTTATAAATAATTTAAATTATTCAAAAGATTGATTGATTATTCCAAACAATTTGAAGCAATTGCAAGAGTTAAACAAATTACTATTAATCTATTTTATGTGGCAAATCCAATATATGGTTCAATATTCTCTAATTCATTTTAAAATCATTGATGAAATGAATGCATATTTCTTCAAATTTCATGTATAACTATACTTTTATGGTTACCTTCTGGTTTATTAGATATATTAGCTTGTGCTAAGGCAGCCTGTGCAGCTGTAGATGTATTCTGAGGTATACCAACTGTAGCAGCTTGTGCCATAGCCTCTACTTGATCCTGAGATATAACTTTAAGATTCGGTCCATCTGGTTTTGTCCATGTTGTTTCTCTAGTACGAGCATTATAATAATATGATTTTCCTTCCGAAGTTTTTGTTTCTACCCAAATCTCATTTATTGGATCTACCTGCTAAGGAATGAGTATATTAACTAATATGAATAAATCAACTATAAATGTTAAAAGTAAATACATTGAATATTGAAGGTAGGTTTGTGGGAGGCATCAGTGGAAAATGTACGAGTAAGCCGAAATGAAAGTTGATAAGTGATCATGACAACAAAGACTACCAAAATATTATAAAATTAACATTTTCCAAGTCATTACATCAAACTCAAACAATATCTAATTAATGCAATGCAAAGTATGTTTCCTCCTGTAACTAAGCCTCCTGGATACAGTCCCATATAAAATTGGAACAATTTAGATAAATACTGTTATTTTTACATATTTATTTTTCATATTATTTTCTGGTAAATATTTGCTTACCACTGATGCTAAAGTATTTGACTGAGTTGGACCACCATTGTTTTGATTTGAAGTAGGTCCACTGCTAATATTAGCTGAGTCGCTAGGCAGTCCTGCCATATCTTGATCATTTTGAATTTGTCCTGAAACTCCTGGAGGTCCACCTGAACCAATATTCAAAATAAATTAATATGCTGAAATGTACTTATGCCTACCATTAAATCACATGTTCTATTTAGTACTTACTTGGCCCACCAGGAAGTCCTGATGTTGGTGTCCCATTAAAAGTCATCAAAGGCGGAGGACCTGATGGCGGACCACTCCAATTTGGTCCAGAAAAACTTGGTGGCCCATTAAAGTTTCCATGGAGACCACCTCTAGGTGGTGGTCCTCTAAACATAGGACCACCCCCTCTACCTCTTGAAAAAGGTGGTGGCGGTCCACCAGGACCAAATCCTCTTCCTCTGAATCGATGTTCTCCTCCTCTTGGAGGACCATTCCAATTTCGAGGAGGTCCTTTTCTGCAAATATGAAATTTCTTTCAATAGTACCAAAAATTGTTATTCATAGATATATTCTTAATCAAATTGGAAGTATTTCATTCATCCAAATTACATTTATTAAACTTTATCTTCTTCGATAATATGAACAATTCTTGTAGCAAACGATTAGCTATGATAATAATAAATGGATAAAATATCACAATTTTTTATTGTCTATCACCACCATTATGAACAGCATAGAAGACAAATATCTTTGTATTGTTAAGAACCATGGACACTGTTGACTGACCCACTTGTAATTCTGGCAGTGGTTGGTTCAATTGATCAGTTTCTTTTGATACTGTTGAATCTGATTAATTTTCTCCATTACATTTTTTGAATTACTGATTACTTCAACCTTAATCACACTTTTAACAGAGCTTGGCACCACAAAATTCTCTGTAACCTTCAAAGCTGGGGATACCAAGACACATGCTAGTATTTTATTTAAAACTTTCTTTCAAATAGGAACTTTCAAGTAAGGGTGCATGGAACTCTAAAACACGCCAGTATTATTATGAATCAATACAAAAGCGAGAACTCGGTCTAGAAGGACAGCGTCCCACTATTGTGATGGTTTTTCATGAATAATGATAATTAAAAATATTTTGCGGGGCGTTAACGATCAGAACTCTTTGGGAAATCGTATTTTGGATAGCCAGTATCATTCTGAATCAATACAAAAGCGAGAACTCTGTCTAGGACAGCGTCCCACTATTGTGATGGTTTTTCATAAATAATGATAATTAAAAATATTTTGCGGGGCGTTAACGATCAGAATTCTTTAGGGAATCGTATTTTGTTACGCCAGTATTATTATGAATCAATACAAAAGCGAGAACTCGGTCTACAAGGACAGCGTCCCACTATTGTGATGGTTTTTCATGAATAATGATAATTAAAAATATTTTGCGGGGCGTTAACGATCAGAACTCTTTGGGAAATCGTATTTTGGATAGCCAGTATCATTCTGAATCAATACAAAAGCGAGAACTCGGTCTAGAAGGACAGCGTCCCACTATTGTGATGGTTTTTCATGAATAATGATAATTAAAAATATTTTGCGGGGCGTTAAACGATCAGAACTCTTTAGGGAATCGTATTTTGTTACGCCAGTATCATTCTGAATCGATACGAAAAGGGAGAACTCGGTCTAAAAGGACAGCGTCCCACTATTGTGATGGTTTTTCATGAATAATGATAGTTAAAAATATTTTGCGGGGCTTTAACAATCAGAACTCTTTAGGGAATCGTATTTTGTTACGCCAGTATTATTATGAATCAATACGAAAAGGGAGAACTCGGTCTAGAAGGACAGCGTCCCACTATTCTGATGGTTTTTCATAAATATTAATAATAAAAAAAATATTTTGTGGGGCGTTAACGATCAGAACTTTCTAGGGAGATTAATGATTATTTTTAATCCTCACAGAAGCTAGAATCCGCTCTCGTACGACAGCATCAAATTAGCATGATTTTTAATCTATAAAATTTGTCTGACAGATGTCCGATTTTGAATTCTAAGAGTTTATCAAAGGTAATACCACGAGTGCTTCAAATTTTATCGATAATTTTTTCTTTTCCACGAAAACTTGTTTATTTGGCAAAAATATGAAAACAAACCGATTTGATAAAATCACGACTCCGTTAGGAGGAGTGATTTTATCTAAATTCGGTTTGTTTGAATGTTTTTGCCTCAAATAAACAAGTTTGAGTGATGAAAATAAAAAATTATGTGATAAAATTTGAAGAGCGAGTTGTATTTGGGAAGATTATTTTTTTCAACAATTTAAAAGGATTTTTGAAAGCGCTTTTAGTTGTCAATAATGACAAATTCAAAGTAAAATTTTGACGTTTCGATGTAAACAAGGTTTTATCGATGAGGAAGCATAATTATCAGTATAATACCGAATGATTGGCTAGAATAATGTATTGCTATTGGTTAAAACCACCAAAATGTCAGATTTTGACAAGTGAAAAAAATAATCGATATAAATAAACAAGAACTCTAGAACTATACTTTGAATAACCGTTTCTGCTCGATTTTTTTGATTTTATACTTTGGGTCGTCAGCGTCTCATTTTTTTGAAAGCTGTTTTCAGTACTTAATTCAACAGAACTATTAATATAATGTATCAGGAACATATATGGTATAGCCATAGATAGTGTACGTGTACGTGTACAGAAGTGTTCCACTTTGAAGGCAGTTTTTCCAGTAAAACTTTGCTAAAGTTGGTTGAATTTTATACCAAACTAAAGTTGAAAACACGTTCTTCCCAAAATTGTTGAAGTTAATTCGATCAATTGAGGAATAATTGCATAAATCTACCATAAATGATATATACTGTAAACAATTTTAAAGCCAGTTTTTGTGTTCCTTAATTGCTTCAGTGAAAAAACCTCTGTAGTTTAATTTAGTAAACAGTGCCGTATCTAGGAATTATGAAGCATTTGAAATTTTAAACAGCTAAAATGGATAAACTTGAGTGTATAAAGTGTAAAATAAAATCGACCATACGAGATGCAAAAAATCCTGTTTTTGCTTGTGATATATGTCGTAATTATATTTGTGGTGAGTGTTCCGAGCTTTCCTCTTCTGAAATTAAGTGCAAGCCTTTACAAAAACGTTTTCTAAAATTTCACTGCAATAAATGTTGTGGGTTTGAATTAATAGATTTACTCAACAAATCAATTCAAGACAAGGATGCTATTATAAATAATAAAGATATTATTATAAAAATGTTAGAAGAACAAATCCAAAACATTAAAGGGAATCCAAAGCCCCATTTAAGCTATGCAACTGTAACTTCTTTACCATCTAATCCTCGATCTAATCAATCCCTTCCACAAATGCCAGTAAAAAAAAATGTTCCAGCGGTTATAATAAAGCCACTAAAAGCTCAAGACTCTGAGGTAACTAAAAGAGATATTCAGAAGGCAATTCATCCCATGGTTATTAATGTTGCAGTTAATTCGACAAAAACAACAAACAAGGGAAACTTCATTATAAAATGTAACTCCGTAGAAGATGCAAAAAAGCTTGTAGACGAAACTCAAAAAAATAAGGAACTTGGGAAAAAGTATGAAATTAATTTATCACAAATGAAAAAACCCAGGGTTAAGATTATTGCAAATGATATAGACCTAAATAAAGATGAAATTGGCGAATTCATAAAAAAACAAAATAATTTCACTGGCGATGACTACTTAGAGGTAACTTATGTGATGAAGAATAACTCAGGTAAAAGTATCATTTTTGCTGAATGTTCTGGAACAACTTTTTCTAAACTTATGAACTCTAAGAAAGTGTTTGTTAACTGGGAACGTTGTCCTGTATATGAAGATTTATATGTATCAAAGTGTAAGAAATGCTATGCTTATGATCACAAGGAAGATACTTGTAAATACAAATTGTCCTGTTCTTATTGTAGCAGAGAACATAATGCAAGGAACTGTCCGAAGGAGTACAATAAATGTTGTAATTGTTTAAGAACAAATGAAAAATTTAAACTTAATTATGAAGTCAACCATTCGGCTTTTGATAAAAATTGTCCTACATTTAAATTTTATAGTCAAAGACTGAAAGATAGTACTGATTATCACTGTCAATAATTTTCAAGATTGAAATATTTTTCACTCATTGTAAAATTGACTTTTTCTTTTTTATGTTTCTGTCTGTCTTTCTTTTTTATTATTTTTATGACTAGAAGTGATAAGGAAACATTCTTGAAAGTTGTTAATTTGAATGTGAGATCCTTATTGCCCAGTTTTTCGGATTTCCTTCAGTTAGTGGATGATCGTTTTGATATTGTCTGTGTATCTGAAACATGGCTCAATTCTTCTATTGCTTCTGCCATTGTAAGGTTACCTGGTTTTAAATTTTATAGGAAAGATAGAAGTGGCAGGATGGGAGGTGGTGTTGGTTGCTATGTGAGAACATCTCTTAATTGTGAAGTCATTGATTGTAACTATGACATAAGTTTTGAATGTATTTTATTAATATTTAAAATACAAACATTAAACATTGCTTTAGCTGTAATATATCGTCCTCCAGATTCAAGTTTTGTTGAACTCACTAATTTTGTTAACGATATTCTTCCATTAATGTTAATCGAATTCGACTACTCTATTATAACTGGTGACCTAAATGTTGACATGTTAGTGTCTAACTCCTTACTTGATTTATTTGAAACATACGGATACACTAATCATGTTACCGAGCCAACACGTATCGCAGCTACTTCTTCCACTTTACTTGATCCTATTTTTACTAATAGTAACAATGGTAATATCTGTCGTGAAAGTGGTACAATTATATCTCATCTCAGTGATCATAATATGATGCCATTCTGTACACTAGATATTAAAATTAACAAACCCAAACAAAAATTTATTACTTTACGTAACTTTAAGGATTTGGATATTGGCACCTTTAGGAATGATTTATTAACCGTACCATGGAATGATATATATTATATTGAAAACGTAAATGAAAAAATTGTTTCTTTAACTGATAAAATAATTTCACTTTTTAATATTCACGCACCTTTAAGAACAATTAGAGTGAGTAAAAAGCCTGCACCTTGGCTAACACATAATTTAAAGCAGATACTTAAAGAGCGGAATAAAGCTTTGGTTAATTTTAAAAACTCAAAATCTCAAGAAAAATGGATTCAATATAAGCAATGGCGTAATTTTGCTTTAGCGTCAATAAGAAGAGAAAAGGCTGCATATTTAGAAAAACTAGAGAGACAAAAATGAGAAACTTCTGTGGCAAAATTTGCGTAACATGAATATAATTTCACGTAAGAATAACAGTGAACTACCACTTAATTTTTCTGATCCCAATATTATTAATGATTATTTTGTTAGTGTCTTTAAAAAATCTGATAACTGTACAGAAAGAATTGAGTTCTACAATAGTAACAAATTAAATAACAATGTTTTAAAGTTTAAGTTAATTGACCAAAATAATACATTAGATATAATCAACTCCATTAAATCAAATGCTGCTGGTACTGATGGAATTTCTCTTTACATGATAAGGCTATGCCTCCCCACGATTCTTGATCACATTACACATGTTATTAACTGTTGCTTGCAATGTGGATATTTTCCTAAGATTTGGAGACAGTCGTTAGTTTGTCCAATTCCAAAAGTAGCTAATCCTAATAATGTTCAAGATTTACGTCCTATAAGTCTCCTCCCAGTTTTATCTAAAATACTTGAACGAGTTGTGTGTATTCAGCTAAATGATTTTCTTTCAAGTAACAATATTTTACCTTCTCAGCAATCAGGTTTCCGAAATGGATATAGTACCACCACTGCCTTATTAAATATTACTGACAATATAATTGGCGCCTTGGATAAGAAACTTGGAGTTATTCTGATTGCTTTAGATTTTTCTAAAGCATTTGATTTAATTGACCATGATCTACTATGTGCCAAGCTTAAATATTATGGTTGTGATAATACTGCTTTGTCGTTTTTTAAAACTTATTTGTGGAATCGCAGCCAACGTGTTCGTGTCGCTGAAAGGTTGTCATTATCCAAATCTATTGTCTCGGGTGTGCCCCAAGGATCTATTTTGGGTCCTTTATTGTTTCTTCTATATTCCTCGGATTTACCGAAATTACAAATAAACAGTGAAATACAACAGTATGCAGATGACACTCAATTATTGCATTCTTTTGACCCTACTGATTTTCCAACTGTAAATGATGTCATAAATAGAGATTTAAGTCTAATTCTTGAATTTTCTAAATCGCATAACCTAACTATAAATCCATCTAAAACAACGGCTACTTTATTTTGTAACAAATATAAAAGGGTTGATATAGAGGATTCTTTGAGGCTTGAACTGGATGGTGTTAGAATCAACATATCTGAGCAAGCAAAAAATTTAGGATTGACCATAGATCAGTCATTAAGATTTAAGAGTCATATAAACGGTTTGCTTCAAAGGTGTTATATGAGCATGCGTATGTAAACAAACACATATCAAATTTTAAGACACGCAAAAAGTTATGTGAGTCCTTGGTGCTTTCAATTTTTAATTATTGTAACATAGTTTATTACCCTTGTTTAGATCAAGACTCCCAAAATCAAATACAGCGTGTTCAGAACACATGTTGTAGATTTATATGTAATAAAAGGAAGTATGACCATATAACACCTTGTTTCACACAGATTAATTGGTTGAAGACGAATAATCTATTTCAATTGAATTTCTTAGTTTTCATATACCGCTTACTTAAATCCGAGACTCCATCTTATTTGTATGAAAAAGTTGTTTTCAGAAAAACTACACACACTATAAATATCCGTCATAATACTCTCACAATGCCACCTCACTCTTCTGTTTTGTTTGAGCATTGTTTTACTTATAATTTGGTCAAGTATTATAATTCTTTCATCACAACTATGTCAATTTCATCATTAACTGGATTCCGTCGTACTGTTAAGGACATCCTTTTTTCTGGGCAATGATTAGCAAATTATAGTATTACATTTATGTTGTGTGTTTCTTATCGTATTTTAGTTTTATTGTAGGTGTCTTATGTAACCAACACCTGTAGTATATTTTTTTTTTTTGTATTATATAGAACATTTTGTACGTTGTGTTAACCAAGTAGGTTAAGAGTTAAAGAGTAGCTCTGAGCTAATCTTCGCCTCCTTGGAACAAATATTGTATTTTTTATATTTGTTAAATAAAGACATTTTATTATTATTATTATTATTAATATTATTAACTCTAGAACTATGTTGGACGCTGTAAGAACTCTTTTCAAATTATGAGACGCTGCGATATGAGACGCTAAGTTCACATATGTTACAAGCTAAACTATATGCAGATGATTTGATTTTATTTAAGAAAAGTAAAAACTTGAGCAGTTCAGCGAATCTGCTAAAAATGCAACTTTAAACTAGAACTATGGTCAAAAACATCTAGCATGATCTCTAGTACTGAGAAACAAACAAAATGCTCAATATTCTTGAAAAGAAAAATAATACAAAAACCACCACTGCAACTCTATGAATAACAAAAGTGTGGTGTATGCTGAAGAAATCAAATTTTTGGGTATAATATACAAGTTAGTAGAATTTGAATTGTAGTTGATAGTATCAGGAGATCTTTCATTAACATGTATACTACAAAGTATCACCTAGCAATCTTCAGGTGAAGAGTAATTTAAAATTATTTTAAGTTTTACCAGCGAGTTGCTGGGCACTTTGAAGAATGAAGACTTATTTACATCTTTAGAGAGGTTGGGTGCAAATTCAATAATACATTATATTAATACAAAAAATGGAATACTACTGCAAGGATGAGAAAATAACTGAAAAACTTGCAAAATGATTGCGAAATATAGTTTGAATTACGAAGTAGTATTCAACTTACCCAAATCCCCTACCTCCTCGACCTCTTTGAGGTGGAAAATCTTTTTGTGTATCTATATCATTATCAAAATCTATATCGTCTTCAAAGTTATCTTCTGGATCTCCCTCGATAGAACTAAAATCATCATCCATGTTTTAACACTTTTCCAACAGTAATTGTTTATAACGTATCCAGGAAGCACACTGTCTCACTTCACTGCGGGATTAACGATATGAATGGGATCGATATTACCAAGACTTTAGTTATATTAAAATGTATTAGTGAAGTGAAAATTCACAGGGATTTGCCTGAAAATCAACCAATTCAACTACCAATTCAATTCTATCTAGGTAATATAATCAACACTCCACACTTCACAGCTTCAACTAGACGGCCTGTCAAAACGCTGTCAATAATCAACAGTCAAGCACATCGACACATGACAAATGGCACAATATGGGCACAGTGGCGTCTGTAGTGCGTTCCAGCCAATTGATTCAGCCGAGATATAATGATTCATACCAATTCATACACGAAAAAATTAAAACTAAGATTAACTTATAGATGAAACTGAGTAGAAAAAACCATGTTATTTCCTAATTTCCTAGTTTCTTGCATGAACATCTACATTACATTACATTACATTTTGGCAATAACTCGACTTTGCCGTGTAAAAGAACCGTTTTACACATACGAGAATTATTGCGAAATTTACTCTGAAAATTTTCATGAGAATCATTTATAGAATAAATAATCAATCAAATAAACGGTTCGAATACAACTGATTATTCAGAAATGTTAATATGTAGGTCGTAACCATGACAGCTTTTCCCAAGAACAATCTCACTGCGCAGGCGTATGGCATGAATTCTTATGAAATTTATAGTGACAATTCAACTCATGTAATAAAAATCGCATATGCCATAGTGCAATTGTCACTCACAAAGTCAGCCGAAACTTTTACAGCGATAAATTAACTCCAATGTTAAAATGTCATATACCTGGAAATGTTATTGTCACTTTGACATCGATAAAAAAGGTGCATCCTTTTTTATCGCGATAAAAACCTCTCTTCCTCAATTTCTAGTAAGCGGACGTCACTTCTTTTACACAATGACAATGAGATAATTATTGTTGTTGTTCATCGATATAATTATTCTGTCGTTAATTTATCTTGCCAAAAAACACTCGAGCTTTTCTTTTATTAGATAAATTTCTCTTCAACTCAAAATTTTGTCAATCACTAAATTTGCTCGAAAAACTGACATTAGATAAAATCGCTCCACCTTCGGTGTCGCGATTTTATCATGTCAGTTTTTCTCGTAAAATTAGTGATTGGTAAAACTGTTTCGTTGCAAAGAGAAATTTATCCGATAAAAAAAAAGCTCTTGTGTTTTTACTGTTGATAAATTAACTCCAATGTTAAAATGTCATATACCTGGAAATGTTATTGTCACTTTGACATCGATAAAAAAGGTGCATCCTTTTTTATCGCGATAAAAACTTCTCTTCCTCAATATTTAGTAAGCGGACGTCACTTTTACACAATGACAATGAGATAATTATTGTTGTTGTTCATCGATATATTCTGTCGTTAATTTATCTTGCCAAAAAACACTCGAGCTTTTCTTTTATCAAATAAATTTCTCTTCAACTCCAAGTTTTGCCAATCACTAAATTTGCTCGAAAAACTGTCATTAGATAAAATTAGTGATTGGCAAAACTGTTTCGTAGCGAAGAGAAATTTATCCGATAAAAAAAAAGCTCTTGTGTTTTTACTGTTGATAAATTAACTCCAATGTTAAAATGTCATATACCTGGAAATGTTATTGTCACTTTGACATCGATAAAAAAGGTGCATCCTTTTTTATCGCGATAAAAACTTCTCTTCCTCAATATATAGTAAGCGGACGTCACTTTTACACTATGACAATGAGATAATTATTGTTGTTGTTCATCGATATATTCTGTCGTTAATTTATCTTGCCAAAAAACACTCGAGCTTTTCTTTTATCCAGATAAATTTCTCTTCAACTCAAAGTTTTGCCAATCACTAAATTTGTTCGAAAAACTGACATTAGATAAAATCATATCATATCATATCAGTTTTTCTCGTAAAATTAGTGATTGGCAAAACGGTTTCGTTGCAAAGAGAAATTTATCCGATAAAAAAATAGCTCTTGTGTTTTTACTGTTGATAAATTAACTTCAATGTTAAAATGTCTATACCTGGAAATGTTATTGTCACTTTGACATCGATAAAAAAGGTGCATCCTTTTTTATCGCGATAAAAACCTCTCTTCCTCAATTCTAGTAAGCGGACGTCACTTTTACACAATGACAATGAGATAATTATTGTTGTTGTTCATCGATATATTCTGTCGTTAATTTATCTTGCCAAAAAACACTCGAGCTTTTCTTTTATCCAGATAAATTTCTCTCCAACTCAAAGTTTTGCCAATCACTAAATTTGCTCGAAAAACTGACATTAGATAAAATCGCTCCACCTTTGGTGTCGCGATTTTATCATGTCAGTTTTTCTCGTAAAATTAGTGATTGGCAAAACTGTTTCGTTGCAAAGAGAAATTTATCCGATAAAAAAAAAGCTCTTGTGTTTTTACTGTTGATAAATTAACTCCAATGTTGAAATGTCATATACTTGGAAATGTTATTGTCACTTTGACATCGATAAAAAAGGTGCATCCTTTTTTATCGCGATAAAAACCTCTCTTCCTCAATTTCTAGTAAGCGGACGTCCCTTTTACACAATGACAATTAGATAATTATTTTTGTTGTTCATCGATATATTCTGTCGTTAATTTATCTTGCCAAAAAACACTCGAGCTTTTCTTTTATCAGATAAATTTCTCTTCAACTCAAAGTTTTGCCAATCACTAAATTGGCTCGAAAAACTGACATAAGATAAAATCGCTCCACCTTCGGTGTCGCGATTTTATCATGTCAGTTTTTCTCGTAAAATTAGTGATTGGCAAAACTGTTTCGTTGCAAAGAGAAATTTATCCGATAAAAAAAAAGCTCTTGTGTTTTTACTGTTGATAAAAGCACTTGTGGTCTTTACACTTTATCCATTTGTTTATCAATTATCTCAGTGCTGGTTACTGCTGGTTACCATAATAAATAGTTTGACATGTTTGCCAACAACTTATTGAATTTCTAAACACTAACAATGAGCCGATTCATTGAATTGTCCTGCCGAATTACACTCGATAAATTTGTGTTGTTCAACTTCTAAACTGTTCCCTTTAGCAATTAGGGCCCCCGCAGACTGCAGACATTTTATCGGCCTATAGTTTGGTCAGCTTCTTAATCAGTATGGAGAGGAATGCATATGCGTACACTACAGCGATTCAGTATCGGCCGATAATGCATTCCTCTCCATACTGATTAAGAAGCCGACCAAACTATCGGCCGATAAAAAGTCTGCAGTCTGCGGGGGCCATGAGACGAGAAAATCTGTCAACCTAAAAACCTAATAGTTGAAAGTTTTTCTCGTCTAATTGCTAGGCAACAGTTCCTCATTAAACAATCAAAATTTACCCGACAATTCAACTCATGTATAAAAAATCGCATATGCCACAGTGCAATTGTCACTTTGACAGCGGCAAAAGTTAGCTGAAACTTTTACAGCGATAAGTCAATTCCAATGTTAAAATGTCATATACCTGGAAATGTTATTGTCACTTTGACATCGATAAAAAAGGTGCATCCTTTTTTATCGCGATAAAAACCTCTCTTCCTCAATTTCTAGTAAGCGGACGTCACTTTTACACAATGACAATGAGTCGAAATTATTGTTGTTGTTAATCCATATTATATTCTGTCGTTAATTTATCTTGCCAAAAAACACTCGAGCTTTTCTTTTATCAGATAAATTTCTCTTCAACTCAAAATTTTATCATGTCAGTTTTTCTCGTGAAATTAGTGATTGGCAAAACTGTTTCGTTGCAAAGAGAAATTTATCCTCTTGTGTTTTTACTGTTGACAATTAACTCATGTATAAAAAATCGCATATATGCCTCAGTGTAATTGTCACTTTGACATTGGCAAATGTCCTGCCTGTCGAACCTAAAAACGCTCCACCTTCGGTGTCGCGTTTTTAATAGTTGACAGTTGTTCTCGTCTAATTGCTAGGAAACAGTTTCTCATTAAACAATCCAAATTTACCCGATTATTTTTTTCACTTGTCAAAATCTGACATTTTGGTGGTTTTAACCAATAGCAATACATTATTTTAGCCAATCATTCGGTATTATACTGATAATTATGCTTCCTCATCGATAAAACCTTGTTTACATCGAAACGTCAAAATTTTACTTTGAATTTGTCATTATTGACAACTAAAAGCGCTTTCAAAAATCCTTTTAAATTGTTGAAAAAAATAATCTTCCCAAATACAACTCGCTCTTCAAATTTTATCACATAATTTTTTATTTTCATCACTCAAACTTGTTTATTTGAGGCAAAAACATTCAAACAAACCGAATTTAGATAAAATCACTCCTCCTAACGGAGTCGTGATTTTATCAAATCGGTTTGTTTTCATATTTTTGCCAAATAAACAAGTTTTCGTGGAAAAGAAAAAATTATCGATAAAATTTGAAGCACTCGTGGTATTACCTTTGATAAAATACAAACCTCTTGTGCAATTATAAGTGATAAATGCACTTGTGGTTTTTTCACTGATGCATTTGTTCATCAATTATCGCAGTGCTGGTTGCCATAATAAGTAGTTTGACATGTTTTTCAACAACTTATTGAATTTCTTAACACTAACAATGAGCCGATTCATTGAATTGTTCTGCCGAATTACACTCGATGTTTGTATTGATATCGGGTAAACTTCTAAACTGTTTCCTTTAGCAATTTGTCTCGAAAAACTGTCAACCTAAAAACGCTCCACCTTCGTTGTCGCGTTTTTAATAGTTGGCAGTTTCTCATTGAACAATCCAAATTCACCCGATAAAATACAAACCTTTTGTGCAATTATAAGTGATAAAATACAAACCTCTCGTGCAATTATAAGTGAAAAATATTATGTGAAAAATGAAGCTAGCCCATATGAGACTTATTGTAATTTGGTGTGAAATTCCTTGCATGTGATTTATATAACATTTATAATATATTCATACGTAATATAACAAGTGATATGATTATCATCGATGATATTTTCGAGTGAAACCGAGCTGCAGATTTAACGAGTCCGAAGTATCGTGAGTCCGAAGGACGAGTTAAATGTGCTGCTTCGGTTTTACGAGATATCATCGATTATTAATCATATCACGAGCTTATATTTAATGCATAGAGAAATATAAATATTGATTTTTTTATTTAATGAGAGAATATAATGAATTTATTATTACAATTACCCCAACGACTAGAACACATTTTTATATTTTCAATATGAACTGTCAATCATAGATAAAAAAATACTTACTGTCAATCACTGTCAATATGAAAAATTAGCCTTAGCAACGAACCAAAATAAGGCCCGTTTCACAAACGACCGATGATCAGGACAGACGGTCGGTACTAGTCATTGGTGGATATGTATCGTTCACATGTACGCGTACAGAGCCACCTATACTTACAAGCCATGTTCCATAAATCTGGCAACAGCGCTCGGTAGTCTTTGATTGAATTGAGAACGTTGAGGTTTCTTATGAAAGGTGTGGTATCAGTTTGTTGTTTTTGGTTCCCGTTTATAGAATTTGTTACATTCGTTGTTTGTTTTTGGAGCTATATTTTTAATTTAAAGGTAAGAAGCCATATGAGAATCTGTACTCTAAGGGGTAACGTTTTCTTTTGAAATGGAGCTGCATTCTACATTTTCACATAACCTAGCTTTCACGGTATAAGTAAACAGCTTTTATAAAAACAATTATTTCAGAAATGCCGAGAAGGTGTTGTGTACCAGGATGCAAGTCCAATTATGATAGCCGCTTAAAACATGGTGAAGCTGTGAGCACATTTGGTTTCCCAAAAGAGGAAAAAGAAAAACGGAGATGGTTACGAGCTATTCCTCGAAAAGACTGGCAGCCTTCAAAATCAACAGCCGTTTGTGAACATCATTTCCATGAGGAAGATATAGTAAGATTCGATATCTCCAAGAACAAGGAAGATGATACGATCAGTTATCCTTTAAAGTGTCCTAAATTGAAAAAACATGCAGTGCCGAAAGTTTTTCAGAATCTCCCTTCTTATTTATCGAAATCAGAGTCGAAACCTCGTACGGACCCACAACAACGGAGAGACAATATTTTTGAACGAAAGTGTGCTGAAATAGAGACATTTTTAGACAGTGACAAAATTTTGTCTTTTAATAACTTTTCTACAGAATTTGTGGAAAAAATACAAAATATATCCTCCTGGAGCTTTAAAAAAAAAGACGATGTGGTATGGTTTTATTTACTGGATATTGACATTGGTAAAGACATAAATGGGGTGAATGTAGTTTCTAGTGTTAGTGTAAATAGTAATTTAGTTGTAAGGGTATTTTTGAGTGAAGTTCAGGTGCCGGAACATGACTTACTGTGGATTTTGCCTTTAGATTCAAAACTTAGCAGATGGTCTCAGCTTGAGAATATTCTGATAAGGTACACCAATGATACTAGTAATAACATTACATTACATGATAGTATTGAGAGAGCCAAACAAAGTTTAGAATACTGTTTAAATTTAGAGGAATGTGCTACATTCGTACATAAAACTACAATAGAACTTGTTTATGATCAATTAAATCTAATCACACTGAAAAGAAGAAGATATTCTCCAGAAACAATAATATTTTCTTTTTTAATGTTCTCACAATCACCAGCATGTTATAACTGTATTCACCAATATTTAATTTTACCGAGTAAAAGATATTTACAATATTTGGCTTCCAGTTTTAATATTTCTCCAGAAAATGATAAAAATACATCACATTATCTGAAATATATTTCTCAACATTTAGTTCCTCGAGAACGTTATGTATCACTATTAGTAGATGAAATTTATGTCAACAGTTCTTTAAGTTTTAAAAGTCAAAACATAGTTGGATTTGCTGATAACAGTAATGAACACTTGGCAAAAACAGTTCAAAGTTTTATGATAACCTCAACATTTGGTAACTTTAGAGAAATTGTCAGATTAACACCTGTTAAATGTATAACTGGTTCTGAATTAAAAGACATGGTTTTAAAAACAATAAAATTCGTTCAACAATGTGGTTTTACAGTTTTAACAGTCATTACTGATGATAACAGAATAAACCAGAAAATGTTTAATGCACTATCTGTTTGTGAGTCAATGAAAAACCCAGTAAATGAAGACTTAATGATATTTTTAACTTATGACTTTGTTCATGTTTTTAAAAATATTCGCAATAATTGGTTGAATTTGAAAAATGATATGAAAACATTTGTATTTCCTGACTTTGAAAATAATGAAATAACATTTGCCTCTTTTCAACACTTGCGAATTTTATACGATGAAGAAAAGATCAGTCTTGTCCGCAAAGCTTTTAAATTAAATAGAAAATCATTGTATCCGACTAATTTTGAAAGACAGAATGTGCTTTTGGTAGACAATATATTTCATGAGACTACAACTGCTGCTTTAAAATGTCAACCAGGTTGTGAGGGCACTGTTAAGTTTTTGCAAATTATAAAAAGATGGTGGGATATTGTGAATACAAAAAATACATTAGGAGCCAAATTAAAACGGAAAGATGAATTGTGTGGTCCTATTGTAGATGTAAATGATAATAAACTTATTTTTCTAAAGCAGTTTATAATTTGGTTAGAAAAGTGGCATTCTCTAGAAGGAGACTTGGTTGGAAAATTAAGTAATGATACTTTTCAAGCGATTTATCGGTGTACCTTAGTTCTAATTAAATTAAGTGTATATTCGTTAACAGAATTATCCATAAATTACATTTTGCCTGGTAAATTGCAAACTGATAACTTAGAAAGAAGATTTGGACAGTACAGAGGTCTTTCAGGTTGTAATTATAATGTCTCTTTTAGGCAAGTGTTAGAATCTGAAAAGAAAATTAGAATTAACAAGTTATTTAATCATATAAAAGACAATAATTTAGCACTAACACTTGATAACATCAATAATATTTCAAATGAAAGTGAACATAATTATTCAAATATTGATGCAGTTGATTGTTCTGATTTTTATTCAGTATTTTCAAAACTTGAATTAGAAGTCAGGGAAATCGATAATCCTGTTCAAGAATATATTTCGGGGTATGCCATACATTCTCTGATGAAATTTTCAAATTGTCCGATGTGTCTACCTATTCTTGTAGAATCGAAAGGTTTGAAATTTAATGATGAATATAATGACCATCTGCAAAGAGGAGGATTATATAAGTCTACTTCTTATGTTAAAACCGTTTTCTTTCACATATGTTGTATTTTTCAAACAATACTTGACAACCCTGATTTAGAAAATAAGTTTTTTAAATGTGACAATCAACATGTTATATTAGTCAATCTCACAGAAATGAGTCTGGAGGCGAGTGACTTTTTTAAAGAATTTGCGGATCAATGTCACTGTGGAGAACACATACATAATATTATTAAAAAAGTGATTTCTACTTTTGCCAATATTTTATTGAATAACTTTACCAAATATTACAATGATGCATATAAAGAGCAAATCAAGGAAGAAAAACTAAGGAAACGTAGACAAACAATGGCAAACAAACAAAATAAAGAGAGAAAATTAAAAACTTTACAAAGTTGATTTTGTCTTAACTCACTGTATTATAATTATGTTTTTTGTTGTTATTAATGAATATATATTTATATTGTGATTTATTGGTGTATTTATTTGGTCCTTCCTATAGACAATATTGGGGAACTCAACAGAAAATATTTCGTAAATCAAATTCAACATTTCCTTAAGAGTACCTATGACAAAGTAACCATCGGCGCAGCGTTGTTCCTAGGAAAAATTTTATGGTAATAGAATACCACAGAAAAACGTAATAGATTGTCAAAAAAGGTAATAGATTGTTCTTCTTCTTTTTATTTGTAAATATATAGAGGATAAAGGGTATTATTTATAGGGTTCAAAATTTTGACACTTCGACTTACAGATTTTTCTTACGTTCAAGGTTCAATACTTTATTGAACTTATTGCACTCATCTGCCAAATCATAATATCACTTCATGTATCATTCATGAAAAGGTAATAGATTGCTATCAAAACGTAATAAGGTAATAGATATGGTTAAAAGGTAATAGATCTATTACGAACGTAATGACAGGAACAACACTGCATCGGCGACGTCTAGAAAACCGGACTACGGTAAGTACATAATACAGCGTTGCCAAGTCTAGGATCATGGCTTGTAAGTATAGGTGGCTCTGACGCGTATCATCGGTCAACCGTTGGAAAACGCGCGGGCATCGGTCTGGCCCGTGGCTTGTGCTGATCATCGGTTGCTAGCCGAGCAATACGATAAACAGAGATATTCACAATGCAAGCGTATCATCAGTGGCCGTTTTGATGCGGTGTTGTTTGTGTCTGATTATTTATTTTCCGAATGGAGTATATATGGATGAATTTTCAAAATACTTTACCTGAGTGCTACACATAATCTTTCCACCGAAGAAATTGAAGCTCTAATACAACTTGAAAATTTTAAATAATTTTTTAACTTTTGTTGCACTTCGTCAAATGAAGAAATTGACATTCTAAAGTACATAAAGAATTTTCGTGGATCTTCTCCTAAATTTGAATACAGGGTGACGAAAACCCCTTTTATTGGTCTTTGTAAACATAAAGGATGAGCCCAAGTCCTCCTGGAGCATCGTTTCTTCTTTTGCCTTTCTTTTAACCTTTATTACACACAACGTGACAACAGCGCGATGCTCTGTACTTCTCAAATACATGTTGACGACTGAAATGTGAAAACAATATTTTCGACCGATGATCGGTGCCGACCGATCATCAGCACCGAAGATCGGTCCTTTGTGAAACGGGCCTAAGGTGATAATTTCTTTTGTTTTTTATCACAATGTATCTAGAGAGATTCTCAATATTGATTGGTGGAAAACATGTCACGTGACTTATGAATTATATTCTCATACGTAATATTATAACAAGTGATATGATTATCATCGATGATATTTTCGAGTGAAACCGAGCTGCAGATTTAACGAGTCCGAAGGACGAGTTAAATGTGCTGCTTCGGTTTTACGAGATATATCTTCGACTATTAATCATATCACGAGCTTATATTTAATGAGAGAATATAATGAATTTATAGAATTATATTATATGAAACGATTAAAACACATTTTTATACTTTCAATATGAACTGTCAATGTGACAAATTACCCTTAGCAACGAACCAAAATAAGGTGATTATTTTTTTCACTTGTCAAAATCTGACATTTTGGTGGTTTTAACCAATAGCAATACATTATTCTAGCCAATCATTCGGTATTATACTGATAATTATGCTTCCTCATCGATAAAACCTTGTTTACATCGAAACGTCAAAATTTTACTTTGAATTTGTCATTATTGACAACTAAAAGCGCTTTCAAAAATCCTTTTAAATTGTTGAAAAAAATAATCTCCCCAAATACAACTCGCTCTTCAAATTTTATCACATAATTTTTTATTTTCATCACTCAAACTTGTTTATTTGAGGCAAAAACATTCAAACAAACCGAATTTAGATAAAATCACTCCTCCTAACGGAGTCGTGATTTTATCAAATCGGTTTGTTTTCATATTTTTGCCAAATAAACAAGTTTTCGTGGAAAAGAAAAAATTATCGATAAAATTTGAAGCACTCGTGGTATTACCTTTGATAATTTCTTTGTTTTTTATCATCGCTGTGATAGACATGTATCTAGGGAGATTAGAGCCGGATCTAGGATTCTAGCGCCTGTGGCAAACTTTCAAAATGCGCCCTTGAAGAAATTCATTTTTCAATAAATACATGTTTTTTATATTCGACATTCACTGATTATATTTCGAAGAACTTTTTTATTCGTTCAAAACTTCGCAGTTTTATGTAGTTTTCCCTACGACTTGAAGAAACTTCATGACGAGAAAATGAAGGATTCAGATGTTGCCAGTCTCGATAACCTGTAGTCCAAATATCTTTTTTTCCAGAAAAGAGCGAGTAGGGAAAGCAAAATAAAGCATCCATCCTCTTACAATAAATAAGCCAGTTCCTGTGCAACCTATCTCCATTTGGCAAAACCTTCATGAACCATTTTTTATCAAAACGTCGATCACCGTCACTCATATAGGATAAAAATTGAGATCATCGCCACATTCAGGTCCCCGTTCAACAAATATTTTGATATTATTTTTCGTTATTTGCCATGTTGTAGGGTCATTGAAATCAACTAGTTCAAGTGGTTTTTCAGTAACTCATCCTGATTCTTCGGAATAATTTTCTTTGTCCTAATCTGAATTGTCTGGAATAGAATGGTTCAGTTCTATTTGTTCGGTACTTTCAGTTGAAGTAGAAGGAATACTTTCTGTAACATGGGCGTCATTCGCGGAATCGGTGGAATTACCGCAGAAGTGGGAGGAGAGTTTATACATATGTCACGCATCATTTTCGGAGATGTTTTACAACTTTTTTTTCATCTCTGAGATATAGAACTGATAGTCAAGAAAAAGGAAATCTCCATTCAAAATGGAACACATTTTGCGCCCCTAGGTCGTTTGCGCCCGTGGCAAATGCCGCCTTCGCCACGCCCTAGGTCCGGCTCTTGATTCTCAATATTGATTGGTGGAAAACATGTCACGTGACATATGAATTATATTCTCATATTAATTTAAAGTATCCTCTATAATTTTTTCAATTTTAATGTATTTCTATACTCTACATTTTACCGAAAATAAAGACTTCATTTGGGAAGAGTGAAAATATAGTTTTGAATTTATACTTTCTAATTTGTTCATGGTCTACGAACCGTTTTACACGTACGAGAATTATTGCGAAATTTACTCTGAAAATTTTCATAAGAATAATTTTTGCTGTTTTACACGTCAAAGAATTATTGCCAAAATTTTCGGAGTAAAAATATTGACATGTTCTATATTTTTTAGAAAGTGTGTGAGAATCGACGCAGAAGCCAAAAATAGAATATAAAATATTTAATTCACTAGTTTATAGTTCAGTGACGATCCGTTATAATTTTTGAGTGAAGATATGGCTAGCGAAGGTTTTGTGTTTTGCTTGCGCCACTAGGTAAAGTAAGAAATATTTTGTCTGGAGTTTTACTAGACGTAGATTTACACTCTGGAACAATCCAATACTTGGAATGTGAAGTTTTTTTGGCTTTATCCATTTTTGAGGCTTTCAAAAACAAATTAAGTCACAAAAACTCAGAGCGCACTACACGATACACGAATAAGAATGGAAACAAGTACGTGTAAATGTGTGACGTCAACAGTAACGTCAAACGCGTTTTGGCGGACTTTCAAATTTTATGATTTTTAAAGTCGTTTTAAATGTAAAGTTGATATTTTTTTGAAAAAATAAGCATACAAGGTGTTAGAAGACCTGATAAAACGTCGATTTCCACCAATAGCAAAATTTATGCCTGTACCCTATTAATAGAATGAATAATCAATCAAATAAACGGTTCCAATACAGCTGATGTTTCAGAAATTGCAATATGTAAACCGTAACCATGACAACTTATCCCAAAAACAATCTCACTGCGCATTCGTATGGCATATATTTTTATGAAATTTTCATGCAGTGGTAAAAATATTATGTGTCAAACAGTCAAGCCGTGAAAACTGAAATGTTTTTAAAATATTATTTTCAGAGTAGATTTCGCAAATTTCGCAATAATCCTACTATACGGTTTTTATCAAGGCCACCTCTAACACAAGGCCGGAAACCTAGATGTGGCAACGTGGCGCGACTTTCAAATAGAGGGCCGATGAAAACGATTGTAGGCCTGAGAAATATGAAATAAATCAGGCTAAAAAACATTTTAAACGAATAAAAATCGAAATATATATGGGTAGACCAAAGAAAATAATACTGCAAAAGGTATTTTATTGATAAGAATATAAAATATGAATAAAATCAGCCTCTACAGCTGACGAGACATCACCTTAAAATAAATATAAATCAACTAAATACTGAATAAATTATGCTCAATTCTTACCTAGATTATCATTTATTCATTCAAATAGTTTTATACTACACCTGACATAGGGTTCATCATTGTCAAATCCAATCAAATATAAATATATACAGTTTGTTTGTTATTGACAGTCACTTAAATGAGCACTCAATTTCTCGCTCAATTTAGATTTAATCTTCACAAAAATTCACTATCACATCACTGTTTAACCATTCTTCTTGTTGTTCCTGTCCTTTTTCTTCCATTCCAGGATTACTTCTTGCAGCTGGATTCTTCTCCACTGGAAGATATTTCAAGAGATGGGGAAATATTTGTGGTATTACATTTTCCTTTAACACAGGTCTTTTCCTTGTAAATGTCTTCAGATCACCATACTTATCCTTGTACACATCAGTGAATGAAATTTGATCTTTGGGGAAATATTTAATACTGAGTTTAATACACACTGAAGTTTGACTTAGTCCCCAATTTGTATGTAGGATCCTTTCTTCAGCTTATCACTGGGTGGAAACTACTGTAATATATCCTTCACTGTTGAAATCTATACAACTTTAGTACTGAACATTTTGCAGACATCTACAACAAAATAAAATATTTAATAGAAGTGTTACTTATTAGTCGAGTTATTAGTTTATGAGTAAATAACTTTATTGGCTTAATTTATATACTTCATGTATGTTTAATGTGGCTTGATGGCTTAACAAGAATCAGAAATTGTGTAATAATATAAAAATTAGATTTGGTTCAAGTCACTTTTAAACAATTTCAATCAGTTTAAGAGAATTCTTAAACATCCTTTATTTGATACAATTACCATGTTATGCCTTAATTGCTTTATATTTTATATGAGTCCACATACTAGAGAGTATGTTTACAAATTATACTGATGCTAAAATCTTTTATTTATATATATTATTAAATATCTTACCTAAAAAACAAACGGATGCAAACAGAAGTCCTATGTTGAAGTTGTCAGTCTGTTAACTGCGAATAACAAGCACCAAGTTCATAAAATCAATTTAAAAAGATTGTACACACTATTACAATCCTCTGATCATCTATTACATATCACGAATTATAAATACAGAGGCACTATAAACGTAAATAAATATTATTTCACGGTCTCGCAATGATGGAAGTCTGACATGATCAGCCCGCTCTACAAAGTTGCCAAATTTCAGCATTCCGGCCTAGTGTTGTAGGAGGCCTTGGTTTTTATATTTAACAAGAGTACTATTTATCTATTACGGAACGCGATTGCTTTCCTGATTTTATCATAAACCTGTAGCTCGAGCACCAACCAACTGTATTCTGTGGCTCGAGTATGTATCGAGCACCGAATACTAATTTCGATGGTGTCAAATCTGATTTAGCATACTATTTCTTTTAATTACTAAACATTAGAACTTTGCGCTCTTTATTCCCTAATAAATATAACTGAGTTCAAAATAATTGTTATTTGTGGAACATAACAATAATTAATTATTTTAATTAATATGTTTCACCCCAATTTCACCCACTCCAAACCAAATAGCAATGATAATCTTTCGATTCTAATAAATCGAAATCTCATCGACAGCAAAATTCTTCAGCTCATGTGTCAACACAGTCAACACACTTTCTCTACAGACACCTGTTGGATTACTAAAATAAAATAATTGAATTAGTTAGTTAGTGGCTTATAGTTGTTTTTGTGAGCTAAATAAAGTGATCGTTTAAAAGACATATTACAAAAATACATAGTTGATGAACTGTGGCTTAATGATAATTGTGTATTTTCTCCACTTTATCAACGGACCGTTTTAGGTGAACTAAGTACTAATTTTCGTGTTAAACAGAAAATTGGGTATAGTCAAAATAATCGTTAGGTAAGAGAAATTTTAATTATCAACCATGAATTCACAACAGACTACTATTGTAATATACTATTATTATTAACTTTTAAAAGCAAATGCAATAAAAACATAATAGGCGCGGCAATTTCTCATTTGTTTTTTACAACATGGACAAGCAGATGACGTGAACATTGAACAATAAAGAAAAATATTTAAACTATGAGTAATCTCTTGCAGATTTTAACAAAATTTTTCATTTTGAGAAAACAGTTATACCTACATAGGTATGGCGCCGAATTTTCTGTAGACGGTACCTACTTACCCAATACAAAAAACGAGACCTTATTCAAATGTAATATTTGTATAATGCATTATTATATATTATAATGTATTATTACAGAAAAAGTTGTTTTACCTGTCGCTTGAGGGCTTTAGGGCACTTTATTGGGCGAACGCATCCTTTATCTATGGCACTACTGCTTATATTGAGTTAACGGTTGTTTATATTATAATGTCCACGTTACGGGTTGTCATGGTGACGCGGGGAAAATTGAATGAACCTAACATTAATCAATCAAGAACATGTTAGTAAAAAAAAATTAACATTAACTTTTATTGTTTATATAAATCTGTATACATTTTTTCAACACTGTTTCCCTTGAATCTTTTTCCTACCCTTCTTGATAATGGCAGCAATTTTTGGGTATGTGCTAATCAGTGAGAGCTAGAGGAAAGATATCTTGTCCTATACCTTTCATATTATACCTGACTTGGCTGATGAGTAGTGGGGCTAAATCAACCCCTAAATTTTTAAATATATTTTTTTTGCCAAAAGTAGGTATGTTTTAGAGTCGAGACAAACTAAATTACTCGAGTTTTCAACCTTGCCAGAACCTTGCAAAAATATTTTAGAAAAAAAAGTACTTATTTAAGGCATATTGAAATAAATTTTTCCTACGACCACATAGGAAAGTGACATATATCGCACTGACTAGTTCTATGGAAAGTGACCTTTATTCATACGCGTACGGAAAAAAATCTTATCCGTACGTGTGCGGATAAAAAAGCTGTCAAATTGAATGTTGAAATGCTAGTCTTTTTACTCCGCAAATTAATATGTATATGTGAAATGCTTATTTCCTAAGTTGATTTGTTCATATAATAATATAATATAATTTATTTATTCCATTTAAAATTAAAAAAAAATTAAAAAAAAAATACCGAGTCCGGACTCGAACCACCCTACTGTTTGTCAAAAAATGATGCTACGGATGCCTAGACTGCTCTGCCAACCCACTGTTGTATCTCATGGTTCTTGTCCAAGATACTAATATGCGCTGAGGAAATATACACACACAAAATAAAAAGTGTTTATATCACAATTTATTGGACTTTCATGTTATTGAAACAATAAATATCCGTTTTCAATTATTTGAACAATGAATCCTTAAAATAGCTAGTTAATACTTTCAATCTCCTACAGGTAGGCAACAAGTTAAGTGTGGTGCTATTAATAATTTTACTTTTAATTTTCACAGCAAATAAATAACTAATTTTGAACCGCAATATTTATGTAAAACTATTTCCGATGTTCTGTTTGTTGTAAGTTGTTGAAATAAATGTTCGTAATATTTTATATTTTGTGTACCAATATTAATTCTAACTTTTTTATAAAGGTACTTTTTTCCATTGCATAAAAATCACAATTTTCTGGGCCACTTTCAAAGGTAAGTAATCAAAACCATATAAAGTATTTACAAATACACATATGTAAAACCTCTCACATCTACATAAAAACGCAAGATTATACATGCCTAATTCGGTAAAAGTATATCGCGTGGTCGTAGGAAAAATAGTGTACATAACTTGTGCGAAAGTGATTTTTCACACTCGTGGGATTGTCTCACTCGGCTGCGCTCGTGAGACAATACTTCCCACTCGTGTGAAAAATGTCACTTTCCGCACACGTTACGTAATATACTATTACCAGGGCCATAAAAATTATTTAAAAAATAATTCTTTTTATAAAAAAATTATAGCAGAATCTAATAAATTTATTGATTTTTGAGTCATTTAGTAAACTACAACCATACAAATACATTTGAATATTCAAATGTCAGTATACTCCCCAAAAACTCTACAAATTTACTTTCCGCACTAGTGCGGAAAAGTGACTCTTTCCGTACGCTTTTTAGTGCGGAAAAGTGGATCTTTCCGCATGCTAGTAGAAAAAAGGTTTATGTGCTTGTGTTGGTTTATGCGTGCTCAATTGATATATTCTCGTATATTTTTTTCTTGCTATTTCTAAAAAATATTGGTCTTAATCAACACCTATTCAAGCTTGTAGTAATATTTTTGCTGCTGCATCCAAAATGTGAAAAATTTTGTGACAGCTTCTCAACTGAAAATGTGTACTGTAAATTTAATGGACAAGGCGATTCATAAATATTGGGACATACTTAGGCTAAGGGTAGATTGTTTGGACCAAATATAATTAGTTTTTGCTAATAATTTCAATGTATATTTATTGATTGTTATCAAAATCGGCACAGAGGCATAATTTTATAAAGGCTATATTTTACAAGAACATTTTTGCGGGTGCTCTGAAGCCAGAAGGATTGTTATATTCAGGCAGAAGGCAATTGGGCGAAACCGGGTCATTTCACAATAAATATCAAGGTGGCCGTCCGAAACAAATTTAACCTTATCAAGAAGATGAAATTTTGGTTCGAATAGATGAAAATCCTACAGTAAGTTCACGTCCTTTGTACTTAGCAACAGGAGTAAGTCAGTCGTCTATTATTAGAAATAAAAAAAGAAAAGTTCCACCCTTATCTATCACTTCACTCCTGTTCAAAATTTGCTTCCAAGAGATCTACGACGGTTACAGCTCTGCCAACGTATTCTCAACAAGCATAATGATTACCGAAATTTTGTTAAGAATATTATGTTCACCGATGAAGAGACTTTTACCAGGCGAGAGGTTCGCCTAGTATAATGTGACAAATTTAAAAACAAAATATTAGGCATCACAGCGATTCGAACTCGTGATCCCCCGTTCACTAGAGAGGCGCCTTATGCGACTAGATCACGGTGGCGCCACTATCAATATCCGAGTCAATATCGAATAAAAAATATTTGAAAACGTAATTTTCAAATATAATTTTTTTCTATTTTTAGTATTTGTTGTTATAGCGTCAGCAGAAATACATCATTTTTGAACATTTCAATATTTTATACGGCTCATGAGTTACAGCCTGGTGACAGACAGACGGACAGTGAAGTCTTAGTAATAGGGTTCGTTTCATAAATTAATTATTGATTCTTGTTAATATAATTTTTTGTGAAATTAAAAATTTTAGTTTTCCAGCAATGTTTTCTTCATTGGTCTCGTTACTTTGGAATAGTTGCCTCATTATCTTAATTCTCTTGAATTTCATAAATATTACTCTTCCACCACAGGGGAGTTCCAACTTCCAGGCTCTTTTACCAATCTGCGAAACGAGTGCCCTATAAAGAGCTGAGGATTTTGAATAATTAAGCTCCAATTATATAAATGCTTTGCTTCACACATTTACATAGGCATCACAAGGCACTAAAACTCTAGTACTGGTGCTTTCAAAATTATCCACAGTCAGCTTAACAAGCTCGTCACGTCTACTGGTGCCAAAAATTTCACACATTAATACAATCTTTTCAAGCAACCACATAACCTAACCAACCCCAATCTTCTGCTTCCAACAAAAAAATGTTTGTTTTGCTAAGGTCTGTATCCATCAGATTTTCGTATCAGGAACAAAAATAATTTTCCAAATCTGATTTTATTTTACAAAAAAATTGTAGGTAATATTAATCCCTATAAGATGACGTAATCGATGACGAAATGTATTATTAAAAAAATATCCCTTTATACCTATTTGAAAAGTTGAAATAATTTGCAAAATGTTTTTTTAAGCGACAAACATAAGTAGAATAACAATTACGACTTTCTAGTACATGAAAATATAGTAGTCCGGCACATGAAAACGTTAAGTTTTCATATTTTTAAAATTCAAAATGGCGCTCAATTGTCTGTTGTCAATTTTGTATCTTTCCCTAGAATTCTGGAAAATACTTTTTGGAGATCAATAACTTGGACACTTTAAATGAAACACCCTAAATGAAACACCCTGTATGTTTTTGTACTGTCGGATAGGCTGGAACTTTCACTTTTCAAAAATATATGTTTTTATAGGAATTTGAGGTGTTCTTAAGAAGCAGATTATCTTTATTATTAAAAGATAGACTGCAATTTGTTGACTACCGCAATTCCGTACATTTTTGTCAATCTACTTCAAATGTCAACATCTGCGGAAACGATTAACTTTGGCTACCGTAGCGATATTAGTATTCCTCGTATGAATTTCAATTAAACTGCGTGTTTAATAAGTGTATGCTCAAATAGTTTATGTATTTTCAGTAGGTATTTCATTATTAAAGCTTAATAATTATCATAGGCTGATAAACAACATTACTCCCCACTTTCAATCCCCCTAAACTGTAGTTTTTAGGGGAGATGAATTTACATTTAGATAGATTTTAAGCCACTTATTTGGTCAACGTTATACGTTATCGGTTATTCTGCTCATGCGCAGTAGTAAAAAAAATAACCGATCACCTTAATAAGCGATAACGTACTCCGTTCATCTTCTCTACGTCTAATTATATTTTCACTTATAATTGCACAAGAGGTTTGTATTTTATCGGGTAAATTTGGATTGTTTAATGAGAAACTGTTTCCTAGCAATTAGACGAGAACAACTGTCAACTATTAAAAACGCGACACCGAAGGTGGAGCGTTTTTAGGTTGACAGTTTTTCGAGTCTAATTGCTAAAGGAAACAGTTTAGAAGTTGAACAACACAAATTTACCCGATATCAATACAAACATCGAGTGTAATTCGGCAGGACAATTCAATGAATCGGCTCATTGTTAGTGTTTAGAAATTCAATAAGTTGTTGACAAACATGTCAAATTATTTATCATGGTAACAAATGCATAAGTGAAAAAACCACAAGTGCATTTATCGCTGAAAAAGTTAAAGCTAACTTTTGCCGGTGTCAAAGTGACAATTACACTGAGGCATATGCGATTTTTTATACATGAGTTGAATTGTCTATATTATCCACAATTAATGTCATGGATTAAGCTGGATTTATAAACTTGGCGTTGGCGTTCGCGATGGCGTCCGCCGTCGGCAGTTCGTAGCAACGACATGGCCATTTATAAACTTGCCGTTGGCCGTTACGAAAACTATCATAACCTCAATTTAATGTGTCACTTCACTCCTGTTCAAAATTTGCTTCCAAGAGATCTACGACGGTTACAGCTCTGCCAACGTATTCTCAACAAGCATAATGATTACCGAAATTTTGTTAAGAATATTATGTTCACCGATGAAGAGACTTTTACCAGGCGAGAGGTTCGCCTAGTATAATGTGACAAATTTAAAAACAAAATATTAGGCATCACAGCGATTCGAACTCGTGATCCCCCGTTCACTAGAGAGGCGCCTTATGCGACTAGATCACGGTGGCGCCACTATCAATATCCGAGTCAATATCGAATAAAAAATATTTGAAAACGTAATTTTCAAATATAATTTTTTTCTATTTTTAGTATTTGTTGTTATAGCGTCAGCAGAAATACATCATTTTTGAACATTTCAATATTTTATACGGCTCATGAGTTACAGCCTGGTGACAGACAGACGGACAGTGAAGTCTTAGTAATAGGGTTCGTTTCATAAATTAATTATTGATTCTTGTTAATATAATTTTTTGTGAAATTAAAAATTTTAGTTTTCCAGCAATGTTTTCTTCATTGGTCTCGTTACTTTGGAATAGTTGCCTCATTATCTTAATTCTCTTGAATTTCATAAATATTACTTTTCCACCACAGGGGAGTTCCAACTTCCAGGCTCTTTTACCAATCTGCGAAACGAGTGCCCTATAAAGAGCTGAGGATTTTGAATAATTAAGCTCCAATTGTATAAATGCTTTGCTTTACACATTTACATAGGCATCACAAGGCACTAAAACTCTAGTACTGGTGCTTTCAAAATTATCCACAGTCAGCTTAACAAGCTCGTCACGTCTACTGGTGCCAAAAATTTCACACATTAATACAATCTTTTCAAGCAACCACATAACCTAACCTACCCCAATCTTCTGCTTCCAACAAAAAAATTTTTGTTTTGCTAAGGTCTGTATCCATCAGATTTTCGTATCAGGAACAAAAATAATTTTCCAAATCTGATTTTATTTTACAAAAAAATTGTAGGTAATATTAATCCCTATAAGATGACGTAATCGATGACGAAATGTATTATTAAAAAAATATCCCTTTATATTTGAAAAGTTGAAATAATTTGCAAAATGTTTTTTTAAGCGACAAACATAAGTAGAATAACAATTACGACTTTCTAGTACATGAAAATATAGTAGTCCGGTACATGAAAACGTTAAGTTTTCATATTTTTAAAATTCAAAATGGCGCTCAATTGTCTGTTGTCAATTTTGTATCTTTCCCTAGAATTCTGGAAAATACTTTTTGGAGATCAATAACTTGGACACTTTAAATGAAACACCCTAAATGAAACACCCTGTATGTTTTTGTACTGTCGGATAGGCTGGAACTTTCACTTTTCAAAAATATATGTTTTTATAGGAATTTGAGGTGTTCTTAAGAAGCAGATTATCTTTATTATTAAAAGATAGACTGCAATTTGTTGACTACCGCAATTCCGTACATTTTTGTCAATCTACTTCAAATGTCAACATCTGCGGAAACGATTAACTTTGGCTACCGTAGCGATATTAGTATTCCTCGTATGAATTTCAATTAAACTGCGTGTTTAATAAGTGTATGCTCAAATAGTTTATGTATTTTCAGTAGGTATTTCATTATTAAAGCTTAATAATTATCATAGGCTGATAAACAACATTACTCCCCACTTTCAATCCCCCTAAACTGTAGTTTTTAGGGGAGATGAATTTACATTTAGATAGATTTTAAGCCACTTATTTGGTCAACGTTATACGTTATCGGTTATTCTGCTCATGCGCAGTAGTAAAAAAATAACCGATCACCTTAATAAGCGATAACGTACTCCGTTCATCTTCTCTACGTCTAATTATATTTTCTATATTATCCACAATTAATGTCATGGATTAAGCTGGATTTATAAACTTGGCGTTGGCGTTCGCGATGGCGTCCGCCGTCGGCAGTTCGTAGCAACGACATGGCCATTTATAAACTTGCCGTTGGCCGTTACGAAAACTATCATAACCTCAATTTAATGTGTCACTTCACTCCTGTTCAAAATTTGCTTCCAAGAGATCTACGACGGTTACAGCTCTGCCAACGTATTCTCAACAAGCATAATGATTACCGAAATTTTGTTAAAAATATTATGTTCACCGATGAAGAGACTTTTACCAGGCGAGAGGTTCGCCTAGTATAATGTGACAAATTTAAAAACAAAATATTAGGCATCACAGCGATTCGAACTCGTGATCCCCCGTTCACTAGAGAGGCGCCTTATGCGACTAGATCACGGTGGCGCCACTATCAATATCCGAGTCAATATCGAATAAAAAATATTTGAAAACGTAATTTTCAAATATAATTTTTTTCTATTTTTAGTATTTGTTGTTATAGCGTCAGCAGAAATACATCATTTTTGAACATTTCAATATTTTATACGGCTCATGAGTTACAGCCTGGTGACAGACAGACGGACAGCGAAGTCTTAGTAATAGGGTTCGTTTCATAAATTAATTATTGATTCTTGTTAATATAATTTTTTGTGAAATTAAAAATTTTAGTTTTCCAGCAATGTTTTCTTCATTGGTCTCGTTACTTTGGAATAGTTGCCTCATTATCTTAATTCTCTTGAATTTCATAAATATTACTCTTCCACCACAGGGGAGTTCCAACTTCCAGGCTCTTTTACCAATCTGCGAAACGAGTGCCCTATAAAGAGCTGAGGATTTTGAATAATTAAGCTCCAATTGTATAAATGCTTTGCTTTACACATTTACATAGGCATCACAAGGCACTAAAACTCTAGTACTGGTGCTTTCAAAATTATCCACAGTCAGCTTAACAAGCTCGTCACGTCTACTGGTGCCAAAAATTTCACACATTAATACAATCTTTTCAAGCAACCACATAACCTAACCTACCCCAATCTTCTGCTTCCAACAAAAAAATTTTTGTTTTGCTAAGGTCTGTATCCATCAGATTTTCGTATCAGGAACAAAAATAATTTTCCAAATCTGATTTTATTTTACAAAAAAATTGTAGGTAATATTAATCCCTATAAGATGACGTAATCGATGACGAAATGTATTATTAAAAAAATATCCCTTTATATTTGAAAAGTTGAAATAATTTGCAAAATGTTTTTTTAAGCGACAAACATAAGTAGAATAACAATTACGACTTTCTAGTACATGAAAATATAGTAGTCCGGCACATGAAAACGTTAAGTTTTCATATTTTTAAAATTCAAAATGGCGCTCAATTGTCTGTTGTCAATTTTGTATCTTTCCCTAGAATTCTGGAAAATACTTTTTGGAGATCAATAACTTGGACACTTTAAATGAAACACCCTAAATGAAACACCCTGTATGTTTTTGTACTGTCGGATGGCTGGAACTTTCACTTTTCAAAAATATATGTTTTTATAGGAATTTGAGGTGTTCTTAAGAAGCAGATTATCTTTATTATTAAAAGATAGACTGCAATTTGTTGACTACCGCAATTCCGTACATTTTTGTCAATCTACTTCAAATGTCAACATCTGCGGAAACGATTAACTTTGGCTACCGTAGCGATATTAGTATTCCTCGTATGAATTTCAATTAAACTGCGTGTTTAATAAGTGTATGCTCTAATAGTTTATGTATTTTCAGTAGGTATTTCATTATTAAAGCTTAATAATTATCATAGGCTGATAAACAACATTACTCCCCACTTTCAATCCCCCTAAACTGTAGTTTTTAGGGGAGATGAATTTACATTTAGATAGATTTTAAGCCACTTATTTGGTCAACGTTATACGTTCTGCTCATGCGCAGTAGTAAAAAAATAACCGATCACCTTAATAAGCGATAACGTACTCCGTTCATCTTCTCTACGTCTAATTATATTTTCTATATTATCCACAATTAATGTCATGGATTAAGCTGGATTTATAAACTTGGCGTGGGCGTTCGCGATGGCGTCCGCCGTCGGCAGTTCGTAGCAACGACATGGCCATTTATAAACTTGCCGTTGGCCGTTACGAAAACTATCATAACCTCAATTTAATGTGTCATGTACATATAAAACTAACAAACTACTTGTTCAAACAAACACAATCAAATGCCAATAAAAGGCATTTCACATATGACGTACACCAGGTGACAGCTAAAAATTGTTTTGATTGGCTCTTCAGACTTGCTACGAACGGCCGACGGCGAAACTTAAAGTTCATTTAAGTCGAACGGCAGCCAACGGCGGACGGCAACGCCAACGGTAGATATAAATGATCTTACGGGTTTCTGTACTTTTAATTAGGGTAAATACTTTATAGCTGAGTACACATGACTCGAAAGTCAAGAAAACATATTCGTATTCTGTGTAAAAATAATTTATTAAATCGCAGAAAGCCGAAAGCGCTCTGCGATTTAATAAATTATTTTTACACAGAATACGAATATGTTTTCTTGACTTTTAATTAGGGACGCTAGCGCGAACGCCAACTCCAACGGCGAACGCCAAGTTTATAAATCCAGCTTTAATGTGTAATAATCAAATTGAACAAATAGAAAATTTGACGTTAGTAACACCAAAAAAATAACGTTTAACGTATAACGTCGTTCACAGGTTATGGCTTCAAAAACTAAAATAATTAAAAATGACATGCGCTATTTTAGAAAGACTGCGCTTGCTCGGTTTAACGTTTAGCGTTAACGTATGTCAACATTTTATGTGGCTTAAAATCTCTCTAATAATAATCAATATCAATACCCACTTTAATTTTTGCTTTGTGTCATCAAGGAGGTCACCAAACTCCGCCAACTTAAATGCCATACCATTATGGATTGCTATACTGTCCGAAACGTGTAATTTTTGGCACTGTTTACGTTTAAATTTGACAATATCGAAAAATTTTATCAAAAAACACGCTTTAATTTGGTACTCGAACTAAAAATTCTTGATTTAAGAATAAAATGATTGATGAGAAAATAAATGTTATTATGGTAATAGCGTAGGGTACTCATTTATTACGTAATATTCTTCGTAAACACCTTTCACTACTATTCTGCTGGCGCGAGATTTCACGTGTACTAACATGCGAGCAAGCATCATGTTGAATGAATTATTCTCGTTCGTTTCTTTTTTCATACGCTCCTGAACATGTACGATTAAAACGATCTACTAACGTTTATATAGTATATTACGTAACGAGTGCGGAAAGTGACATTTTTCACACGAGTGGGAAGTATTGTCTCACAAGAGAACAAGCCGAGTGAGACAATCCAACGAGTGTGAAAAATCAATTTCGCACAAGTACACTATTTTTAATACTAGCACGCGATATACTTTTACCGAATCAGGCATGTACAATCGTGCGTTTTTATGTAGATGTGAGAGGTTTTACATATGTGTATTTGTAATTACAGTTATTATAGTTTTGATTACTTACCTTTAAAATGGGTAGTAATAAAAAAACATTAAGGGCGAGTTGTATCAAACGCCTAAACTCGGTTTAATGTTGACTGATGTTTAGACTGATGTAATTGTTGATTATAAATACATCAATCAAACACAGTCTAAACATCAGTTATCATTAAACCGAGTTTAGGTGTTTGATACAACTCGCCCTAATAGTTATTTGTTCAACTAGGCAGTCAATCTACTTTGCTGCCGAGTTGAACATATAATTTTTTCTCCGATTGTTCATAATTATATAGGAGGATATTGTATGTGCAAATTATTACAATTCCCACAATCTCTTTATTTTTTCTGTAGTGTTCAATTAAAATAAAATTTGATAGAAATCGTAGTTGTTGGAATGGTTGGTTGATATGGAAATGTCCATAATAATGTTACGCGAGTGTCCCAGTGAAATTCCCGCATGAGACGACTATGATTACCTGCCCTGCGTCCCCTCAGCCCTGCGTCCCATCAAGCTAAGTAACCGATAACATTCCAGAGATTTCGACGATGATCGAGACTACGGGCCGACGAGAACAGTCCAGAAACTCGTCGCTAGAGCGACGAGAGAACATCGAGAATATTCCAGAGACCTACATTTCGGATATAAATAGCATCGCCGCACAAGGAGAAGAACAGTAAAAAGTTAACAGTGAACAGTCAACAATAATCAGATAGTTGAGACGTAGTCGCATAGATGGACACTGTAGTGCTTATACTAAAGACAAACCGATCAATAAAGTGTTAATCAATGACGTTCATATAAATTAGTGTAGTTAGTTAGTTAAGTGTTTAATATAAATTAGTAAATTAAGGACCGTACATATAAATTTGTAAATATAAGTTAATTAGTTGTAAATATAAATTAAAATAAACGTTACAATAATTATAGTTTGACAATTCATGAAATTTCTGACAGATGTGCGAAAAAATATTGGTATATTTAAATTATTATACAATGGACAGTGTAGTAATTTTATCATCAATGTTAATAACAACTAAACATATGTTTTTAAATTCTTGTTAAAAGTGTTATAAATATTTACGTCAAATGTTTTATTCCATTTGAATATCATCACTTTGCTGCCTAGGCAGGAAAAGTAATACTTTGCTGATTGATATGTGTCAGCAAAATATTACTTTTCCTGTCTAGGCAGCAAAGTGATTACTTTGCTACCTGTGATTATATATTTCCATAGCAACCAACCAAAATAAAGAGATTGTGGGAATTGTAATAATTTGCAAATACAATATCCTCATTATGAACAATCGGAAAAAAAATTATATGTTCAACTCGGTAGCAAAGTAGATTGACTGCCTTAGCTGGGATTCCTAGCCTCGCTACGCTCGGCTATGAATTCAGCTTCGGCAGTCAATCTACTACTTTGCTGCCTAGTTAAACAAATAACTATTATCAAAAAAGACATGTAGCTTGTAAAACGTATAGGTACTGGAAAAAGCTTAAAACTAACACTAACTTTTAAATATACAACTATCTAATTCTAAAAATAAGTCAATACTTTTCTCAATAACTGAAACTTACTGAGTGAACAGTTTACAACAAGTATCAAATGATCGAAGCATTTCGACATAGGACATTTTATCCCCTACCATCTCACGTCTGTAAGATTAAAGTTAACATTAATAAGTTATCTTCTGTATGTTCGTTGCAGTAGGTATAATCTTAAAATTTAAAAGCAAGTAAGTTGGGTTAATCTGCCACAACAAAAATTATAACGAATGTTGAAATTATTCGAATTTAGTATACCCTCGAGTATACCTATTTCAGTCATAGTGGAATTTTCTATTTAATAAGAGTTCAACCATATTAACACTTATGATATTATGTAGTCTGGAACTCGGCCTGGAAGGTCTAAAATACATAAACATAAATCTGGCAATGCCTGCTTGTAATCTGAATTTTTCAAGTAGGAATCTCCAATAAAAATGTAAAATAATATGCGGTTCAATTCGACACTTTGGAAACATCATATCCTCTTGTATGTGTTTATTACTACCTATACAAAAAAATTCAGCCTGCAGAAATGATAACACACGAAATGGTCATTTTCGGTCTATATTTCTCGGTCTATTTTACAGTTGTTCTAGATTCCAGGTTTTAAAAATAATGACCCTCGTAATGACCTAAATAACAATATTGGACATTGATATGTTGATAACGTTTCAACTCAACAAGTAAATTGATACAAGTAGATTTAACAACGGATTGAGCATTCTTAATTATTTACTGTAAGATGAGACGTGCTTTTATGTAGGAAATGTTAACCATTGTTTATAAATATATCCCCGATTACGGACGTGTTAAACATCATTTACAAGTTAATGAGAATGTTCAGAATGGTTTCTATCGTTGACAAGATAAGAGTTGCTCACAGTTTCGTCGGCATACGTTATTACTGGCCGTATTTCGAATTTGTAAATTTAATTTTGTTTTTTTACTGCATGGGCACTTGGTAGTTTCTAATTTTTCCAATGTACTTTATTTCCGTCCATTATTTTTGTGTTTATCTCCGCACTTCTGTTGCTTTCTGCTCTTTTCTGTTTTGATTAAATTCAGTGTATGTTTTGGTATTCATGACAGGTTCTTCTAGAGATACAGTTAATTACATATAAACCTTTATTTATTTGAATATTAAAAAAATATGCCCGGATACACGGAAAAACATCGGCATTTTGTAAGTTCACATGTATTTTCAGTTAGAAAAACCGAGCTATTAATTTCATAGCCCCTTCGAAATTGGGTGAATATGATCCTGAGGATTTTATTAATCAAATTTAAGGTTGTGTATATCATAGATAAAAAAATACTTAGTGTATACCTATGTCAAAATAGCAAATAAAATAAATGACATACCAAAGACCCGGATAAGTACTACACTTTGAGAACACTCGTCAAATATAAAAAGTACACCGTACGACTTTTTACTGAAATAACTAGAATACCTCAAGAAGAACATTCCGGGAATACAAAAACAGATGTATAAATGTACTTAAACCATACTTAAACCTCATAATAATCAGATTATTCTATTACTTTAGAGATGAACAATACAATTAATAATTTACTAATAAATATACAGGGTGCGGCATTAGTTCGAGGAAGTCCTTGTTTCGAGAGATGCGGGAAAACATCATTTAGATAAAAATCAAGCCATATATAGGACCATATTTTGAAAATATTTTCCAATATACAGTGGCGGTATTGGCGGAATTAACCTATCTTTTTTTAAATGAAAAACCCTATATTTCCACATTTTTCATTACCCCAATTTTTTTCCCTCTGTGATATGTATGTATTGCTATATTTTACGAGGTAATTTAAATAGTAGTTTGTGCAACTAGTGTGGATATGGACAATCCACACGAGTCGAACAGTATATTTTTTCTACGACCCACTTGAAAAATCTAGAAAATAAAAATTTTAATAAACTGTAATCTCGACTGTAATATAACTTCAATCTCAAAATTTTCAACAATTTTCATAATTTTACCAATCAATATCAAGCGGAATAATTATTTAAAAATAAAATTAAAAAAAAAATTTCACCATTGGGAATCGAACCCTGTACCTAGCGCGTAAAAACCTAATATGCTAACAACTCGACCACCTAGGAATGTTTATGTTTATATCTATAACGTCACATGAATTACAAAATTTTATAAAAGCTGACGTCTATCAAAAGTCCTCTTAAATACCCATTTTATTCTGTTTTCAGTATTTGTTGTTAATTTATACGGATTATTTTATTTATGTTTATTATTGTTAATAAATATTCTTGATCCAGTGCTTCTAGGGTAGCCTTTTTTTCTCGCTTTTTTTCGATAAGTTATTTTGACGTTTCTTTGAAATTCAAAGAAGGGGAGTTGACGAATACTAAACGCGAATGCTGATTGGTGGATTTCATATACGTTCTAGGATGTATATGAATATATACGTTCAGTTAACCGGTATGGCCTACATTTCCATTCTGTAAACTGTGCAAAAAATGGATAATATACATGTGGATGTAGAAAATAGTTATTTATGCAACAAGTGCAAAAAGTGAGTGTTTTTTGCACGCGACGTGAAATTGTCCAACGAGGTCTTTAGGCCGAGTTGGACAACACGTCGAGTGCAAAAAACACGTTTTGCAAGAGTTGCATACAATATTTTTTCTAAATTCATGCAAAAACTGGAAAATTACAATATAAATATGTCAAAAACCTAATCTAACCTAATAAAACTCAACCCGTTCTTCTTTTTTGTATCTTTATGGCCTCCACCTTGTCAGTACTCAATCATAGCTGGTTTTCGCCTTGACCATTTAAATTTTAAATAATTAAAGATTTTTGAAATGATTGTAACTCGTTGAGACTAAGTAGTAAGATAACATCTATTATTGTTGTATTAAAGCAGGATCAGGTACTTGCTATGGATTTTTATTCAATTTAAATGTTTATGTTTGTCATTAATCATCACAAAACTGACACAAGAATGACAGATGAGTGCAATAAAATATTTTTTCTACTCCTGTTTTATAATATACTTATTAAAAGACTAAAATCTGTATCATAATGAAATTCATTATGATACAGATTTTCATTATGATACAGATTTTTAAGCCAATAGGAATGCGACATTCGCACAATATTTAGTATATAGCCATGGATACCTGGTTGACATTTCTGAAATTAATAAAATTAGGTCTGTGGCCTGCAATAAAAGTGTAGCACTGAGCTATACGATTTTATTTATTTTAATTATGTTTTAATGCTTCTTACAGTTAACAAATGCAATATACATAGATATTCCCAAATTTCGTAATTTATACGTATTTTTTCACAGATAGACCTGAATTCTTCAAAATTATATAGCTCAGTGCTACACTTTTATTGCAGGCGAACAAACATATTAAGTGACACTTAATTTGATAACTGTCACATAATTTTGATTTTCAAAATAACTATATTTAAAATTGATTTAACTAATAATTATTGATTAAATAATATTTATTAACCGGAGTAGAAAAAATATTGTATGCCACTTTCATGTAATGGCCATTAATACACTCGCATATTATATACGAAACTCGCCTGCGGCTCGTTTCGTATCCTACAATATGCTCGTGTCTTAATGGCTATAATTACATGTTCGTTGCATAATAGTATTTTATGCAACGAACATGTAATGATAGCCATTAAGACACGAGCATATTGTAGGATACGAAACGAGCCGCAGGCGAGTTTCGTATATAATATGCGAGTGTATTAATGGCCATTACATGAAAGTTTCATACAATAATTTTTCTACTCCGATTAATAAAAATTATTAAATCAATAATTATTTAGTTTAATTGTTACTTTTGAAAATTAAAATTATTTGACAGCTATCAAATTAAGTGTCACTTCATAGGTCTGTTCGCCTGCAATAAAAGTGTAGCACTGAGCTATATAATTTTGAAAAATTCAGGTCTATCTGTGAAAAAATACGTGTAAAATTACTAAATTTGGGAATATCTATGTATATTGCATTTGTATACTGCAAAAAGCATTAAAACATAATTAAAATGAATAAATTCGTATAGCTCAGTGCTACACTTTTATTGCATGGCCACAGACCTAATATAATTAATTTCAGAAATGTCAACCAGGTATCCATGGCTATATTAAATATTGTGCGAATGTCGCATTCCTATTGGTTTAAAAATCTGTATCATAATGAAAATCTGTATCATAATGAATTTCATTATGATACAGATTTTAGTCTTTTAATAAGTATATTATAAAACGGGAGTAGAAAAAATACTATTATTGCACTAGTGCAATAAAGTACCACTTTTTCCATTAAATGTGGTGCACAAAAGTGTTGTTTTTTGCATGAATGTAGAAAAAAAAAATATAAGCACTTCATTTATTAATTTCCCAGTACCTACATTGTAATAATTTGATATCAATAAATATTTACAACTAAATAATTTTCGATATAGTTTACTGTTGTCCAAAATTATTAACATATTCGTTATTTATATACAGGTATCGTCATAAATCGGAATGACCTTTCACTTGGTTTTCCCTAAATTTCCTAAATGGAATACCCTATATTTTAGTATAGTGATGACATCATGGTGTGGCACTTTATTATACCTTAAGCATTCCTTATACTTGATTGTCTTAGTTTGTGAGTAATTGCTGATACTTTCAGCCAAATATTACTTGAAACAAATAAAGTAGGTGAAATTTGATTAGTTTTACGCTGAAAATATTTAACAAAAGTACTTTTCCAAAGAAAACTACAAAATAATCATAAATCATAAATTACCTTGACAGTTGATGTTACTAGAAAATAATAATTGTGCTTATATTTTTTAAATTACCTCGTATAACACATTGCGTTACCTCATATCGCAGAAACAAAAAATTTAAGGGAATAAAAAAATTTGGAAATGTAGAGGTTGTTCCATTTAAAAAATATAAGTTAGTTTCATGCTGCCAATGTGGGTGGCCAAAATAATTGAAAAAAACGTTTATCTAAATAAAGTTTCAAGTGATATTATATCATTCAATTTACGTTGCATTCAAAAAAATTCAAGATAGCGGCAGTACATTGAGCTCTGACGTCATAACTTTGACAGTTCCTCTAAAAAACGGAGAAAACAATACCCTTCATGACCCTAAAATTTGATCATTATAGGTTTATTCTTTTCAAAGAAAATGAATTGGTGCCCGACTTTATCGCTACCCTGTATACATATCAATGAAGTTGCACCATAATAGGTAGGAAATTTCGAAACCTGTACGAGAGACGTATTAAGTTGGCAACACTGACAAATGACAATTTTCCATATTCGTCAATCCTTTCCTTAGAAATATTCATCAATGTTTTTCTTAGAAATATCAATCAAATCTTGATTTGCGCACCCTTTTGATGATGATTGATTAACGGAACATACCTATACAAGTTACACCATTTTTTATTATTATAATATTTATTGTATTATCAGTAGGTAGGTAACTATCGGGTCCTTATCTTTCGTTGGATCAAATTATCAACCTCAGGTACAATTTATTGATTTCACTGGTGTATTGAATATTTACTAAAACATACGTCTGTGTATTGAGTAAAGAATGCCAAATTTATGCCTTTAACATGTCAAGAAAACCATATGGTAAGCAAATTCTAATTTCTTGTATGTTTAATTTTCGTGTGACGTAATATCTTGGGTAAATTTACTAATTTTGATAACAAAAATCACACGACTGTGACTTTAATAGAGTGTATCTGATAAAGTATTTCGTTGTTAAGAAACAATGGCTACTAAGAGCTTAAAAAATTGCCAAATGCCAATGCAATTTTGAAAAATTAACCTTGTCTATTTTCTAGAAACTTCCAAAGCAATCGTAGGTACTCAATACGCGCCCTAAATTCCTTATCTATTATATTAAAAATGTTGATAACGTAATTTTCAATGATATCATCACTAGTTTTAACTATCAACTATTAGTCCATTGAAAAGTTACATTTAAGGTTGCGTTTTTTAGAGGACGTAATTTTATTTTTTTTATGTTGAGGGGGATCACTGGGGTCAGTGTAAAGCTAAAACCAAATTTGTGGGGTCGCCACTCTTTTCCCACGGCCGCCATTTTAAAAATAGGGGTTGAAATGTTTTTACAAAATATCTCTTAAATCTCTTTCTATGATTCTTGAACATTTCAATGGACTATATCAATATATCAGCCTACGTGCTTTTAATAATAACTAGTTATTATATGCGAGCACCAGTCGCCTAGCCAGCCACGTGGGGGGGTCTTTATGATTCTTTAGAAGCACTCTTATTATAATGAAAAAACGGTATTTCATATTATAATTAGTAGTTTACGTAAAAAGTCCCGAATGTGGTATAAAACTGGACGTGTGGGCAATTTGCAACCCTGTGAATCCAGTAAAATCATTTTTGGGACGTACAATTTTTTTTTGAACGGGTATTGTTGCACCATAAACTTTATATTATTCAGTTTACATTTTTATAACAGAACTCTTTGTTAACTAATTTTAACTTCGACGGTAATAAATCAAACGTTGCTTTGGTGGCGGCCTCAACAATTTCATCTGGTATAATTTCATTTTCCATTAATTCACAATCTAATGCCAGCATTTTGAATATCCATTATAATTTTATAATAAATGTCACATTTTCAAATAAACGTCAAAATATGTCATGTTATATTAGTTTTAAATAATACAAAACTCGGTTACTATAGAAACCGATTCACCACTATACTATTTTATTATTTTTTCTCCGCTCCGATTGGCAGCAAATATTAATTTTGCTGACTGATATCAATCAGCAAAGTATTACTTTTCCTGCCTAGGCAGCAAAGTGATTACTTTGCTGCCTAGGCATTTCCATAGCAACCAACTAAAATAAAGAGATTGTGGGAATTGTAATAATTTGCAAATACAATATCCTCATGAACAATCGGAGAAAAAATTATATGTTCAACTTGGCAGCAAAGTAGATTGACTGCCTTGGCTGAATTCCTAGCGTCGCTACGCTCGGCTATGAATCTAGCCTCGGCAGTCAATCTACTACTTTGCTGCCTAGTTAAACAAATAACTATTTTCTCTGATTGGCAGCAAATATTAATTTTGCTTACTGATATCAATCAGCAAAGTATTACTTTTCCTGCCTGTGATTATACATTTCCATAGCAACCAACCAAAATGAAGAGATATCCTCATTATGAAAAATCGGAGAAAAAATTATATGTTCAACTCGGCAGTCAATCTACTACTTTGCTGCCTAGTTAAACAAATAACTATTTTCTCTGATTGGCAGCAAATATTAATTTTGCTGACTGATATCAATCAGCAAAGTATTACTTTTCCTGCCTGTAATTATACATTTCCATAGCAACCAACTAAAATAAAGAGATTGTGGGAATTGTAATACAATATCCTCATGAACAATCGGAGAAAAAATTATATGTTCAACTTGGCAGCAAAGTAGATTGACTGCCTAGTTGAACAAATAACTATTTTTTGCAGCCGTCACGAAAATAGAACTTTCGGTATGATTGATTAAATCGAAAATGAAACTTTACACAAATCGTACCGATAGTAGCTATTTTCGGAATGTTTTGTTTTGTTCTTGATATGTCGCTTTTGAATGACATATCTTCTCTGTTGACCCCTTTATTATGCTATTATTCGTCATCTAACATTTTAATTATTATTCAAGGAGTATTATTTGTTAAGTTTTTATTATTTAAATAAAACAAGCTTCAGCTCCAACTGATCGGTTATCCCCTAGCTCTAGGACAATAATGTCATAGTTCTGGAATGGTATATTCGCTATAGAAATTATTAAATGCAGAACTAAACTTATATTGATTAATAATAAAAGCGAAACAAATTGTATTAGTAGAATTGAAACGGCTTTGATACGTATTCGGAGAGAAAGTTTCAGGTCATTTGCTTTGACAGCGTTCTTCAAAATTTACATCCATAGAACACAAACGTTAAACGTCCAGATTTGTTTTGTAATTCTAATTTTATTTATTTATTTTAGTTATGTAGAACCTGTAGTTCTTATTTCTCATCACTGAAATTATTTTATATTATTCCTTATTTTATCTGCTGGATAAACTCGCCTATAGAATTTGTTCAACTATCCTTTGCCGTTACTTCATAATCTGTGACGAATTCTGCTATTTTACGTTTGGCTTATATTAGTAGAATGTTTTTTTTTATGGTGAACTCTTTTACCTATTTAAAGCACGCCTCAGCGTGTTTAAACGAACTTTAAAACACGCGCGTTTTTAAAATTACCATAGCATCATCAAGATATCGAGAAACGAAGTGTAATGTCTAATGGTATAAATGTCTAAATGACAACATTTTTATTATTGATCTGACAGGAGTAGATACTTTGTAACGTCAAGACCTTTATTTGAACAATTTTTAAAAATTTCAATTTTATAAATGAAAATTAAAAGTGCAGTTGATATTGTTTGAAATATTAATATTTCGATTTTTCAAATCGGAGGAAATGGTATTTAATTTGATACTATTAACATTTCCATGACAACGCAAGGTAAACTAATGTCATCACGAATACAACCATTTTACATTATCAATTATTTCCATTTCTTTTCCTTGCAGTAGTAATAGATACCACTATTAATGATTTCAAAGTGCACCAATAAAAAAAATAGCGTAAAGTATTCGTGGATAACTGGTCTCTAAAACACTTACTCTATCGCGCGTGTTTTAAAGACCTTAATATCCACTTATACTTCAATATACTACACTTAACTTCAAAAATTATAATCAGTGACATATTGTTGAATGTGGAATTGTTCACAAAATATGACAACTGAGCAGTCAAAAGTAACAAATAAAGTTTACGTTGGCATTAATTAAGAAATATAAGTTGATGACGTCATAATTCCGTCTCATCCATTTCATGAATGAAAGATCAAGATGGACAATGAATGACGTAACGGCAAAGGATGGTTGAACAAACTCTACTTATCACACCCGTCTTAGTTCATTTTATATGAAATTTATTATGACCTGCCGTTTTGTAGTTGGTCACTTGATCTTTTGCACTTTCGCAGTACAAATTTTGAAGATCAATGACAGTGTTCTCCATATTTTATCACCAATTTTATCGTTTGTATGATTCCAAATGTAATACTCTTACATAATAGCCAGGCAGCTGAAGAATTTTCATGGTCATTTCGCCATAATCTGAATGTTGGTATTGTTATTTTAGTTCAGAAATAATTTGAGTACGTGTAAGTTGGAGCGACCTTAAGTTACCTTAGCAAAGCTGAAAAACTGCAGTTAGTTTACTCACAATATTAATGTAATGAAAAAATGTATATACAGGGTGATTTATAACTATTGGGACATAGGCTAAGGGTAGATTGTTTGGACCAAATATACCTCCATGAAATATTAGTGTGGAAAAATATAAAGTGTGTATATTTATCGATTGTTATGAAAATCGGCAAGGACGCATAATTTCATACATGCAATATTGTTTTGTGTATTATTTGACACTTTGAAACAGGGGGAGACTCGCGAAGGATTTCTGATGATGAAATTGACCGGTAACTTGCTTTGGAGAAACTTTTTAGTGATTTTTATTGAAAAATATGACATAAACATCATTTCTATTTAATATTGGTACTTTTGTTCAAACACGATATTCTCATTAGTTTTCGAGAAAAACGCAATTGAACAATTCAGAGTATCGGAAGGGGATTTCAAAGATTATTTCATTTATGAAAAGTGTGCTTAGACTGTTAGATAATTGTTGTTTCGTCAAAAAATTATCGATCAATTTCATAATTAGAAATCCTTCACGGAGATAACGAAGGGGTCCTTTTGTGTGGTTGTTTACATATTTGTCACGTATTAAGTATTTTAAGGTGGATTCATGCAGAAGAAAATTAAAGTTACAGAGATATTTCGTGCTAAAAAATGGTTTACGGTAATTACGTTTGCGGTATTTTGACATTTATTAAATGCGCGAGTCACTTTCTTACGTTCCTAACGTTAGCGCTTCCCGCAATTTACGGTTACGTACCGTTAAGTGTTATTGTAAATACAGCACATAACTTCTGTATGCTCCTTGTGATATATTGTTCATTTTTTTACTTTCTTATTTTTTGAGGAATTAAACCACAATATTTTTTGCAGTATTTATTTTAACGTTTCGGTAGCGTTCCTGCTACCGTTGTCAAATAAAATAAGTAGAAATTAATTTTTTCTACATTCATGCAAAAAACAACACTTTTGTGAAACACATTCAATGGGAAAAGTGGTTATATTTTGCACTAGTGCGATAAAATTTTTATTGCACTCATATGTCATTCTTGTGTCAGTTTTGTGATGATTTATGACAAACATGAACATTTAAATAAAATAAAAATCCAGGGCAACTGTCTGATCCTGCTTCAATACAACAATAATATATGTATATCTTACTACTTAGTCTCAACGAATTACAATTATTGCAAAAATCTTAATTATTTGAAATTTAAATGGTCAAGGCGAAAACCAGCTATGATTGAGTACTGACAGGGTGGAGGCCATAAAGATACAAAAAAGAAGAACGGTTTGAGTTTGATTAGGTTAGGTAAGGTTCTCAACATATTATATTCTAATTTTCCAGCTTTTGCATGAATGTAGAAAAAATATTGTATGCAACTCTTGCAAAACGTGTTTTTTGCACTCGACGTGTTGTCCAACTCGGCCTAAAGACCTCGTTGGACAATTTCACCGATTTCACGTCGCGTGCAAAAAACACTCACTTTTTGCACTTGTTGCATAAATAACTATGTTATCCCTATCTGACACAACGAAAAAAATTTGACAACTAGACATAATAGTTCTGCGCAGTTGAAAAAATAGAACAAATCGCATCTTATTTCTGAGGTTAAGGTTTTTGTTTATCATTGTTTTTATTGTTTAGATGGTGTTTAGTTGGTGATGTTTGATGTTTGCGTTTGAATCTTGGGTGATTTCTTGTGACCTATGCTGTTTATAACAATTATTTCACTTCATACATAACGCAGCGCTACATCATTAAATTATAGTGATGACAATAGCTCTTATTTCCAAAATTATTTTAGTTAGACCGTTATTAAAATAGCGCTACGTAAATACCACTAGGTATGCGGTATTGCAAATGGCAATATCTCTATACTAAGATTAATTTAAAACTTAAACCAAGAAGATAAAACCATGTTATTTTTCAATTTACATCTTAATTTCTTAGTTTCTTGCATGTGAACATCAAAATTACACTAGCTACAAAAGATATTTTCGACGATTAAAACACTATATTTTTTCTGCAACCCTGTTTATTTCATAATTATATACTAAAAATAGACAAACAGCACATTTTCCGAAACTGAATTAACATGATTGTTAACTAACGAATCCATGAAGTTTTCATATATTTCTTCATATCTCTTTTTGGATTTTAACGGTAATAAATTCAAATAGCTCAGATTGATTTGCTCTTTCTGTTGGTGTACCAAAATCTAAATCATTTTCCGATTCGGAAATCATGTTAATTTACTTAAAAAACAAACAATGCAAGAGAAATGTCAAACCGAGGGTCAAACTTACGAAACCTGGCAACTAGATATAAATTGGTTTTAAATCTTACGGTATTTTTACAATTCTATTTTGCTTTTCAATTAACCAAATGCAAAAAAATGCATTCTTATTAACAAAAAGGATTCCGATCTTTGTTTATTAATGAAAAAAAGTCGTTAAAACATTATATAGGTGGGCGACAAATAAATGAAAATATAAATTCAACTTTCGTCAATGGAGACGACAGTTAACGTTATGACTCTTTTCTCGTTGGTGACGGAAATCAAGTTTTCGCTGAACTATTACAAAATGACTACTTTTTCCAGGTCAGAAATTAGTACTCATTTTGTCGGACCGAGTCAGAAAATTATTGTTATAGTCCGGTAATAGTTATTTACGTAACAAGTTCCAAAAGTGATATTTCACGGGATGAGTAGGCAGTTATTCCAGGGCAAATCGTAGGCGAGTCCTGGGAGCCTGCGGGATAATAGAGATATAGATATTATAAATATTGTATGAGACCTAAAAGGTCTATAGTGCCCCCATACTTCTACTTAGTTTCTGAGGAGTCTTTGAAACAAGTAGCTCCTTCAGTCCTATCTCCCGGAGGATACTATAAATATCGAGATAAATATTACTTATGTACATTAAATGTACAATTAGCAGCTTGCACTGATTTTATGTGGAATAATTATTTCCTGGTCATTTTCGTTGTCGATTTCCATTTCTGGATCGGAAAATTAAAAATACAGTGAAGTTATGTCATTCAAAAGCAACATATCAAGAACTGATTATTAATTGAAGTCTATCATCCGTTCTTTACCAGTACACAATGTGCCCTCCAGAGTGATATGACTGATCTGTCAGTACGATTTCAGGTGTTCTGGAATGGTCGATTGTTTTGTAAATTGTTGATTTTAGGTTGTGGTGATTGACAATGAAATTCTTATAATACATTGACAGCACGATTTGTATCATGTGTAGTAACATTTTACGAATGAAATGAAATTAGAACATTTAGCTTTTAGTTATCACTATAATTTGTTGATATTCTACTCAACTTTGATATTTTTTATATAATTGATTCCATTCACCAATAGTTTTTTATTACGTTATTGATCCATGGGAAAATGATTACAAACGTCCAATCGAGCTGACATTAATCCGTTAAGTATACAATGACAACATGTAACTAAATATGCCGGTGACTTGCCTGGTTTCATTTAAAACGTGTTACAGATTGGAAAAAAAAACATCGTTTAAAATTACGTGCCAAGAAATAAAAACAGAAATAAAGTTTGTATTTATTAGCAATAAGCAAAGAGTAAATATGTGCTGGATAGTTCATGCCATATTATAGTGTGTTAGAACTGTACTTGCAGAAAACGTGATGTAGGTATTTTTAATAATTAATTAATTCTGCCGCAGTTGGAATTGGACTCGACGTTGGAGCATTTACTAAAGATCACAATGCCATAGGCATACAAATCGGTATTTCATTTCCAAAATAATTTATAAAATTATGAAGCAGCGTAAGTACAATTATTTTTGAAAAAGTTATTTTTTCTCCGATTGGCAGCAAATATTAATTTTGCTGACATATCAATCAGCAAAGTATTACTTTTCCTGCCTAGGCAGCAAAGTGGTTATACTCAATTGGAATAAAACATTTGACGTAAACATTTATTAGCAATTATTACATAACACTTTTAACAAGAATTTAAAAACATATGTTTAGTTGTTATTAACTTTGATGGTAAAATTACTACACTGTCCATTATATAATAATTTAAATATACCGATATTTTTTCGCACAACTGTCAGAAATTTCATGACTTGTCAAACTATAATTATTATGGACATTTCCATAGTAACCAACCAACCATTCCAACAAATGCGATTTCTATCAAATAAATAATTTGCGAATACAATATCCTCCTATATCATTATGAACAACCGGAGAAAAATTGAATAGGTGACAAAATTGCTAAATATAAAAAATATGCCATAGAACATGTAAACATCTGTTAACGACAAAACTATTCTTCTTGGTAACAACCCCATTTAAAAAGCGAAAAAATGTTTGCAAGCGGGTATGAACGTTATTGCTTGTGACGTCAAACCTTGACAATTTGGTCTCAGTCTCGATTGTCTCGAAAGGAGTCTGGATCATAAAGAAGTAGCCCTTGCAGCATTTATAGGCATCGAAAAACTGCACATATGCATATAAAAATTACACCGCTTAGACAAACCTAATGGAGGCCCTCAAGGTAAAGTAATTTCACCACTTCTATAGAATATAATTGTGGATTAATTGATCTGTAGGTCAAATGATGACGACATATGGAAAAGGGCTTTGTTGTCACCAATGTCGAGAAATTCCGAGACACAGTTATGAATGTCCTACAAGAAGCACTACGAATTGTGTAGGACTGATTCCTTAGAACCGCTTTACACGTGCGAGAATTATTGCGAAATTTACTCTGAAAATAATATTATTGGTAATTTTCATAAGAATTTTGAAAACATTTCACTGCTTGACTGTTTTACACATAAAATTTCTGCCACTATAAATTTCATAAGAATTCATGCATTACGTCTGCGCAGTGAGATTGTTTTTGGGATAAGTTGTCATGGTTACGATTTACATATTGAAATTTCTGAATAATCAACTGTATTCGAACCGTTTATTTGATTAATTATTTATTCTCTTAATTGAGATTTGCGTTTATGCCAAGGTTTTGGCTTTCCTAAATAAAGAAAACGACAACAAATAATGGCACATTGACGCCATTATTTTTTTATTCTATTTTTTGCTTCTGCGTCGATTCTCACGCACTTTCTAAAAAATATAGAACATGTCAATATTTTTACTCCGAAAATTTTGGCAATAATTCTTTGACATATAAAACGGCAAAAATTATTCTTATGAAGATTTTCAGAGTAAATTTCGCAATAATCCTAGTACGTATAAAACGGTTCTTAGAAAATACTATCAATTAAAAAAAACCTGGAAAAATTACTACCAGTGCATTTAAGCTTTTGTTACAATGCACAAGAGATCAAAACTTGAGTAATACGACTTTATGGAAATTGTAAAGGTTGAGGTGATGTTGGCAATTCTTCGGTTGAAATCAGGATGAACAATGAACGATAAGGACACACTGATGCATCTGGGATAGTATTAGATGAACCCATACATGAATTTGTATATAGTCAGAGGCAGTCTTATCATGCGGGTCATACGATTCAACAAAGAAATACTGAAAGTTTTTGTCTCATTGCGTTTAATCATAAGTTCTAAATCAAAATTTGTAAGATGAATAAGACAGACTTATGCAATTTTGACGGGAAAAAGAAGGATATGTATTTAGTTTTCAGCGATTTTAAAAAGTCTACCACCAGCTGAGTTTTTTTTATTATATCAGTCTCGTAACGTTGACATTTCAAAGTGACAATATGAATAATAATGAGCAATTATCCGGTTTTTTTTGTATCAAACTAAAAAATGGTACTTACTTTGATAGATTATTTCGAGAATGAACGAAAAAATGGAAATTCGTCAACCAGTGTTATCTCACACTTTGGTAACCTCTGTATTTTCTGATTTCATACATTAGTGACCTTTGAACCCGCACGATAAGAGCGCTTTTGACTATATCATGACATGTCTTCTAGGGAACAGATGATGTACCGAGGTAATTTTGGAGACATCGTACCGCCGCTTAGTAGGACTTGAAGCAGAAATAAACCAATTTTTTTTTGCCTGTGAAACGTGGGTTTGGAATAAAAAAGAAGAGAACAGATGCAGAAATATAGGAGAGAAAAATGTCGAGAATAATATTTGGAGGAGTGATAAAACAAATGGGTTGAGAGAGTTTTGATTCGCGGAACAGGTCGCAAAAGGAGAAGGCAAAATAAAATGAAAATAGCTCCAAATTCCAGTGGAGTAAAATATGGGAGGGGAAAGGTGACACTCTTCTCAATGTACACTACTGGATTAAGAATTGAAACGTTTTTCCATCAAATTATGCCTTTTTACATTTAAAAACAACCTGCCAAATATCAAATAATCTATGCATCCATTTTATAGTTATAGAATTCAAACTTCACCACGTATTTCGAAAAGTAAATAGGCTGGACCCCTTAATCCTTATACCATTTTCTCCAATTTTACGAGAGCTATACATGCAAACGTTGTAGGTGTCATTAGAAAACAACCCGTATATATACAAACAGACAAATAATATTGAGATAAGTAGCAAAAAAAATGAGTAAAAGTGTACTCCTTTCAGATTTCCAAGCTTTCATTAATATTTATTCACATCTTCAGGAACTACAAAAGTAAGAAAAAGACAAAACAACCCGTTACAACAGTATTATAACTTGGGCTAATCGAGAATGTATCATTGATCATATTAACGGGGAAAGCGTTAAGCAATTAATTTCAAGAAAGAAATCATCCAAATGGTCCTAATAGCCGTAGATACAGCCACATAAAAGTCACATTATAAAATAATTAAGAAGATAAAATATAAAAAGTCATTTAAATTCAACTCTTGGAATTCGACTAATAATCGAAAATAAATAGGTTAAGAATAGTTCACCTTTTATACATATAAGATACAAAAAGAAGAAATAGTGAATGACTTTAACCCAAGTTTATTGAAAAATATATCGATACGATACGAGGAAGGCACAGCAAATTAATCAGGGGCTATAAAAAATATTGTTTTTTCTGTGACGGGAAAAAAGTTTGACATTTTATATCTGTTCATAGGTCACAAAATGTCACTTTTTATGAAATTACTTTTTTCCCACGGGAAAAAAATGAGTACTTTTTTCCCGGATATAAACACATAATAATTTAATTTTAGAATATTTTATTATACAATAAAGTTACATTTCCTTTATATCAAAAGTACAATTATTAAATGTGCATTGCATGAAAGACACGTTCCTTAAACCATTCGGTGCAACAGACGAATTTTCTTGTGTTGAAATTATATTTTTTCTGTCATCACAGCTCCCGTTGATGTACTTGGTCTCAAATCCGGTGTGTCACAGAAAAAAATTGTGTATTATACACGGGAAAAATACTAGATTTTAGCTTTCAGTTTTCAACCTTAAGCTAAAATCTAGTACTTTTTTCCCTTGTATAATAAATAACTATTTTATTACCTATTTGTTTATGAAAATTAGAATTATCTAATCTAGAGATTTCTTAAATTTTGAATATTGGTTTTCTTATTAATTCGGTCATCCACTTGAAAAATAAAAGCCATTTCTAAAAATAATCAGTAAAAACTACCTAACTATGTTCACGAAATGGATTTTAGTTCCTTCAAAATCAATCATTTGGTATAAAAAGGAAACATGATTAGCAAGAGAACATGTTTATTGGGAAAAGTAGAATTCGATAGATGGCGCTTCGAAATGTCAATGTCATCTTAGCAACGAGTAAAACAAATCAGCTGCCGTATAAGGTATTCTTGTCTAGGAGTAATCGGTGCATAAGTACCGAAAACAAAACAATTTTTTTTATATTCTTTATTGAAATATCAATCAAAAAGGTCCCATAACTTTTCACGATAAAGCTAAGATTTTCAAAGATATGAATAATTCTTAAAGGTTCGAAAAATCTCAAATTATTGTATTTGAAAAATATATTTAAATAAAATATAAATTATATATTTTTTTTGAATTCCTAATACAATAGTTAATTTTTTTATTAGAGATTTTCATTGTTTATACTTGTTTTTTAATGGTTAATTTCGCATGCTCACAAATATGCGTCGCTTACCTTCAAGTTAACATTCAAATGCGTAGCCAATATGTTTTTATTATGTATGTATAAATATGTGTTTCCAAAAAATTGTCAAATACCATTATATAATAATTTTGATTGCATATCCCGATAACTAATTAACTAACTTTTGACAATTTATTTCAGAAAAGAATTTGTAGAAAACAAATAATAGACAATTTAATTACCTATTAATAACATTGCTTTGTTTAACAATCTTGATAAAGTTGATAGTTTTTAAGATGAATGATAAATAATGATTCGAGACACAGAGAGGCCGATGCAGCGCATGAGTCAAAGAGAGACGGCGAAACTCTATTAATATTAATAGTTATTTATGCAACAAGTGCAAAAAGTGAATGTTTTTTGCACGCGACGTGAAATTGTCCAACGAGGTCTTTAGGCCGAGTTGGACAACACGTCAAGTGCAAAAAACACGTTTTGCAAGAGTTGCATACAATATTTTTTCTAAATTCATGCAAAAACTGGAAAATTAGAATATAAATATGTCAAGAGCCTATTCTACCTAATCAAAGTCAACCCGTTCTTCTTTTTTTGTATCTTTATGGCCTCCACCTTGTCAGCACTCAATCATAGCTGGTTTTCGCCTTGACCATTTAAATTTTAAATAATTAAAGATTTTTGCAATAATTGTAACTCGTTGAGACTAAGTAGTAAGATATACATATATTATTGTTGTATTAAAGCAGGATCAGATACTTGCTATGGATTTTTATTTAATTTAAATGTTTATGTTTGTCATTAATCATCACAAAACTGACACAAGAATGACAGATAAGTGCAATAATAGTATTTTATGCAACGAACATGTAATGATAGCCATTAAGACACGAGCATATTGTAGGATACGAAACGAGCCGCAGGCGAGTTTCGTATATAATATGCGAGTGTATTAATGGCCATTACATGAAAGTTTCATACAATAATTTTTCTACTCCGATTAATAAAAATTATTAAATCAATAATTATTTAGTTTAATTGTTACTTTTGAAAATTAAAATTATTTGACAGCTATCAAATTAAGTGTCACTTTATAGGTCTGTTCGCCTGCAATAAAAGTATAGCACTGAGCTATATAATTTTGAAAAATTCAGGTCTATCTGTGAAAAAATACGTGTAAAATTACTAAATTTGGGAATATCTATGTATATTGCATTTGTATACTGCAAAAAGCATTAAAACATAATTAAAATGAATAAATTCGTATAGCTCAGTGCTACACTTTTATTGCATGGCCACAGACCTAATATAATTAATTTCAGAAATGTCAACCAGGTATCCATGGCTATATTAAATATTGTGCGAATGTCGCATTCCTATTGGTTTAAAAATCTGTATCATAATGAAAATCTGTATCATAATGAATTTCATTATGATACAGATTTTAGTCTTTTAATAAGTATATTATAAAACGGGAGTAGAAAAAATATTTTATTGCACTAGTGCAATAAAGTACCACTTTTTCCATTAAATGTGGTTCACAAAAGTGTTGTTTTTTGCATGAATGTAGAAATATTCCATTTTCTACTCCTAGGTTTTTAAGCCAATAGGAATGCGACATTCGCACAATATTTAATATAGCCATGGACATGACATTTCTTAAATTAATTATATTAGATCTATTCCCTGCAATTAAAGTGTAGCAATGAGCTATACGATCTCATTTATTTTAATATGTTTTAATGTTTCTTGCAGTATACAAATGCAATATACATAGATAGTCCCAAATTAAGCTATTTCACACGCATTTTTTCACAGATGGACCATGGCAACATCAACATCTCGAGAAACGAAGTGTAATGTCTAATGATATAAATGTCTAAATGACAACTTTTTTTATTATTGATCTGACAGGAGTAGGTACTTTGTAACGTCAAAACCTTTATTTGAACAATATTTAACAATTTCAAAATTATAAATGAAAAGGGAAGGTGCAGTTGATATTGTTTGAGATATTAATATTTCGATTTTTCAAATCGGAGGAAATTGTATTTAACTTGATACAATTAACATTTCCATTACAACGCAAGGTAAACTAATGTCATCACGAATTCAACCATTTTACATTAGTTATTTCCATTTGTTTTCTTGTAGTAGTAATAAATAGCAGTATTTATAATTTCAAAGTGCACCAATAAAAAAAAATAGCTTAAAGTATTCGTGGATAACTGGTCTCTAAAACACTTGCTCTATTTCGAGAATCGCGCGTGTTTTAAAGAAAGTTTAACTTCATAAATATCAAATTTCTTCATTTTTTCAAATACAACCACCTTATTTTTTCTATTTTAATGCATTCAGGAGAAAAAAATAAGGCAAGTTCATGTATACCTACTTTCCTATACCTAAACCTTACCGTTATCCAGATATTAAATGTTTTATGTAAATTTTTAGAGATAAAGGTGTGGTCTAAATTTTGACACAAGCACTAAGAAATAAAAAAGTTTTTTTCTTCATCTGTCTCTAAAAAAATCAAATCAAATTGTTTTTATTAATCCTATTCCAACTTTTAGTCGTTTCCGAGATATTTGAGGTTTTAAATTGTTATTATATTTTTTAACAAGTTTAAATTTTTCATGTATACTTTTAGTAGGCTTTGTAATAAATGACACTTATTCAACTGACATTAGTTAACATCTAGAGAAGATTGTGAGTTAAGAGTTCGAAATTCCATCAATTCCCTTTCTGAGATGATGATTAGCCGTGCGACGAATGAAGGTATACTGAGAAGGGCTGAAAAATGCATTGAAGTTCCAGGGAGCAATTTTGAACATTTACTTTAAAACATCAGACTATTTTTCTTTGGCTTTTAATTTTCCATAAATCTTTGTAGCATATCTTATTATTCTCACAAATGGTTTAACTCGATTAACTTTTGCTTAAAATGAACCGAATAGTATTCTTTTAACAATGTGCGATTCCGATCGCGGTCAATCTGGATATCTTACTACAAATTAAGCACATGTTCTTGTAAAAACTTTGTCATATTTACCATGTATTAAAAGTAAATTCACATAATAATTTTTATTTCTTAGTGCTTGTATCAAAATTTAGACCACACCTGCATCTCTAAAAATTTACAGAAAACATTTAATATCTGGATAACGGTAAGGTTCAGATATAGGAAAGTATACATGCACTGGCCTTATTTTTTCCCTTAAATGCATTAAAATAGAAAAAACAGGGTGGTCCTATTTAAAAAAATGAAGAAATTTGATATTTATGAAGTTAAACTTTTTATACACACCCTGTATAAAATGAAAAATTTTTCAAAATAGATTCGAATACGTTTGACCTTGCTTAAAGCAACCGAAGAGAAACCATTTTCATATCTTCAAGGGTCCCCTCGTAAAAAAGTTTTTAGACAAGAGTATACTAAAATATTACGTAGATTTCAAAAATGTATCAATATACAGGGTGTTCTATTTAAAATAACAAAGTTACAGTCGACTTCCGGTAGACTTCCGGTAGAAGTCGGCCATCTTTGAAAATATTTTAGTTGAAAAGATAGTATCCGAAAACCCAAACATAGAAATTTTCATGATTTTACTGTTGGTAACATAATTATAATTTGAAAGGAAATAAAATCTTAGGTAACATCTTTGAATAAACTGAAATAAAGTAATATTAAAATTGCAATCTAGTAACCTTGTAGGTACCTACTTAATAACAAAAAAATATATTTTCTTAGGGGTTAAGTATCTTCACAAGTGCAGTAATTGACACAAAATCTATGCGCTATGCGTCTCCATCTCGTGGTCGTTTGTTATACACATTGCCTGATGCGCTTCTGGCATTTTATACAATACCTAGGTATTGTAACATTATACAAGTACCAATAAACACATGACTCTAAAACTGGAAGGGACCTTTTGCTAAAACTACCTACACTCAGTGGCGTGTCAGCCTTCATATGTTGGGCTAAATTACAACAATGTATAATTTGAGATTTTTCGACCCTTTAAAAATTCATATCTTTGAAAATATTAACTCTATCGTGAAAAATCATGGGACCTTTTTTATAGGTATGCATTTATATTATGAGTAGGGCAATTCGAAGAGGATCGCATAAAAAAAATTAAGGTGGAATAGTAACTCCGATTCCTCCTGGACTATTCTGTCTTTTAAATGATTATAAAATAGATTCCACTACCAAGGCTCTCTTATAAGCAAATTTAATATTCTGTAAGTATTATAAAAAAATCTTAATAATAAGTCACTTCCCTCATGTATGGCAAAGAGACAATGGAAGTGGAGTGAAGAATTTGAGAAGTGTAGAAAGCATTACTATCTGTTACACCGGCTTCAACTGCTGGAATCTCTGCCAAAACAGATGTCGTAATGCCGTATTGAAAATAATCTTTCCTAGTGAAGTTTGAGATAGAAATTATCAAGGAACAAATTAAAAAGTGTATTACGATTCTTATTCCTGGAAATGGGGTCAAGAAAACTCAACGCACTGGTTCATTTTTTCAACCAAGTTCTTTTTGTATGTACTTTTTATTCTTTTTTTTTGCTGGTCACTTTAGTATTTGTCCGTTTGTGTCCTAATCGATTATATTTTCTTCGATATTTATCCGGTCCTGGACTCTATATAGGTATTCACTCATGACTATTTAAATATAATTCGAGGAACCGGTTATAGAATATTATGTTATATTTTTGTGGTGGAATTTGTTATTATATGATTTTATTTGATTGTTATGGAAATACATAATAATGGTTGAAACAATTTATATAATATATTTGCTCTATAAAATGGAGATAAAAAGTTGACAAGGGAAAACCATGTTTAGATAAATTTTATCTCACGATAAATATTAGCTTTTTACTGTGTAATATGGATTAAACAACACATATCACGTCTAAGTATAGATATGTACGTTGTACATATACCAATTACAAGTGTCAGCTTAAGATTATTGAATAGATCCCACATATTTTGTTTAAAAAAATATGCAGATAAGAAGTGTGAGGTATAATAGCATAATTATTCATAAAGCATTTAACGAAGCATAAGTGAATATAGCCATCATTGGGTACGTTTACACCGGGCGTACCAAATTTTTAGTCCGAGGTCTAAATGACGTCACGTGTACTTTACTTTCGGTATAAACACCCAAGGAGTAAGATTTGGTACTCGAATTTGATCCGTCTTAACTAGGGTAGTTTAAATTCAATTTTTAACAGTGTAAACACGGCGCATCATTATTCGTGGACCAAAGTGACAGTTTTCTAAAAGCACAGAGTAAAAATAGGTCAGCTGTCACGTAAGATCGGGTCGAAATAACCTAATGAAAAGGAATAAATTAACAAAATAAAAAAAATTGAATAAAAATCTACCATACAATTACCTAAAGATTTGAGGCTATTATATGAAAATGTCAATTTTGGTCCAGGCTCTGAACCTGGACTATTTAAATCGAGCAAAACAGTCAGTATAAGGTCCCCCGCAGACTGCAGACTTTTTATCGGCCGATAGTTTGGTCGGCTTCTTAATAAGTATGGAGAGGAATGCATATGCGCACACTACAGCGATTCAGTATGGGCCGATAATACATATGCTCTCCATACTGATTAAGAAGCCGACCAAACTATCGGCCGATAAAAAGTCTGCAGTCTGCGGGGGCCCTAAACACTGATGTTCTAAACTAAATAAGTCCACGATTTGGTTCTCGGACCAAACTGCTCCACACGGTGTAAACTAACCTATTATATGCATGTTAAATGGAATACTATATTGACCACCACTATTAATTATCTGTTTAAAAACGAATTTATTTTTTTCCTCTTTTCTCCAAATAAGGAACTGATTATTGTCTTCTCTGGCAATAAATTGATGGCTACTATTTATTCTGGTTCTCTTATTTTTGGCGGGATAACATTCATTTCATATTAGGTATATTTCCTATTTATATAAATTTAAATTCGGAATAAATGTCAAAGCTCTTGCAATCACCTATAAATAATTTTGTCCATGATAATTTGATAATTTTAGCAGTTTACGTTAGCTTCTTCAAGTAAAATAACGTACATTATTCACCAGTGAATAATAGGTGTGGATAATTAAAATATCACATGACACCTAATTATATTGAATATTATTCCTACAAACGACACAATATATTAAATAAAAATGTTCACCCTGATTCGGATTCGTAACCATGACTAAAATTCCTTGCAAACCATAAGACTATGAAGACATATTATGATAGTTTAAGATGATATAGGAGTAGATAATTTTATATGCAGTTTTAATCTAGTGTGTATGATGTATGACAAAAGCAAAACTTACGTTTCAAAAAATTTATAGCTTATTGCAATTTGACAAAAAATATATATACCTAAACAGGTAATTCATAGTCGTGGACCAAGTATAGTATTCTACTAACATATAATGGCTATTATTCACTAGGTTATGTATGCTCGCGACATAAACACACCATCGTGAATAAAAGCCATCATTATATGCTTGTTGAATAATATACAAAAATGTGACCCTATTAATTTTCACATTATACACCTTAATTAATGAATTAGTATCTCTACGTAGTGAAGTAATCTAGAGGTCCGACTGCGAAAAATGAGGAATTGTAGGTATAGGTTTCTATTTATGATAGTTTTTAGTCATTATTTGTAAAAAAGTAACCTTAAATATAGGTCTTATATATCCGTGTATCCGTATCGATGTAAATAACCGTGGACAAAATAATTCCGAGCAAAATATAATGCATTAACATAATGATATAAAGTAAAAAACATATTGTCATGAACTCGTAGATTCAGAAGACGGTTCTGTCGTGAATTATAAATTTTTGCGAATGCGACCTTTCTAGATGACTCCATAACAGAGTACCTAATGCAATGGTTTATTCCCGACTGTTCTGGAAGCGTAGAATGTGGTAAATTCAAGAAAGCTCTAGAGCTGCAGTTTTTCAGTAGGTTTACAGTGAAACGCTAAACAGTTTTAGTAGGTATACAGGAAGTGAACAGATAGTGAATTAGTTAATATGAATTAAAATAGTATATTATTAAACGAGCAATTTATGATAGCCATAATTCACGATGGGTGACGTTTGCGTCACGAGCCGCAGGCGAGGGGCGCAAGTCACCCAAGTGAATTATTGCCATAAATTGCGAGTAGAATACTATACAGCAAAGTGCATATATTCCAACAACTGTGCCCTGTTGTGTGAGGAAGGAATTGAAGTGAGCTAATAATTATATTAAAAGTTTCAAGTAATTATGGAAATACTTAAGGCCCGATATATTCACCTTCAGTTAACTATTTGTTAGCGTTACTAGACAGATCAGATTAGATTTTAGTTTGAGTTATATTTGTGGTTGTGTTCACATCACATTTATGTCCGTACCTATAGTCCCTACTCAATATCCAAATTGAGACGTGCTTTTTCAAGTCAGAATTCGTCACAAGTTTAGCTACTATACTATAGTCTCGACTTCGTGAATTCTCGGGCAAGTTGAGATCCGGCTTTGTTGTTTTGGTAATTTTTGTGTTATTACCAAAATTCTAGTGATTTCAATAAGTTCAAGTTGCCAGCATTTTTATGACTGACCTATACTGTGCCTATACCACAGTCACCACAGATTATAAAAGAGAACAGATACGAATCCCGGCAAAACATCAAAGGATTTTCAACTCAGACTTCAATGACCTTGGACCTGCTTGGACCCATGGACCTTTAACTCGGTATGGCCGCGATGTTGTCAGCTTAAAATATTTTCATAATTTCTCACCAAATTGCAATGTTGACTTGGGGACAATAACAGTTTCCAGTCGGCTCTTTACTTTTCTTTCCGAATAAAATTTATTTGGGCAGTCTCTGTATGGACAATACACTCCGTCGTAATGTTTATTTTATAGAAATGATACACTAATGTACACTATTTCAGTTAATATTACCACAATCCACAATCTGCAGGCTAATTATTGGTCAAAATGCCGCCCGTTTCACACGGATCTTGATAGAACTGACGCTATTTGTCAGTTTTGACATTTATGTTTATTTACATAAAAGTATTCCATTCTTTACTACCACTTTTGCGTGTTTGCTAATTATCATTCTGTTTGCGTTTGCTATTTCATATTGTGTTTGGACTTATTACCTCATATTATTGTATTTGTGTTGTTTTGTGGTATTGGTTTGTTACTTTTTGAATATGGACAAATATTGTACTCCAAGTACCAGTGGACTTTCTTCGCCCCCGAAACGAAGGAAATTATTAGGTTTGGATCATTTAACGCTGACAGAGAAGCAAAGTTTATAAGTTAACAAGTAAAATCTTATTTTTAATAATAGTTTCACACAAATTACGGTACCTACAATATCATCGTATTTTTTTCAAATCAAAACCTGTTTAGCTTCATTCTGTGCTATACCTAAACTTCCAATGTAAATAAAGGATAATTTAACATATAAACTAATTGTATATTTTATACATACTATACTAATTTATACTCAAATTATCAAATGGTCATTCATAAAATTTCACATAATATAACCACAATGTTTTCACAATAATGTGACATTTGGTAGCTGTGTTCGCCATTGTCTGGCCTCATGTCCTAAGTCCAATTACGATTAGGTATTTACACATACCCTGATCTCTCATTGGCCACGACAAATGTGAGCAGTACAATACATATTTCACATAAGTGTCGATTGGTTCTATAAGTCGAAACACGACCTTTTAAAAACACTCTCCCAATCTAGTATCTTTTATAGTGGTGTGTTTTAGGTTTCTTAAAATATTCCTTTTAGTTTAAAAACAAAGTATAGGTCGTTAACAACTGAATTATTGGAGGAATAGGTGACCCTCTGTTGTTAAATGGTCTTAAATTGGGATGTTCAATAGGAAAAATAACGTATCTAATAATATTTTTCGAGAATCCATACCGAATTCTAAAATGTTCCTTACTATAGAATTCCATATGATTTGAGGCATCTCGAATATACCGTTTTGATGTTTATAAACGATGACAGTTGAGACAAATTTCAAACGAATGCAAGTCGTGCTCAAGGTTCGTTTCTACCAAACTTGGGCCTGTCTTAAGTCACGCTCACGCAAGAGCTGTAATTTTGCTTTCTGCCCGAGATTTGTTTATAGTATACAGACCCTTTCTCAAGTCGTACTCAAGACCAACCTCAAGTCCTGAATAGGTACGGGCATTATTTGTTTTTTGTTTTTCTTGTAAGTTTATGAGAAATGGAATATTGCATTGACGTTCTAAAAGGAGAAATTAATATTGAATGAAAACGTCGTCAATATATTACAAAAAACAGATTATAACACCGAAATCATTTCAACTCGATTGATAAGCACGACTTTTGTTTGAAAAAAGAAACAGTAATAGAATTTTTGCCTTTAATTCAACATCGCTTAAAGCAACCCGAGGAGCAACCACTACAAGCAAAGTGGATATTTTCAAATATTTTACTTTTAGAAAAAAAAACAATTTCACAATTCCTTATTACTCCAAGTTTCTATGCAACTGTATGTTTTTATATTGCTGATGGTGACAGCCTTAGCATACATAAAATAGCAGTTAGATTAATTGTCAAACATAAAATTACCGCAATATATCTATTTACCCTGAAATGAAGAAGAACGTTTAGAATAAATTCTAAACTTCCAGATTTTTCTAGAATTGCACATTTTCCAAACGTTTTTGATGCTATAAATATAACATACATTCGGATTCACTCACCTGGTGGGGTAGTAATAATATGAGCAGAAATAAATAGGTAGTGTAGTAATATCCACTCACCAAAATGCTCACTTACAGGGGGAGAAAATGCAGAAAGGACTTGTAAAATGTCAAAAGATTACAGCGGATGGGAAATGATTATCCTATTCGAACTAGAAACGTAGTTGAGAGGAGATTTAATATTTTGTCTTCAACAAATTGTAGCAGCAACGGCGCTTCGAAAATGGATGATATTCCATATAGTGGACTGAAAAAGGTGCAAAAAGGTTTCAATTTTTTTTAAGTTACAACCACATGTGGTCTTTACAAAATGATAGAGTAGGTCCCTGGCCATCTTAAATCGAAAATTACAACATTTTTTGATAGGGACAACACTTTTTATTGCGAAATTTGTCAAAAATCTGTCAAAATTATGTTTTATTACTTTTTCACACATACCTCGCGATATCTCCACTTTTTTGCAGCACTATTTTCAGTAATCGAGAAACTTTTTTATTTTTCAAAATTTTACCAAACTATCTGCGTACCAAATAAAGCTAAAGCTTCAAAGAAGTTTTCAAAACAAGAATCACTATTCTAAGTATCATAGTTTTCGAGCAATAAATACGCAAACTTGAAAGTTTCTGCAGCCGCGCCTAATTATTGTGCTTTCTAACGAGCAGGCATCTCTCGCATACGCATAATGCGGTCTATTCCTGACAAATTTGGCCGATAACTTGATTTAGTTGCTAACTTCTTTGTTTTAACTGCGATTAGGTAGATATTATTTTGGATGTGTGTATATCTATTGAGACTTTTTGCAGATTGAAAGGATTAATTACCTATATGTGCTGCAGAAAACAAGAAAGACACTTGTCCCAAATAAGAGTGACTGATTTTAAACATAAATGCCAAGCTTATTAATTGCTTCAAAGAGATGGGATTTTCACTTGTTTTACTAGTTTATCAAATATATTGTTTTAGACTTGGCTGGCATTTCATCTCATCAACACAGAGTGTTTTACTAATGTTGGTCAAATTCAAAGGGGAAAATATGTATTATTTTGAATGGAACACCTTATAATTCTTGATCTCATTCGAAAGAGCAATCATTCTCTTTCCAAAAATGTGTAGTTTTCTATATTTTGTTTCATTAACAAAAAAAGAATTCGAGGTTTCATTAAGTAGTACATTTTGAATCAGTAGTTTTATATGAACTTAATTTGATGCCTAAAATCAAGTCATGCTAAGCCTAACAATTTAGCAGAACTAAAAAATAATATCAGGAACATTATTGAAAACATTCCGCAAGAATTTTGTTAAAAAATTCATTTGAAAATTTAAAATTTAAGTTATGCATAAACGAAGAGGGTAGGCATATGTAGCATTTATTGCTTTTTTGTTCTTCGTTCTCTATATGTATTGAATAGTGTTATGTTTTCTTACTAAATAAACTGTTTGTCAGATTTGTTGGCAATTATTTACGTAATCGAAAATGCATACTACATGAAACCGATTTAAATGATTTTCTTTTACGTCAAACGGTCGCAGCATGAGTTGATTTTAGGCATCAAAATACGTTCATATGAAACTACTAATTCAAAATGTACTGCTACATGAAACCTCGAATTCCTTTTTTGTTAATGAAACAAAATATAGAAAACTATACATTTTTGGAAAGGAGAATGATTGCTCTTTCGAATGAGATCAGGAATTATAAGGTGTTCCATTCAAAATAATACATATTTTCCCCTTTGAATTTGACCAACATTAGTAAAACACCCTGTGTTGATGAGATGAAATGTCAGCCAAGTCTAAAAAAATCTTTTTGATAAACTAGTAAAACAAGTGAAAATCCCATCTCTTTGGAGCAATTAATAAGCCATTTATGTTTAAAATCAGTCACTCTTATTTGGGACACCTTGTATTTTGTGAACTAATAAATGTTTGCAAGTTTTATGACATTTTACTTCAACCTTCCCTCCTAGAATGTCTTCCTTTTATTTCAAAATCTCTTGAGCACAAGTGCCTTTCTTGTTTTCTGCAGCACATACAAGTAATTAATCCTTTCAATCTGCTAAAAATCTCAATAGACATACACTACACACATCCAAAATAATATCTACCTAATCGCAGTTAAAACAAAAACGTTAGCAACTGAATCAAGTTATCGGCCAAATTTGTCAGGAATAGACCGCAATAGCTTGATTCACATTATCAGACATGCAACGACACGACAAGGACCGACAACGACACGACAAACCTTTCTTTTTAGATAAATAAATATTGATATACACACTAACCGACAACGACGCGGCAACGACACGTAAAGGCAACGACGGAGCTGACCGACATTCTTGGCAAGAATACAAACAACCCGTCGAGATGTCGAATACCTGTCGTATAATGTGAATTGCTGCCGAAACTGTCGTGTCTTTGTGTGAATCAAGGTTGATTCACATTATCAGACATGCAACGACACGACAGTTTCCGCTCCATCGTTGCTTTTACGTGTCGTTGCCGTGTCGTTGCCGCGTCGTTGTCGGTTAGTGTGTATATTAATATTTATTTATCTAAAAAGAATGGTTTGTCGTGTCGTTGCATGTCTGATAATGTGAATCAAGCTTTATGCGTATGCGAGAGATGCCTGCTCGTTAGAAAGCACAATAATTAGGCGCGGCTGCAGAAACTTTCAAGTTTCCGTATTTATTGCTCAAAAACTATGATACTTAGAATAGTGATTCTTGTTTTAAAAACTTCCTTGAAGCTTTAGCTTTATTTGGTACGCAGATAGTTTGGTAAAATTTTGAAAAATAAAAAAGTTTCTCGATTACTGAAAATAGTGCTGCAAAAAAAGTAGAGATTACAGTTTTCTCCAATTTTACAAAAAAACTAGGTTTCTTATACAAATGAAACTAACGCAGTAATCTTCGCTCATGTTTCTTCTGTCGATTAAAAAATTTTTTTTGAAAATATCTTGTTTAGTTTCGGAAATATCGCGAGGTATGTGTGAAAAAGTAATAAAACATAATTTTGACAGATTTTTGACAAATTTCGCAATAAAAAGTGTTGTCCGTATTAAAAAATGTTGTTATTTTCGATTTCAGATGGCCAGGGACCTACTTTATCATTTTGTAAAAACCACATGTGGTTGTACCAAAAAAAAAAATTGAGAAGGAAGCGACTTTTTTTCCGTTTTTCAGTAGACTAATATGAATATGAGCATTACAATGACACATCTCTTTATTTCAAGTTCAATACATTTTTGATATTTGTTATTTTGATGATATTTGGATATAGCGTAATTATTCAAATAATTGTCAACAATGTGTCAAAATTGACTCAGATCAATCGGGATTTTTAATTTTGAATTCAGGTGTTCGTCATTTTGCGACCACTTATGTTTTCTATTTATACAATGAATTTGATAACATCTTTAAGAACCTGTAAAATTTACGTATACGCAGATTATACCTAGATGTACTATAGCGAAAATATTAATCAAGAACTAAGAACTTTCATAAAATTAGCAACAGATCATTGTTTATTAATCAACTGCTCTAAATCTAATGTAATTTTGTTGTCTCCGCTAAAAGGCTACAAGGCTAAAATTGAAAACTTGATAAATATAAAAATTAATAACGAAGAGTTTACCTTGGTTAATCATGCTAAAGATTTAGTTGTCATTAAAGATTCAGATTTAAGATTTGATTAGCACATATCAATAAATTAATTCAACGTGCTTACGGATCATTAAAACTGATATATGGATATCGTCATCTTCTCCCACAGCATATAAAAAAATCCTATGTGAAAGTCCTTAAAACTCCTACTTATTTACATCACTGACGTTCATAATTTAAATCTAAGATTCGGTCTGCTATCTCCACCTATATTCAATACTGAACTATTTGGACGGTCATTTCAATACCAAATATTCTTTAATTAGTTATAAATTCGTTTCTGAAAACTTGAAAAAATTTAATAATCTAACTCCCAAAGCCAAGTTTAAAGAAATATTACTCCAGAGGCAATTATAATTAGTTGTTTTTTCTCCTACACTTGTTACGCTTGTTACACTATACTTATACCAGTATATTTAATTAGTATTATTTAATTAAATGGCAGACATTTGTTATTGTTTTTTTTCCTCATGGGTTGAGTGGAAGAGCATTTTCGTAGTGATACTAGATGTCATTGCAGAAAATTTTCATTTTCATTTTCAATAGGTACATGTATTTTAATTTAAAAAAATATGTAACTTTGTCATTCGAAAATAATAAAGGCGTTTATTATTATTATAAAAAAAATCACACTGCTTGAAGGAAATTTACTTTCACTGAGGTTCAAGGGTTGGAATGTCACCCCTAAAACTAAAATAAATTGTAACTTTCAAAGAAAACGAGAAGCCAGTTTGATATACTTGGAGGGTAGAGGCATTATAATGATGAAATCACACTGTTTAAATGAAATTTGCTCACGGTGAGGTTCAAGGGTTGAAAAGTTTATGCCATTGTGTCAATATTTTGTAAACTGAAATGACTGAATGTTTGTCAGATGTTATGGATGCTACTATAGGACGAAAAAGATCAAAAGATTCACTTACAGTATATTAATTTTCACAAGCTAATGAGTATCCATTGATTGTCAAAAGAGGCGAGGATTCTTAGGATATTGAAGATTTAACAGACCTGCTGAACGAAACTTTAGGTAGCCAGATATCATTGTAAAATAATTTTCTAGCAGACATGTTGTTTAATTCCTATAACAGCAACTGCGATAAATTGTTGTAATGTTTAAGGTTCATTCTGATTAAATTTTAGCTACACATTCATTTGCATTAACATGCACTTTCTTTGATATTTCGTTTTATACTATTCGGCTCTTTCAATATTATGTTCGCTGAATCCAATTGTTCACCAGCGAAGTAATGGTGTCATCGTCTTCTTAACGTAAACGTATGTTCTTGTAATTTTTGGTGGAATTGACACCAAGTTACGACTTCGCATTCACTACCCCTTCTGCATCCAGTAAATCAACGTGAATGTTTATTTATATTGAACATGCCATTCCTATCTTGGGTGTTCATGTTTAATGTGTAGTTTTTCCATAAATAGAGGAATCGTCTGCTTTTTTTACCAATGTAAAGAATATTTTTCACTTGTATATTTTATGAAACAATATTTGTCACTAAATGTGCGCCAACTCTTCTAAGAAGGCGGGCAAACCATTAAATGATGTTTTTACAGTTGCCACTTTAAATCGGATCTGTTGCGAGTGTCGTGTAAGTTTTTGGTGCGTTGTGTGGTTTGTCGTTAACTCGGACAAATTTAGGTATTCAATTTTGAATTATTTATATTGATGCGGAAAAGCTGGCAATAATCTGCTTCGCTATAGGAAAAATAAGTATGTCTATTTTTTCATTTGTAATGGATGAACTCAAAAATTACTCATCCGATTTTGAAAATTGTAATATAATTATTGATTTTTTCCACTACTAGCTATGAAGTTGACAATTATTGCTTCTTCTAGCCAACTGAGAAGTTGAATTTCTCTATTAGTGGTTAATAATTTTTTCTCTGATCGTGGGAAAAGTTACACTATTTTGACCTGTTTTCTATGCGCAAAGATCAACATTTCAGAATAGTAGGCAGTTGCTAAGCAATTAGAAAATAACAGTGCGGTAAAGTTACAAATGGAGTATTACAATAAAATGAAACAAAGTATGGCCACAGTATGGCTTTGATTTTTACATTGATAAAGTTTTTATGAAAGAAATAAAAGTTACTTTCCTAACAAGTGCGGAAAGTGATACTTTCCCGCACGCGACTGCAGCAGTCAAGTGCGATAAAGACACTTTACGCATGAGTTAGGAACATTATTTTTTCTACGACCGTATATACCTACAAAAAAGTATACCAACCCATTTTATATTTCCGAATAATGAAAAATGCATCAAAAAGCTGGAAAAGATTTCTTTTGATGGACTATTTCGTGAATATTTATTTACCTTTAGTCACAATAGTTATAACTTCCGAAGTAAAAAACTATCTAATAGGGTAAAAATTGGCATAATTTTACTTTCCCGCACTCATTTATTACTCTCCCGCACTAGTGCGGGAAAGTGACACAAAACTAAAATTCGTGCGGGAAAGTGGGTTAAAACGCACGGTCGTAGAAAAATAACTATTTATAGATTATATTTATTCATCTGTAGTCACAATATTATAAGTTCCGAAGTAAAAAACTATCTAATAAAATTTGCATTATTTTACTTTCCCGCACTAGTGCGGGTGTGCAGTTTGTACAATTTGTAAATTGTATTGCATGGCTAATTGTTTGGTTTATCTCGTTACCACTTCTATATTTCAATATTAACATTGAGAGACCTATCTGAACTTACTTGATTATAATATCTTAAATGGAATATTTTTTCATTAATTTTTCAAATGTAAATCAACGATCGAAGAAAAAAATAGTAGGTATAATTCGTGGGAAAAGCATTTTCTATGGTTTATTCAATAGCTTTTTTGGTGTGCGTCATCATTTGTGACGTATAACCGGATTATCGGTACCTATGTGGTTTATTTTATTTGCCATTTTCTTAACCTTAAATTTAATAAATAAAATCATCAGGATCGCATTTAGCAAAATTCGAAAAGGCTATGAAATAAATAGTTACCAGCTTCTTTTTCTAACTGAAAATACTTCAGAACTTTCAAAATACTGACGTTTTTCCGTGCATCTAGGCATGTTTTTGTATTATTCAAATAAATATAACAATAAGATTCATATTAACTTTTATAATAATTGACCGTAAACAACAAGGTACAGACCTGACAAGAACTGTCAGTGGGACAGTAGAAAAAGATGTACGACACATTGCCAATACGAAAGGTATATCTGCATCCTATTTTAAACAAAAAAATTCCTCCCGATTGAAAGGTCGCGCTTGCGCTTAATCTAAACATCAACCAACCAAATTTTGGTAAGTCAATGATTAGGGTTGACGTTTGAATACATTTAAATGGCTCGTTATTGTGTTATTTTGATTAGGTTCAATCACAGACCTGCCCTTTTTTCTATTTCTTCCAACGCAATCGAATCAACCATAGTATCTATCAACCTAGGTCAGTAATGTACAAATTCAAATAATTTAAGAATTCAGGGATAGTAGTTCAACAAAAACTTGTGTATACCCAGGAGATTGTTCTTTGCATATTGCTGCTTGAAATTACCTATTAGGATAAAATTATTCAAATGAAAATGCCATTACTTTTAAAATTCGAACCAAAAATGACTGATGACATAAGGAGTGCGTTCGAAATATATCGAACAGTGTACTGGTCAGCCAGACGACGGGGAAAACGCCTCTCATAAATTTGGCTAGTAGTGGAAAAAATTGTATATACATAATTGTGGTGGTGGTTAAGACATTTATAAACCTCGCACCCTATTCCGCTCGGAGCAAAGGCTCTCGCGAAATAATTTTGTGCTTGGTCAATAATAATAGTCTTCGCCACCTTGGTGTATAATATACTATTATAAAAGTGAAATGGTTTAAATCAACCTAGTCAAGTTGAAGACTATGTTATTGGAATTATACGGTTAAGGAGTCAAGGCTATTATAAAACTGAATTAGGTTTATGACTTATGACGCACATTTAAATTGATTTGTTTCCGTTAAGATAATAGCTTTTAGAAAAATGATGACAAGTTCAAGTTTAAAAATGTTGAATAACTTCATTCTTTCAAATGAAACCTTCATTTCATTTATTAACAAAATGAAATCAACGACTCATGACATGAAAATCCAAATTAGCAGCTCTTAGAAATAACAAGCAATACATTTTGCTGCTTTTCAGTGCACAAAATTAAAAAAGTTTTTATTGAGACTGAAGCAAAGACCAAACAGAACAGTTTAAGTTATCGGCTTCGAGAATTTTTACTGTGCGATATGTTTGAGTCCTTGTTTTAGTTTACCATGTTGCCATTAATAAAATGTGTCTACATTCTACGTGAAAAATTAATTAAGATACCACTTTTTCTAAATTCATGTCATAACTTTGTCGTTAATAAGAATTGTTTCATGAAATTTTGGTAGTTTACATTTGTGATGATTGTGAATCCAGTGGTATAGTCACATTTGAGAAAAAAAATTGTCTAATGTACTTCCGTCTTTTTGACCAAGAAAAATTAACATGGGAAAGGACATGTATGTCAAAACATTTTCCATAAATTAACCAAAACTTGTTTTCCATCTATGCCAATTTTTATAGAAATCGTGTGTGAGTAGTCTCTAATATATAGATAGATATAATCGTCAAAGAAAAGGTGGGTTGAAACATTTGCTATCATAGTCTGTCACATAAAAGGTGAAGTTGGATCTTGTGCTATGTTTTAATTTGGAATTTTAATGATTAATATTCTAATTTGTAAGTTTATTGATTTGTGTTTTTCCTTATAATCTGAAATATTGTTCTGGGTGATTCGTCATTCAATTTTAAGGCTAAAAATTCCTATGACTACGTGTGACAATTTTTTGTCGTTAATGTGCTACTTGATTGTATATTATAAGTTTGTCCACGTCTATTTGATTATGTTGAAACATGCTACGTGTTTTTCTTGAAGAATAATAATGTTCATTATTCCCTAGTAAATAGTAGATGTAGATAATGAACTTGGATAAATAGTACCTGCATTGAAGGTTATACACAAATGTCACAATATAACAAATTAAAATGTCTCCGCGTCTAGGATTGGAACCCCACATCTACAGTTGTTCATTATCATTGCTACATTTTCAATTATTATACTGAATTTAAATTTAAATTACTGGAATATAGAGAAGCAGTATAAATCATTAAACCTATTGCCAGAAAAATCGGAAGAAATATACATATATTCATATGTATGTTTTCGATTAGAGACAAGATACTCCTTGGTAAAAATTTATGCTAGGTAGATTTTTCGAGCTTATTTCTCCGGACTATTATTAGTGTGTTCAACTAAATCTGATTCCCATAGTCCAAATTTAATGTAAATTGAAAAATGTACCTACGCAATCTAAAACTTTTTAGCCTTAAAATTGAATGACGAATCACCCAAAACAATATTCCAGATTATAGGGAAAAACACAAATCAATAAACTTGCAAATTAGAATATTAATCATTAAAATTCCAAATTAAAACATAGCACAAGATCCAACTTCACCTTTTATGTGACAGACTATGATAGCAAATGTTTCAACCCACCTTTTCTTTGACGATTATTTATCTATCTATATATTAGAGACTACTCACACACGATTTCTATAAAAATTGGCAGCTAGAATCATATGGAAAACTCATTATTATCTTAGGAAAAAAAGTCATTCCTCATAAAAAGCTCTGCATTATCTAAAACCTAAAATACGGTGATCAAATATCAAATTTTTCTGTCGTATACGAGGTTTATAAAAAAATATGAGTGAAGTACCTTTAAATTGGACAATATGTCGAAGCATTAGTATGAGTAATAATGGAATTTGTTTGTTTATAACTTAAAGATGATGTTAGTTTTATAACATAGTATTTGAATGTATTTTATTATTTGCGAAATAAATGAGTTAGCTATTATTCTGCGTTTTAAATACAAAATCATTCAAAAGCATCGAAAACCTAAAAGATTATCACAAGAGATAAATGTCTATTCAAAATAGAAACACTAGTAAAAAATAAAATAATCTTAAGTTTCAATTTAAATATAATTACATATTTGATTTTTCATTCTGATAAACTTTTTTCAGTAACATTTTTCAATATTGTCAAATTTAAAGGTACTTTACTTTGAGTGAACTTTTTTGACAAACCTCGTAGGTACTGAAAATTCCACACATGCAATTTTTAACCAATCAGATCGTGTATTTCACCATCGAAACGGATGAATTTTAGCGGAAATTTTTTTCTGGTGAGTGCCCTCCTACAGCGAATTATACTGGAAATTTTTTTAACGTTTTTAATGACAGAATATTTTTTTTGATAATCCAATTTTATTATTTCACATTGTTATTTTCATGAATTTCAACTACAAGTCTACATGTTTTCTAAATTCTTCAGACCATTATGACTAATGTTTATATTAACCCTATTATTATATACTATGTTTTGCAAATAGGTACTTGATAAAGACGAAAATTGATGTTGTTGGGAATAAACACATTTGGGGTGAAATTTTCTTACTGAATACCACACGAGGTCAAATTAAATCGGAAATTTCTTCTCGCTCATATGCATATTTTCGGAAATAATTTTACCTCTAGTGGTATTACTAGTGAAAATTTTTATATTTGATGACTGTATTCTAAGTTTTAGATAATGTAGAGTTTTTTATGAGTGGGCAAGGATTCGATGGCTTGGGAAGGAATTATTTTATTTTTAGTGGACTGTGTAATTTTTGATTTATTTCTTCCCTCCTTTGCTCTCAGGCTCCTCGCAGAAAACCTTTGTTGATTATAAGCTTTATTCTTGAAGTACGATGGATAATTATACGCTTTTTTAGAAATTATATTGACAATTCGTAGAAAATTATTACAATGACAACTGATACATAACAACGGTTACTAAGTACATTCTTTCTTTTTTTCACATATAGATATATAGAGAAACTTTTAGATTTTTTGTCATCAAAGATAATCCATTCAAAAATAAATAATGTCATTAACGAAGAAAATCCATAATATATTCAAGAAAGCAAATCTGTTGAGAATTCTCTTGAATTCTTAACAATGAGGAATAACTTTTTATTCTAAAATTAATAATAAAAAAGTTTCCCATATGATTCCACCTTAGGGGAACATAATAGGTGTCTTCTTTTTGACTGAGATTTCAGCTCACTTCAGTGAATGTGATATGAGTAAGCACCAAAAAGAACGACTTATTCAATTGAAAAGAGCGATCTGTTAACGCATGCGTGAATAAGAGACATAAAACATATGACCTATCTGGAATATCTCCGATAACCACGTTTCAACCCTTCCACTTTATTCCCGACTTAAATCCAACTGATACCCCCTTACAACACATTCAGCATCGGTGAAGGTGGAGGAAAAATCTCAGCTCACAAGTGAGTAGATAAAAAAGAACGCGCACATTACCGATGTTAGCTGAGATTAACTGAGATCTCAGTCAAAAAGAACACACCTATTGTATGAAAGCCTATAACTGCTTTCTAAGCTGGAAAGAAGAGAAAAAATAATTAATTTACTGTTATCAATTCAGTGACGAAAACGATTTTCTTATATAAAAATGATAATATATGTATATTAGTTTATTAAGTACGGAAGTTGAGGAACATGAACAATTATTATGCTTGTACTGAAGCAAATGTAGGTATTGTTTTGTCATACAAAACTCATTTCCCATGTTAATATCATAGTAAGTAAGAAGTTAATTCTTCAAGCCGTATTGTAGAGATATATAATGATGGTGTCCGCAAATACTATATTTACATTTCTCCAGCGATCCGATGAGAATGCTTATATTTAATTGCAAATCTTCATGTATTGTTCTCGCATAGTCACGTCCAAACTTAGGTTGGAAAAAGTTACCATGCAATTACAATTGGCCTAGCAGATGACAGCATACAAAGGTTCTGCAAGGAAGAAGACGAAACCAGCATATACTATGTAAGTGCGAAGGCCTAGCAATGGTGCTAGATATCGAGCTCTAAATATAGGAAGGACCTCAATAGATCTGCGAAGGTAGCAATGGGATAGGACAAAGATCCACACCAATTCTAATTTAATTTAGTCACATCCAAACATGAGCTGGAAAAAGTTACTCAGTAGTGATCATCCGTGAGAAAAATTCCGATCTTGATTTTGATTTCTAGATGTCTTGTCCGAAATTACGTAAGATTATTGAGGCAGGTGTAAAATTGACATTTCCTTACACTGTTTTGCGTTATGGGTGTGGGTTAACATATTTTTCTTACGCTAACTCGCAAATTGAGTATTACGAGACACTGCAGAAACAAAGATTTCGATGCATCCGGTGTCAAGTAAATAAGTAAAATTATCGACATTAATCGGCTCGCTACTTTCGAGTGATGTTTAGCCTCCGCTAACGCTGTTGGCCACCGCGACTCTTTGGTTCCAAAACATTGATATTATCCTATCGTTTTTGTACAAGCAAAGATTACTGAATAAAAATATAAGATCACTTGTTCAAATTTATCGCGCAAAGCACCGATGCCGCTGGTGATTTGCTTGGAGGCTGGTGCAGTACGACATCGATGTTACACGTCGTTGCTCGTGTTTTATGATGTTTTTTTATAGATTTTTTTCTATTTATTAACTAATTATTGAAATAACCAAAAAATCAAATTAATATTTTTCTCTTCAATAGCAAAGCTTAAACACTAAATATTTTGTAATATTACAAAATTACAGAAAAATATTATTATTAATAATTTGTTTTTATAATGAAGATATTAAATAAACAAATACATTAAGCAAGAAAACATAAAAAATTAACAGACTAATAAGAAAAATGCAAAACCTCAGGTTGGGTTTGTTCGCATTTTTTGGAAATCTTTGCTGATGTGTAGTGAAATTAAGTGATTGGCCGACGTTTGGAGCGCTGGAGTGGGAGATATTTATACTCAACCTTTCGATACCGTCTGTAGGACTGTGTGTTAGCTTTTATGGGTTAAAAGCCAGAGTATTTTGTATATTCCATTCAGTCTCCTGTCTTCCAAAAGTAACAATAATATTATAATAGTGGTTTTAATGTATATTTCTTATTTAGGTACCTTTTCAAATTCATATTCCGAACATTTTTCGAAATAATTAACATGTAAAAATAAACCTTCCTGATAAAGAATATATATATTTCTCAAATTACCCCTGTATTGCTTAAAACAAAATATGCTCTTCACACTTCCCTGGTACCTACCGGTCTAATCATTGACAAGGACGATTCGTAAAAATGATTTATGGGAGCGGCGTCCGTTTGGTACAGTTTGGTAAACCGCTCCGGAGTGAAACGTCTTATATTTTTATTCTTCAATCTTTTGGTACAAGTAAACTTTTTGTATTGGAATTTTATAAGCAAAAAATCTTACTTTTACGTTAAGACAAGAGGGTTGAAGAATTGTCCTAATTAATTTGGGTACGGATATTCTGTAACGTCCGATTTGCGAAGGGTTGATGTAAGCGAATGGAAATATTCCGAACCGAATAATTCCCATTCGATTTCATAAGAGTGATAGAATACTTAGGTCTGTTTATCAATTGACGTCAGTTTATTGTCCAAATTTTTTTATTGGAAATTCAGACGTCAAATCTATCTAAAACAACCGCCCCAAGGCTTTCACTTATTTTGTATTTATCTTTGGTATATTTTTGTTACAGTTGGCCACGTACATTATGAACCAAAGCCAGATCCAGGATACCAAAGAAGATCAAATATGAGTCAAAGAGATGAAGTTCAAAAGTTTGAACAGGGCCGTATTCGGGTCCTACAAGAAGAACGTCTTCACATTCAAAAGAAAACTTTCACCAAATGGATGAATTCGTTTTTGCAGAAAGTAAGTAGGATATTAATTAGGATTCTAATTCGAAAGTTTTAATCAAAATGTGTTAAAAACATTGAAAAAAAGCCATGAATAAGTGACACATAGTTGATTGCTTTGCTATGATTTTTATTTAATTATCTGTGAAAAAAGTAAAATATAGTGAATACTTATTTTGTTAAGTATAATCAAAACTGTGATTTATAAAAAATAAATACATCCTGTTTATTCAAATTGTTAAAAGCATTGAAAACTAGACATTCAAAAAAAATCCAATGACAAAGTTTTGTCTATTATGTTTGTTCTACATCTATAGCTTCGAATGGGACTGCTAATGGTGTGAAATATTTAAATGTATTACCTTTATCAATTTAATGTCGTCCGATAATGGACTCGAAACATTCTTAATATTTGGAACCTCTACTGACCAAGCTAGCTAAGGGATTAAACTCAAACAAAATTAGATACCTCATTTGAATATTTTTCTTGAGGAGAAATATATTGTTACGCGAGTGCCCCACTGAAATTTCCGTATGAGACGACTATGACTCCTCCGCTCACTAGTCGAGAACAATCCTGAGACTACCTACCCCTCGCCCTCCCACTCGCACAGAAAGTTCTAGTCTATCCAGTGCCTTCGGCAGACGAGAGATTTCTAGAATCATACCCCACGCGTATAAATAGATTGAGCATCGCTGCACAGAAGAATAGTCGTCATATAGTTATACAGGGTGAATCACGACTAACGGGACGGAGGTTTATGGCGAAACGGTAAAAAATTTGAAATGTTTGTCACCTTAGTAGTTTGAACATCCATATAGGCTACATTTTAAAATTATTTTGAAATATACAGGATGTCCCAATAAAGTGTGGCGTATCAAAGTTATATTTTTTCTTATGGAACACCCTATATTTGATTGCATTTTCTGATTGCATCCAAAAAATAAAGTACTGTTTCATGATGGTTCCCTATACCTAAATACAGAGGGTTCCGAGTTATGCTGACTTTTTTAAAAATGTGAACATTTCGAAAAAAATTAATAACTCATAGATATAATCAATTCTAGCGAATTTCCTCACAGCTCAATAGTCGGACATCCGTTGAATGTATTCCACGATTGAGTACTAAACATCTCTTCACAGGGTGTTCAGAATTATCAGTTGAATTATTAGATCATTAAATGTGTTATAACGGGCTTATTTTAAATGGAATACCCTGTATTTCAATAATTCATCATATTCAAAAAAATGTCTTCTTTCGTATGATATAAGGGTGTCCTATACCTAGGTACTATACTTTTCGCGCAATTTACAATTTTCTTAAATTGTATGGTAAATTGATTTTAAAACATCTGCAATTATCTCTAAATTTTATACTAATTATCTTGAACAAGCTATTGTGAAGAAAAACAGTGAAGCTGCTAATAAATATGCACACTTATTGTTCCTGAGGTACACTAACTCTTTTTTTACGGTAAGTATTTGAGTGCGTAATAAAACAAAAACACATTATTAATAAACCAAATACATAAATACTACGAAACGAACAACAAATTATTGAAAGCAAAAATTGGAAAATAACTATAATGGATGCTCGAAATGCTTGTCATCTTATGCCATGCATCACTTGATAGTGGCTTCAAACTATGTACTTACATTATTCATGCATACCGGGTGTTATAGACGAAATTATTAATTCCATATTATAGGATATTTTTATTATAACACCATTCGAAGAAATCCATCTTGGTCAGTTCTGGTGACCTAGCTGGCCAATAACAAGGACTTCCCCTACCTATCCATTTATGTCTTAATTTTCTATTAAGGTAATTCCTAACAGCACGAGAAAAGTGAGTGAGAAAAGTGATCTGAAGCTACGTCTAATTGTAATCACATTTTCATTCTGATGCTAAGTGGTAGGTTTTCGAAAAGGATCTAGAAGATATTTTCTGAAAAACTCAAAAATTTCCTTCTGTCCAGTTTATGTTTTATTATGTACTCAAATATACTTATCGGTAACAAAAGAGTTAGTGTACCACAGGAACTACAAGTGTGCATATTTATTAGAAGCTTCACTGTTTTTCTTCACAATAACTTATTCAAGATAATTAGTATAAAATTGAGATGGAACTGTAGACGTTTTAAAATCGATTTAGCATACAATTTTAAGAAAATTGTAAATTGCGCGAAAAGTATAGTACCTAGGTATAGGACACCCTTATGTCATTCGAAAGAGGACATTTTTTTGAATATGATGAATTATTAAAATACAGGGTGTTCCATTTGAAATAAGCCCGTTATAACACATTTAATGATCTAATAATTCAACTGATAATTCTGAACACCCTGTGAAGAGATGTTTAGTACTCAATCGTGGAATACATTCTACGAATATTCGACTATTGAGCTGTGAGAGGAAATTCGCTAGAATTGATTATATCTATGAGTTATTAATTTTTTTCGAAATGTTCACATTTTTAAAAAAGTCAGCATAACTCGGAACCCTCTGTATTTAGGTATAGGGAACCATTATGAAACAGTACTTTATTTCTTGGGTGCAATCAGAAAATGCAATCAAATATAGGGTGTTCCATAAGAAAAAATATAACTTTGATACGCCACACTTTATTGGGACATCCTGTATATTTCAAAATAATTTCAAAATGTAACCTATCTGGATGTACAAACTACCAAGGTGACAAACATTTCAAATTTTTTACCGTTTCGCCATAAACCTCCGTCCCGTTAGTTGTGACTCACCCTGTATAGATGGACAGTTAGTGTTTATACTGGAAAGCAATCGCAATCGATAAAATGTATCAAGTGCCTTTCATATAAATTATAGTTTAGTTTATGATATAAATTATTAATTAAGGACAGTAGTACATATAAATCTGTAAATATAAATTGAGTAATTGTAAATATAAATTAAAATGAACGTTACATTGGTGTCAGAAGTGGGGTTTAAAAATAAATATGCAGGAAGATGGCGAAGAAACTTTGTGAATTGAAAGTTTCAGAACATCGAAATAATTTGGAAGGTGTCTTCAAAGGGTTGCAAGCTGCCCAACTGATGCTCAAGAAATGTCAACTATTTCAAAACAAAGTCAATTACCCAGGCCATGTAGTCAGCAAGTATGGTGTAGCTGTAGATGAAGAAAAAGCTGCTGCCGTACGAAAGTGGCCAAGACCCACCGAACAGCACCAAGTTAGAAGCTTCCTTTGACTCTGTACATACTACAGGCGATTTATAAAGAAGTTTGCAGATATCGCTAAGCCTTTGACACGACTTACAGAGGAAGCAAGGGAGTTTTTCTGTGAAGAAGATTGTCTAACTTCGTTCGAAACCTTAAAGAAGCATTTGACTACTGCACCTATACTCGGCTATCCACTACCAGAGGGAGAATTCATCCTAGATACTGATGCTAGTAATGTTGGAATTGGAGGAGTGCTATCACAGGTTCAAGGAGGACAAGAGAAAGTTCTGGGATATTTTAGCAAAGTCCTTTCCAAACCAGAACAAAACTACTGCGTCATAAGAAGAGAGATCCTAGCAGTAGTGAAGTCCGTGGAGCACTTCTATCAGTATCTGTATGGGAAGAAATTTGTGATTAGAACCGATCATGCAGCACTTAAGTGGCTTATGCAATTTATGAACCCTGAAGGTCAAATCGCTAGATGGATAGAGCGACTCCAAGAATATAATTTCACTATTGAGCATAGAGCCGGAATAAGCCACAGAAATGCAGACACCCTGTCTAGAAGACCAAGTCCTGCAGAATGCTCCCACTGCTGCAAAACAGAAGCTAAGGAAGCTGCGATTCGAGGAACCACGGTCACCAGCGACGAATGGACACCAGAAAAGTTGGAAGAGGAACAGGAGAACGATCCCGACTTGAAGAAAATCCGACATTGGAAAAAGGAAAACTGTCGACCTACTTGGCAGGTGATTTCAAGATACTCGCCAACAATGAAATCGTATTGGGCCCAGTGGGACTCGCTGGCTCTGGAAAACGGTTTGCTACAGCAAGTAATCGAGAACGATGAGAGTTCCGAAAGTAGAAGACAGTTGGTGATTCCAAGAACAAGGGTAGTAGCAGTACTGCGAAATATACACGACAGTCCATCAGGAGGACATCTAGGTGTGAAGAAGACCCTCCAAAGGGTGCGAGAACGGTTTTACTGGATGCACAGTTCCGAAGATGTGAAGGACTGGTGTAAGAAGTGCACTACCTGTGCCACGACCAATGGACCGCACGGGAGAAGAAAGGCTCCTATGAAGCAGTACAATGTCGGAAGCCCTTTTGAACGCATTGCCCTGGATATTGCCGGACCGTTTCCACCGACAGCAAATGGTAGCAGGTACATTTTGGTAGTGACTATTTCACAAAATGGGTGGAAACGTATGCCATTCCAAACCAAGAAGCCGCAACTGTTGTGCTTGTGAAGGAGTTCATTTGGCGAAATGGAGTGCCCCTGGAAATACACGGCGACCAGGGCAGAAACTTCGAAAGCCAGCTGTGCCAGGAAGTTTGTGAAAAGCTCGGCATGAAGAAAACAAGAACTACGGCTTTACATCCACAGTCGGACGGAATGGTAGAGCGAATGAACAGAGCTCTTGGCAAATACTTGTCAAAAGTAGTATCTAACCATCAGATCCGCCATCAATGAGTCTACAGGCCAAACACCAGCAAAAGTTCTGTTCGAACGCGAAATGAGATTACACTGCGACTTTGAATTTGGATGCCGACCCGGAGAAGACATAGCTGGTGAAGATTACGTAACCCAGCTGAGAAAAAGAATGGACGACATCCATGGGCTGGTTCGATCGAATCTCCTGATCGCTAGCGATAGGATGAAAAAAGGGTACAATACGAAAGCTATAAAAGGATGTTTCCACGAAGGAGACGAAGTCTGGCTGCATAACCCAAGAAGACAAAAGGGTTTTTCTCCAAAGTTGCAGAAAGCTTGGGACGGTCCGTACCTCGTAAAGAAAAGAACCAACGACGTCATTTATCGCATCACCAAGATCCCAAACGAAAAGCCAAAGGTGGTACACCGTAATGGATTAGCGCCATTCGAGGGTGACCACGATGAGGGAATAAAACAGCTCCAAGAAGTAGTCGATCCTGCTTTTGGAGTTCATGGGTGCTTATGGTGGTATCGGAAAAGCAAGATACGGTGTCACCACGGAGAAACGACAAGACCTGCTTACCGTTTCGGGGGAATACTCACTGGCAATAAAAATCCCTGCCAGCGTAACCGATGCACGCGGACTGTCATCTCTGTTTATAAAGAAGAACGGCGCACGACGTTTAGAAAACCAGTTACCAGTACCAGGTAAAGCTTTGAAGCTACAAGATGGCTTCCGTTGCAATTTCCACCCAGTGACGAGGATCACCTTTGACGAAAGACCAACGTACAAGAATGTCTGGGAAGCTTCACAAAGCTTGAGAGAGCATGTGCTTGAATTGAACGTGAACAGGATATGTAGTCATTTAGATTGGCGAATAATCCGTAACATGGTAGAAGTAATCTTCCGAGACACCGAAGTGCAGGTACTTGTCTGCCGCTATGCACAGGAGGCACAGTCAACGGAGAAGACGGTAGCATGTTACTTCCATGCAACTGGAAAATGTAACAAGGGAACCAGTTGCCGATACAGTCATCTCGTCTCAATTTCCTAGTTAGTTGAGGAACTGTCTCTTAAGGAGGGGGCAATGTTACGCGAGTGCCCCAGTAAAATTTCCGTATGAGACGACCATGACTCTTCCGCTCACTAGTCGAGAACAATCCAGAGACTACCCACCCCTCGCCCTCCCACTCGTCCAGAGAGTTCTAGTCTATCCACTGCCTTCGGCAGACGAGAGATCATACCCCACGCGTATAAATAGATTGACAATCGCTGCACAGAAGAATAGTCGTCATATAGTTATAGAGTTGGACAGTTATTGTTTATACTGGAAAGCAATCGCGCATCGATAAAGTGTTTATTAAGTGACTTTCATATAAATTATAGTTAGTGTGTTCAGTGTATGATATAAATTATTAATTTAAGGACAGTAGTACATATAAATCTGTAAATATAAATTAAGTAATTGTAAATATAAATTAAAATAAACGTTACAATATTATAATCTCCCACTGAGCTTAGCACTAATACTTCACATGGAAGTAAACCTTCGAGATTTAAAGCGGATTTCTGAATTTTTGGAAAAATTGCAACTTTTTATCAGGAATATACATTGTTCCTGTGACACGTGGCTCGAGTAGATCTGAAATTTAGTCTGAATCCACCGAAATGTACAACATGTAGCTGTAAATTTCATGTTAGTTTTGCATCCAGAGTTATACACAGATACTTAACGTTCTGGCTTGATAAGGTCCTTTTTCCACCAGGTTAGTTCACTCCTAGATTTTTTATTTACTTTAGTCATTTCCTAGTGGGTGTACAAGATCAATCCTGTATTTAACCAAGTTCGTGCTCATTGGGTTACGGAACTTAACTGCATATTTCTCCATTTCGGAGATTTCCATCCTGATTGATCCGAAAGTGACGGTTCCTCAGACACGTACCAGTTAGCTAAGAGCTTATATCAGTATGTCATTGATCTTCTTACAAGTTTGCAGTGATTATAGTGGAGTCGTCAGTGTAATAATAAATACCTTAAATAACTATTTTTATGGCATTGACAACCTTTTGGACAAGCTCTACTAAAATTTAGGCTGCGCGTAACTCTCGTTTTGGGATCGTTAAGTATTTCTGGAACAAAGAATATGCCAATGCACTGAGCTTGCTTTATAAATACATTATCGGCATATCCATACAATTAAATAAAGTTTTGATGCTTAGAAATGAGATGCCTCAAGGTAACGGCAATAGATATTTTAATGTAAGCTGAACACTTTTGCTGCGAATGGTCCTAGTTTTATGTATTCAGTTAAACATGGTTTTACATTGAACTAGAGAGTTTTGACTAAATTTTGCTGTCATATTGTCATTCGTTTCGTAATTCCAGTATTAATTTTATGAGATGAAATATGTTCTAGTTATACAAATAATATACCTAATCTTATTACGTTATATATATTTAAATGAAAGCTTAACATTAAAAAATAATCAAGAAACTGAGAGAACCAAAACGCGTATGAAGATTGAATAAGATTTTTCTTACGTCTTATTTATCATTTAATTTGAAATTATACATGCAAAGAGATTTATAATTATTTTACAAATATCAACTTTGAAATATATGCGATCGAAATCACAGTTTTAAATGAGCTGAAATATTTATTAGGTACTAATAATAGGTAACCATTTTGTGATAATAACTGTAGTATTAATATTTTCTACTTAGATCGGTACAAAACAATAATTACAATACTTATTGTTTACTTGTTCCCATACAGCAGAGAGGTCATCTAGTTCATTGCACAATCACAGAATTCTTGTGTAAATATCAGCCTCGATTATAGATACAGTGTGACCCATTTAAAATGGAACCACCTCTGTAAAACACGCATTTTTCAATCAATCTCAAATTTTTTTTTTTCAATATCGAGGATTAAAAACTGTATCTTCTCACAAATTTTAATAACTTTTGTTTAATTTCCAATGCACGGCAAAAGTTTATTAGGCAATACAAAAAAATTTTTTTTTATTGATTGAAAAATGCGTATTTTACAGAGGTAGTTCCATTTTAAATGGGTCACACTGTATATAAATTGATAGTACATGAAAAGAAAATACATGTTATTAATGGAGATATCAAAAAAGTTATTCACAAAAATAGGAGGCAGCTATAAGCTTCACATTTTCAGATTAGTTGAAACTATACAGGGTCTACCATATCACTGTACCGCATCAAACATAATTTTTGTAAATGAAACACCCTATATTTTATTGCATATTTGGAATCAGCTTGACCTCCACGTTACAATAATATACGGTTGTGATGTGTTCTACGGGGTATTTAAAAAGTTATAACCAATTTTCCATAAAAATCTTAACAAGTTCAATAATCCGTACAATAAGAGAAATTCAAGAATGAAAATCTGTTGCGACCAAAGCATACGAATAGTAGTGAAAATTCGAGAGAATTATCTGATACAGGTGGAATAAAATTACGAATATATTATTTTCCGGGTTTTTCAAACGGATCACCCTGCATCTCATGTTTCAAACACCCACATAGTTTTTTTTATACAGGGTGTTTTCAAATGATATTTACAACGTTTGCATGTAGATATCTCTCGTAAAATTGGACGAAATGATATAAGGATTGAGGTCATTTACTTTCCGAAATACAGGGTGTTGAAGTATTGAAAAATTAAATGTTTCAATTCGATAACTTTGAAATAGATGAATAAATTAATTTGACATTCGGCAGGTTGTTTTTAAATTAAAAAGGCATATTTTGATAAAAAAACATTTCTCAATTCTTTATCCAGTGGTGTACATTTGGAAATATATGTCACTTTTCTCCTCCCATTTTCACGCCACTGGCATTTGTGGCTATTTTGCAAACTTCATGAAAACATTGAATATCTGGAAAACTACAAATTTTTTGATATGTAAAGGTTATGTGTTTTTAACGTGAAAAACCTTAAGGAATACAAAATTGATTGAAAATAGCCACAAATGCCAGTGGCGTGAGTGTTTTATTAGTTCTTGAGATATTTTGATTTTTCCATGCATAATAGTGAATCTCTTATAACAATATATATAATTGACTTTGTCCACGACCACCTAAATAATAAGCCGATATTTCACCTCCTAATAAAAGGTATATGGTACCCATATATCAACTGTCGTGAATTATGAACCATAATACACTACAGTGTATTATGAACTAGAGATGGGGGTACCTACAATATGAAATAAACTATTAAATCTGTGTATTTTGTTCAGGAAATTTGTTTCTGACATATATCGTATCGATAAAATATTGTAATTTTTAGTATTGATACTTTTCATAGCGATATTTTCTAATATTAAGTATTTTAAAACAATATATTTATAACGGTACGTTGTATTGATACTTTCTACAGTATCGCCCATCTCTATATATGTCAAATTATATTTTTATGTAGCTGTCAGAACATTTTGAGGTTAGTAGAATACCAAATCGTTACTGACTTTTATTTAATAAAGAAATCAAGTGTTGTGGACAAAGTATAGTATTCTACTCGAAATTTATGGCCATAATTCACTTGGGTGACTTGCGCCTCTCGCCTGCGGCTCGTGATGCAAACGTCACCCATCGTGAATTATGGCTATCATAAATTGCTCGTTTAATAATATACTATTGTCACAAAAGTATATATCAATAATGTATAGAGTGATTAGTACTGAAAGTACTACTCTTTTCATCGTACTCGCCAACAATCAAATGAGACGTGTAAACACTATAGCCAATTAATAGTATTTTTTCTAGTCTCACACTATTAAATTTCCTATTACCTACTATTTGGTTACTATAAAGTAAACAGATCATTACGGATACTGACACGTAATGACTAGCACGTAATAATAGTATATTACGTAACGTGTGTGGTAAGAAGCATTTTACGCACGAATGGAAAAGTTACGCACGATGCCGCGTAGCGGCGAGTGCGTAATTCCATGAGTGCGTAAAATGCTCTACAACACCAGTTACGTACTATACTTTACCTACGACCTACTTCTACATGTATTTATACTCTTATTATTGATAATACTTGAACAACATCAACAATATTTGGCTATTTCTGCGATTTCCATGATAATATTAAATCCATCTCACTTTCACTCGACATTTTTTAATTGAATAAAGCTTTCCACAAAATACACAAACCATTATAAGTTATAAGGATAATAAAAAAGTGTTTTAAAAGTTTCTTGACAGTTCTTACGCAAATCGCTATTGCAGCCTATACCCATAGAGAAATATAATATATTGAGAGTTGTCAACCCTGCAGTAACAGTTGGCATCACGTTGATCGAAGCGCACCCCGAAGAGGTGGTGGAACTAATTTTTGAAGGCGGGATATTTAAATTGGTTAGTTTGGATAGTGGGCAAGTAAATTTTAAAATTTGTCCAGAAATTGTTTATTATTATAATTATTTCATTATAAAAAATTGAATTATATTTAATATAATTTAATTTTTTATAATGAAATGATTATAATTCATAAACAACTTTCAGACACATTATTTAGATAAATGAAAAATGAACACAAATTTAATTTTTTTATTAAACTGCACATAATAACATGACATAATCTACATCTATATTATTAATTTATGAAACATGAACATACGTTTACTACTTACATTATATTTAGGAAAGTTAAGCCAATATCACATCAAATTGCACATTATTTCAAAGTTTTTCACTAAAACTGCAAAAATTTAAATAAAAACGAGTTAGAAAGTAGATTCTCCAGACAGGAACAGGTCTGAAACAAAATAAATAAAATGCAGTACCATAACAACCATAACAAATAAAAAAGAATTATTTTTGTTTACTAGTTCTCTTGCGAAGGTAAAACAAATCTTAATAAGTATTTTGCATAATGAACCTGTAAATGCATTATTACCAACCAAAATGATCTTTACAAAACCTTTGAATCTTGGATTTAGAAAGAAATCCTAAAATTATGAACCACTGTTTACTTTGATTATCAGATGGAAGATTGAAAAATGTTTTATTTTTAATACGAAGTGGCCAAAAATATTTACTATTTCAATTTTTTGCAATACATATATAACGAGTTATATCTGGTGATGATATTTAGAAGGTTCACTTACTGTTATTTCCTTTATTAGAACTAAAATCCTAAATAAATCTATGAGTAAAATAATACCACTCACCATTTTGTTTTGTTGACACACTCTCTTGTCTTTCTTGTTTGACAAGCAGAAGCTAGATTCACACCAGCCAATGTATGATAGATATTGTATATTTTTATTTTTAATAACTTAAAAGTTGATATACTAGGATATTTTATAATATTTATCGACATTGAAGGATAAATATTGCATTGTAATGTAATTTATAATATTTTGAACTATTTTATTCCATTTCCCTTATGTAAAAAGTCTTGTAGTTCTCGCGACCGCAGCGACTCGATGCGCGGGTGGTGGCGCAGAAACGTTATGCCGTATACCACCTATGCTTCAATCCGTCTCTTTTTTATTTGTCTATGCCTATACCTAAGTTTGATGTTTTGACGGCTTATGTCAGATTTTTGAATAAAATGGCGACGTCTATTGACAGTTGCTAAGCTGTTGCTGAGGAAGCCGTGCGATTTACTTTACAGCTGTGCGTCTTTTTTTACCGTGCGTAATAGACGTCATTACATTAGCGCCGACTGTGTGTTATTGACTGATTACAGGGGGGGTCGTAGGTAAAAAAAATTACGCTTCAGTTCTAGAAAAACATCAACTCATCACCCAAGCCTTGTTAGTCAATGGTTTGGAGTAACCATGGAAACATGCAGTTAGTAGAGGGTGTTTTGACGTTTAATAATTAATAAGACTCGATGTCACTAGCTGTTAGTGTGGATGTACGTTTGTTTTCAAGACAAATGATTAAAATCCGTAGAAAAAGTATAGTACACAACTAGAGTTGTATGCTTATTACATACTCATAGAATTACCACACGCTACGCGGCTCGTGAACAACTTTCCTATTCGCATGTAATAAGTAACTTACATCTCTTGTTATGTAATATACTATTATGCAACGATCATGTAATGATAGCCATTAAGACACGAGCATGTTGTAAGATACGAAACGAGCCGCAGGCGAGTTTCGTTTTTAATATGCGAGTGTATTAATGGCCATTACATGAAAGTTGCATACAATATTTTTTCTACTCCGATTAATAAGAATTATTTAATTAATAATTTATATAGTTTAATTAATTTTAAATATAGTTATTTTTGAAAATCAAAATTATTTGACAGCTGTCAAATTGATAGGTCTGTTCGCCTGCAATAAAAGTGTAGCACTGAGCTATATAATTTTGAAAAATTCAGGTCTATCTGTGAAAAAATGCGCGTAAAATTGCTAAATTTGGGACTATCTATGTATATTGCATTTGTATACTGCAAGAAGCATTAAAATAAGTACAATGGTATAGCTCAGTGCTACACTTTTATTACAGGGAACAGACATAATATAATTAATTTCAGAAATGTCAACTAGGTATCCATGGCTATATTAAATATTGTGCGAATGTCACATTCTTATTGGCTTAAAAATCTGTATAATGAATATCATTATGATACAGATTTTAGTCTTCCAATAAGTATATTATAAAACAGGAGTAGAAAAAATTCATCATATTTTATTATTTCATAAATCACCATTGTTTATTAATAAAAAGGAGGGGTCGACACTTTCTTAGTAGCCACATGATATTAGTCAAGGAGGTATCGGCACATGAGTACCGAAAACTATTCCATTTCAATTTTTTATGCGATCTTCGTCAAACCCCTACTGATGATATAAATGCAAGTTATCATAGGGCAACCCGGTGCAATATTGTTTAAACCGAAATTGTTATTTTCCAACCGGACAAATTTATTTTATATTCTCCATTGAAATACCAATCAAAAAAGGTCATATGACTTTTCACGGAAAAGTTGATATTTTAAGAGTTCTGAATTTTCAAAGGTTTGAAAAATCTCGAATTAGGGTACTTTCGGACCCATGAAAAACTTGAAAAAAATTAAATGTGAATAATTGTTTTTCAATTCTTTATACAATAGTTAATAATATTGTTAATAGAGATTTTTAATTTCATTGTTTATACCTGTTTTTTAATTGATAATTTTGTGCGCTCACAAGTATGCGTCGTTTACAAACTCTATGTCTAGAATCATTTATCTTAAAAATTATCAACTTTATCATGATTGTTAAAGTGAGCCATACTATTAATAATTAAATTGTCTACAATTTGTTTCTAACAAATTTTTTCTCAAATCAATTTTTCAAAAGTTATTTAATCATAAATCGGAAAGTGTAATTAAAATTATTTTTTTTCAGTTTATATTACTTTTTTTTTATTAAAATAGAAAGTAATTTTACTGAATAACTTCTTCAAATGAAGGTTGTAGATGAAGAAGTATGAAATAATGGAACAAGATTTGAAAATAACTATTTTTTCTACACCCACATGTATATTATCCATTTTTTGCACAGTTTACAGAATGGAAATTTAGGCCATATCGGTTAACTGAACGTATACGATTCATATACATCCTAGAACGTATATGAAATCCACCAATCAGTATTCGCGTTTAGAATTCGTCAACTCCCCATTTTTGAATTTCAAAGAAACGTCAAAATAACTTATCGAAAAAAAGCTTCCTAGAAGCACTGGATCAAGAATATTTATTTACAATAATAAACATAAATAAACTAATCCGTATAAATTAACAACAAATACTGAAAACAGAATAAAATTGGTATTTAAGAGAACTTCTGATAGTCAGCTTTTATAAAATTATGATATTCATTTGACGTTATAGATATCTGTTTTGAACATTCCCTGGTAGTCGAGTGGTAAGCATATCAGACTCTCGCGTGCTAGGTCCAGGGTTCGATTCCAAATGATGAAATTTTTTTTATTGTTAATTTTATTTCTATATAACTATTCCGCTTGATATTGATTGGTAAAATTTTGAAAATTGTTGAAAATTTTGAAATTGAAGTTATAATACAGTCGAGATTACAGTTTATTAAAATGTTGATTATCTAGATTTTTTAAGTGGGTCGTAGAAAAAATATACTGTTCGACTCGTGTGGATTGTCCATATCGCACTCGAACGATTGAGTACTCCGCCTATGGCCATCATATCCACACTAGTTGCACAAACTACTATAAATATTATCAATATCATTTTATATACAGTGTGTAAAAGCCAAATGGAATAAATTCATTATTTCGGTTACTGTACATATTTATAAAAAATCCCGAAACACGTCAAATTTAAATTATAACTTGACATTCTTTAACGTGAAAATGCAACCCCTACCTTCAACCCCCTTAGAATGACAGGTACAACCCCCAATTTTTTAAATGGGAAGTATAGGCTTGTGATATATCATTTGAAAGGTCTCTTCATTCTCTATTCAAAAATGTTATTGTTTTTAAATTTAATGCAAAAATTAACATAAAAAAATTAATATCATGTTGTTACCGAAATGTTATCTCCGTAACCAATCATTTGTAAAACTGTTATTTTATGCATTTCCGTTAATCTAACCATTTTTCAGAATTGAATTGAACAAACTTTATACTTAAATTACAACAATGACAACTTAAATAAAACAATTTACTACTGCTTGTTAAAATAGCGTTGCCACGGAAATTCTTTAAAGTTTTTTAATGGTTACCATCTAAAAACCACATTACTACGGTATTTGTTAACTTTCTCATTATCAAGACCTAAACGGGAAATAAGTTTTAAGTAATATTGTAATAAGTTCCGAGTATATTTTAGCGAATTTCGGTAACAACATGATATTAATTTTTTTTATGTTAATTTTTGCATTAAATTTAAAAACAATAACATTTTTGAATAGAGAATGAAGAGACCTTCCAAATGATATATCACAAGCCTATACTTCCCATTTAAAAAATTGGGGGTTGTACCTGTCATTCTAAGGGGGTTGAAGGTAGGGGTTGCATTTTCACGTTAAAGAATGTCAAGTTATAATTTAAATTTGACGTGTTTCGGGATTTTTTATAAATATGTACAGTAACCGAAATAATGAATTTATTCCATTTGGCTTTTACACACTGTATATTATATTCTTAGTCTTCTGAATCATAATGTTACGCGAGTGCCCCAGCGAAATTCCTGTATGAGACGCTTATGACGTAATCGAGCATTTCAAGATTACCTGCCCTACGTCCCTTCTCATGCCCCTCCACGCTACTAGCCGACGAAAACATTCCAGAGACTTCGAGAGACCGCCTATCTCTTACCCCTCCCATTCGCCTAGAGAAATCTAGTCTATTTAGCGCCTCCACCAGAAAGACTAGAACATTCCAGAGACCTACATTTCGGATATAAATAGCATCGCCGCACAGGGCGAAAAAAAAAACAGTTAACAGTGAACGCAGTCAACAATAATCAGATAGTTGAGACGTAGTCGCATAGATGGACACTGTAGTGCTTATACTAAAGACAAACCGATCAATAAAGTGTTAATCAGTGACGTTCATATAAATTAGTGTAGTTAGTTAGTTAAGTGTTTAATATAAATTAGTAAATTAAGGACCGTACATATAAATTTGTAAATATAAATTAATTAGTTGTAAATATAAATCAAAATAAACGTTACATTGGTGTCAGAAGTGGGATTAAAAAATAAATATACAGGAAGATGGCGAAGAAACTTAGTGAATTGAAAGTTTCAGAACTTCGAAGAGAGTTGGAGGATTACGAATTGGACACAAGCGGGACCAAGTCGGTGTTAGTGGATCGATTGAAAAATGCAATGATTAACAATGGATTGGACCCGGAAACGTTTGAATTTACCGACGAAGCGTCCGCCTCTATAACCTCCTCGATAAAAAAAGAAATGTCGTACATGAAAAATGAAATTTCGAAAGATATAAAAAACGAAATGTCGGACATGGAAAATAAAATTTCGACGGACATAAAAAACGAAATGACGGACATGAAGAACGAAATTTCATCCATGGAAAGTAAACTTTCGGCGGATATAGAAAATAAAATGGCATATATAGAAAATAAAATGTCGGACATGGAAAGTAAACTTTCGGAAGACATAGAAAATAAAATGACATCCATGAAGACTGATATTTCTACCGTGGAAGAAAAGATTGAGAGAATGGAGCAGAAAATTAAAGAAATGGAAAGGAAGACTAGTAATAGCTCGAATATTACAACTAGGCAAGCCCATAACAACGACGAAATACCAGAGAAAGTGGAGTTGAAACCGAAAATAGAAAACGATATCAACAGTCGAGTAAAACTGCCAACTTTCGATGGAAAAACGTCATGGCCGAACTATCTTAAACAATTCGAGGCCGCATCGAAGGCGAACAACTGGAGTGAAAAGGAAAAAGCGTTGAATTTAACTCTTGCCCTGAGAGGAGACGCCATGGATATCCTTCAGACCATTCCAGTAGAAGAGACCGATGATTTTGAACAACTAAAAAAACGACTTAACATGAGATATGGCCTGGAACACCTGGAGCATCTGTACCAGTCGCAGCTGAAAAACCGCAAACAAAAACGCGACGAAACTCTGCAAGAATTCGAAGCGGACATTGCGAGGTTGGTGCGGTTTGCTTATCCATCGGCACCGGAGAATGTCATGGAATGTTTAGGGGTACAGGCATTCATCGACGGAGTTCGTGACCACGAAATGCAGAGAACTCTACGCTTGGCTCGGCATAAGACACTGGTCGACGTACTCTCTGCAGCCCTGGAGTACGAAGCTGCTACACAGGCTTCCGGAGTGTACGGTAAGGTGAGGGCTGTAGCAGACGAAGAAGTGGAGACTAAGCTCGACCAGATTGTCAACATGATGAAAAGCATTTCAAATGGAAAGCCGAAAGCTGTGAGATGCTGGAATTGCGGAGAAATGGGACATGTACGCAGTTCGTGCAAGCGACCAAGAACTGCTACAAACAAAGACGACCAGCAGGAAAACTAGAAAGGGTCGGCCATCAGAGGGCAGCTTCGACCCGAAGATCTTCCAAAGACCCTCTCATTCTAATAGCCTCTCTGAAATGTCGCGATGATAGTGTATACGTGGATGGTGAAATTAATGGAAGGAAGTATACACTATTGGTGGACACTGGAGCAACGAGGACTATTATTCGCCCCGAGACTGTCAACTCCCGAAAACGACTGTTACCGACCAGACTGCGACTCAAGACTGCTACAGGTGAAAGCGCCAACGTCCATGGAGAACTACCAGTTCAATTGGGAATTGGCACAGAGAAGTTCACCCACACTGTCGTTGTCGCTGATATCGAAGAGGACATAATACTCGGAATGGACGCTATGAACCTACATGGCTTCCAGCTAGATTTCAAGAACCGAGTGATTAAAGTAGGTTCCGAAGAAGTATTCCTTCACCCACATGAGGATAAGAGTGTTCAGGTAGCCGTACAGGAGGATACGGTTGTACCCGCAAGGAGTGAATTTTTCACTGTGGCAAGGCTACAAGGAACCGTCGAGAAGGAACACCTGTCATGATGGAACCATGGAATCACGATAAAGAGGTTGGTCGAGGAATCCTGGTTGGAAAAGGGTTAATCATGGCTGCTGAAGAGATACCTGTACGCATTATAAATGTTAATGACCATCCCGTAACTATAAAAAAAGAGACCAAAATTGGAACTTGCGTACCAGTGGCGTCAGTAATTCACTACAACCTCTAACGACGCCAATAATAAATTTGAACAAATGATAGCGGTGGCTGGACAATCCCTTAGCCGACAAGAGAAGAAGAAAATCAGGGAACTCTTGCTGCAATATCGTTCTCTTTTTGTACCAAAAGGAGGGAAGACAGGAAGAACATCTGCTGTCAAACATAAAATTGACACCGGCGACGCTAAACCGATAAGACAATCGGCACGACGGCTACCACAGGCGAAAAGAGAGGAAGCGGAGAGAATTGTTCGCGAGATGGAAGAGGAAAAGGTAATAGAACCTTCTACCAGTCCTTGGGTCTCTCCGGTAGTTCTGGTAAAGAAGAAGGATGGAACCACGAGGTTCTGCGTGGACTACCGGCAGTTGAACAATGTTACCAAGAAAGATAGTTATCCGCTGCCAAGAATCGACGACACTCTGGATACGCTGGACGGTAGCAAGTTGTTTTCTACCTTGGACTTGAAGTCTGAATATTGGCAGGTAGAAATGGATCCAGCCGATAAAGCGATAAACAGCGTTTACCACCGGATCTGGATTATGGCATTTCACCGTTATGCCATTTGGGCTGTGCAATGCCCCCGCAACGTTCGAAAGACTGATGGAAAACGTATTGCGAGGGTTGTCCTGGAAAACCTGCTTAGTGTACCTTGATGACATCATTGTCTTGGGAAGGACATTCGAAGAACATCGAGTGAATTTGGAAGATGTCTTCAAAAGGCTGCAAGCTGCCCAACTGATGCTCAACCCCAAGAAATGTCAACTATTTCAAAACAAAGTCAATTACCTAGGCCATGTAGTCAGCAAGGATGGTGTAGCTGTAGACGAAGAAAAAGTTGCTGCTGTACGAAAGTGGCCAAGACCTACCGACAAGCACCAAGTTAGAAGCTTCCTTGGACTCTGTACATACTACAGGCGATTTATAAAGAAGTTTGCAGATATCGCTAAGCCTTTGACACGACTTACAGAGGAAGCAAGGGAGTTTCGCTGGGACGAAGATTGCCAAACTTCGTTCGAAACCTTGAAGAAACATTTGACTACTGCCCCATACTCGGCTATCCACTACCAGATGGATAATTCATATTAGATACTGATGCTAGCAATGTTGGAATTGGAGGAGTGCTATCACAAGTTCAAGGAGGACAAGAGAAAGTTCTGGGATATTTTAGCAAAGTCCTTTCCAAACCGGAACAAAACTACTGCGTCACAAGAAGAGAGCTCCTGGCAGTAGTGAAGTCCGTGGAGCACTTCTATCAGTATCTGTATGGGAAGAAATTTGTGATTAGAACCGATCATGCAGCACTTAAGTGGCTTATGCAATTTAAGAACCCTGAAGGACAAATCGCCAGATGGATAGAGCGGCTCCAAGAATATAATTTCACTATTGAGCATAGAGCCGGAATAAGCCACAGAAATGCGGACACCCTGTCCAGAAGACCATGTCCTGCAGAATGCTCCCATTGCAGTAAAACAGAAGCTAAGGAAGCTGCGATTCGAAGAACCACGGTGACCAGCGACGAATGGACACCAGAAAAGCTGGAAGAGGCACAAGAGAACGATCCCGACTTGAAGAAAATCCGACATTGGAAAGAGTTAAACTGTCGACCTACTTGGCAGGAGATTTCAAGATACTCGCCAACGATGAAATCGTATTGGGCCCAGTGGGACTCGCTGGTTCTGGAAAACGGTTTGCTACAGCGAGTAGTCGAGAACGTTGATGGTTCCGGAAGTAGAAGACAGTTGGTGATTCCAAGATCAAGGGTAGTAACAGTACTGCAGAAATTACACGACAGTCCATCAGGAGGACATCTAGGTGTGAAGAAGACCCTCCAGAGGGTGCGAGAACGGTTTCACTGGATGCACAGTTCCGAAGATGTTAAGGACTGGTGTAAGAAATGCACTACCTGTGCCACGGCCAATGGACCGCACGGGAGAAGAAAGGCTCCTATGAAGCAGTACAATGTCGGAAGCCCTTTTGAACGCATTGCCCTGGATATTGCCGGACCGTTTCCACCGACAGCAGATGGCAGCAGGTACATTTTGGTGGTGATGGACTATTTCACAAAATGGGTGGAAGCGTATGCCATTCCAAACCAAGAAGCCGCAACTGTTGCCGACGTGCTTGTTAAGGAGTTCATTTGCCGATATGGAGTGCCTCTGGAAATACACAGCGACCAGGGCAGAAACTTCGAAAGCCAGCTGTTTCAGGAAGTTTGTAATAAGCTCGGCATGAAGAAAACGAGAACTACTGCTCTACATCCACAGTCGGACGGAATGGTTGAGCGAATGAACAGAACTCTTGGCAAATACTTGTCCAAAGTAGTATCTAACCATCAGCGAGATTGGAACCAGTATCTCTCGCTATTTGCGATGGCCTACAGATCCGCCATCAATGAGTCTACCGGCCAAACACCAGCAAAAGTTCTGTTCGGACGCGAAATGAGATTACCCTGCGACCTTGAATTTGGATGCCGACCCGGAGAAGACATAGCTGGTGAAGATTACGTAACCCAGTTGAGAAAACGAATGGACGATATCCACGAGTTGGTTCGATCGAATCTCCAGATCGCTAGCGATAGGATGAAGAAAAGGTACGATACGCAAGCTACAGAAGGAGGTTTCCACGAAGGAGACAAAGTCTGGCTGCATAACCCAAGAAGACAAAAGGGTTTTTCTCCAAAGTTGCAGAAAGCTTGGGACGGTCCGTACCTTGTAAATAAAAGAATCAACGACGTCATTTATCGCATCACCAAGATCCCAAACGGAAAGCCAAAGGTGGTACACCGTAATCGATTAGCGCCATTCGAGGGTGACCACGATGAGGAAATAAGACAACTCCAAGAAGTAGCCGATCCTGCTTTTGTAGAGTTCATGGGTGCTTATGGTGGTACCGGAAAAGCAAGATACGGCGTCACCACGGAGAAACGACAAGATCTGCTCACCGTGCCGGAGGAATACTCACTGGCAATAAACATCCCTGCCAGCATAACCTATGCGCGTGGATTGCCATCTCTGTTAATAAAGAAGAGTGGCGCACGAAGTTTGGAAAACCAGTTACCAGTACCAGGTAAAGCTTTAAAGGTACAAGATGGCACCCGTTACAATTTCCACCTAGTGACGAGAAACACCTTCGACGAAAGACCAACGTACGAGAATGTCTGGGAAGCTTTACTAAACTTGAGAGAGCATGTGCTTGAACTAAACGTTCATAGGCTAGCCATGCCCAAGATTGAATGTAGGCATTTAGATTGGCGAATAATCCGTAACATGGTAGAAGTAATCTTCCGAGACACCGAAGTGCAGGTACTTGTCTGCGGACATTCTCAGGAGGCACAGTCAACGGAGAAGACGGTCGCATGTTACTTCCATGCAACTGGAAAATGTAACAAGGGAACCAGTTGCCGATACAGTCATCTCGTCTCAGTTTCTTAGTTAGTTCCAGGAGGAACTGTCTCTTAAGGAGGGGGCAATGTTACGCGAGTGCCCCAGCGAAATTCCTGTATGAGACGCTTATGACGTAATCGAGCATTTCAAGATTACCTGCCCTACGTCCCTTCTCATGCCCCTCCACGCTACTAGCCGACGAAAACATTCCAGAGACTTCGAGAGACCGCCTATCTCTTACCCCTCCCATTCGCCTAGAGAAATCTAGTCTATTTAGCGCCTCCACCAGAAAGACTAGAACATTCCAGAGACCTACATTTCGGATATAAATAGCATCGCCGCACAGGGCGAAAAAAAAACAGTTAACAGTGAACGCAGTCAACAATAATCAGATAGTTGAGACGTAGTCGCATAGATGGACACTGTAGTGCTTATACTAAAGACAAACCGATCAATAAAGTGTTAATCAGTGACGTTCATATAAATTAGTGTAGTTAGTTAGTTAAGTGTTTAATATAAATTAGTAAATTAAGGACCGTACATATAAATTTGTAAATATAAATTAATTAGTTGTAAATATAAATCAAAATAAACGTTACAATAACCACATAGAAGTATGCAACTAATATTTTTTTTTTCCAATTACAAGCTTTGGTTTTACATTTTATTATTTTTCTAGTCATTTGACTGTGTCTTCTAAACATTCAAATGCGTAGCCAATATGTTTTTATTATTTATGTATAATTGTGATTCCAAAAATACCATCACATCCTATTGTTGTTGATGTAAATGCATAAATAACTGTTTTAATAACAAAAAAATTAATATAAACTGATGAAAAAGTAATTTCCATTGAATATTCCGATTTATGCTAAAATTCTCAAACAAATTGGGGACAATTTAATTATAATTAACAATCATGATAATGTTGATAGTTTTTTAGATAAATGATAAATAATGATTTAAGACACAGAGAGGGTTAGCGAAATTACCGCGCGTGCGCGAAATTGACAATTTAAAAACAGGTGACAACATTGAAATTTCTCAAAATCTGTATAGAGAATTTTTTTATAGTTATTTATGCAACAAGTGCAAAAAGTGAGTGTTTTTTGCACGCGACGTGAAATTGTCCAACGAGGTCTTTAGGCCGAGTTGGACAACACGTCGAGTGCAAAAAACACGTTTTGCAAGAGTTGCATACAATATTTTTTCTAAATTCATGCAAAAACTGGAAAATTAGAACATAAATATGTCAAGAAGCTAATCTAACCTAATAAAACTCAACTCGTTCTTCTTTTTTGTATCTTTATGGCCTCCACCTTGTCAGTACTCAATCATAGCTGATTTTCGCCTTGACCATTTAAATTTCAAATAATTAAAGATTTTTGAAATGATTGTAACTCGTTGAGACTAAGTAGTAAGATATACTATATTATTGTTGTATTAAAGCAGGATGAGGTACTTGCTATGGATTTTTATTTAATTTAAATGTTTATGTTTGTCATTAATCATCACAAAACTGACACAAGAATGACAGATGAATATTTTATTGCACTAGTGCAATAAAGTACCACTTTTTCCATTAAATGTGGTGCACAAAAGTGTTGTTTTTTGCATGAATGTAGAAAAAATATATTATTTACTTTTTTTTTTTAATATGTTTTTAATGTGTCGAAATTACAAAAATTGGAGATTTCTCGAACCTTTAAAAATTCATATCTCTGAAAATATTAACCTTATCGTGAAAAGTCATGGGACTTTTTTTATTGGCATTTCAAAGAAGAATTCAAAAAAAATTGTTTGGTTGAAAAATAACAATTTCCTGCAACTGTTTAAACAATTTCGGTTTAAACAATACGGCCCTGGCAATATGAATTTATATCATTAGTAGGGCAATTTGAATAGGATTGCATAAAATTGAGGTGAAATATTTTTCGGTACTCATGCGCCGTTACCTCCTAGACTAAATTTATAGGAAATGACCGGAAATCTTGATTAATTTTTTAGTTCTATCCGTGAAACAAACAGTTTCCAACTTGATCACTGAATAAAGCCAAACATTTTGTTAATGTAAAAGGTGTCCAAAATGTTCCCTATTCACTTATCGGCAATAATTCAACCTGTTTTCAGTTTTGTCACCTCCAAATGTTTCCAACATATCTGGATCGTCGATCATTTTTTCGAGAAGTTGGTTAATTGTTTATGATTTTAAATAACCTCATAAAAAAATCTAATGGGCTTAAGTCAGGTGATCTTGGTGGTCCCTTTAAGTTTATAATATGCTGAAACATTTAATTTTTGCGGAATTGTCTGTGGTCGTCCCGAAATAATCTGGGGTTTTCATCAGACCAACAACTAATTTTTCACCGATCTAAATAACATCTAGGTCATCTTCTGTTAGTTTAGCTTTATTAATTTCCAGAATATTTAGCTTTATTCACAGAAAATCGGTCGAAAGTCGAATAATGTTGAAATTAACAATAATTTATATAAACACGTAATTCGTATCCTATAGATATCGATGAAATAAACTTAAATATGACTCGACATCTACTGATTTTCTTCTGTGTGGATTATGGATTTAATAATGGTTGCACTTGGTACTTAAAATCTTATTCTTATACATCATTTTTGTGAAGGGAACATGTATATAAATTTCAAGAACGCATAACAAATGTTTTAAGTATGATTAATAGATTTTACAATCATTATAAAACTGTTGTGAAATATTGTTTATTATAATCCCTGTGCGGATTATATTAACATTTATGATTCTAACAATTAAATTGCTTAGGTCGAAAATACCAGAAACCTTGAAACGCCCATTGAAATATTCACTAGGATAGGAGAATATCATCCGATATTAACCTGACCAATTAATTTATGATAGAAAGACGAACATGTTTCAAAAGTTGAGATCATAATATAAAGCAGACATAATTAAATCTAAATAAATCAAACTTACCAAGTAAGGTTCTACAGGCAATGACCATCGCTAACAGCGAATGGCTTTTTTAAACATCACAGGAGCCATGAGAACAAATCTAAACTTCAAAGTAAGAGTGTGTTACCACAGTCGTTTGGGAATATTATGCTTTCCTAACGAATTATACATACTATTTTTTTTCGATCGTTGATTTACATTTGAAAAATCTATACAAGGTGTAATTAAGTAAGTTTAGATAGGTTTCTCTATGTTTATATTGAAATATAGAAGTGGTAATGAGATAAAGCAAACAATTAACCATGAAGCTTCAACGTCTATAAATTCTCGTTGCCCTCCAATACATGTTTCAAAAGTTGAGATCATAATATAAAGCAGACATAATTAAATCTAAATAAATCAAACTTACCAAGTAAGGTTCTACAGGCAATGGCCATCGCTAACAGCGAATGGCTTTTTTAAACATCACAGGAGCCATGAGAACAAATCTAAACTTCAAAGTAAGAGTGTGTTACCACAGTCGTTTGGGAATATTATGCTTTCCTAACGAATTATACATACTATTTTTTTTCGATCGTTGATTTACATTTGAAAAATCTATACAAGGTGTAATTAAGTAAGTTTAGATAGGTTTCTCTATGTTTATATTGAAATATAGAAGTGGTAATGAGATAAAGCAAACAATTAACCATGAAGCTTCAACGTCTATAAATTCTCGTTGCCCCCCAATACAATTTACAAATTGTACAAACTGTGCAATGAATGTAAATATTAACAACAATTAATTTGTGTTCCAGAATATCGTTATAAATTTGATGTTTCTTTTATTTCTTCGATAACAACTTTATTAATATAATGATTAAAACCATACTTTATTTCATTTTATTGCAATAATTCATTTGTAACATTACCGCACGCAGTACAGAAAAAATATTACCGCACTGTTATTTTCTAATTGCTTAGCAACTGCCCATTATTCTGGAATGTTGAGCTTTGCGCATAGAAAACAGGTCAAAATAGTGTCACTTCTCCAATGTTAGTTTGTGTGTTGTATATTGATATCGATGTGGTTACCATAGATAAGTGGTTATTATGGAAATTTAGGCATTGTAAAATTTTCGATTGGTAGAGCTACTCTATGTATAACCACTTGTGAAATTTTTGATTGGTGGAGCTACCCTATGTAAATTGATCGTTCTGATAGGTTGAAAATGATAGGAAAAAAATAATCAATATTATTTGTATATCTCACTTAATATTTTTTAAAAAGTTGAAGAATTTAAAAAATTAAGAATATACACTCCCCGAGACACTCCCTATATAGCTTTTTTTGAAAAATACGAATTGACGTATCCAGACTTTTTTCCCAACAGGTCCTCATTTATTCTTCATCGAATTTATTCCATTTAGATGTTTCGAACTGTCTTTTGTCTTTATTTTAACAATTTTGTACTAAGAGGCCCATTCCACTGCGACCTTTCCAGATCTATTGTGGTTCTGTTTGTCTAGATTACTTTCTGCAGCCACAGAGGTTTTAAAATAATCGTGAATTTGAAATATTTTTGTGTAAAAATAATTTTTTTCAATTTTCAGGTCCGGATGGAGGTAGAAGACTTGTTCGTGGATTTGGCAGACGGTAGAAAACTTTTAAAACTACTGGAAATAATATCTGGAGAAAAACTAGCAAAACCAAATAATGGAAGAATGAGAGTACATAAAGTCGAAAACGTCAATAAAAGTTTAGCATTTCTACACACAAAAGTCCGATTAGAAAGTATAGGAGCAGAAGATATCGTGGACGGTAACCCTAGACTTATTTTAGGTTTAATATGGACGATCATTTTGAGGTTTCAGATACAAGAAATTGAAATTCCCGAGGTAAGTATTTTTATGCACTCCTACAAGTTCACTACTTTAAATCATGATTTTGAAACATTACATTGTCGACAATATCATTCTTTTGCTTTTTCGTTAAAATAGCCTCTTATGGAAACTTACAATGAACTGTTCCAAGTTTTTGTATACAGGGTGGCCCTTAAGTAATTGTACATAGAAGTACAGTACAATTTTCACTTCAAAATACTGCGATTTAATGTTGATATTAAGAAAGATACAGGGTGTTGAACATGAAATTTAAATGTTCGTGTTTTTCAGTAACTTCAACGCTTTTTGACGTGTATCATTGGCATACTCAACCCCCATGTTTCCTCACAAGTTTGCCTTGCCATCATTAATGTGGTTTCCGATCTTGCTGCTACTTTTCCCATTTGCTTGACCATGTTGATCTCGAAACAATCATCACTCCTAGATATTTAACATCCATAACCATAACCATTGAAATTTCCATACCTTGAAGAGATAGTGGTCTCCATACTACCAGGTCCCTTTTTTGGTATAGGGTACTATGTTTGATTGGGTGGAACCCACTTCTTCCGTCTATTTTGTTACTATGTTCAGAGCCTGTTGCATACACTCTGACCATAGTGTTGAATTTGCCTTGTGATATGATAATGACTAGATCGTCCGCATATCCTAAGATGGTATGGTGTCTCTTTATCAGTCCGTCCATTACAAGGTTCCATATTCCTACTTGAGGACACTCCCTTGACACCCCGGGCTGATAGCGTTTGACCCAACAAGGTTGAAAAGATGGTTCGGTCCTTAAGCATGAAGTCTATCCATCTGCAGGTTGTTTCGTCATTTTGCTTTTGACGAATTGTCTTAGTGATTACTTCGTGAAAAGCACCCCTTATATCAAGAAAGGCTGCTAATAATACTTTCTTATTTTTAAGAGCGTACTCTATTCCTTGTATACTAGGTTAATGGAGTGCTGTTTCTGTGGATACTCTCGGTCTGTATAAATGCTGATCTAGGTCGATCGGTCTTCCTACCAACAATGCTCCTGTGCATGCCTACCAGTTTTTCCAATGTCTTCAGTCTAGATGACAATTTTTTTTATTATCGATCTGACCTTTATTTGAAAAATATTTTTTACAATTTCAATTTTATAAATGAAAATGGAAACTGCAGTTGATATTGTTTGAGATATTGATATTTTGATTTTTCAAATCGGAGGAAATGGTATTTAATTTGATACTATTAACATTTCCATGACAATGCAAGGTAAATTAATGTCATCACGAATTCAACCATATCACATAATCAGTTATTTCCATTTCTTTTTCTTGTATTAGTAATAGATGCACCAATAAAAAAAAATAGTGTAAAGTATTCGTGGATAACTGGTCTTTAAAACAGCGTTTCTCAAACAATGGGTCGCGGTAAATTTTTTTTGGGTCGCGTATGAAGCTAACCACAACAAGAAATAAATCACAATTTACAATCACACAAAGAGGCATACTTCACTTGTGTGACGGACGAAATCTTTTTTACAGTACAGTAATTTAGTATTGTACGAACGCGCATTTGTTTACAGTGTTTACATTGTACAGTGTTTTGAAAATCTATATTTTTTATTATTATTACAATATCTAAAACTTCTAATTATTTGGGCCGCGAGCTATTCAAACATAAATATGTTGGGTCGCCAGTCTAAGAAGTTTGAGAAACGCTGCTTTAAAACACTTGCTCTAATTCGCGCGTGTTTTAAAGACCTTAATATCTACTTATACTTTAATATACTATTAAAATAGCATGATAGTTTCCTAAGGTAGTCGGAATCTCAATTTAAATTTTGAATGTCAGATTCAATTCACAAAGAAATGTCAGTCACCGCCAACTTATATACCTATTCACCGTATTATTTTCAGTACTCAATAATCATTTAACAATAATTATAGTCTATTTCAGAAAGGTATAGAGTAATAAAAATGAGGAATTCCGTCCAGTTCGGCTCAATTTCGGTGTAGGCCATAGGCATAGATCTTGAAATAGTATTGTTTGTAATATTAAAATTTCAAGTAATTGCGTAAGAGAATTGGGAAAAGTTTTCTGGCCTGAAGTGTCAATATCGAAATATTGTGTAGGGATTACCTAGGTAGTAGATTATACAACTACGTTTTGCGTTAAACAGGTACCGTTTAACCTTCTATTAGTGGCTAGTGCCTCTGCCCAATTCCAACCCTATTTCAGATTCGGCTTAACCATGCGTCGCAAGGTGCTTTAACCAAAATTTTTAGACTTTTATAAGTATATTTGTTTAGTTGAACGCATTAGTATATGCTGTTAAAACCCGTAAACAGTGTTCACAGTTTTTAAATTATTGCGGCTGAGAAAGATAGCCGGCCAAGTGGAGCCACCCAAGAAAAGTTAAGACAGACCAGTAAAAGTCCTTGAAGGAGATAACAAAAGTGAATTACGAAAAAAAGTTCACTCTTCTTATTTTAAGAAAGAAATACCCACCCTAGCTGGAAAGCGATGAAATTGTTTGCTGGCGACGATAATACAGAGGTAATACAGAACAGAGCAGAAAAAAATCTTATATCTTGAAGAGACGTGGATCAATGAAGGTTATACAGTATCAAAAATGTAGCAAGACATAAATATAACCAGTGCTCGCCAAGCTTTCATGGAAGGTCTGTCAACGGGTATTAAGGTGCCTTCAGGTAAAGACTAATAATATGGACGATTATTAGTCTTTTCCCTCTCGATGTGTGTGTTATTAACACCAGAGATATTGACACAGCGATGCCGATGTATTTTAAGTCCTATGATTTTCTACAAAGCCTTATCGTTTAAGAATAACCAATGGTTTGTAATGTATATGTCGGCGTCAATCAGTGAAATCCGTCATTCCCTGAAATGCCTAGTCATTTCACGTATTGCCGGCAAACAGCGTAATTATACATTCGGTATACCGTTTGCCTAATAGTTTCAGGCATTCCCTGAGGGGGAAGGCATTATGTGTGTAATCCACATCAAGTTATTCAAGAAGGGAAAGGGAATATAATAATTGGATTCACCCTTCCCCTTCTTGAATATTTTTTAAGGGAAGGCAAAACCTTCCGAATATACAATTACGCTGTTTGCCGGCAATACGTGAAATGACTAGGCATTTCAGGGAATGACGGATTTCACTGATTGACGCCGACATATACATAAAGATTCTTTAGAAATATCCGTCACTTTCTGAATGCAAGGTGTCATTTATCGTTTCATTTCATAAGTAAACTTGTCATAGACGTTGAAATAACTACTTCTATAGTCTATTTCAGAAAGGTATAGAGTTAAATAATAAAATAGGGAATTCCGTCCAGTTCGGCTCAATTTCGGTGTCTGCCATAGGCGTAGGTCTTGAAGTAGTATTGTTTGTAATATGATATAATAATCGTCCATATTGGAAGCGAAGAGGGATTTTTAAAAGAAGGTTTGCTAACCTTCCAGTCGTGCCATACGGGAGATTACCACGAGGACATGGATTCGGATGTTTTTGAGTACCTACTATTTTCGTGAAATGATAAAATATCTTCCGGCTGATTCAGTAGTAGTTATGGACAACGCATGTTATAATTCTCGACGCATAGAGAATACTCCAACTTCATCTCTGAGAAAACAAGTAGTTATTGACTGGTTAACCACCAAAAGTATTGAATATGAAGATAATTTGATAAAAAAAAATAACTAAAATCTATAGCAAATTTACACAAACATCGTTTTATGAAATACGCACTGGAAGATATAGCAGAAAAACATGTGCTGCGTACACCGCCATATTATTGCGAACTAAATCCTATAGAACTTATATGTGCGCAAGTGAAAGGATTTGTAGCAAGACACAACACGACTTTGAAAATGAAAGACGTTTAGCTACTGTTTGATCAAGCCATTAAGGAGGTGACACCAGAGAACTAGCGAAAATAGTCCAGCATGTCATTAAATAAGAGGAGATCTTGACTACCTGATCGATCGGACCGTCGTTATAACATCAAGAGGTGATCACAGTTCCTCAGATGACGAAGAATATTATGATTTTGTATAATTTAATTTCTGTATAATGTATTGCCTAATGTTTATTCTATTAAAATACAATAAATTCCTTCCTTTTCACGAGTTTTCTACCGGCACGCCTTTGTCACGCCATGCTCATTGTTTGTACCCTTAATAAAAAGAAATAATTTCACAATGAAATCAATGCCAAACTATGAAAGTGGCTTAAATATTCGTTGGGTCACTCTGTGCTTCCTTTGCATACCTAATGAGGTTTTATTACTCTATACCTTTCTAAAATAAAATATAGATATTAAATTACTTCACCGAATTCTATAGGTTTCAATCTTTGATTTATGAAAAAAAATTATATTTAATATCCGTTTATTATACGCATATTTTTATAAGTAACAGAATTACATACATATTGGAACTTTTTCTTTACACACGATTGCGTAAAATAAAGTTTTACGAACTTGAAAGTGTGTCTATAGTACGTACTTTACACACGGTAGTAGAATAGTTATTTGTTTAACTAGGCAGCAAAGTAGTAGATTGACTGCCGAGGCTGAATTCAGCCAAGACAGTCAATCTACTTTGCTGCCAAGTTGAACATATAATTTTTTCTCTGATTGTTCATGAGGATATTGTATTTGCAAATTATTACAATTCCCACAATCTCTTTATTTTAGTTGGTTGCTATGGAAATGTATAATAACAGGCAGCAAAGTAATCACTTTCGTGCCTAGGCAGGAAAAGTAATACTTTGCTGATTGATATCAGTCAGCAAAATTAATATTTGCTGCCAATCGGTGAAAAAAATAATTTTTTTTAGTGTCAAGATGAACAGTATTACGGTAAAGTAGCAGTTAACATATAAAATATGTATGGTAATTTTAATTTTTCTCTCCAAAACCGTTAAGTTCTTTAAATTGCAATATTTTGAAGTGGAAATAGTATTCTACTATGTACAATCACTTGAGTGGTCCTCCTGTATAAGTTTTAGATCACGTTGGTACAAGTCTCAATATACATTCCATTTGGACTATGAGAATCAGATTTACTTGAACACACTAATACTATTCCGCCGTTGTTGTGGACTGTAATGTTCATGGCGTCAATAAGATGGGCCGAAAACTCTCCTCTTCTGTCTATAATCGTTGTGCCCCATTTCACTGACTTCGCGTTGACGTATCCGGCCATAATGAAATCCTTATTCGAGGTCCTGTCCTCTCAAAGATGTGTTCCACATTTTTTTCATAGTCACGTTGGGTTATATTTGGTGATATGTAGCAGCCGTATATGCTGTAGTTCTTCATGTGGATCCCAACATATTCGTCTCTGACTTCTACTCTTTTTACTTCGAATTTCTTGTTCTGAAAGTAGATTCCCAAATCTTTTTGATCATCCGTTATCCATCCCGCTTTTCCTACAACTTTTTTGTTGGGTTCTCCTATGATCATAAGATCTGCTTCTGAAAGATGAAATAAAACAATTTAATTTGTTAAAATCTACATAATATTTTAAACTTGAAATTGTGACGCGTTTCCCTAACATAGTAGCTTTATCAAACGAATGGAGGTATAATGAGTAATTTTGAATTTATACAGTGTCTTATTACTGAAATTACAGATATTAACAATAAAATTATGATTTATTTACATGAAATAAAAAAGCAAAAAGTGTGTCTAAATATAGATATTAACTAAAGTATTTAACAAGTTTACCTGGAAATTCATTCACAACAATCCTACAGGTACTTTTCTAGGTAAAAATGTTTAATAGGGGAGAATTATTCATATCTATTTGGTCATTAAGAAGATTATCTGAATATGTATTTGTTTATATTTACCTCAAGGGCTTCTAAAACATTTAATTTGAAGGATTTAGGTTTTATAAGCAAATTTTTGATATTTTAATCGAAAGAGTGTTTATTGATAATAAATTATTTAAGTAGTTGGAATCTGAAATGGATATTTGGTTGTGGTAGCTACGTTTGTGTTCTGGAATTCTAGTTTTTCGGAATATCCAATTGATGTGAACTTTTGGACAATTCAATAAATATTCAATATCTTATTTTTTGTATTGATTATTTAATATTTATTGAATTGTATCCATAGTTAAAATTTGTATTTTTAAATAGGACGCTTATTTTTACAATGTGCTTTCGTTTTCCATTGCTTTCTTTTCGATTAAAAACTGGTGGTGTCCAATTTTCAATTCTTTGCACATCCATCCCAGTGATAGCGTATAAAATTATTTAATTGGCGCCGCCCTGAGGTGGAGTGCTCTAGGCTGTACTTATTTAGGTTGCAAATTCATATTTCAAAATATTGTTTCAGGATGAAGACAATGAAAGTTCGGAAAAAAAATCAGCCAAAGATGCTTTATTATTATGGGCTCAACGCAAAACCCATGGTTATCAAGATGTGAACATCACAGACTTTTCTTCATCGTGGCGAAATGGATTAGCTTTTAATGCACTTATTCATTCCCACAGGCCTGACTTGTTTGACTTTGATTATTTGAAAAATGGCAAAAACATCGACAACTTAAATCATGCTTTTGATATGGCACAAAATGAATTGGGCATTCCTAGTTTATTGGATGCTGAAGATATCGACACATCAAGGCCTGATGAGAAGAGTATTATGACATATGTAGCTTCGTACTACCATACGTTTGCACGAATGAAACAGGAAGAGAAATCTGGAAGACGTATTGCAAAGGTAAATACCTCGAATTCTTGTGAAATAAATGAGCATGAACTTCTCATTCATGAAAAAATAATTTCTTTACTTATTCATTGCGAGAAGAATTTTCAATAGTGAAAAATTTAAAAACAATGTTTTTCTTAAATTTCTGCTCAAAAGCACATAAAAATTAAAACTTAAAAATAACTAACATAAAACTTTTCTACGAACTTTCAACTCAGATATCAGAATAATTCGAAATTTAATAAAGGTGCGTACTTCAGCCGCCTTTTGAATCCTCGTTTGAATCCTAATTCTGAACATTCTTATTTCAGATTATCAAACAAATGATAGATGCCGACAAAATGAAACTCACATATGACAAACTAACAACAGATTTACTTGATTGGATCAAACTCAAAATCGTAGAATTAGAAGATCGACAGTTTCCCAATTCTTTGGAAGGGATACAAAATTTGTTTTTGCTATTTGGTGTCTATCGTACGCAAGAGAAACCTCCAAAATATAAGGAAAGAAGCGAAATAGAGGCTTTGTTTTTTAACATAAACACCCAGTTAAAAGAACTTAGACAACCTGCATTTTATCCTTCAGATGGCAAGCTAGTTCAAGATATAGAGAGATCATGGGATACTTTAGAAAAGGCAGAACATAGAAGAGAGGTAGCTTTAAGAGAAGAATTATTAAGGCAGCAACGGCTAGAGCAGCTTATGTATAAATTCGAGAAAAAGAGTATTTTACGTGAAGGTTATCTAAAAGAAATGATTCAAGTATTATCAGATCCTCGTTATGGTTCCAACTTGGTACAAGTAGATGCCACTCTTAAGAAACATGAAGCTATTAGTGCTGACATATTAGCTAGAGAAGAACGTATACATGATTTATCGCAAATGGCACAAGAACTTGTTGACGAAAATTACAGAAACTCTACTAGAGTGAAAGAAAGAGAAAGAGAAATTATCAAGCAATGGAATGAACTGAAAGCTCTACTTGAAAAACATAAAGGAAACTTGAACAAAATGGGCAGTGTTATGTCCATTATTCGTGAAATAGATTCCGTCCTTACAAGCACTGAACAATTGAGGATAGATCTTACTTCCGCTGATACTGGAGCACATTTGGTAGCAGTAGAAGAATTGTTACACAAACATGCCTTACAGAATTTGTTAGTAACTTCGTTGGGAGAAAACGAAAGCTGGTTAAATAGAGTAGGACAGCAAGTAGCTCAACAAAATCCAAAAGGGGAAGAAGTGCTGAAGAAATTGAAGGAATTGGGTAAAGTGTGTGAGGAAATAAGAGTAAGTAAAAAAACGTTTTCATAGTACGTTAAACTTTTTTATTATCTACTTCATTTAAATTTCAGGATCTAAGTGCCAAAAGAAAAGCTTTGCTGGAAGAAGCCAGAAATTTTTATCAATTTTTACAGGATCAAGAAGACGAGGAGGCTTGGTTAATTGAAAAGCAAAGAATTTGCCAAGCCGGTATAATGGCTAAAGACTTGAGGAGCGTTATATCTTTACAACAAAAACACAAAGCACTAATAGACGAAGTAAAAACGAGAAAGAATAAATTTGATCAGTTGGGTGCCACCAGCAAACAACTAATATCAGACAATCATCCCAGATCCTTAGAAATTCAACAACACTTAAATAAAAATAAGAAAAACTGGGAGTTGTTGGAAAAATTGGTTAGTGATAGATCAAAACATCTTCAAGATGCTGCTGAAGCATATCAATTTTATGCAGATGCCAACGAAGCCGATTCTTGGTTACATGAAAAATTAGCTCTTGTTGGTTCTAATGATTATGGTACTGACGAACTAAGCGCTAAAGCATTACTACAGAGACATAAGGACTTGGATGGAGAAATCAAAGCTTACAGTGGTGATATTCAAAGTTTGAATAGTCAAGCTGATAGGCTTATTGCTTCTGGCATCTCTACCTTAGATTTAAATAGTGAACCGGAAGTTACTGAACCTATAGAAGAAGTTAATTATGAAGAAAGGTGAGTGTAGTGATAAATATAGTTCCCAAGTTGACTTTAATTAATTGGTTTAGAATAAAATCTTAGCTCTTTTTATGCCCAGAATTTTCCTTGTTCAATTAATAGTAGTTTGTGCAACTAGTGTGGATATGATAATTAATAGTAGTTTATGCAACTAGTGTGGATATGATAGCCATATCGCACGAGGACGAAGTTTGAGCACGACGCCGTAGTCGGAGTGCTCAATCGTTCGAGTCGTGCAGTATATTTTTTTCACGACGCACTTAAGAAAAAATATAGAAAATAAACATTTAGTTAAACTTCAATTTCAAAATTTCCAACAATTTTATTTATAATTTTTCCAATTCAACCTATAAGTAGATGTTTGGAGTTGGCGCACGAAAGGTACCGTACCATTATTTACAATAATAAATATTCCGCTAAATATTTCAAGCGTCTACCTGTCGTCGTTATCAAAATTGAGCGGAATAATTATTCAGAAATAAAATTGAAATTAAAAAAAAAAGTTCTCCACTGAGACCCTGGTCAACCGCGTGAGATACCGGGATACCGAGGAATGTTCCATTTTCATATCCAATATGTCTCAGTAAGTTGGAACCATATGGGAAACTTTTTTATTATTAATTTTAGGAAAAAAATGTATTCTTCATAAAAAGTTCTGCATGTTCTGAAATCTAAAATACAATCAACAGATATCACTTTTTTCGGTCGTGTACGAGGTATGTCAAATAAGATGAATTTTACTCAAGAGTAAAGTACCTTTAAAATTGACAATATCGAAAAATGTTATTCAAATTAAGTTATCAGTACCAAAAACTATGTTCAAATATGCAATTACATTCATTTATGTTGAAAAAATAGGTTTTGTGCTTGTTCAGTATTGTCTCTATTTTTTCTTCACTATTTAACAGAGCCGCCATTTCTTGTGTTTTATAAAAACCAACTAGCGATTTGATGTTTGCCGTCAGTGCATCCTAGATTAAAAATCGTTACGTACGCAAATTGCTAATATACAGAATTATCATTGCTAATACAGAGAAGTGAGTAAAAATAACAGACATTATTTTTTCATGGCAGATGGATAATATTAAATATCCGACAATATATATAATCAACTATTTATAATAACAATTGTCAATATTCTGAAAAATTAAGGTACTTTACTCTTGAGTAAAATTAATATTTTTTGGCATACCTCGTACACGACTGAAAAAAATTGATATCTGTTGATTGCATTTTAGATTTTAGAACATGTCGAACTTTTTATAAAGAATACATTTTTTTCCTAAAATTAATAATAAAGTTTCCCAAATGGTTCCAACTTACTGAGACATATTGTCTATAACGTCAAATATACATATAACAGAATTTCATGAAAACCGACGTCTGTCAGGAGTCCTCTAAAATATCCATTCTATTCTGTTTTTAGTATTTGTTATTAATTATCAGGGATTATTTTACTCAAGCTTATTATTGTGAATAAATAATATTCTTGATATGGTGCTTCTAGAATAGTTATTTTGACGTTTCTACATTCCATGATGTACATGAAATCATATCCGTTCAGTTAAGCCGAATAGCCTACATTTTCATTTTGTAAACTGCAGAAAATGGATAATATACATGTGGGTGTAGAAAAAATCTTTTTTCTACTAGCGTGCAGAAAGACCCACTTTTTCTACGACAACCTCGAGAAATGTTAATTTCATAACCGTAACTACAATCGTAAACGAGCACATTTTGTACAAAATTTATTTTTTGAATCGGCTGCTAGGCAAGTTGCTTAGCAACAAATGCATAATGGAATATTTCGTGTTAGATCTAGGCTCACTCTTAAATCACAACGACTACGGATGTCAGATTATGAAGTCCAGCGACAAATTGATCAAATTTCAGCAGATCCTTTCTGTCAAAGTTTTAATAGGTAACGAGTAATTTCATAGTCGTATTCTATAATAGTATATTATTAAACGAGCAATTTATGATAGCACGTCACCCAAGTGAATTATGGCCATAACTTGCGGGTAGAATACTATACTTTGTCCACGACCATTAATTTATTTTATTAAATAAAAGATTAAAACGATTTGGTTTTACTAACCTCAAAATGTTCTGACATCTACATAAAAATATAATTTGACATATATAGAGATTGGTGATACTGTGTAAAGTATCAATACAACGTACCGTTATAAATATATTGTTTTAAAATACTTAATATTAGAAAATATTGTTATGAAAAGTATCAATACTAAATATTACAATATTTTATCGATACGATATATGTCAGAAACAAATTTCCTGAACAAAATACACAGATTTAATAGTTTATTTCATATTGTAGGTACCCCCATCTCTAGTCCATAATTGAGTAAAAATTGATTTTTATTCCTAACTGACACAACGGAAAAAATTTGACAACTAGACAATCATAAATATTTAGAAGTTTTTTTTTTTTTTTTTTTTTTTTTTTTTTTTTTTTTTTTTAAAAGAATGAATAATATACCACAAGGAACATACAGAAGATATTCACTACAGTGTATTATGAACCATAATTCACGACAGTTGATAATATATGGGTATGGGTATATGGGACAAAAATACATTATTATAGGCTTCTATTTCCATGTACCTGTTAGAAATAGCAATATTGAAAATATTTACATATCTCTATATTTTAATTTTGATAGAAAGCTCCTTAGCGGCGATTTCGGAGTAATGAAATATTATCAGTTTATTTGTTTCAAAGTTTTTGCAATGTATGCATGTATTAAACTTGAATGATTTGTTGTCATAGAAAAAGTATAGTATGCAACTCGCAACAAAATATCCATTTTGTGCTCATTGCATAATATACTATTTCCAACCTCTTTTTAGTGCGGAAAGAATCACTTTTCTAGTGCAGAAAGTAATTTTGTAGAGTTTTGGGGAGTATACTTACATTTGAATATTTACAATATGTATTTGTATAGTTGTAGTTTACCAAATGACTGAAAAATTAAGGAATTTGTTAGAATCCTGCTATAATTTTTTTATAAAAAGAAACATTTTTTTCAATAATTTTCTATGGCTATGGCCTTATCAACTGAATGTCAAATAATAATAATTAAGTTATTGATATGTATTCAATAATAAATGTTTCTTTATGATAACTTTTGGGTTTTCTTCCGAATGCTGGTAGAAAAAATAGTGTACCTAACACGTGCGTAAAGTTACGTTTTCGCACGCGATTGCTGGCCGAACTCCGCTATCATCGTTCGGCCATCTGCAATAGTGTGCGGAAAATTTTCACTTTCCGCACTAGTTAGGTAAACTACTAATTTTCTACACCCACATGTATATATATCCATTTTCTGCAGTTTACAGAATGGAAATGTAGGCCATATCGGTTAACTGAACGTATATGAAATCCACCAATTAGCATTCGCGTTTACTATTCGTGAACTCCCCTTTTTTCAATTTCAAAGAAACGTCAAAATAACATCAAAAAAAGTCTCCCCTAGAAGCACTGGATCAAGAATATTCATTCACAATAATAAACATAAATAAAATAATCCGTATAAATCAACAACAAATACTAAAAACAAAATAAAATGGGTATTTAAGGGGACTCCTGATAGACGTCAATTTTTATAAAATTATGTAATACATGTGACGTTATAGATATACAATTAGAACATTCCTTGATAGTCGAACGACCTCTCGCGCGCGGCTCGATAGACCACGGTTCAATTCCCATGAAATTTTTTTTTATTGTTAATTTTATTTCTAAATAATGATTCTGCTTGATATTGATTGGTAAAATTATGAATAAAATTCTTAAATTGAAATTATATTACAGTTTATTAAAATGTTTATTTTCTAGATTTTTTGAGTGGGTCGTAGAAAAAATATACTGTTTGCAGGTTCTGCCAGGAAGAAGACGAAACCGCGGATCACGTATTTTGTGAGTGTGAAGGCCTAGCAAGGTTGCGGTTTCACCTATTCGGAGAAGAAAAACCGAAGGCAGAGAGCTACGCAAAGGAGGCGGTAACTAGGCTATTAAGTCTAATAAAAAGAATAAAGCTGGATATCGAGCTCTAATATAAGGAGGACCACAATAGATCTGCAAGAGTCGCAGTGGGATAGGACAAAGAGCCACTCCAATTCTAATCTAATCTAGTTAATATTACTTGACTGTGTAAATTTCACATCTGACCTTATACATATAACTACAATGGAAAACGAAACATAGGAATTTAAAGCATTGTATCTGAACTGCTTTCGAACTAGTCAATCAATATCAAGCTTCAACAGATTAAAAATACGATTGTTACAATCGGTCATGTGAACACCTGCAACATATCGTACAATTCCCACCACTCCGTAGTATCAACGTGGGCGATCCTTAATTAGCGTCAGACATTCAGAAAACAGCAGTCCGAGTATCCGAGCACTGGTTCAAGCCTATAACTTTCTAAAATAAAAAAGAAATTTGTAGAGAAATCAGAATATACACCATTTAGAAAATCTCAAATTTTATCGTGGTATTTTGGAGGTCACTCGATTAGGGAAATAGTAAATTTATTCGTTGTTGCTTTTGAAAACCGACCAACGCCTTCACTGACTACAGTTGATCGAATAATTGAAGAAATGGAATTTATTGGCACAATTTTGAACGGGCTCAAGACTTGATAGATTTAAGGGCGAAAATTGTTTAGCATTGTGCAAACATTACACCGAATCAGCTCAGAGATACAAGATTATCTTTGTTCTATAGATTAGGTCTTTGTTTGGCCCAACAAGGAAGACTATTTAAACCTTCAATTCATTGATTTCCTAGTTTCAGTATTTTAAGTTGTTTTTCGAAATTTATTTCTAATTTGCTTCAATTTAAAGAATTTTATTTTGTTTTATTTACGATTTAATTTTTATTTTGGAAGCCGCTATGGTCAAAATAAATAAAAACATCTTAAAACGAGACATTTATTGTTAAAGATAATGTAACAATTAATCTTTCAATTAGAACAACATAAAACGTTAGCATATTGTTTCAATATGTAGCGACGGTTACTACTAGGATCAAAAGACACTTGAATATTAAATCGCACGCACATAACTATCAAATATTGGAAGTAGAAGGTTTCTTACAGTGGTTATGAATCCAGCTGTTAAGCTAAATTTTTGTTGGTGGTTTATTTAGATCGTAGAATCCATTAAATCCCTATGTTCCGTTTCTCATTGCATGTATCTGTATATCACCTTCATTTACTACCTGATGTTGCTTTTTGGGTTTAAGGTCATTATATTTGATTCACTTTCCACATCCCCCATTCATCATACTGTATTTCAATAATATTTGTTATATTATGCAAATAGGTGGTGTATAAGCACCGTACACTAACTACCGACAAGTAAATTCACTTGCGTCGGAACGTTTGAAAATTTTGATACATCTTTTCTCTGGCGCCTTGCACGTCTGTACCCCTATACTCCCACATGTATATATATCCATTTTCTGCAGTTTACAGAATGGAAATGTAGGCCATATCGGTTAACTGAACGTATATGAAATCCACCAATTAGCATTCGCGTTTACTATTCGTGAACTCCCCTTTTTTCAATTTCAAAGAAACGTCAAAATAACATCAAAAAAAGTCTCCCCTAGAAGCACTGGATCAAGAATATTCATTCACAATAATAAACATAAATAAAATAATCCGTATAAATCAACAACAAATACTAAAAACAAAATAAAATGGGTATTTAAGGGGACTCCTGATAGACGTCAATTTTTATAAAATTATGTAATACATGTGACGTTATAGATATACAATTAGAACAAGTAAATTCACTTGCGTCGGAACGTTTGAAAATTTTGATACATCTTTTCTCTGGCGCCTTGCACGTCTGTACCCCTGTACTCGACACTTTCTCGATTTAAACTAGTCAGAACTCGCCAGACGATAGGAGGGGTAAGGAAATTTTCGGTAACCCCTAAATCGACGAAGTGAATTTACTTGTCGGTAGTTAGTGTACGGTGGTATAAGTCTATCAATGTTCGTAATGTATTACTTTTTTCCCACATATTTTGTATGTTACCTTTACTTTTTTATGTATTGCTAGAAATATTTTGTTCAGTGGATCTGTCGTTATTTGAACTACATTACTTGATTTCCAGATACACTGCTTCATATTGAAGCAAGTTTCCGAAAAAACCGAAGGACTGACGATTTGCCCGATTCGTTGTTTTATGTCTTGATACCATAATCAGAAGGATCGCCAGTCCTGATTTTCGGTCCGTTTTGAATCCGGCCTTAGTTCCTATAGTAATTTTCTTGATTACGGATCTATATTATTAACGCCATAAACTGTTCACCGTTTGTAATTTTCTAAACTGGTAATGATACTTATTAAAATGTCACTGCAATTGATGTACTATAGGTTTGACAAAAAATATTAAATGTAAGATTTAAACCTAAAGTTAATATTTTTTAGGATGTTACCAACTGAAGTTTGGGTGGATGAACCCATAGAAAAAACAGAATATAAAGTAATTACCGAAGAGAAGAAAGTTCCTCAAGTTAAAGCTTTATATCCGTTCAGTGACCACGGCTTAACAATGGTCAAGAATGAGGTTATGTTCCTGTTGAATAAAAGCAATCCTGATTGGTGGTGTGTACGTAAAGCAGATGGGTCTGATGGTTTTGCACCAGCAAACTATGTCGCTGAAATTGAACCAAGAATTATTCATATTAATATTAGGAAACCTGAAGTTAGTAATAATATATATCATATAATGTTTTATAAAGAATTCATTTGTTGGTACAGTGTATATCCTAACGGGCTATACTGGCTAAAACTTTAACAATTTGCAGATTATGCAATAAATACCGGATTATAAATCAGAAATAGGCATTCAAGAAAAATAATTCCGTTTCAGCGGTGGATGATGCGAACGTTGTTCACCTGTACGTCTATATAGGAACAAATGGAAGCTAAATGTAATTTTTGAGATGAAACTATAGCTTAGTAACTTAGACAGCTGTGCCTTAGTTTACAGCAACATTTCTGCTGTTTTTCAAGACTTATTCCGATAACAGGGACGATTTTTTTTCGACCTTTGAAAATCTATGAGTGAACGAGTCATATTTTTTATCATCTGTCTGTATGAGTGTTTCGTTTGGTCTCATCTTTTTTGTCACAAATTTCCAATTTATTTTTGTGTGATCGGTCACCATCTTAAGTTTGTTATTGTTTTCAAAATACAAGATATCACGGAAAAATGATGAGTATACGTTTGCAACACCTTTTGTTTGGTACTTTATAAAAAATACGAGGCTGACACTTAGTGTCTTTGAGCTGCTATACATTGAGAGAAATACAAAAATACTAAACGGTAAACACTGAATAAAGAGTAGTCACATAATAAAATAGTCCCAACAACAAGCAATACAATTTTAAACAAATCTAAACACGGGTATCAAATACGCAAAAGACCAAAAAAAAACCGTAGATAAAATAATACATAACCACTGAACTGGTTGATTAACAAGATAATGTTACAAGAGTTACTGTTTACTTGTTCACTATACGAGACCTACATCTGTGTTCGTTGTTTCGACGAGTCCCTAAAAAAGAGAAGACATCTGTCCCAGCTCCAAGTTACACTGCGCCCTTTTTAAATTACAAAGCTTCCATCAGTTCTAAAAGCGATAGGTGGACAAAGGTAGTTGCAACCACAATGTCTTCCGTTAAAACGGACTTTAGTATCAACCAATCTGCTTTCACAATTATCGGTAGATACAAACAAACATACATTTATTTACCGATTATTCTCTTTTTAAGGTTGTTAAAACTGTGCAAAAAGTGAAAAAAACTAAATTGATTAAAACCAAGGTGCCAGTAAAGGTTATCAGGCAATTACCTAGCAGAGCACCCAAACGAAAATTAGACGATAACGACAGCGTTCCTAAAAGACAAAAGAGTATCAATGATTCATATGCTCAATTGCAAGATTTAACTGCTAGAAGACAAGCTCTATTAGCAGATGCTGTAAAATTATTTACATTTTACAAAGAATGTGACGATTTTGAAAAATGGATTAAAGATAAAGAACAGCTACTTTCTAGTAATGACCCTGATGATAGTGTCGAACAAGCAAAGAGGAAGTATGAGGTATGTAAGTGATTTCTATTCGGTAAAATAAGTTTTTCTGTTGTGTTGAATATTACAATGTCAACCTATTATACGAAATGATTCATAACTTTTGGGACATACTCCACGGATTTATTATATGGACCAAAATATGGAAATAGTAGTGAATGTGCCTTAATAAATGATTGGTATGGAAAAAGATAGGGCGCCAAATTTCAAATGTTTTTTTAATTTTTCGCTATAAATCCACTGCATATGTATTAATTGTTATTATAATCGGCACAGTCAATCCTTTATAAAAAAAATATTATTTTCAATGTTGTTACAGAGGATAAAATCAACCCTTAACTTTTTTGACAAAAGTGATTTTGTTTAGAAAATAAGACGTGAACATTATTTCTACGTAATATTGCTTTTGAATTAAATTTTTTTTAATGATGAAAAGTTGCAATGCGAATAATGTTATATTTGTATAAACATGTTTAAGTTTATTATTTTGCGTATTTATCACTACTATAAAAACAAAAGGTAATCGGTGAGTGAGGATCAATATAGGTGTGTCCTTTCTGACTGTGATCTCAGCTCACTTCGGTAAAAGTGATCTGAGTTCATCTGAGTAAGCATAAAAAAGAACGACCTACTCAATTGAAACGCGCGATCCTACGACGCATGCGTTTATAAGAGTCATAAAACATAAACATAACCTATTTGGATATCTCCCCTCCACTTTATTTCCGACTCAAGTCCAACTGATACCCCCTTACAACACATTCAGCATCGGTCAAGAGGGAGGAAAAATATCAGCTCACTTCGAAGTGAGTAAATAAAAAAGAACGCGCACATTACCGATGTGAGCTGAAATTAACTGAGATCTCAGTCAAAAAGAACGCACCAAATGTACGTCAGTTTGCGAAAAAATAAAAAACGGTTTTATTGCAATATACTTATGATATATGATGCTGGATTACTCCAACCAATTATAGTTATAGCAAGATTCTTATGCAAGAACTTTGGAAAACAAAAATGTCATGTGTTGATGAATCCCTATGGCATTGATCGGAGAAAAAAAATGTAATCGTAACTAAATCTAGAAATTCTGGTTTTATTCAATAATTATGAAGAGATTCTACGTATTAAGGGTTAAAACAATAAATTTGTGTATACAACTCAATTTCTTATGACTGCTTTATCAAGAAATTGTATCTTACTTATTTTGTTTTATCGAATGTGGACCTCTTCCAAAATCTTCCTAGTTGTAGGTATACTTGTATTGGAATTCAAGTCGAAAGTTTATTCCATTCAAAATGTGGGAGTAGAAACATTAACTATAAATAATAATAATAATAATTTTTTGACAATCTATAATAATGAATAAAACTTTCTCATTCCTCCAATAATGAAGATCTTATTTATCCTATATCGGATAATTAATCAAATCAAATTTTTAGAAATTCCTTACTGATCTTTCCGCTAGCCAGAAAAGAATGGACGCCTTAGCAGCGGATGTAGCAGCTTTCGAACAACAAAACCACTCGCAAATAGATAAGGTTAGAGTTAGGCATCGAAAAATTCAAGCAGCTTGGCAGAAACTGAATAAACTCAAAGCTCAAAAAGAGAAGAGCTTAGAAGGTGCTAGTAGTGTTGAATTATTTAACAAGATTTGTGAAGAAGCTAGTGATTGGATGCTGGAAAAAATGGATCAGTTGGACACTGCAGTTTTAGGTACGTAAAAATTTCCTCTAAATTGGGTACGAAATTGTATGAAGTTGTAGTTAAAGGGTTGGAAATATGAAAACAATAGTGAGACATTTCTAGGCATATAAAGACGGTTAGGAGATTGATGGATAAGATATGGTTTCCATATCAGGTAGGTAACCCGCTTTGCTTGCGTGTTGCTATTGTTAGTTTTGCAGCCACCAGGTTGGTTTTGTTCGGAAAGCTGTATGCATATTCCACTTGAATAGTTAGTACCAAGACTGGAGTAAGGCCTGCAATGTCAAACGATACGACAGAGAAAGCTGTTTGAAAACTACAGTTGCGTGGCTGTTATTCCCACATTGAGTTTTTAAAATATGTCAGTACTCACCTCTACTGTTGGTGCCCGAGCTGCCCCAGCATATCGAGGATCACATTGCCTCGTATGTTTTTTACATGATTCTGCAAAAAATGATTATTATTATTATTAAATTTTTTTTCATATATTATGAATAGCAGATGGGGCTCGTACTCTTGTGCACAGTGATTATAAATAACTAAAATGCAAATTAAAAACATACGAGATCCTTCACTGTGACCCGCTATATGTGAGTTGCTGTAATATACCATTAGCATTTTATAGTGCTCCACAGCTATTGTAATGCTAGAACTGGTGGGGTGTTTCAGGTAAACATGAATGCACTTTCCCTTCTTCCTTTTCTTAATGTGTGTACCATTAAGATGGATTATTTCCCTCCCACGGGACTAGTGCAGCAAATTTAGTGCGATTAGATCAAATATGAAAATGTCGCCGATAACTGATATAAGAAGAGATTCCATTGGTTCTCCCTCCAATCTAATTTATAACATTTTTTAAAGAATATGTATAATTTTTGTTACATGCAAAGCAAAAATGGTTTTAATGGTGTACAGGAACCTGTTGGGGAAAAATTAAGATCTAGCCCATAGATCCTGAGCTGGATGTACACTATCATAGTGACACCAATCATTACATATAGAGCCATTAGTAAACAAATATATTATCTCGGTGAATGAGATATTGTATTTTTTAATTAGTTCAAATTGATGGAAATAGTTTTTCATATTGATACTGTAAATGCTTTGCAAGTTTTTGTGTTGGACAGTGATAAGCACTAAAAATTGTTCATAAAGGCATATTCGGTTTGTGATTTTTTGGAAGTCCGCACACTTGGGAATTTACTTTACAACTGTCATATGCATATTTTTTCTTCTCTAAAATTTTTCATTTATCCGCTATATTCTAGGACACGATTTGAAAACAATCCAAGCTCTTCAAAGAAGACATGATAATCTAGAAAGAGAATTATCTCCCATTGAAGAAAAAGTGAACAAGGTAAACTTGCTAGCCAATTCAGTTCAAAATGCATACCCCAACGAAAAATTAAACGTTACACAAAAACAGAAAGATATTGATGGTCTTTGGAAGAAAGTCAAAGATAAAGCTCTTGAAAGAAGAACTCGTATCGAAGACGCTGTTGGTCTGCAAATCTTCACCAATAGTTCAAAACATTTGTTAAACTGGGTAGCAGATACGAAAAACCAATTGAATGCTGATAATGTTGTCAGAGATGTACAAACTGCAGAGGCATTGTTAAAGGCTCATCATGATCTTGCCGAGGATATCAAAGCTAAGGATGACGAGTAAGTTATTTTGTATTAATGTTGTACATTTAATTGGATTTTCCCAAATAAGTTCACCTGTAATAAAAAATTGTGGGCTAGACCCTATTCTTCAACTTTTCTCTTCTTTCTTTCTTTGGGGTTTTATCGCGAGTCGTCTAGTTCCTCGCACATTAACAGGTAGGTACAAAATTTGTGTTCAGTTCCTCGCAGCATACGAAGGGTAAGGGATTAGGTATCAGGTAGCAAGGTCCACAATGACAGTGCGAGGGATTTTGATTAGTTAATATTTACATATTGCTAGTAAATGTTTCAATATGAAATTATATTTTTGTCAAATAATAACAATAAAATACAAAATAAAAAAGAAACAAACAGAACAAATACATATGAAATAAACAAACAGAAACACACCGCAGCAGAAGAAATACCGCTAGTAAATATTAAATATGAACAAATATAAGTAAAATAAAAAACAGAAACACAACATTAAATCAATGATTTTCGTTAGGTTAGGTTAGGTTAGGTTAGGTTAGGAAATTGAAACTGAAGACAAATTATTATAAACATGTGCATTATTGTGCTACCCTACAAACAATAGTGTGAGGAACTGCAGACCTGTCTTAATCCTACCCTCCGTTCGAAAAGGGATTAACGCAGGTAGATGCGAGGAACTGCATCACGTCCGTTTTATCGATATGACCGTTTTTAATCGCATGCTTTAGGATCACATTCTCAACCTCTCCCACACACTCAGTGTAGTTGTTGTTTCAGAGATCTCACCAACAAAGTTTATTTATCCTGTTACAATATTGCACGTTGTAATTTCTTCATTTGATATGGATTTTTTTTGTCAATTTGAGGATAACTTTGTTCAATATGTAGATATTTTATCCGATCCAGAAACCCATGCCATATTTTTACCTTATTGACGACCAATGGACGAGTTCTATACAAGGGAATTGCTGCCAACATAACGAACAAAAAAATACTGAAAAAGGTTAGTCGCATAAGGAAGTGGTTTTTCCAATCTATGTTTAGTTTTTCTCATATATTTTGAGTGCCTTTACCACCCATGTTGTACCCGAAAAGTTTGGAGTTTTACCCGAGTAGTTTGTAGGTCTATTTAGCTTGGGGAATTTTATATCTTACAGTTGGCGAACAACTAATGACAGCTGTCTATACATGTTTATTTGGCTTTGTTTGTGTTCTTTGTGTTTCGTCAACTGTAAGATGCAAAATAACCCAAACTAAAAATACCTCCAAACTTTTTGGGTACAACATGGGTGGTAAAGGCACTCAAAACATATAAGACATATAAGAAAAACTAAATATAGATTTGAAAAAACACTTCCTTATGCGACTAACCTTTTTCAGTATTTTTGTGGTCGTTATGTTGGCAGCAATCCCCTTGTATAGAACTCGTCCATTGACTCACGTGACCTTCTTTTCTGTTTGCACAATACACTGTCAATAGGTTTGTTCCAACCGCAGTCAGAAACCGTCAGAAGCGATCAGAGAATAGTCGACCATTGCAATCAGTGATAGGAATTACGCGGAAATAACTCGTTGTTTGCAATGGTCGACTATTCTCTGATAGTTTCTAACAGTTTCTGACTGCGGTTGGAACAAACCTAATATCACTGAATTTATTATTTGCAATAGACACAGCTGTGCTGCTTTGAAACTAAGAGGAGCGATTTGAATTTATGTTGACATTTCTGCTGCCTAGATTGTTCAGATTGCCGTCCGTTTTCATTTTAAATAAACTATTTATATTATAACCATACATTTTTTTTATTCATAAATTCCAAGGGAGCGATAACTGTCAGGATTCGACCGGGTCTATTGTAGATCATTGTACAGGTAAACAACGGATAATGCCAGTGGCAAGGAGCCGTTATCAAGGGGAGATAAGAAAGAAGTGAATATGAAGAGTGGAGCCAGAACATCGGCGGAACAGACTATTAATCGCGCGAAGGACGATATAAATAGTGGAGTGCTCTTCTTATTTTGCTCTATTGTAATTACTAAATTTTTGATTAATAAAGATTTCCAAGTATACATTTTTTCACAATAAGGTGACATTTGGTTGCTACTTTCGCAATGGCCTGTGGTCAATGCTGATTGAATATTTAGACATCATGCCTTGATCTCTCATTGGCCACGACAACTGCGAGCAGTACAAAATTCAATAAGATAAACGGCAAATCTGGCAACATTGCAAATATCAATGGAATCTCCGTATCATAAAATAGGCGTACACCAAATTTTGTACAATTGGGACTAACGATTTACGAGATAGTTTCCAGACTTTTGTGCCAATCTGTTTATCATTTGTTAAATTGGCGTTTTTCCTTTGATATGATATGACATCAAGTAAAATTGTTTATATCAGTGAACAAAATATAAGCGTAAATGGCGTTTCATAGCTCAAGCGTAAAATTTGTTGCATAATTCACAAAACAATGAATACTAGTGAAAATATGTAGAATTTTTTTGGGTCCGGGAAAATATTTTTAAAAAACCTAATTTTTCCGGATAACGGTAACTATAACTATATTTTGATTTCCTTTCCCAAAAAAATAACAAAAATAATAAACTTTAAATTTAAAGATTATACCTACTGCAACGAACATACAGAAGATAACTTATTAATGTTTACTTTAATCTTACAGACGTGAGATGGTAGGGGATAAAATGTCCTATGTCGAAATGCTTCGATCATTTGATACTTGTTGTAAAGTGTTCACTCAGTAAGTTTCAGTTATTGAGAAAAGTATTCACTTATTTTTAGAATTAGATAGTTGTATATTTAAAAGTTAGTCTTAGTTTCAAGCTTTTCCAGTACCTATACGTTTTACAAGCTACATGTATTTTTTGATAAATGTATTTTTCTTTAATAAGAAATCTACTTATCTATGTGATGTAGTTGATCCTAATTGCTGGACATATTTAAATTGTTTTGTTGATATAATCAATAAATTAGTCCCCACTGAAATATAACTCGAAGTTGCGAGGCTATATGATTTATAGTTTGGGTTTTTTTTCTACCCATGGCCATCATAGGTATTTTTGACTGCCCTATTGTTGCTCATTGTTTGTTTTATATAATGTATTTCAGTATGTATTTTGGTTTTCTCTGCCCGGTTTCAATGTTTATTCAAGGTCTGGGATCAAGTGTGTGAACATGGCCTTTGTTTTTTCTTTTATTCATTTTATGGCATTTTTTCCGTAGAATCAAAGAAGCTGTGGACTTGATTATCTAATTACTCCAAATTTGGTATTCAATCATTTTTCCCTATTTTTTTACAATTTTTCGACTTCCACCTATCAACTTTTTCATTCATAACTTTTTTTGTTTGATAATCTATTTAAGCCAGCAAGTGATTTATCAATGGCTAGTTGTTATATACAGATTGCGAAAAATCTGCGGATTACACAAGTATGACAAGAAAATTTAAGAAAAACTGCTGAAAGAGAGAGAAATAATAATTGTGGGCAGTCAGTTAGGGTGTATGGTGTATACTTATTTCCCGAGGCTGTCTGAATGTTCATTGCCCCCCTATGTCAACCGATGTTACGAGAAGAGCAGATTAATTTGTCGAAATGATATTTTTGTCTCTTCTGTTCGAAGTCATGCACAATAGGTAAAACTAAACACTTTTATCCGGCAACATTATCCTTTACAGAGAGAATTCACTGCTAATTTTCGCTACAAACGTTGATCACGAACATTCGGTCAGCCTCGGGAAATAAGTATACACCCTAGCTGATTGCCCACAATTATTTTTTCTTTCTTTTTCAGCTGTTTTTCTCATATTTCCTTGTCGTACTTGTGTAATCCGCAGATTTTTTGCAATCTGTATATAACAACTAGCCATTGATAAATCACTTGCTGGCTTAAATAGATTATCAAACAAAAAAGTTATGAATGAAAAAGTTGATAGGTGGAAGTCGAAAAATTGTAAAAAAATAGGGAAAAATGATTGAATACCAAATTTGGAGTAATTAGATAATCAAGTCCACAGCTTCTTTGATTCTACGGAAAAAATGCCATAAAATGAATAAAAGAAAAAACAAAGGCCATGTTCACACACTTGATCCCAGACCTTGAACAAACATTGAAACATTGAAAGATTTTTTGCAATCTGTATATAATCTTAAAGCTCTTCTACCACTTAGTGGTGTAGGGTGGACTGCTAGTTGTTACCAATCCAGTTTATGGGTACAGAATACCACCACTTGGCAGGAGCCAACGTGTCTCCAGACATACATTGTTCGCAACAGGTCCCTCTAATATATATATATTAGTATTTTGTATTTTTATGCAATGGAGTTTTTAGATTTTATTTTTTAATCACAAGTTTTGTTCTGACGAAGTTGACGAAGTGCAACGAAAGCTCAACAAAATAAAGTGTGTACTTTAAAAATAAGTATTTTTCTCTAAAAAAAACCACTAAATATAATCAGAGTTATTATATCACTAGAGATGAACAATACAATTTATATATATATATTGTTTTGTTGTATCAAATTATCACCGCAGGAGCGTTAGTAGTTTAAGCTTCCAGCTTAAAACGCACCGACTCCAATATTTTGTTGCGCTACTAAAAAAATAAAACGGGAAAGGCACCGGCAACAATATTTTGTTACAACATTACAATGTATATCACATATTAACTAGTGTACAAGCACAAAGTAGCTTATAGGCGTTAATAATTATGGATATCGAAATCATAATAGCGCTATTTTAGTTTATTTCTCATCGGATGACTGTGACAAACAATTTTCCACGTAGTGCGTTTCTGTTATTTTCTATTCTGAAGGTTGAATGTTGACCTTGCAACGTTGCGCAACAAAATTTTGCAGCCGGTGTGCTTTATGCTTTGGTGGGCATCCAACTTCCCGATTTTTAATTTTCTTCGATACAACACCTAGTGTATTCTCTCTTGCGATCGAAGATTCCACGGTTTACGAATATCTCAATTTCCATTGTCTCATGCATATCCGTTCTTCCCTTTGTTGAAGCTGGGATCCATTCTGTTTCACATGACTCAATTTCTTCTTACATATCCGCACCGTATTTTCTCTTATTTTATTATTGTTCCCATGTATCTCTCTAATTGATTAGGTTAATGGAACCTCAAGGATCCACAATCAATATCACAACCTCTCACACACGCACACACACATGTGTCTCTCTTCTTATTGATTTCTGCACTGTATGATTTGCTTCTGAATTCGGTCTTTTATGTTATTAATTTGTAATTTCATAGTAACTGAATATCCTAGAATATCGATCTTAATAGTCTTATATACTTCCTTCTCTATCTATCAATACCTATTGAAAAACTTATTGGATTGAATATTAAATAAAACCATTCATATGATTATAGGTTCAAGCAAGTCACCGGTCTGGGAAAGAAACTTCTCAAATCTAGTCCCAATTTACCGGAAGTCCAAAACACCATAGATAGATTGTTAGCGGAACAGGCAGCCATAGCACGTGGATGGAAAGAGAAAAATATCTGGTTGCAGCAATGCTTAGAACTTCAAATATTCAACAAAGAGGCTGACAACATAGATGCTGTTACTTCAGCCCATCAAGCTTTCTTAGAGTTCGACCAACTTGGCGTAAGTTATGTTTTGTTGTTGTTATTTTAAGTTTTGTGCTTGGCTGGAGATATTCTGCTGTTATTTACGGCTTATTTTCATGTTTGCTAGATGGGTATACCCAATACCTGCATTTTTTAAGTTAAACATGACAACTTATAAACGTATACTATCTTGTATGTAATTTGACAATTTTTCAAATTATTTCTATAGTAATACACTGTTTCTGCAAGTAGTTGATCTCCAATTATTAACATATTCGTGTACACATTGACGAAGCTGGAATCCATTTTTTGATATCGACAATCAAAACATTTTTGCTTAGTTAAAATTTCAAGGCAATTTTACTCTACTTTTGCTATGACACCAATAATTAATTTGAGATAAATACATCATCCTCATTCTTTCTACTTTAGCCTTAAGTCGATTATACATCCTTAATATTTCATCTGCTTTCAGTATCAATGTCCTCAGCTGGCATATCATCTTCTAACATCATATTATTTGCATATCAAGTTCCATTTGGTTCCTATCTTCTGCTCAAATAACTTTGAAATTTATACGTAGATGATCAATGTCATAATGCGGATCCAGTAGTAGTCTCTTAATATAAACGTTCGAACGAAGTGGTTACAGCTTCCACCTCTCCATATAGTCCATAATTCTGTCACGGTCGCCAAAATCTGTAGCGTACAACGCCTTAGGGTTTGGAATTGGTTTCGAAGTAGACAATATCCATAATATCTTTTAAAATACTTATATTTGTCAATCTACTTTGACAAACTGTCTGAAAATTGAATATTGACAGCTACGATTTCAACATTATATATAAGATAAGATAAAATAAATATTGCGTGGACAATGGCAGCAGTCTCCTTCTCAGTTAGTCCATTACAATATTCGATATTAGATGAGATAGGACACCTCCCTGAGATTATCATCTTGTCACCCAGGCTGATAACGTTTCACCAATTAAGGTTGTGAAGATCATTCCGTATTTTAGCATATAGTCTATCCATCTGCAGCTTGTTTCGTCAGTTTGCATTTGACGAGAAGTTTTATTAAAGATGTTTTCTTCATAAAGATAGGCTGTTTTCCATATTCCTGTTTTACACAAACAAAAATATTATAATATATTATACAGGGTGAATCACGATCAACGGGATGGAGGTTTATAGCGAAACGGTAAAAGTTTTAAAATTTTTGTCACTTTAGTAGTTTGTACATTCATATAGGCTACATTTTGAAATATAAAGGGTGTTCCAATAATGTATGGCGTATCAAAGTTATATTTTTTCTTATGAAACACCATATATTTTATTGCATTTTCTGATTGCCCCATAAAAATAAAATACTGTTTCATAATGGTTCCGAGTTATGCTGATTCTTTTATAAATGTAAACATTTCGAAAAAATTAATAAATCATTGATATAACAAATTCTAGCGAATTTCCACCTACATCTCAATAGTCGGACATTCGTGGAATGTATTCCACGATTGAGTACTTACATCTCTTTACGGGGTGTTCAGAATTTTCATTCAATTATTAAATAAGCTCGATATTACACATTGAATGATCTAATAATGAAACTGAAAATTTTGAACTCACTGTAAAGAGAAGAAAAATTTGTTATATCAGTGAGTTATTAATTTTTTTCAAAGTGTTCACCTTTTTAAAAAAGTCAGCATAACTCGGAACCATCTGTATTTGGGTATAGGGAATCATTATGAAGGAGTATTTTATTTTTCGAGGGGAAACAAAAAATGCAATAAAATAGAGGGTGCTTCAAACTTTGATACGCCACACTTTATTGGAAAACCCTGTATATATCAAAATTCTAAAATGTAGCCTATATGAATGTACAAATTACTAAAGTCACAAACATTCCACAACTTTCACCGTTTTGCTATAAACCTCCGTCCCGTTGGTCGTCATTCATCCTGTATATTGATTTTATAACATTCTTAAACACAAAGTTCCTACCATTTTTATTAATTATTAATTTTTAGAGCTCTCTTGACGAAGTTGAGGCTTTGCATAAGCAACACAGAGCTTTTGCTAACACACTTGCTGCCCAAGATGAACGGTTGAACGCTTTTGCCAAAAAAGCTAACTCTCTAATTGCCGAACAGCATTATGATTCTCAAGGGTAACGTATTTGTTATGGTAAAAATAACACTGCTAAAGTATTGCTATAGTTTTACATTATACAAATTTAAGGTATGTACGTATAATTTTGTTATTGTCTGCAATTGCACACAAAGGTTGAGCATGAAAACATTAAAAATAACAATACATTTTACAGTACTGTGCATTTATACATATTATGTTGAACAGTACTTTATTCAGTGATACTTTCATACGGTTCAACTTTCGACGTCCTTTAGAAATTATTTTTATTTTGTAACTAATCCATTAGATTGAGGTCTCAAAATATTGATACACAATATTTATCTCCAATAATTATAATTCAACCTCCTAGTTTTTAAAATTCAATGTATGAATTAATCAAGTACATAGGTTTGAGAAATAACGTATACTGTAATCTGACGAATGTTTTGACTGAACTAATACAAGTAGCTGATTCGCGTTAATATTAACAGACATATTTAAATTATTAAAAGCGATAAAACTTAAATGTATAATAGATGACAGTTGATCCGATCTCCGACATATCCAACTCTATTACGTGGAGTTTGCAACGCTGCGATGCAAACTTTTGCAGACAGAGCGCTTACAACTTTAGTAAAAAAAAATTATTGTCGTTATTTTTTCACACACTTAGCAATGCTTTAAATTTCACGCTCACACTATCTTGTTTCATTACTTATCATTTATTTATATTTTTATGTAGAATCGAAGATCGGTTAAATCAAGTAATCAGAAAAAGGCAGGCAGTTAAAGATATCTCCCAGAAAAGAGCCGATACTCTCGATGCTTCGAAAAATTACCAAGAGTTTTGTGCGGAAGTTTATGACTTACGAGCATGGATGACTGATAAACTCAGGACCGCTTCGGATGAAAACTACAGAGATCTCTCAAACTTGGAACGTAAAATCCAAAAACACGAAGCATTTGAACGAGAACTAAGGTCAAATGAAGGACAGCTTAGAACTATAAATAAATTGGGTATGGCACTGATTGCACAAGATAGTTACAGGAAAGCTGAAGTTGGAAAAACTTTACAAGAGTTGAATAACGAGTGGCAAAAATTAGTAGACACTTCTTTGCAAAAGGGAAGAATGCTTAGACAGGCGGTTACACAACATGAATATAACAAGAATGTTGATGATGTTAATAATAAGTTAAATGAGATTAATGACAAGCTGGTTAACAAAAATGTAGGAAATGATTTAAGGTAAGCATTTAGTAAGTGGCTATAATATCCCTCACTCATGCAACATAAAAGTATTGCTGTCAATTTAATTAAAACTATGTATATGACACAAATAATGGTGTACACTGGAAGTATTTGTTCAAATCCTTTATAAACACTTTGTATGCCTAATTGCTTCCCCAAATGGAAATTATTCCATTTGAAAACTAAGAGCAATAGACGTTTACATTTAACGAATCCAAAGAGTTATTATATTTAATGATGAAATGAAACAATTTAATTTAATAAAATCTACATAATATTTAAACTTAAAATTGTGACGCGCTTCGCTAACACAGTATGGCATGTACAGTCTGTTCGCTGAATCTTTTCCCATGTATGAAATGATTCATATACTACTTTTTGTATTACGTCTCCTTCCTACTAACAGAATCTTAACCCCCGAAATGAAACCGTTTGTTCCATTACAGCGTAATATAACAAACAGAGATAGCCATATGATGAATGTCGGCGATAGGTTTAACGCGAATCTGTACGTTGACGACGTTCACAGACCAAAGACTTTGTTTACAACTACGACCTACGTGTTTTTTAATGTATTGATGTATTGCGTTTGTATATTAATGATGACGCATGGGAAAAGATCCAACGAACCAACTGTATTTTATTTTATTGTACCTTCATTCGTTTGATAACCCTACTGTGTTAGCGAAACGCGTCACAATGGGCTTGTTATCAATGAAACATTTTCTCGGTTTTTTTCTCGTTTTTTTCTCGTTTTTTTTTTAAACTGAGTCATCAAAATAAAAGGTGAAATTTTCAGCTCTCGAACTTTCTCCATTACTTAGATATTAAAGGTTGAAAATGGAGCTCCCTTAAAAAGTGGCAGAGCGGACTGTGACGTCACATTGCATGTCGGGGTATGATATTCGGCATTACACCGCTGCATTTTACATGAGAAAGTTGGTTCCAGCTGCAATATCTTCAAATTTCAAATAGTTGCTGGTTTTTGCTATTGAAGATGTATTCAGTACTTAGATACCGGATTTATTAAAGCAGATTTTGGAAATTTACCTAAACCCGATATCATTATGGTGATGGACTACACAACACATTTATATTTCAATTTTCTCAACTTGACAACTTTGCAAACTCCCGAAATTCACCTGACTTGGGTTCTTATGTCAACCCTTTCCTTTCCTGGGATCTCAAGTCAGCCACTTGCCCTTTTTATACGAAAAAGGTAGTCCTGAGATAAAAAGACAACATGAAAAAAGAAAATTTGTGCTGTTCACTTTGAAAGTCAACTATTCACTCACTAACTTGAGGTTGCAGTGAGAAAGCTTCATACGCAAAGATATGCAACTGTAAAAAGAGCGGTATTTCAATCCTCTATCTCTCTGAGGCGCTTCAGAACAAGATATAAAATTTGGTTAATTGAGAATTGGGTGCAATGACGAGAAAAGTGGAATCTGCCAACAACACGACAGCGACGGTTTAAGTGGAACTCTGTTGTTTCTGTTGTTTGTTGCTTGCCATGTTTTCCAAGTTGCTTGCAGTTCGTTATTTACAGTTGTTCCTGAGCCGACTAATTTACATTGGTTTTTCGTTGTAGTGGATTTTTAAATTTCATTGGTCACAAAGGTGACGTATGTCAAACGACAGAAAAATCTACAAGACAGATTATTCACGTTCAGTTATTCAGTAATTTAAATTGTGGTTTGAGAATTGAATAATCTAATGATATACATTTTTTATAGATCTTGCCGGGAGTTAATAAAAGTCCATGATACACTAGAAAATGATTTGGCTCAATGTGCTTCACGTATTGAGGAACTTCAGGCTCAAAGTCAAAATCTACGCGAAGAAGGCCATTTTGATTCAAATGCCATCGCTGAAACGGTCAATGGTATTAAAAATGCTTTAAAAGATCTAAGTTCTCCTGCTAACCAAAAACGTAGTATTCTCGAGGAATCTTTGGAATTCCATAAATTTGGCTTTCTTATTGATGCTGAACTACAATGGATCAATGAACATATGCCCCTAGCTACTTCTGAAGAATTGGGTCAGAATTTACATCAAGCTCAAAATTTGTACAAGAAAAATAAAAAATTAGAAGCGGAAATTAATGGACATCAGCCTATTATAGACAAAACTATTAACGCTGGGCAAGCTTTGATGGATAAACATCATCCAGAGGAAAAGCAGGTATTTACTAAATTCACTTAATAGAAAATGTTGCAACAAAGTCATTAGTTTTGATACATTTGGTATGAAACTGTATTGAGTGGAAATATCATTGTAATGATTTATTTTAAAAAATTCGTTCACTGTTTTTCCAATCACATCTCTCAAATTAATGGGTTATCGAAAAATAACTTGATGAATAATGAATGCTGTTCAAAAAATTGTGACGTTTTCTTATTGTATCTATCTTTCAATACAGAAATAATCCAAATTACGCTTATACAGGGTGAATCACCACTAGCCGGACGGAGGTTTATGGCTAAACGATGGAAATTTTGAAATGTTTGTCACTTCATATAGGCTACATTTTAAAATTATTTTGAAACATATAGGATGTTCCACTAAAGTGTGGCGTATCAAAGTTATATTTTTTCTTATGGAACACCCTATATTTTATTGCATAGCCCCCAAAAAATAAAATACTGTTTTATAATGGTTCCCTATACCTAAATACAGAGGGTTCCGAGTTATGCTGCTAGTTTTCAAAAAATGTGAACATTTCGAAAAAAATCAACTCATTGATAACAAATTCTAGCGAATTTTCTCTTACATCTCAATAGTCGGACATTCGTTGAATGTATTCCACGATTGAGTACTTAACATCTCTTTACAGGGTGTTCAGAATTATCAGTTAAATTATTAGATCATTCAATGTGTAATATCGGGCTTATTTCAAATGGAACAATGGATTATTAAAGTCAGCATAATTCAGAGCCCTCTATATTTAGGTATAGGGAACCATCATGAAACAGTACTTCATTTTTTGGGGGCAATCAGAAATTGCAATAAAATATAAGGTGTTCCATAAGCAAAAATATAACTTAGATATGCCACACTTCATTGGAACATCCTGTATATTCTTAAATAATTTTAAAATGTAGCCTATATGGATGTACAAACTACTGAAGTGACAAACATTTCAAAATTTCCACCGTTCCGCCATAAACCTCCGTCCCGTTAGTCGTGATTCACCCTGTATATTGCCATTAATATTTTGGCCATCTGTTGAAATTGACCAACACAATTGTTAAAGTGATCAACTTGAAACCAACAAAATATTGTTAAAACTCTGGAACTTGTAACCAACAAAAATGTGTATGACACAAAATATGTGAAATGACTAAAAGTTTGGTAGTCTATTAAATGAGAACCAATTGTTTACAAACTAATCGACAAAACAACAAATAATTATAATTTTATTTATCGAAGCTTCTAACTAAAATGTCATTCGTACATGTTTACTATTCAAATTTATTGGCAATGGCGCCTTAACGCCATCTTGTATAATTACATAAAGAATATACATTCATAATTTATTAAAGGTTACCAATTATTGTATTATTTTTTGGTAAATATCTTTTAATTAGTGAGGCTAGTTAAAAGTTTTTGTTGGTTTATCATTTTATAGACGATTTTCTCTTACATGTACCGGGCATATAATACCATACAATTAGCTGCTGTCTAATCTGACATGTATTGCTGTAAATATTTAACTAAAACGAATTTGAGTTAGGAGACTCCTTTTGTAAATTGGATTCATCATCTTGTAGTCGTATATAAATTATTGTCCACTTTTAGAATAAACAATATTCGTTCCAATTCTTTTTCTGCTTATCAGATGGTCGTCGTCTCTGTGGTTATATACGGCTTAAAAGTACAGAAATAAATTGTAAGGCTCCTTTATTAACCACTACGGTGAAATAATAAACTCTAATTTTCTAGCTGGGAGAGGATGTGGTTTTATCAATTTGCAAAATTTGAATCATATTTCCTCGAAACTGGTGATTTAGTTGACCAAATAATTGGTTGATGGTTGATTGCCCTTATCATCCTAATAAGTAAACCATCTTTTTATGATCATATTTTTGTTCAATAACGGGAACTTAATAGCAATGTTTAGAGAAACTGAATAAATATGTCAACCAAAAGAAAGGAGAAGAAGTGATACTAAACGAAGTGTACTCGTCTTCGGCTCTGTGTATGCACCGGTCCCATACTTCTAGTACGATTGTCGAAAATCCCAAATACCCATACTAAGTATACCGTAGTATCTAGTATACCAAGAAATATCGTCATATATGTTTATAATAGTTTGTTTTATTTTCAAGATACAAACATTGTGTAATAATTTGCAAAATGCTTGGCTGGAGCTCAAGGACAAAACCAACGATAGATCTCAAAAACTGAATACGTCTCTGAAGGCACAGCAATTTTTCTTTGAGCTAAATGAAGTAGAATCCTGGTTGAATGAAAAGGACAATGTTTTATCCAGTACAGATTTTGGAAGGGACAGGGACTCTGCAACTAAGCTGTTATCTAAACACAAAGTAAATACTAATCACATAATCATTTATTCAGTTTAATTTATTATTGAACAGATGAGACTTTTACTTGAAGTAGATCCATACTGATGAAAGAAAATAATTTAATTAAATCTACATAATATTTGAACTTTAAAATTGTGACCCGTTTCGCTAACACAGTAGCTTTATCAAACGAATAAGAAATGTTCAATTCATACAGTGCCTTTAATACTAATATCCGTAAAATTTAGTATCAAGGCACTGTATTAATTGAAATTTTCTCATTATACCTCCATTCGTTTGATAAAGCTACTGTGTTAGCGAAACGCATCATAATTTTAAAGTTTAAATATTATGTAGATTTTAACAAATTAAATTGTTTTATTTCATCAATCAGTTTAATTTATCTTTTAAAATCTTTTTTGCTCTATTCAGTGTGCTCCTTAAGCAATCGTACATAGACGTACAGTATAATCTTCACTTCAAGATATTGCGATTTAAACCAACTATAGTCAAAGGCACTCTTAACGTGCGGGTTCAAAGGTCACTAACCATATGTATCAAATCAGAAAACACAGAGGTTACCAAAATGTGAGATTACACTGCAGATTGACGAGTTTCCACTTCTTCTTTCATTCTCGAAATAATCCATCGAACTAAATACAAAAAAACTGAAAATTGCTACTTATTATTCATATTGTCACTTTGAATTGTCAAAGTGACAAAACTGACATATTGAAATAAAAACTCTGCTGGTGAAAGACTTTTTAGAATCGCTGAAAACTAAATACATATCCTTCTTTTTCCCGTCAAAATTGCATAAGTCTGTCTTATTTATCTAACGGATTTCATTTGGAAGTTATAATTCAACGTAATAAAAGAAAACAAAAACTGTGAGTATGTCTTTGTTGAATCGTATGACCCGCACGTTAAGAGTGCCTTTGACTATAGCCCTAATAAAACGTTGATTTTAAGAGATATACAGGGTGTTGAACATGACGTTTTAATTTTCGTTTTTTGCAATAACTTAAACGCTTTTTGACGTATATGCACAAACATTTTAGGTTGGGGGTTTTTGGACATGAGAAATTATAGTTTTGTACCTATTTCGATGTACCTATGGTACTTTTAATATTTAAAAATAATAATTATCGTACACACAACTACATTTTTCGAAGGTAATTTCATTGAAAAATAATCATATAGTCACTCAAATGCTATTATGCGTTATGATTTGGGGATACTAACAGATATACTTTGTTTGTTGTAATTATGTGCTTTAATTATTTTTTATTGAAGTAGCGCTAATGTTTTGCGTACATTTATACCGCATACGTGGCCTATGTGGCGCCCTCTACAAAATACATCGAAATGGGTACAAAATTATGATTTCTCATGCCCAAAAACCCCCATCCTCAAATTTTGTGCATATACGTCAAACAGCGTTAAAGTTATTGCAAAAAACAAAAATTAAAATGTCATGTTTAACACCCTGTATTTCTTTTAATATCAACATTTTATTTGAACTAGATGGTTTAAATAGCAATATTTTGAAGTGAAGATTGTACTGTACTTCTATGTACAATTATTTAAGGACCACCCTGTACAAATTTGTTACGACATTGAGCGTATTTCAGGCTTTGGAACTAGAACTGGACACTTATAACAACATAATCTCTGAAATGGGACACGGTGCGAAAGCTATGATTAAAGCAAGCCATCCAGATTCAAAATTGATTAGTGAGAGACAAGGTGCCATCGAACAACTAGCGACAACTATACAAAGAAAAGCCGCTGCTCGCCAACAAAAGTTAATGGAGTCATTGTTCCGTCATGAGTATTTTGTCGAATCTCAAGAACTTGAATCTTGGATTGCCGAAAATCTTCAACAAGCTGGCTCTGAAGATTACGGAAAGGATTATGAACATCTATTGGTAAGAATATTCATTGTTTACTCATTGAGCTTGTAATCTTTTAACTGTTATTTATATTTTCAGCAATTACAAACCAAATTTGATGACCTTAAACTCAGAGTGGAAGGTGGAACAGATAGGTATAAACAATGTGAAGAGTTGGCTCAGAAATTACTAGCAAATGAAACTGCTTATGATAATGATATTAAACATAGACAAGAAAAATTACAGTAAGTATCAAAACAAACAAAGTATCGAGTATCAAACAAATTAAATTTGTTTTTCAAGTGTTTTTGTTTTTCAGAACTAACTATGCAAATTACAAGTTTGGTTATTACTTCGCCCCTAATGAGAATATGAAATTCAATTTATTTTGTTTCTTCTATTCATTTATTTTTTCAATTTCAATTATTTTATTCATTTAATTCATTTTATTTATTTATAGACATTTCGGTGACATATAACACAGTGAAATTATGCTAGTTTGAATATTTTACTGAAGGCATATGCATGTTCGTAAGCAGTGGGTGACCTTTTTAAAATCTTACTAAATTGATTTAGAATATGTCAAAACCAAGTTAAAATATTGACTTTTTTGTTCGTTGAAAAAATAGTATATGCAACTCTCATGTAATGGTTCTTAACACACGAGCATTAAGTGGTTAATGCGAGTGTATTAATAACCATTACATGATCGATGGATAATATACGATTATTTTTCACTGCAACTGGATTAAACAACAGATCTGATTTACTCTTGGATGACGTTCGTCAGTATGGGTTTTTAGTTACTTCAAGGTAAACGATCTTCATTCCCATGAAAAGACGACGTTTTTAAGCTTGTTTTAGCAAACTATTATTTTGCCAGCTTGACTCTTGGAAAGCTTTAAGTTCTTTTTCGAATTTTGGTACTATTTCACGAGACCTACTATTATTTTCTTATCAGAATACTACGTTTACTAAAATTTTCCAGTGATTACTATTTATTATATAATTATCCTAGAATATCGTTTTATATATTTTCTGATTTTTTTTACTAGACAAACATGGGAATATCTCCAAGATCAACTGAATTCCAGAGAAAGTAGATTAGAAGCTGCAGGTCAAATTCACAGATTCCATCGAGATATTGCAGACGCTTTACAAAGAATCCAAGAAAAAAACGCAACGCTTGGTACAGATTTAGGTCGTAACTTGAATGCAGCACTGACTCTACTTCGTAAACATGAAGCTTTTGAAAATGAACTGGTTGTTTTAGAAGCTCAGCTTCAGGTTCTCATAGAAGATGCATCGAAACTTATGAAATTGTATTCAACTAATAAAGTTAACATACAATATCAACAAGAAGTTGTTGTTGAAGCATGGACTGATTTAAAAGAGAGAACAGAACTAAGAAGAGATCAGTTACAGGCTAGTGTCGATCTGCAGAAATTCTTAGCGCAGGTCAGAGTTTTATCGAATTGGGCGAATGGTTTGATATTGACTATGAATGCCGAGGAAAATATTAACACCGCATCCAAGGTACAAGTTGAAATCAGTGAGCATGAAGCTCTTAAAAGTGAAATAGAAGCTAGAGAAGAAGATTTCAAAGATGTTGCTGAAAACTTGGCTGCCATGGAACAAACAGGTCTGTTTAGTATATTGATCTAGAATATTATTTACTGGGGGACTCAGCTAAATTTTGGCGTTTGAAGTTTTGATAAACAGTATGTATACCGGGTGTCCCAAGTTACATACATGCAATATCTCGATCATTTGACAAGATAATAAATAAATAAATTTTACTGCATTAGATGGCCTTAAAATACCTTTCTAATGACTTAGAAAAAAATGTTCCATATTTGACAGCCCTTTGGTAGCTATCCCTCACTTTTTATTTCCATATGGCACCCCTTATATATTCTCATTGAAAATAACGTGTCATTCTATTTGAAGTACAACGATAGCACATACTTGGTATTTTTTTCAATACATAATAACAAAAGCATCGATATTTCAGTTAATTATCTTGTCAAATAAGCGAGATATTGCCCATATACGATAACATCTGACACGCGGTATAAAGCAACGTTCCGACATGTTAATTTTGCTTTAGAAAGAGTCCAATGTTGTTATGTAGTTGTGTGGTGTGCGATATGAACTTAGTAATTTTCAATTTTCACAGGTCATTACGCAGCAGCGGATGCAATAGAAAAATACAAACATTTGATCGAAGAAAGAGACCGGCTTCACACGACCTGGCAACTCAGAAAAATTCATTTAGACCAATTATGCGATTTACTCATGTTCTTAAGAGAAACAAAATTAATTGAAGATGCTACCAATGTACAAGAAGCATCGTTATCTTACGTAGATGTTGGAGTAACAGTTGATGAAGTGATTAATCAACTCAAAAAGCATGAAGAATTTGAAAAACTTCTTCAAGTACAAGATAAAAACTTGGGCGCGCTTGTGATTTCAGGAAATAAATTATTACATCAAAATCATTTCGAAAGTGATCAGATAGCACAAAGATTAGCAGATGTCCAAGCAAAACGTAAAAGAATTCATCAATTGAGTGAGACTAAAAGAAAACATCTTACAAATGGCCTTTTATATGCTGAATTTATTAGAGACGTCGCAGAAACTCAAGCTTGGATTGCGGAAAAAGAAAAGAATCTGGGTGCTATGACTCCAACAAAACCAGAAGTTTCTGATTTAGAAGATAAAATGAAAGTACTGCAGAAACATCAAGCTTACCAAGCTGAAGTCGTTGCTAATGCTGGTAGAATTCAAGAAATAAAAGATAATGGCGAAACATTAATTCGTAAAAATCATAAAGCTTCCCAAGACATAGCTGACCAACTAGCCGATTTAGAACACGCCTGGAGACATCTTAATGAGGAAGTGAATCTTAAAGGAAAAGGTCTCGAAGAAGCTCAAGATATTCTTGAATTCAACAATCAGTTAGACAAAATTGAATCCTGGATCAGAGATAAGGAAGTTATGTTACAAGCAGGAGAAACTGGTAAAGACTACGAACATTGTCAACTTTTGCAACGTAAATTAGATGATGTAGATAGTGATATGAAAATTGATGATACTAAAATCAAAGGAATTACTGCTCTGTCTAAAAAGTTAGCTTCTCAAGGATATCACAATATACGAGAAAGAGGAGACAACTTGATTAAAAAATGGCACTCTTTACAAAAAGCTCTTAATGAATATAGAAATAAACTAAAAGAAGCTTCAGAAATCCACTTATTTGATAGAGACGTAGCTGACACTTTGGATCGCATAGCAGAAAAATGTGTGATCATGGAATCTGAAGAAGTAGGAAAGAATCTTGTAGCAGTTGAAACTTTACAAAGAAAACATGAAGCACTGGAAAACGAATCAACTGCCATAGAAAACAAGATATTGAATATACACCAAAAAGATGCTTTGTATCTTAGCGAAAAGTATCCCTATTCAATCAAACATCTGGAAGATACATTGAACGACTTGGATTTACAAATGAAAAAACTAGAAGCAGTTAAGGCAAAGCGGAAAGCTTTACTACAAAAAGCACATTCTCAAGAGAAATTTTTAACAGATGCTAAACAATTAGAACAATGGGTTTTAGAAACCATTAAGCGCATGGAATCACAAGAAAAAGCCAACAGTGTTGCCGAGGCTGAAGTCCAATTAGAAATTCACAATGAGCTTAAAGCTGAAATTAATGGAAGAGATAAACCCTTCAAAGAACTTATACAATGTGGGAAAACATTTTCAGAAAAAGACTCTCCTAAAATTATAGAAAATGTCGAGAAACTCCAAGATTTACACAATAAAATTCACAAAGCTTGGGATAATCATAAAAAAAATTTATCGCATTCATATGACGTACAAGTCTTTAATGAACAAGTCAATCAACTTAATAACTGGTTAGCTACCAGAGAAGCTTTTCTGAATAATGAAGATGTAGGAGACACCCCTAGAGCAGTAGAAGCTTTGCTACGAAAACACAACGATTTTGAAATTATGTTAGAAAATCAATTAGGCAGAATAGACGAGCTACAACTCGTAGTGAAAAGAATCACGTCTGATCCTGACAGAAACCATAACGAAGTTTTAAATAAACTAGATGCGGTGATCATCAGAAAAGATAAATTATTAGCAAAATCTAAACAACGTAAAGATATGCTAGAAAAATCCAAATCGTTACAACAATTTTTAAGAAACGTAAACGATGTAGAAACTTGGTTGTCCCAAAAATTACAAACGGCAGCTGATGAAAATTATAGAGAACCTATCAATCTTCAAAACAAAATACAAAAACACGCTACTTTCGAAGCGGAGGTAATCGCTAGCGGTGAAAGAATTCAAAACATTGTGGAAGTAGGAAAAGATCTTATTACTGCAGAGCATTATGCAGCTACTGAAATTGGTATACGATTAGATGATCTCGAAAATGATTGGAAACATTTATTAGAACTGTCTACTCTTAAACGCGATAGACTAAACGAGGCTTATCAAGCGTTGCTATTTTGTAGATCCTTGGAAGAATTTGAATCGTGGTTAACCGAAGTGGAATATCAGTTACGAGCTATAGGTACTGATGAATACGCAAATGCTGGTACCCAACTTAAGAGGCTCATTACGTTAGAAAATGACATTCAACGACATGCTGAAAATTCGGAAATGATGAATGAAGGAGCAGAACAATTTAAAAAAGGCGGTCATTTCTTAGCTGACGAAATCGATGATAAAGTTCAGCAAGCAATTATTCGTTATGAGGGACTTAAAGAACCTTTACAAATGAGGAAAGATGAATTGGAATTAACATCCGTGCTCCAGCAATTTACTCGAGATGTGGATGATGAATTACAATGGCTAAATGATAAGGAACCACTTGCTGCTTCGCAGGATTTGGGCAACAATTTAACTGCAGTACAAAATTTACAGAAAAAACATCAAATACTTGAAAGTGGATTAGCATCCAGAGTTCCTATTATTGAGGCACTTGTAGATAGAGCAGATCAACTAATTAGATCGAAACACCCTTCTCAGTCCACTATCAAGAATAAAACAGAAGAATTGAAAATTAAATTGGACCATGTTAAAGATTTGACAAGTATTAGGAGGCTTAGGCTTCAAGATTCTTTGGAAGCACAAGCGGTAAGCAATTTAAATAAATCTTTAACATATTGACATCGATCATATTTAACCAATTTTTCTACCACAACTGGTATACTGGTATACTACTTTAATTTATGAAATATTTTCATTTCTTCTTTTGAATGTCCTTCCTAATTCTTAATTTCCCAATCAAGAGACCACCAATGTAAACAAATACCAACACACGTGAAAGATGTCCTGCTATTGGCACGTTCTACAACGATTATTATTTGGCCAATGGCAGGACATCTTTCGCATGGACGTACATGTCATGCGTTAGTGTTTGTCTACATCGGTGGTCCCTGGATTTGAATAAAGTATAGGCCATTCTTTTAAATTTATAAAAAGTCGATTAGGTTTAATCCTCTTTTCATAATTAGAAGCTTTAAAGGCACGTGGTAGTTACTACAGACTCTGCAACAATAGGTGTGTTCTTTTTGACTGAGATCTCAGCTTACTTCAGTTGAAGTGATCTGAGATAAATTGATGTGAGTAAACACCAAAAAGAACGACCTACTCAATTGAAACCAGCGTTCTGCCAACGCATGCGTGAATAAGAGACATAAAACTTATGACCTATCTGGAATATCTCCTATAACCACGTTTCAACCCCTTCACTTTATTTCCGACTTAAGTCCAACTGATATCCCTTTACAACACATTCAGCATCGGTGAAGGAGGAGGAAAAATCTCAGCTCACTTCCAAGTGAGTAAATAAAAAAGAACGCGCACATTACCGATGTGAGCTGAGATTAACTGAGATCTCAGTCAAAAAGAACACACCTAATATCAATTCGGTTCTCTTTTTTTTTTATTCATGATCGCGAAAAGAGTTCCATCTTCCTGTAAATTACTGTTTTATTGATTTCTTTGTTCCATTATCATTCATCAATACAGATCAATGGACGAGTTCTATACAAGGGAATTACTGCCAACGTAACGAACAAAAAAATACTGAAAAATATTAGTCGCATAAGGAAGTGGTTTTTCCTATATTTTTTGAGCCCTTTCACCACCCATGTTGTACCCGAAAAGTTTGGAGGTTTTTTCAGTTTGGGCTATTTTACATCTTACAGTTGACGAAAAACTAATGTCAGCTGTCAACACATATTTGTTTTATTTTGTTTTTGTTTCTGGTACTTATATTGAATACTAATTTTTATTCTACCTTTTTTTGTGATTTGCTTTTATTATTGCAAATACCATCGCGAAACAAATATGTGTTGACAGCTGTCATTAGTTTTTCGTCAACTGTAAGATGTTAGATACCCCAAACTGTTCTTTATGCCAGCAGCAATTTCCTTGTATAGAACTCCATTATATCACTACACTGAAATGATTAATAGTGGGACTATTAATTGCAATATTATGGTTCTTTCATTTAATAAATTACATATTTACATAAAAATCATTTAATGTTTAATACATATATATTTTTAGTTTTATCAAGATATATCGGAAGCTCATGCTTGGATAACTGAAAAGAAACCACTTCTTGCCACAAAAGAAGTTGGTAAAGATGAAGACACTGCGAAATCATTACAGAGAAAACTAGAAACTTTATCGATAGAAGTGAAAACGTTCCAGAAAACAATACAAAAGTCAAGTGACGATGCAGACTCGTTGATAGACAGGCGGCACTTTGATGCTGCCAATATTGAAAAATCAAAGGTAAATAGCTATTTGTGTATTAAGAGCGGAAAGTGATACTTGTCTGGTACAAGATATCGAGATTGATCACGATCCAGCCATGACACCGTGAAGAATATTCTTAAATGAATACTTTGGCTTATAGCTAGAAATTCATTTATCCCAAGAAATGTCTGCAATTGTAATCAATCTAAATAATTTGATTCATATTTCTGAATATATTTTTTTTCCAAAAAAGTAGTAAACGAATAAAGAACATTCATTGTTTATATACAATGTCTAACCATCAAGGTTTCAATAATAAATTTGGAACGTTATAATAAGGTTATCCCTGACCATAGATGAAAAACTACTTATAGATGGGAAACTGACCCGTGGCGCTCTCTATTCATACGGGTGGCGCTACCTTGAGAGTACCGTCAGTAACTCTGGCACAAATCAGGTTGTGAACTTCGCTAACAGCCGAAAAAGAAGATTCCTGTAATTTTACAGTTTTTTGCGGTATATTCAAAATTACTGTAATTTTACTTTTATTGCAAAATGACATTCACGATTCAATTTTTTGATATTTCATTTAAAATTACTCAACATTAGATTGATATTACAATAATAACAATGAAAAGTCAAGTAAAATTAAATGATATGTCAAAAAATGGATCATATAATGCCTGAATTGCGAAAAATAAAGCAATAATCATCAAGTTTACATATTTTATTGAGTAAAAAAAGTATACAATAAATGAAACATATCTTAATGACAAACAGGAAAAAAAATAAATGTTAGGAATTCAACAATAATGCTGGGAAGTTCAAAGTTGTGTGGAAGAATAACTGCTACTTCTGTTACTTTCTATTTGATGGAACGTTTTGAAATGAAGATAAAGCTTACCGTATGCACCTCACATTACAGTCTTTCACAAAACATAGTCTTGAAATTGTCTCTTAAAGTAAAAGTTCCGCTATGAACAATAAAATCTAAATACGAATACTCAACACACACACAAATAAGCAGTTGTTAGTGGTTGTCAGGCAGTTGTCAGGTTAGGATGTCAGCGCTAATATGTATGTGGAAGAATCTGCAACTACCACTAATGGCGTTACAGTTTTCATCAAATTACAAATTTTAGTACTGACGGGACTTTTTATGTGGCAGCACCCATGCGCCTTCAGAGATCCCCAACCCTTCCCTGACTATATAAGACAATAATATCCCATCGCTCCAGAAATCCAAGTTCTCTTGCTTTTAAAATCTGAATTAATCGTTCAGCTAATTGCCCATTTAGATTCGTTACACCATATACTTTTTTAAAAAGTCGTTATTTGATTTATTATCCAACTGTTTTCTGTAATAAATTCTGAAAATTCTACTCATCTCTTCTAATCTGTCGAAGTAAATTGGAGCCAGTTTCTTAGGCTTTGAATAAATCTGATTAAATATCTCACGAAACACTACTTTCGGATAAATAACATGAATATATTAAATAACAACTCTCGGAAAAACCAGGTTAACACTTGAGTATTATCTGTATATACGGTTTTACGGATAGATCTCGATATTTGGTAGCAAACAATATATTATCTTTCTTTTTTTAATTTCTTGGGAAATTAAACCACAATATTTTTAAATTCTTTATTTCAACGTTTCGGTAGCGTTCCAGCTACCGTTGTCAAGAAAAAATAAGTAAAAATTGATTTTTATCCCTAAATGACAAAACGGAAAAAATTTGACAACTAGTTTAGGGATAAAAATCAATTTTTACTTATTTTTTCTTGACAACGGTAGCTGGAACGCTACCGAAACGTTGAAATAAAGAATTTAAAAATATTGTGGTTTAATTTCCCAAGAAATTTAAAAAAGAATGAACCATATACCACAAGGAACATACAGAAGATAATATATTATCTTCTGTATGTTCCTTGTGGTATATTATTCAATAAAGAATTTAAAAATATTGTGGTTTAATTTCCCAAGAAATTAAAAAAAGAATGAATAATATACCACAAGGAACATACAGAAGATAATATATTATCTATTCAACCAATATAAAAAATTTGTTTTTCCTATGATCACTACCCAAAGTAGACTAGCACACTCAAATCTAACCGCAAAGTTGATGTTTTCCGCGATCTGTCATAATTGACATTATTTACGCTCTAGAGCGTACTTTTCCGCTCGCCTGTTTTCATTTACAATAAACTAAAGAAAGGTAGTAAATAATAGATATATTAAAACAAAATGTAGAGCAGTCCGAATATTTTAGTTGAAATATTAATATTTGAAGATATTTCGAACGAAATTAATAAATATTCCTATATAATTTGACTGACATCTACAATTTATACAAGTTACTGGATTTACAAAGCTGCAGGTTACGCTACCAACAAATAGATGGAGGTGTATATTTTATGTTTAATTTTATTGAAATTATAAAATAATTTAAACCTCATACATTGATATTATTTTGATTCAATACTACAGTGAAGGATTTATTTCTTAGTTCAAGATAAAAATTAATATTTACAACTTATTACAAATATAACGTTGTTAAGATTGACAATTTTCTTGATCGTTTTTGCAAATTCCTATTTTCATAGTATTGATTTATACGGACAAAACTGTACATTCAACTTTAATATTGTAGGCAATAAATAAAAATAATAAGTAATTGTTACATGTTTTCAACATCACATTCTAATAAAGTGTACTTTTCATGTTTTTTTAATTATTTGTTTAAAAATGAGGTGATCGTATAGAAAATCTTGTGTGCAATTCGAACAGAAAGTGCGTTGCCGCTTTCGGCAGATTGCCCGCGCTCCGATTGTCATCTACTCGTATCCCGTCAGTAATATACATGGTGCCCCAGGAGTTCGTACCAAAAACTTGGGAGGTGATAGAAAGACCAAAAATAATGATGGTATTTCATATAAAATTTTTTCTTCACGCCCTTCGTTAAGAAGGGCGTAAAGGGCGTAACTATAGGGTTCTAAAGTTGGGAATGAAAAATGGTGTTTTATTTACAATTATTAAATGGCTGATTGGAAATTAGTGATATAACACCATAATTGCACACTTTTTTGGCGTGATATACAAGTCTACAACATACTTGTGATCTCAGTTACCGACCAAGCTAAATGGTGGATGTGCCATTTTTTTGCTAATTGAACTTTTCAGTTATAAATGCAACAATTGGCTTTTGTGGACATTTTTAGAGATATCAAGTCCTCTTGTGACATCTCAATAACATTCAATACCTATATCTTAGTATTTGCCTTAATGCTTCAACGACTTCAACGTTCTATGTTTTATTTATATCTATCACTTCCAGATTTTTTTTAATATTAACATTTTGTTCAATTGTTTCCTCACTAATTTGCCTTCGCATAATCGCATATTTCTACTTTCTTATTATATGTTATTAACAATTGCATTTAAAGATTAATACACGTGAATTTTTGTTTAAGATTGAATTACAAAGAGAGTTTGGCAATTTGAGAAAACTAGTAACAGAACGAGAAGTACGCTTAATGGAAGCCTTACAATACTTTGGCTTTGTACAGGAATGTAACGAAGTACAAGATTGGATGAAAGAACAAATGAATAAAGCTGATTCTGAGGAATACGGTAATGACTTGGAACACATTGAACTTCTAATCCAAGCATTTGATACTTTCCATACAAGTCTAACCAACAGTGAGCCTCGAGTTCAACAGTGCATAGAAAACGGTCATTTTATTATTGACGCAAAAAGCAATTACAGCCCAGATATTCAACAGAAAATTATAGAATTGCAGAACAATTGGGATGATTTGCTAGAGCTGGCAAACGCTCGCAAAGAAGCATTAGCAGGAGCTAAACAAGTACATCTGTTTGACCAAACCGCCGATGAAATAATTTCATGGATTAGAGAAAAAGATGCCGACGTTATTTATGGTGTTTACGTTCCCGACGTTGAGGTATTTAATATTTTATACAAACGATTTTGTTGCTCATGTTTAATTCGATGTCTTTCTGTAACATCTTTTTCATTTTATCATTTTAGTTCAACATATTATCAACGATTTCTACGAACGCTTTAGAATTTTTCCAATTCAGTCAACACTGTTTATTCTCAAAAATTTTTCAGAAATGAAATGTTTTGCATAACCCCATAAAGTCGGCTCATCATTTCACCTTTCAAAATGAGCTTTGAGTTACTGTATTATTCTCCTCGCAATATATGCTTTAACAACGCACTCTTCTAGGTTTGATCCGACTTTACTATCATTGATTCACTTTGTTTTTTTTGTCATGTCACTCTTGATTCCCTCAACATCCTTCAATTGACACAAATTTATATGTTGACATTTTGAAATTCTGTTGATTCACTCACTTCTTCCTTACCACTTGCATTGGCTATCTTTTCTCTGGTATTTTTTATAATTTTATTGCTTATGATTGCTATGTGAAAAGTAGACTACCCACGCTATTTTCCACATGTATTAATTCTACATAAGTGGATGTCAATGATCGAATTTGTGTAGATTTCCTGTTTATTTACAATATAACTGTTACATAGTTTTTTGGTTTAGTTATTTTAACGTGCCCCCTCTACCAAACCTACCAGAAAAAACACAATATAAAAGAACCTCTCAGTTATATCTTGAAATTTAGTGAAGTGAATACAGTGCTATCCTACCTAAAAGACTTAATAAACCAGATTTAAGATGCTCAGTCTAAAATGTAACAAATACCATAACTGTTTTTCCCAAAATACTTAAAATACTGTAACTGTGTCAATGACCTCAGCAGTCGAGACACGTTAATTTAAATAAAAAAAATAATAATAAAGAGTTTACACTTGGTTTTTGAATTGAAATTTCATAACAATCTATAATACATTGTACATTTTCATATCTCCCTCTGTAGGGAATATGAAGTTCTCAACTCCAGAGAGGAGCATCCAATGCATGAATGGCTAATAAAGGTATACTTTTTTGTATAATGCTACATAATCTGGAAAGTGGCATCCCAAAATCGTCTGCTAATATCCCATACGGTGAATTCAGTTTGATATTTTTCAACGTTAAAAAGATATCAAGCTTGTCTAGCTCACATTTGTTAGTTAACAAGTTCACAACAAATAATGAATTATTCGGAACTCCTAGATGAAGCTTGGGATTTTTTTTGTATCAATTAAAATGTTCAATATATTGTATTTCTTTAGACCTATAAATGTCTGAATAAAATAAGTTATTCGGATCTGGCAAGCTTAAATCTGACGAAGTTTATGTGAAAGAAGAACCTCTGGTGGATATTGAAAACTCTTCGTTGATGGGTTTTCGTATTTTTCCAAACGCGATTTCTTCATTTTTCTTGTTTAGCCATTTTTCGCCTCCGCATTGAATCGCCTTGGAACGTACATAAGCCTTAATGCAAGCCTGAGCCCTTATTTTCCGAGATACCTATAGACTCCATTCGTGTGATATCCATTGATTTCCTCCTCTACTTGTCTTCCTCCAGGAGTTCTATTTTCTGAGCTTAATGACAAATTACTGTGCTTTAATTTGTAAAAACTGTGACATGACTTTTAACTAAGCTTTTTTGACAATCAAAAAATCGCGCAATTACTACAGGATTTAGTAACTTTTCCACTGTTCATTATTTAAATGTACATATATTTTTCTAGTGCATTCTTGGATGTGCTAGGAATGTCGGGAACCAAACAGTACTTATTAACCACTTCTTTCTCACTCATTAGGTATATAATAAAATAAAGAAACAGCTCAATCAACAGTCCAGCGTTTTGTTTCTTACAAAACAAAATATATAATGCAATAAACAAACAGTACACTTCCATATAGCCCTCGACTCGCGGCGTTTCAAACATTAGGTATGGCACATGCACTGTGACGTCACAGGTAACCACGCCCCGTTTTCGTTCAATCCAATTTCTTCAATTAATTTGAGGGCTTAAACTTTCGCAGAATAATCTAAAATTTTGGGAATCCGTTTAAAATGAGTTCTAGTTTCCATTTTTGAATTAAAATTTTTTTCTTGAACCAGCCGATTGTTTAACATAAATAGATACATTTGGTGGCGCTCTCAATGTAAGCTTAATAATATCCTAAAATGTTCAAAAAGTGTCTTACCACAACTGTCTTGTGGTAAGACACAAATGAAACAAAATGGATTATTCAATTTTGGATTGATTTAAATTATAGTGTAATGGGTGATATTATATTAGATATAACATTTCGTTCAGCTGGTGGTGTAGTTCTTTGTTTAGGGATATTGGTTGATTCGCTAGAACTATTATACTTTGCAAGTTATCAACCTTGAATAGATACAAATTTGTTCATTTGATAAACTAGATACGATATTTACACGAAGGTGATAATTTAACATATAGATTTAATATATTTTCAGAGTACGGTATCGGGTATACCATGCATCTGGCTAACTATTATACCTAAACCTATTTTTTTTATTAATTAACATTGAACCAAAACACTATATTTCTGTATAAGTAAGTAATTGAAAATATCATAATTTTATTTGTTATAGTAATAGTAATAGTCACAAAGTGTGCTATAAACTTGAGTTAATGAAAGGATTTGAAACTATGGTGCTCAAATGAGACGTTTTGATGTTTCAGCCCTCTGACTTGATGTTTCATAGTTTCTTATTTTTTTATATAGATCTTACAAAATCACTATAATGGGTGTGCCAAATAAGAGTGACTGATTTTAAACATAAATGCCCAGCATATTAATTGCTCCAAAGATATGGGTTTTAACGAGATTCACTAGTTTATCAAAGAGATTTTTCAGGAACAAAGAACAAAAAAGTTACAATAAATGCTGCATATGCCTACCTTCTTCGTTTATGCATAACTGTAAGCGAAATTTTAAATTTTCAAATGAATTTTATAACATTTCTTGCGGAATGTTTTCAATAATGTTCTTGATATTTCTTATCTCTGCTAAATTATTAAGCTTAGGATTGGGAAGAATGTGCGGGGGTACTTGTTGGATCCATTATTTCAACATCTTACAAAAAATCACAATAAAAAAATATATATTACTTTCAAATGCTTTTAAATATTACGAAGGAAAAGCATGTTTAATAATTTTTTGCACAGTTTTGAACATGAGATTTGTCTTCAATGTACACACTCTACGATTGTTTAACAAAGTATTAGGATGCACATCTCTAAGGTCTTCGTTGTTAATTAAACTAATCCACATTTGCAAGCGGTCTGGGTTCTTGAAAACCGGTGCATTATACGTGAACCAGAGCAATTTGGAACACAACATTTTTTGCTGGATTCTACATTCAAATAATCCATATTTAATTTCATTAAATTTGTAATTTATCTGCAACAAATATAAATATAAAACCTATTTGAATGTAAAACAATACATCATTCATGTGATATTTCAAATTTAAAATAAAATACTTTCGTAACTCACAATCCACATGTGGATTCTGGTTTAACTTTTAACTACTTACCAATATGCATGAGAAATTCGCAAATTCAAAACTATCACCAACACTATGTCTAATAGAAATATATAAAAAAGGTTGGACTGGGAAATAAAAACCCAATATACAATGAACGAACTTACTCAAACCACATGCTTCGCTATTCAATGTTTTTCAACAAAGAATAATAAAATGAATCGAATGAACTCCCTCCAAGATATATAAAACCACTTACCCATAATTTTGTCTTGGGTTATTAGAAGAAAGCCGGCATCAAAACCACGTTGTTAGTTCATACACCACCATTAGCACACGCTGCTGACGCTGCCCCATGTTCTTAACGCATGCGCTACGCCACACGCAACTGCTCGAACGCGACTGCGCAGCGACAATGGCGGACTACCGTGTCCGCTAAGTGGCATATAATCCCAGTGTTTGACGCGCGAGAATTGAAATTTTAAATTGAAGAAAATTAGCACGAAAACCACAATCAAACACAAAATGGTAGGTTATAGGTAACGGTAACGTTGCGTCGCTGATTTGTAATCATAACAACTGTGGAGCCCTCGCCAGGTGTGTTCTTTTTGACTGAGATCTCAGTTAATCTCAGCTCACATCGGTAATGTGCGCGTTCTTTTTTATTTACTCACTTTTAAGTGAGCTGAAATTTTACCTCCCCCATCACCGATGTTGAATGTATTGTAGGGTGACAAAAGTGCACTAAACTTCAATTGTCTTAGTGATTGATATTGATTTTTTTGAATTTCGTCATGCCACATGGACATTCTTGTACGAACTATTTGTTGGTAAATATTTAAAATGCATGTTTCTTGCAGGTGATAGAAGACATGATGCGAAAGCATCAAGCCTTAGAAACTGAAATGAAAGCCATCAAAGATAAAGTTGACTTCATTGAGCAAGAAGGAGATAGATTAATTCTTGAATATCCGGATACCAAAGAACATATTGATGATAAAAGAGAAGATACTGCAAGTGCTTTACAAGATTTGCAGGATAAAGTTGAAAGACAGAAGTACTTCTTACAACAATCGGAGCAATTGCAATCCTACTTTGAAGAATATCATGATCTTCTGTAAGTATTTCAGAAATTGTATAAATTTCATTCAAATCAAAAGTTTCCTATTAACGTATCTTTCATATTTTTCCCATACAAGGTTCCTACCACACGAATATGTCACTATGGACAAATTGCAAAATTCAATTCAAATATCAGGTGAAAATTTTTTTAACGTGGTTTGTTCCACGGCCCCTTGAAACTAAGCGTCAAGACTTACAGATAGCCTTAGATATGGACGATAGAAAAAATTTGAGGGGTCCTGTTGACCTTACTTTAATGATCCTATAATAGAGAGATCGGGCAAACACGAATAGCGCGATACACTAATTACCTTCTGCGCTATTCTTAAAAAACGGATGTACGCAAATATGACTTTAAAAGAGAGCAAATGTTTACGTCTTGCGATAAGTCAGCGTAATTTTTCAATTCGAGTATTTTCGTTTTGACATTGGCACTTTATATTTTGTACTTTGTATTGAATGGTATAGTTGGGTTAATTTTGCAATATGGAACAAGAGTTGCAGTTGCAATTTTAGCTGGGGCGAGTGATGGTGCTATAGAATTTATCATAATAAATAATCCTAATCGTGAATAGCAACATCATTTAAACTTGAGTTTTTTGAAAGAAGTGGGAAACGAGGAACTACGAAATCAAGTTCGTTTTCAAAGAAAAGATATTTATTTATTAGTGCAAGTTCAATAAATGTTTTTAATTGCCATTTGACACTTACTCGACAAATGGTGTAACACGTGTTTGGATTGGTTTGGATTTCGGATAAATTCGGTTTTCCCAATTTACCGTAAATCCTTCGGTTAAACCAAACTTATGGAAATAGAGAGATCGGGTAAACACAAATAGAGTTCACTTTCTCTGTTATGAACAAATAAGTTATATAATAAATATATATGCTTAGAGACGACAAAACAAAGATTAATAAATATTACACACCACGGTACCTATGATAATAATAATATGTTTTCTTGTAGAGCTTGGATAAATGAAATGCTTGCGAAAATAACTGCTCCAGATTTACCTCAGGACTGCAATGAAGCCGAACTGTTATTAGAACGACACAAAGATTACAACACTGAAATTGAAGGCAGGTTACCAGTATTCCAACAATTTCACGAAACTGGTAGACCGTTTATTAGAGAAGGTCATCCTTTGTCACAAGAAATCGAAGATAAAATTAAAATTCTTCAACAGAAAGTCGATTTATTAGATAATACGTGGAAAAAAAGAAATCTTATATACCAACAGAATTTGGATTTACAACTTTTCAAACGAGAAGCTCATACATTGGAAAATTGGATGGTAGTTAGAGAAGGTGAGCAGTGTGCAGTTAGTAATAATGAAGTTGACATTAAGTAATTAACTAAACTATTTGTTATGACTGAATCTGTAAATGCATGCAATGTTTCACAGTGGCTTAGACATAATTGAATTGTTTACCGTCGAGCATGTAACGTTGATCAGATATTGCTTGATTGGTATTGCAAAAGTGTCTTATTTAGCTCAGCTTAGAGATTTTTGACGAGAGTCATCAACCTTACACTGATAATGACGCACTACGTCGCAACCGGTCTGGAAGTGAGCAAGTCAATAGGTGTGTTCTTTTTGACAGATCTAAGCTAATCTCAGCTAACATCGGTAATGTGCGCGTTCTTTTTTATTTACTCACTTCGGAGTGAGCTGAGATTTTTCCTCCCCCTTCACCGATACTGAATGTGTTGCAAGGGGGCATCAGTTGGACTTGAGTCGGAAATAAAGTGGAGGGGTTGAAGAGTGGTTATCGAAGATATCCCAGTTAGGTCATATGTTCATGTCTCTTATTCACGCATGCGGTGGCAGATCGCTCGTTTTAATTGAGTAGATCGTTCCTTTTGGTGCTTACTCAAATCACTTTATCTCAGATCACTTTTACTGAAGTGAGCTGAGATCTCAGTAAAAAAGAACACACCTAATATAAACATTAACACTGAAACTTCAGAAAGATGTCAATGCCTTCAATCGATAATGTAAATTTATATATTTACTCATTTTATAGCCAAAAACATTTTTGTCCTTCTGTCAATGTATTTTGCGTCAGTTAGATCATTGATGGAATACTTTTCACCAGTTTGGTCTCGCATCTCAACATAATAATCTGTACAACTTGGGAGAAAGTCCAAAACAAATTAAGGTACAATATGCCTTTTAAAACCTAATTACCTGTGACAACTAATACATATCAAGAGATATCAAGTTATTTTTGACTGAGACCTCAGTTAATCTCATCTCATATCGGTAATGTTCTCGTTCTTTTTTATTTACTCACTTCGAAGTGAGCTGAGATTTTTCACCCCCCTTCACCTTGCAACTGCTAGGCGGTTGTATAAATTGTACTTTCGTCGGAAATAAACTGGAGGGAATGAAGAAATGTTTGATTTGCTTAAATCTTAAACAACATAATCTCTTATTTTCGATGGTTTTGGATGAATTTTATATCTAGGATTGTGGAAAAATAACTTTATTAGATGCTGATACGAATCTGTATCATTTTAAATATTTTATTAAATTGCTCGTGTTAGATTGGTTAAATAATAGGAATTTGTAAGTGTTTAATCATGGAGGTCACATTTTCTGCACATAATCAGTCTATAAAATCTTATTCACATATAAAACAGTGTTGAATATATACAATGTTATACAATATACATTGCTTCCGGAAAAGTTTTGCATGTCTATTAGCTATTTCCATAATTTTTCTCAATTTTTACCTGCCTTGAGTCTTCTATATATATTTGGCTTTTGATTTCTCCTTTCAAGTGTGAAATATACTGACCGAAATTATACCAGAGACATAATTTAGCGATATATACTTAATCCAAATATCTTATTTAACTTGTCATATGCTTAGTGTGTGCAATAATCAGCAAAATGTTAACAGGCACTCTTAAGGACAGTAAGGTGGGAGACTCTATCACACAAGTTGAGGAGTTTATTCGTAAACATCGTGATTTTGAAGAAACTATAAAAGCTCAAGAAGAAAGATTTAACGCCTTGAAACGACAAACTTTACTAGAAGATGCATTTACTGAGCAAAAACTAGAAGAAGCTAAAGCCAGAAAAGTAGAAAGGGAGAGAATTGAACATGAAAAACTAGAACAAAGAAAAATGATGGAGAAAGCTAGAATAAATGAAATGAGAAGGCAGGAGTCACGGGATACATCTCCGAGGTAATTTTAAGAGAGAACAAAAAAAGGAAATTATTAATATTAACTCTAATTTTCTTTAGGTTTAGCAATTTATCTGATGATATTATACCGGTTGTCAAACCTAACGTACTTGAATATGCACCCCATTCTCCGTCCGAAAATAATAACGTATCTGTAAGAAAGACAAATTCGGTGGTGCAAATGTTTGAACGAGATAAAGACCGCTTGAGAAGAGGATCCGATGTAAAACGTGCAGAAAGTATGAAAGTTGGAAATTCTGCCAAACCTGTGAAGAGAACTCCCTCTTTTAATACTAAAAGACGTGGTTCGATTCGAGCCAAAAATGCAGGTAAGGAAAATTTATAACACTTTGCGTAAATGAGAGGATGCTACAAATTACTATCATATTTTGTAGAATTGGTATTACCTCCTGTTGAAGCAGAAGCCTTCTTAGAAAGAAAACAATTATTACTTCCTGGTCAAAAACGGGCCACAAACCGAGCGTGGAAAAATTCGTACACTGTTCTATGTGGACAACTTCTTTGTTTCTTCAAAACTAAAGACGACTTTGCTGCCAGTAAAGCAAATGCACCGCCACTAAATATACATAACGCCTCTTGTACGGTGGCAGATGATTACCAAAAAAGGAAGCACACTTTCCGTTTATCTATTACAGATGGATCCGAATTTTTGTTTTCTTCTAATTCCGAAGTTGATATGATGGATTGGATTAACAAGATAATATTTAGAGCGAAATTACCACCAGCACATCAGCTGTTGCATTTTGAAGTTACGAGAGTAAGTATAAGTTTATGACCTGGTAAAAGATGAGAAATTGCTAATTGTTTTGATATCAAGAGATATGTTGTAAATATTAAATTTCTTATTCAAAGTTACCATTTGTCATATTTTCATTCAATTAATCGTTTATAGATGTGTGGTCGAAGTCACTGAAAACTCGGAATCGAGTTTTTTAATATAAATTGATAGTTTAAAGTGATTATAACAAAATATGCTAAGTATTTATTAAACCGAAAATATGCTAAAATTTCTACATTATCACGATAAAACTTTTTTTATTTTCAGTTAGGTATTTATACTGGCCTTTAAAAACTCTTTAGCCCTGGCATATCATGATAGAGTAACGCTAAGTGTAAAGCTTAAGTGGTCAATGAAATGGCAGAAACTATAGCATTAACCGGCCGAACTAGTATTTTTTGGAATATCAAAAAATTCTGCTCGTCGTACATAACCACAAAAATATTTCGATTATGTTTAACCAACCTAAATTCTGTTGGATAAAACATTATTTAAAAAATGTAGGACTGTAACTGCTTCATTGTGCTATTTGACAAATCTTGTGAATTTAAATTGAGACTGTATTATTGCACTGGTAGTTAATATGATCGATTGCTGGATGACATGAAGTTATTATTATTCACATCTGATCAACAGAAAAAAACAACGTGTTAAACTACTACTGCCTTTATTCAGCCTCTTTTCCTTTTTTTTGTTCGATCATATTATGATTTTATAATTACCGAATCACATTCAGATATTATTCAGTTGTTAAATATAGTAGATATTAGTAGACCCAAATCTTTATCCCACAGTTAATTTGCAGAAGTCCAGCGTTTTTTCCAAATACCAATGTTCAATAATATTCTCTTAAATATGTGATATTTAAGAATATCTTTTCCTGGTATTCAGTGATAAATTAGATGTTTAATTTATCTATAATCAATAAATTAACATTTTTGCTAAAATTTCTTGAAATGTGCCCGTAATTTTGAAAATTACCCAAAGAAGAGGCTCATTTAGTGAAGATTTTCAATGTGGTATTATATATTCTGAATTGATCAAATAATTTCAAGGTAGTAATGGATTTACATTTTTTAAGGATCCCAATGATTTCGAGATTAGTTCCCAGTCTAGTAGAACTTCCAGTCCCGATGTATCTGACGTCGTATTAAGACACGATCCACAAGCTACCAATGGAAGTGTATCTTCAACACCCAACTATTCAAATAGACACACGCTGGGTAAGTATTGATAATAACTTTCCACACCCTTTTCAAAGTATTCACCGAAAAACTTTTTCCACAAATTATTCAGTCTAGCCAAAAAAATTTGAACAAACCTGATTTATATTAAATTGATAAAATTTACCTAGTTATTAAAAAAAATATTATAACGCCTTAAATTACTTTTCAAAGAGCAGACTTTTCACTAAGACATATCAACTACTTCCTGGCTAAACTCCGTGATGGGCATTGAATCTCAATTCTAAGTTGAACGGGGCTGAATTATCTCAAAGATATAACTAACCATTCTGGTTTGTAATTAGAAGGGAGGTGTGGTGGGGGATAGTGTGTGGTTTAGTTTAGAGGACTGGCTGCGTGAAATGAAGATTGTTTGATTGTTAGAATCCTGGTTGCGGGGATATTTGTATAAAAATACTCACACCTAGGTGTAGTGGATAGAGTACATCACTATACTTGAAGAAGCAAACGTGAAATATTAACATAATCAACTGGTCGTGGGCAAAGATTACCGACGTAGGTAAATTAGCTCTAGAATATGAATGAAATAAATTTGGACACACGTCGTACTCAGACCACATAAGCAAAATAGGCGCAACCGAATCAAACTTATGCATAGCCTGCTATGTCATAGGAGATTTGGATCGTACATTCTTTGAATGCATGAAATATCGTAATGCCACAAAAGTAAACTGAACTAAACATCTTACACATATTGGAGCTGAATAATTATTAACATATTAGATCATCTAGTAAAATTTGTAAGGGTGATTAATATATTGATATAGTTAGGTTAGTTAGAGCTTTTGACTTTGTTACTTTAAACCAAATGTTTTTTTACATCCCATCCGTGGTCTACCTTTTGTATGTGTTCAAACAATGCCCAGGGCTACAGAACTTGTAACTCTGAAACAATCCTTTGATAGAATACCAGTGCTAACTTGGGTTAAATTAGGGCTTTGTTAAGTAATACACACACAAAACGAAAGTCAATAACAAATAAATATCAATTCAGATTGACTCTTTATTAAATTGTATTTAATTCAAAATAAACACATATTATAATACCTCTATATAAGTGTCTATACAGGGTGTAAAAAACGCAGGTAATAAATCATACCACATATTCTGGGGCTTAAAATAACTCGATCCAACTCAAGTTACCCGAGTACAAATGTGCATGCGAAAAAAGTTACAGCCTGGGGCTCGATTCTCGACCTCATGTGAATAGATTGAAATGTGAAATTATTCCACTACCTATTTTCACATGCTTGTTTGAAATGGTATTCTCGGTGATAGTGGAATGTATTTTCCAATGGATATGATCTTGATACGTATGTTTAATATTAAATAGCTATTGACCAATCCTGTTTCATCATTTTGGATTTGTTGTATTGAGATCCCAGGGCTATTGACATCAAAATAAACAAAATAAATTGACTGATATGTCTGAAAATGAAGAATTGAGAATAATAAAGAATTATGGCGGATGAGGTTTCAGTTTCAAAAAATAGAAGGAAAACTGGACATGTCACCGATACACAAAAAAACATGCTAATCAATTTTATTGAAAATTATATAAACTGATTATCATTAAGGTTTATGAAAGGAACTCCTGACCAAAAATCTCTAGGTGGATTATTTTCTAGCATTTCCACCTCATCCAAAACTCCCAAATGATGCAGTAGAATAGCTTCCTCCATTAGAAGTTTTAAAACAAAACACCAAACACAAGATGTGCTACTGCTGAGAAAGTCAGTTTAAATCTTTACATGTTCATATGAATATTATTTGGTTGTTGATAGGGTTGTCTCAGTTATTGGTTATGTTGTATGACAGTAATTCCATTGGAAATTACATTCACATTTTGTCATTTACCATGTGATAATATTCACGTGGTTCTGTGCAGGGTAGGGGATCTCTGAAGGCGCATGGGTGCTGCCACATAAAGAGTCCCGTCAGTACTAAAATTTGTAATTTGATGAAAACTGTAACTCCATTGTGGTAGTTGCAGATTCTTCCACATACATATTAGCGCTGACATCCTAACCTGACAACTGCCTGACAACCACTAACAACTGCTTATTTGTGTGTGTGTTGAGTATTCGTATTTAGATTTTATTGTTCATAGTGGGACTTTTCTTTAAGAGACAATTTCAAGAATATGTTTTGTGAAAGACTGTAATGTGAGGTGCATACGGTAAGCTTTATCTTCATTTCAAAACATGTTCCATCAAATAGAAAGTAACAGAAGTAGCAGTTATTCTTCCACACAACTTTGAACTTCCCAGCATTATTGTTGAATTCCTAACATTTTTTTTCCTGGTTGTCATTGAGATATGTTTCATTTATTGTATACTTTTTTTATTCAATAAAATATGTAAACTTGATGATTATTGCTTTATTTTTCGCAATTCAGGCTTTATTCGATCCATTTTTTGACATTTCATTCAATTTTACTTGACTTTTCATTGTTATTATTGTAATATCAATCTAATGTCGAGTAATTTTAAATAAAATATCAAAAAATGGATCGTGAATGTCATTTTGCAATAAAAGTAAAATTACAGTAATTTTGAATATACCGCAAAAAACTGTAAAATTACAGGAATCTTTTTTTCGGCTGTTAGCGAAGTTCACAACCTGATTTGTGCCAGAGGTACTGACGGGACTCTCAAGGTAGCGCCACCCGTATGAATAGAGGGCGCCACGGGTCAGTTTCCCATCTATAAGTAGTTTTTTATCTATGGTTCTGTGGAGAATACCGAATTTAATATTTCCATGTGGAAATAATTTTCACCCATGTGAATAAAAGTCGAGAATCGAGCCCCTGGCTGCAATTAGAATATTTGGTATTCGTTAGTAAAACGGTACCGAATGTGTATTAGAGAAAATGGGGGCCATTTTGAACATCTAATAAAAACTACACATTTGTAAATAAATAAGATTCAATCAAAAATGTGGGACCCTCAAAAAACTTGAAAACTCATTGACTTTAATTTTTGTTACTCGAAATTTTTGAAACATGATGAAAAATAGTCCGTATCTCGATAATAACTGATAATTGTAAAAAGTACTAGGGGGTAAAAATGTTTTAAAAATAATGTGTTTGATTAATAGTATCACAATAAGCATTACATTGTTACATACACAAACATTTTTTGGGGGTGGTTTAGGGGATCTCAACTCCCATGAATTTTTAACGGGGTGCCATAATTTCTTAATTTTTTAAAGATTTTTTATCATGAGAAAGCCACTTGTCAATTTTCATTATAATATGTCGAACAACTGTCAAAATATTTGAAAAAAATCTATTTCCATTTGGTAACTTCGAAGGGCTGTAACTTTTTCCGCATGCATATTTGTACTAGGGTAACTTGAGTTGGATCGATTTATTTTTAGACCTAGAATATGTGGTATGATTTATGACCTGCTTTTTTGATACATCCTGTATAAGTCTGTCCAACCGTAATCAGAAACGATCAGAGAATAGTCGACTACTGCAATCAGTGATATGAATTACGCGAAAGTAAACTCGTAGTTTGCTATGATCATGATCTGATTATTTCTGACAGTTTCTGATTGCGGTTGCAACAGACCTTACATATAATCTAACACAAAGCATTTGACCTCTAAACGCCATAAAACCACAAAAAAGATTCAATAGCATATTTTAGAGAAAAATTTGGTCATAAAAACTTTTATGTAATTTTTTCACTGTATATTATTATTTCATATAATTATCTGTGAAACGTATTGATAAAACATTAATTTCTTGAAGATTATTTTTTTCACTTGTCAAAATCTGACATTTTGGTGGTTTTAACCAATAGCAATACATTATTCTAGCCAATCATTCGGTATTATACTGATAATTATGCTTCCTCATCGATAAAACCTTGTTTACATCGAAACGTCAAAATTTTACTTTGAATTTGTCATTATTGACAACTAAAAGCGCTTTCAAAAATCCTTTTAAATTGTTGAAAAAAATAATCTTCCCAAATACAACTCGCTCTTCAAATTTTATCACATAATTTTTTATTTTCATCACTCAAACTTGTTTATTTGAGGCAAAAACATTCAAACAAACCGAATTTAGATAAAATCACTCCTCCTAACGGAGTCGTGATTTTATCAAATCGGTTTGTTTTCATATTTTTGCCAAATAAACAAGTTTTCGTGGAAAAGAAAAAATTATCGATAAAATTTGAAGCACTCGTGGTATTACCTTTGATAATTTCGATGTATGATGGCAGATATTAGTATTTGTGGAATAACTTTTGTTGGTGACATGCTTAGTTTCATTTATATATTATTCGTTAGTAAAATGGTTTGCTTGGTTGAAAGAGACACTCCGATACACATATTCATCAAATGTATTAACTTAGTTGAATACTACTCATCTCTTTTTTTGGAGCATAAATGGTATTATTTGTAAAATTTCTCTCGAATGTATACCACTACTTCTTGTGCTATAACCATCAGCAGACTTTAATTATATTCCGTTATATTAAAGTATCGGTTGAGGTGATAATGTAAGCAACTGTTCGAGAATCAAAAACCATGTATAAAATTGAATCGTAACAAAATTGCTAAGCTTCATATGTACATTTGAATAAAAAATTGTTGATATTCTAATAATATGTAAACTGTAATATTAAACCCTGCAGCAGGAAGTTCCCCACCACCCATTCCTCCAAGGATGATTGATGTACCACTCGGATATGAATCAAGACTTCATACTTCAGAAAGTAGTGGAAGTGTTAATGGTTAGTTTTATTTGAAATGTTTGTCTTGGTAAAAACTTTCTTTGAAAACGATCTAGTATAGAGTATTAAGTAGGACACGTACTGAATATACCCGACTTGGGTTGGTATGGCATTGAATTGGATCAGTTGTGCAAACATCCGTCAGTTGACAACTAAATATTGTGAAACAAAAATGATAGATCAGTAAATAAGAATAGAATTGCTGTATATTTTCATGAAATCGAAAAACTCAGCCATTTTCATTAAATCTACACGACTGATGATGTGACTCTAACATACAGTCTGTTCGCTGAATCTTTTCCCATGTATGAAATGATTCACATACTACTTTTTGTATTACGTCTCTTTCCTACTCACAGAATCTTAACCCCCGAAATGAAACCGTTTGTCCCATTACAGCGTAATATAACAAACAGAGATAGCCATATGATGATTGTCGGCGATAGGTTTAACGCGAATCTGTACGCTAGACGTCGTTGACAGACCAAAGGCTTACAACTACGACCTACGTGTTATTTAATGTATTAAAGTATTGCGTTTGTATATTAATGATGACGCATGGGAAAAGATCCAACGAACCAACTGTATATGTGTGTATGAATCAATAGTATATCATTCAACAAGCCTACAATAGCCATTATATGCCAATAGAATACTATATTTTGTCCACGACTATGAATTACATGTTTAGGTATACATTTTTTGTCTAACTAAAACACTATAGTTTATTACATTTATATAGCTTATAACTTCTTATGTTATTGAACAAATTATATTTTTAATAAGTATTCAATTTAATAGAGAGATTTTAAGCCACTTATTTGATCAACGTTATACGTTATCGGTTATTTTGCTCATGTGCAGTAGTAAAAAAATAACCGATCACCTTAATGAGCGATAACGTACTCCGTTATTTACGGCGAAATAAGCGAAACTTTATTAAGCGGTAAGGTTTTAACATAATAGGCCCCTCGCAGATAATTTTTTTATTGCATTAAAATGATCAATTATACGTAAATATCATCCCACATGAACATTTTCAAATTTTGTGTGATATTAAAGTCGTAATAAATAATTGAAGTTCAAACGGGCTAAAATGCCGCCAAAACACATTTCATGCAACAGTGACGTCACAAGGTACTATTGGTTTGACAAGTTTTGACGTATATCAAAGTTAATATATTCCGACGAACTTTTTGGTGATTTTTTGAGAAAAAATGGTTACTGTAGCCAGGTTATAAAAGTACAACTATCTCCACTCTTGAAAAAACATTCATTGAGCTACTCATTGAAGAAAAACTCCGAAAAATTTGGCTCAAAGCCATGAGATGTAAGCATTAAGATTTTTCATGAAAAAGCCATGTTTATCTATGCGAAGACCTGAACGGGACATTGTTGTCTGAATGGGCACCTGAAAAAGCTCAAAATTTTGGAGGAAGAAGAATGCAGATATTAGTATCACTTCATTATTTTGTTCAAATAAAGGATCCGCAACACAAAATACTCCAGATATAAAGTTCATACCTTGTGACGTCACTGACCGTTTTCGTGTGACGTCAAATTTAAAGGGCTTCGTAGAACTTTCTCAGGGAATTCATGAGATAATTTCAAGTGATTCTTGGATATTATACTTTAATAGGTTTTTAGAATACTTTAAGGTAAAAATAAAAATCTATGTAAGAGGTCTATTGCCAAGTGTATTATGTTTATTCCGTCGAATAAAATCAAAAATATGAAAAACTATTCAAAATGTATTGAAACTGTAAAAATAATTTTAAGTGATATATCTTATCACTAAATTATATTTTGGCTTCCAAAATGTACCATAAGCATCTTTACGATTCTTAACTTTAATTTTGCCTGATGTATGCCAACAAAATATAATTCTAATTTGAAGAATAGCGCCCCTTATTAGGTTGTGGTCTACTAGACCTTGATCATTTCGACGTCTAATTACATTTTCTATATTATCCACAATTAATGTCAAGGATTCATGTTTACTATTATCAAATTAAACAAATAGAAAATTTGACGTTAGTAACATACAAAAAAATAACGTTTAACGTATAACATCGTTTACAGGTTATGTCGTCAAAAACTAAAGTCGTCAAAAACTAAAATAATTAAAAATGACATACGCTTTTTTAGAAAGACTGTGCTTGCTCAGTTTAACGTTTAGAGTAGTTAATGTATGTCAAAATTTTATGAGCCTTAAAATCTCTCTACTGTTCGATTCACTTTCCACAATAAATTTTCTAGTAATATCAATTAAACACCATCACACCATCACCATCACCATCATTGAAATTTTTCCAATTAGCAATAAATTATGTAAAACGTCAGTTTTGCTTTTGACATAGTTCCTCCACACTAGATGAAAAACTGAATATAAAACGATCTACTATACATACAACATCTTGATACTATCATATATTATATTCACAGTCTGATGGTTTATGGTTCTGACTTGGTAAAGCGAGGAATTTTAGGCTCGAATACAAATCGCTTGGAAAATTTTCATTCAATATATTGAGTAATTTGTATGAATAATATTAAATATAATTAGGTGTCATGTGACCTTTTCATTATACACACTTATTATTCACTGGTGAATAATGTAAACCATTATACTTGAAGAAGCACTCGTAAAAGGTTGAAATTATTAAATAGTTGTGTACAAAAAAATTTATTGAGTCGTGTGCAAATTCATGTCAAATCAATCCAGTACGTGTCCTGCTTAACAAGAAAAAAACAGAACAAATTGTTTATGATTCACTCTCAATGCCTGAATCTTATGGCGATTATAATCATATCATACCAAGTGCCTATTGTTGTAATATAATGATGATCTGTTACATTGTTTCTATTTGGGGAAACATGTATTTCCTTTGATGAAGGGAAAGATGATCATAAAACTTATTGCGAGAGTCAAATAACTTATTCAAACTCAAATTAATACGAGAATAGTAGTGTAAACGTTTCAACATCATTCCTTTCATTCATAATTAAAATATTATTATATGTTAAGCAATATGTTCTGTTGTGTAACCAACAAAAATGGTTCATGTAGTGTCATGATTTGATAATATAAATAATTTTTCAAACCACATTAATCAAGCCTTGTTTTTTTTCCGAGAAGTATTAATATTTATTTAACCAGGAAAATTTTAAATAATTTATATGCGTATAGCATAATAAGCAGTTCCAAGCAAATTGGACGTTATTATTAATATTTAGTCAATTTGTTTCACATATATAAGAATATGATCTGATTCAGTTTGCGTGCACCGTAAAATGTCTTGTGTTCGTGCCTTTTCTGGAATGATAAAGGATTCGCACATCTATCAACAAGGGATAAAACTAATAATAATGAAATTGATGAATCAAAAAATAGTGAAAGTGGATTGAAAATCGCCTGGTTTGATTCGAAATATTGATGAGTAATACGTTAATATCTCATTACGCTTGAGCTGGCAATTGTAAGCAATGAAAAGCAGATACTTCAACAAAGAAAGGGACTGATTTGAAAATCATATTTGCTAGGTCAAGTATTTCCAAATGTAGTTGCATATTTTGATGAGTTAATTTGGAATATCCGAAAAAAGGAAGGAAATGCCTAATCCCTATAAAGAAGTTGGATCTTTTTATACACTGTGTTATTTATAAAATACGACATAGGGATTCCTGTACAAAACTGTCAAACGCGAGCTAACCTTTTCACCATAAAAAATAATAACAGATTTGGAAAGGCCGTTGAAAAATAGGTTCAAATGCACTTTTAATTTCCTTAAATTCTTTCTGGTTTAATGAAAAAATGAATAATTATGTTTAAAAAAGTTTAAAAAACTCCATTTTTTATACCACATTTGCATAACCTTAATCGATTATTAAAAGATAGCCAAATTGGTAGAGCACGGAACATTTAAAAATTAAACCTTAAGTATGACTGTTGAGCAGAAATTTTTTTCTTTTTGTTCTTAGTTCTTTTTTCAAAAATATCTGAAACAAATGCTTTTTTTTAAATTTAATCTTTTCTAGAAAAACATTGTGAAAATAGAACTAGAAACTAACGGAAAAAAATTCTGCTCAATGGCGACTTGAACCGTTTAAGATTTAATTTTTAAATGTTCCGTGCATTACCGGGCTAGCCATCTTTTAATCGATTATCCACAAGTGGTATACAAATGGAGTTCGTGCCTTTTAAAGATAATGTTACCAACTCAGAAGCCCGTAATTGCGTTCATCAGAAGAAGGAAAAGGGAAAGACTATACGATTGTCGGATAAAGTTAAATATCTTGGAGTTATCCTAGACCCAGGTTTAACTTGGAACCGACATCTTCAGTACGTGATTAAGAAGGCAGAGGTAACCTTAATGGTTGCCAGACGCACCTACGGCACTAAATAGAGGCTGAGACCAAGCATGGTACACTGGCTGTACAAAATGGTTGTATCCCCAGGATAACATATACATCTCTGATCTGGTGGCCAAAGATTGGACAAACCTCTGCAATGCTGAAACTGAGCAAGGTCCAAAGACTTGCATTACAGGGGCAATGAGGACTACTCCTACAGCGGCGCTAGAGACAATGGCAAAGGAATCGCTGATAATGAAAAAGCTGAGGAACTCGCAATAACAGGATCGTCAACCCTGTTGAACGGACCCGAGCCAGCTGTGGGTATTCTCAGATGCTCAACTAGATAATGGTTAAAAGGGTGGGTAAAAGAACAACACAAAAAAACACTGGAAGAATACACCCAGGCAAACACATGGAAAGAAATTTATAAAAGAACCATCAGAACAAATAGCGAAAGAACTCTCAATGAGCAGGAAAAAACTACGCACCATAAGGTTACTTACGGGACACTTTCCCACAAAGGAGCACCTGGATAAAATAGGGCTGTATAACGGAGACCTTATTTGCAGTTTATGCAAAAAGGCTACCGAAACAGCTCTGCATATATTATGCAACTATGAGACGCTCGACCACAGGAGGCAGAAACTGTATGGTAGACCTCAAATGACTCCAGAAGACTTCTACAGACTTCCTCTTTGAGAAAAATAGTTGTGAATTGAGCTTTTGGACTTTACACAAATACAACAACTAAATAGTTATTAATACTTCTCGAACATTGTTGATTAATGTTAACCGGAAATAATGTTTACTTTATTAACACCACGTAGCCTGTCTATTTTTTTCATATTTCCACTTGTCTCCATCTTTTGCTTTTAAATTTGGATTTTTTTATGCATGTAACTTGATATGGTTGTACAGGATAATTCTGAAAAACAAATAAATAGTATAATTATGTTAAAACATATTAACAATAGTTGATTGTAATACTTCAGACTTATCCTATGTTACTGTAGGGTTTATGGGTTTTCTGGTTATTCATAGGTACTCATTTCTAAATAGAATTTTATTTCAAAAAATTTAATATTCATATCATTATCATGCTCTTTTATTAATTAGTAAAGACTATAACATTTAGTGGAAGTCATGTTTAACTCGATATACAGTGCATTTCTACTACTTTGCTGCCTAGTTAAACAAATAACTATTTAGTATTTTCTCCAAATGACATTAAAAGCGGCATTTTAATGACACTTGGCAGGCAGAAAAAGTCCACTTTTACTGCCTAGGCAGAAAAAGGTCGTTGCTAGACAACCTTCCAAGTAATAATTTAAATCAAACTAGTTATTAAAATTGACAATGACATTAAGAAAACTCAAAATGATGGTGATGATAATTTAAATATGAAAAAGTCGATTTTACGTGAAATTGGAAGAAATTTGAAGAAAAAATTATATGTTTCACACGGCATTAAATCTTGTGCTTTTATGCCTAGTAAAACAAATAAATATTCTCCGATTGGCAGCAAATATTAATTTTGTTGACTGAAATCAATCAGCAAAGTATTACTTTTCCTGCCTCGGCGGGTGGTTCTAGCATTATACTTAGATTTTCTAGGGAATAAAGAGGTGACAGTACTTTATTTATTATAATATTCCCTAATTGATCTTGGTAGTGTTTTCAATGTATTGTAATTTATTAGATTCAATGAGCATCTACCAAAAACGAAAGGGAATGTTAATATTGTAACATTTAACATGATTTATAGATTTAGATTTCCTAAAAATGTGTAGAAGTATTGAAAAAATTATCATTTCAAATTATTTGTATTAAATGTAGTATAATATACATAATAGAGGATGTCCACATGACGTTACACATTATTTTGACAGCTCTGCGATAAAACAAGGAACAAAGCGTTCATAACACGTGGTATTTAATAGTGAGGTTATGCTGATTTATAATGGTAGATTGTGTTTGAGTTTAGCTGGTGTTGCTCGAGCTTGCATATTAAATAATATATACACTGTGCTATTTATAAGATGCAACATAGGGATTCATGTACAAAACTGTCAAACTCGAGCTTACTTCTTTACCAAATAGCATCAATAAAAAATTCAAACAGATTTGCAAAGATCGTTGAAAAATAAGTTCAAATGCAGTTTGTTCGTTCAATAAAAAAAAAATGGATATTTATGTTTGAAAAAGTCGAACTCCTGAAGTATGACGGTTCGCTACGCCGCTGATATGAAATATTTTTCTTTTTGTTTTTAGTCCTTTTTTTTATAATTTTTGAAACAGATCTTTTTTTTTTAAATTTAATCATTTTTAGATGAAAATTGCGAAAAAAAACTAAAAACAAAAAGAAAAAAGAACCGAACTGGCATATTTCTGGATTAACTTCCAAGTTATCCTGTGCACTACCAGGTCTATCCTCTTCGTCAGTACCCAGCTCTCGCATCCAAAAGTTAATACGGGGAGAAATATAGTTCTATATACAGTCATTTTCGTTTTAACCGAGATTTCTTTCTTTCCAATGAACGAGTTTTTAAAACCATGGTACACCTTCGAAGCATTTTCTATTCTTGTATTTATTTCTATGTCATGGTTTCCCTTATTATTGATGTTTACTCCTAGATATTTGAAATTTTCTACTTGTTCCAGATGTTTTCCATTAAGATCTACATTTATTTGGATATCTTCTTTTCCTGTCACCATTACTTTTGTCTTTTCTTCATTTATTTTCAAATTTTTATTTTCCATCTTCGAATTCCAAATGTCCAGGTTCCTTTGAAGATCCTGTTCGTTTTTTGCGAATATTGCAAGATCATCTGCAAAAGCGCATTCACGTAGATAAACGGGCTGTAGATGTCTGTGTCCAATATACAATTGTTTAGTATGTTCTCTGGTGTCTTTCATCACATCATCTAATATTAAGTTGAATAACAATGGGCTTAATACTCCTCCTTGTCTTAGACCACTATTAATTTTAAATTCCTTCGACACTTGTTGTCTGTTCTTATATTGAATTGTCGTCATGTAGGCTCATTATGGCATTGACCAGTTGTTTATCTACGTTTCTTTTGTTCAATGTTTCTTTAATTTCATTTCATGGCACTCTGACGAACGCCTTTTCTAGATCAACGAACCCCTGGTATATTTCCAAGTTTCTTTCCATTGCTTTCTGTGTCACTTGATTTTTTTATGAACGCTACTTGGTAAAAAAGCTCGAGTTCCATATGTCGCATCTTATAAATAACATAGTGTATAATATAGATTAATAGCTACAGTCTGTTCGCTGGATCTTTTCCCATGTATGAAATGATTCACATACTACTTTTTGTATTACGTCTCTTTCCTACTCACAGAAACCGTTTGTTTCATTACAGAGTAATATAACAAACAGAGATAGCCATATGATGAATGTCGGCGATAGGTTTAACGCGAATCTGTACGTTGACGTCGTTGACAGATCAAAGACTTTGTTCACAACTACGACCTACGTGTTATTTAATGTATTGATGTATTGCGTTTGTATATTAATGATGACGCATGGGAAAAGATCCAACGAACCAACTGTATTTGTTGTTTGATAATTATTGATCGTGTTTAAATTTATTGTTACCTCAGTGTCAACTGTCGTGGACATGCCCTATTGAAAAGTGTAAGTTTCACTAATGAATAGAAAAAATTATTCATATATTATTTTCCGCTTTCAGATGGGTATGACACCAGTTCTTTGTCAAGGCAAGATTGGCAATCCAATTCGTCGACCAGACCCCTTAGTTCTCCGGATTCGAAAAACATGTCCCATCGAATACGAGACTTATTTGTGCGCAAGAAGAGAAATTCGCAAATGTAGTATAAATTTTTTTTTCCATACAACAAAGTGTTATTGTCCAAAATGTATATAAATATTACCTATATATCTTAGTAATATCTAATTAAAATTTGTTGACCAAAATAAAATAAACCTGATCATATATGAAGCACTAACCTGCAACAAAAAAATATAGAACAAAGTATTTTTGTTATTTGTGTGTATGTAATTTATTCTAATATTCAATTTCGTAATAATCCATAAAATTTCGTTTATAGAAAGCTGGCAATAATTATTAGATATCAATGCAAATACTAAAAATAATTTGAATATATCACATTCAGTATAATCGATAAGAAATAAGGGACCAAGTATCATATCGATTTATATAAATTCAAATTAAATAACAATTCCAAAATAACTTGAATTTAATATGTCACACACAGTATTAGAATAAGTATGTTAATTTTATATAGTCTACGTTGTAACATATCTTTAATGAAGAGAAAAAAATAATGTTTGTTTGTATTAGCAATAATTAAAAGAAATAGAAATAGAACTTCTCAGTATAAACATTCTTTGTTTTCAACATGATCTTTGCTATTAATACATTTATCTACATATATTCGAGCACAATATAATCCTGCAAAAATAATTGCTTGACTCCTGATGTTAGCTCTTTGTTATTACACTCAATGTCTAGGAGGTTTGGCGAATAAAACAAGTTGCATGTGAGTTCAGTCTAATGAAATCCTCTTAATTTTTCTCGGTTTACTATACCCTGTTTTTAAACTAAGAGGAGTGATTTGAATTTGAGTTGGCATTTCTGCAGGCTCATCATTGGTCAGATAGCCGCCCGTTTCACACAGATCTTTTGATAGAACTGACAACGCTATTTGTCAGATTTGACATTTATGTTTATTTACATAAAAGTATTCCATTCTTTACTACCACTTTTGCGCTTTTGCTGTTTATTATTTTGTTTACGTTTGCTATTTCATATTGTGTTTGGACTTAATACCTCGTGTTATTGTATTTGTGTTTTTTACTTCTTATTTTGTGTTGTTTTGTTGTATCGCTTTGTTACTATTTGAATATGGACCAAAGATTGTATTCCAAGTACCAGTGGACATTCTTAGCCCCCAAGACGAAGGGAATTATTAAGATTGGATCATTTATCGCTGACAGAGAAGCTTATAAGTTAACAAGTAAAATTTTATTTTTAATAATAGTTTGACACAAATTACGGTACCTACAATATTATCGTATTTTTTTAAATCAAAACCTGTTTTATAGCTTTATTTTGTTCTATACCTAAACTTCCAATGTAAATAAAGGATAATTTAACATATAAACTAATTGTATATCTTATACACACTATACTAATTTATACTCAAATTATCAAATGGTCATTCATATAATTTTAAATAATATAACCACAATGTTTTCACAATAATGTGACATTTGGTAGCTGTGTTCGCCATTTTCTGGCCTCATGTCCCGAGTCCGATTACGATTAGGTATTTACACATACCCTGATCTCTCATTGGCCACGACAAATGCGAGCAGTACAATACATATTTCACATAAGTGTCAATTAGTTCTATAAGTCGGAACACGACCTTTTCGGAACACTCTCCCAATCTAGTAACTTTTAGTGGTGTGTTTCAGGTTTCTTAAAATACTCCTCTTAGTTTAAAAACAAGGTATAGTTGATTATATTTCTCTCACTTCCATTGAAATATTATGTGATCAGCGATGATACAATTGCTGCTTTCGTTTATTTGGGCTTCAAGCATTTGTGCGTGACGCCTCAGTCGTCAAGACTTTTGAGAAAAACGAAAACGATTTTTAGGATCCTCAAAGCCACTTGTCATTTCATATCATCATCCAAACTATCATCTGATATTATTAATGACTTTCCTTTGTTTTTAGAAGAACAGTTTTCGACTATGATGTTATTGATAATATAATTTTGCATATTTAAATATTTCCAGTAAGATTTAAATCGTAATCGGCACAATTTTAACCTTTAAATAAACGTCAAACCAGACAAACGTCAAATATTTAATGTCCATGGCTTGAAGCCCATACTTTTCGGTATGTGCTCAAGGGGCAAGGGGAAGGTGAGATTAAGCGTCACGCCCGGTAATAAACGAACGAAATTCAGTCACTACGAGCTGCTACTAGCAGCCAAAAGTAAATAATCGAAAACGCCTAATGGTGGCGTACAAATGCCCAAAGTGCTGTCCCCTTTTTGAGAATATGTCATATTTTTACTAATACTCAACGATGACATAAACGGGATTCGAGTGTGAACCGTGGAGAAGAGTAGACGCATAGATCAGACACCACTCCGGCAAGAAAGAAGTTCGAAGGTAGGCGTTTGGGCTGTTCTACTAACATCCTCTGTTAATAAAACCTATCTATTCCTTAATTGGTGAAATATATATAAATATAATTAATTTTTTTTTGGTTAATATATTTTTTTGGATTGGTTTATTAAAAAAAAAAATCTTTTTAAAAAGTCAAAAGTTAATATGAGTGTAGTTTCGGGGGGGTCGGATCCCCCGATTAAGGGAAAAATGTTGCAGGAAATGATAAAGGGAGTAGAAAACATGAACCAAATAACAAATAATAACTCCAGAATGTCAGACGACGAGTCTGGACATCCAGAAAAACCTGTTGTAAATAACATTAACAATAATATAAAAACTAATGATAAATATACTTGCTATGATAAGGGACCATTCGAAATATACATTGAAGCGTCAATTGAAAATTGCATTGTAATTATAATTATTTGGCCATTGCTAGAGAAATTTTTGATTTGAAGTTGGGGGATATTAAAAAAATACACAAAAAGGGCAGAAATCGTATAAGTGCGGAATTTAAGGGATTTAAAGAAGCAATTTTTTTTTTAGAATCTAATAATGTAAGGGAAAGAGGTTATGAATTATTTATACCTAGAAAAAATATAACGTGTAAGGGAATAGTAAAATACATTGATAAATCATTTACGGATGAAATGTTAGTTAATTATTCAGACACAACAAGTCAAAATACCAAGATTCTTGAGGCTAAAAGATTTATGAGGAAAGTCAAAATAATAAACAAAAACTCGGAGCAAGAGGAAGCGGAACAGAATCCGGGGGGATCTGGTGCCGGGGGGGGTGTGAAGATGGTCCCAACGGAGACGGTCAGATACACCTTTTCTGGAACCAGTTTACCTCGTTCTGTAGTAATTTGCGGTATTGAACATCGAGTTCTACCTTATGTTATGCCAGTATTTCAATGTTTTAATTGCCTAAATTACGGTCACATTAAAAAATTGTGCAAATCTAACAAAGCCAAATGTTTAAGCTGCGGAGAAACCCACGAAGAAACGCAAACATGCCACATTAAATGTATACATTGCAAAAGTCTGAAACATAATAGCACAGATATCAATTGTCCGGAAAAAAAAAGACAAAAAGCAATCAGAGAAATGATGTCTTTCGAAAACATGTCGTTTTTCGAGGCAGCAGAAAAAATACCGAAAAACCAACCTCTGGAACGTACTTCATCCAACGAGTTTCCTTCGTTGCCCCAAAGGGAGACGCCTAAAACGATACCAATCAGCTGCAGAAGAACGACTTATATACAACAAAATACACCAAAAATGAGATATAACCAGGTTGTGAAGGGAAAGAAAAGGAAAAACAGTCCCATAAGAACATATGACATAAAGGAGCATAACGAACAAATATTGTCCCCCAATGGACGAACGCAATATTCACCTTCAAGTACATATTATGTCCCGACATCAGAACAAAGCGGTAGTGACGAGGAACAAGGTCCGTCTTATAGAATTTCAAGGGAAAATCCACATATGCTACATCAAATAATGAGTCTAGCGAACTCACTTAATCATAATGATATGGAGCATGTGCTCCAATTTATTGGTAGGCTAATACGGTATAGATATAATAAATAAAGATGCATTTAAGAACACACGGGAATCAAAATTAATCTATGCAAAATAATATTAAATTGAAAAAAAATATATAAAAATATTATCACCAATAAAAGTTATCCAGTTTCAGGTATGAGAATCCTCCAATGGAATATTCGCAGCCTGAAAACAAATTATAATCAATTGAAAATATTTGTGTATAATATAAAACCGGATATAATTATTTTAAATGAAACCTGGCTAGATAATAAATATTATTTTAATATTAAGGGATTTAGTATATATAGGCAGGATAGATATGATGGTTATGGGGGTATAATCACATTAGTTAATAATAAGATAAAACATCAACTTCAACCAACAATAAAATTTCAATCAAACATGCAATCACTCACAATCAAATAATCAAATTAAACACACATAATCTCAGTATAGTTAACATATATAATCCTTCAGGTAATAAAATAGATAGAAAAGAATGGGAAAAATTATTTGGAAACACACCACATCCTTTGATATGCATGGGGGATTTGAATGGACATAATCAGGAATGGGGCAGTGTTACCAATGATTACAATGGCAGATTAATCGGTAATTCCATGGAAGCATTAAACTTAAAAGTAATAAACGATGGCACAGTGACAAGGATGGGAAGACCTAATCAAAACCCATCAGCATTGGATCTTACTATAGTCTCCAGGGATATAGCAACCAGTTGTGTATGGTCAGTTCATGAAGACACAGGAGGCAGCGATCATTTTCCTACGATTTGTGACATAAATCTAGTGCAAAATAGTGGCAATATGGTTAAAAAAAGAAATTTCAAAAAAGCAAAATGGGAAATGTATACTAATATAAGTAATAGAAGACAAAATAAATGAAAATACCGAGGTAAAGAATTACAATAAATGGTATGAAATTGTTGACCAAGCTGCAGAGGAAAGCATCCCCTACCGCAAAAATAACGATAGCAACAGAATGAACCCATGGTGGGATTTGGAATGCGAAGATCTCATTGAAGCAAGGAAAGAAGCAATAAAGAAGTTTCAAAGCAACCCAAGCATGGAGAATTACGTCGAATATATGAGAGTCAAAGCTTATGTCAAACTAAAGCTAAAACTTAAAAAAAAGTCGTCCTTCCTACATTTCTGTAACACTCTTAATAGAGATACACCAATAAATAAAATTTGGAATCAAATTAAAAAATTCAAATTATTCATCATCGAATGCTCAACAACCAAACAATGAAATAGCCTACAAAATTCTAGAGTCCTTAACCGTATGTAATGTAGACCCAGATTTAAACCTTATGAATAACAACATGGGTGTGAACCATTTACATCAAATGAATTATCATTTGTTTTAAATAGCAAAAAAGATAAAGCGACAGGTATGGACAACGTGTCATATTCTATGATTAAAAATCTTCCCAATCATGCACAGCTTAATTTATTATCCATTTATAACTCTATTTTAGATACAGGTAAAATTCCGATACAATGGAAGGAAACTCTAGTTATTCCGTTTTTAAAAACTGATAAAAACATAAATGATCCGGAAGGGTATAGACCTATAGCGCTTACGTCTTGTGTAGCCAAAGTATTTGAAAGTCTATTGAAACTAAGAATCGAATGGTATATAAAACATAATAAAAAATTACATGAACATCAATTTGCATTTCGTAAAGAAAGAGGATGTAATGAGGCAATAGCCATGTTAATCCATTCAATACTAAATGCGTTCAGTGATAAAAATTATTTGTTAGCGGTGTTTATTGATCTAAAATCTGCATTTGATAGGGTAGACTTAAATCTTTTATACAGGAAAATGTTGAAAATAAATATTCCATCTAAGTATGCTAATGTGATATTAAATCTTATTAATAATAGAACCGTATTCATTAAAGATAATAATAATAAATTAGTAGGGCCTAAAATAAGCAGACAGGGAATTGCACAGGGTTCGCCATTAAGTCCTATATTATTCAATCTATACACCAAATCCTTATTTGAAATATTACCTGAAAATATTAAAGCTGTACAATATGCAGATGACTTAGTTTTCATGATAGAAGGAAGAAATTTATTGGAAATGAATCGTGAAATGAATCAGGGACTAGATTTGATCGCGGAATGGGCAGACACACATAATTTTATAATTTCGGGAACTAAATCATGTGCGTTAGTATTCAGTAATCAACATAAAAAAGATAAATATAAAATAAATCTAAAAATACAAGATAATAATATAGAGATTAAGGATAACATCACATATTTAGGTATCAATGTAAATAATAGGTTAAACTGGTCGGGGTACATTAAAAAAATAGAGAATAAAACAAAATTAGGATTAAATATCATGAAGGCAATCAGGGGTACATATTGGGGTGCTGATCCACTAACATTATTAACAGTATATAAGGGTATCATTAGATCACACCTGGATTATGCCACATTCATGCTAAAACTATGTAATAAGAATATATTGGTAAAACTAGATCGTATCCAGTATAAAAGTCTACGACTAGCGATTGGTGCCATGCGGTCTACTCCAACAAATTGTTTATTAGCAGAATGTGAAGAACAAATGTTAGAGTTTCGCAGGAAAACGTTAGCTACAAAATTTTATTTGAAAATAGTGGGTGATTTAAGTAATCCATTAAATCAAATTTTATGTAATCTTGATGCTAAATGTAAAAATAATACAGGGTATTGGAGAAATAAACAACTGCCATATCTTATAGAGTGTATAAGAGAAAATAAAGATATTATTGCAGAAATGTATGTCAGAGATTAAACCTTGCTTTCAATTTAGTATTGATAATCAAGTGGATCAAATTAAAGTAATTTCTTCAGAGTTCGGGAAAAAGGATATGTACAATAATCAATACTTTCTAAATGAATTTTCCAAAAAATTCTCAGCATTTACTTGGATATATACTGATGGGTCCATTGATATGGGAACAAATAGTGCAGGCTGTGGGGTTTATATTCCATCTCTAGAGTACAGATTTGCTACAAGACTTCATAATTTCACTCAAATATGCACAGCAGAAATCATAGCGATAAATAAAGCGGTGGAGGTATGCAATGAAAAGAAACTAAAAAATGTTATAATTTTCACAGACTCACAAAGTGCAATTAAAAAAATCGAAAATAATAGATTTGGAAGTGACAGCCACTTGGCATTACTAACCAAAAAACTTATACTTAAGGCCACAAAGGCAGAGTGTAAAATAATTTTAGCATGGATACCGGGTCACAAGGGAGTATTGGGAAATACAGAGGCAGATAAACTGGCTAATGTAGGTAGGACATTGAATGTATCCGCTGATATAAAAATAAATAAATATGATTATCTACCATATATGAAACTAGGAATTAAAGAGAAACACAATAGGATATGGAAGCAAACATTTGAATCTAAAGGGAAATGGTATTATTCATGCCAAAACGACTTTCCTCATGAACCTTGGTTTGCAAAATTTCCATATATCGACAGAAGGCATATAACAACTATAGTTAGATTAAGAACTGGACATTGTCTGAGCCCAGAACATTTATATAAAATCGGTTGTAGAGAGAATCTTATATGTGAATGTGGACAGGTAGGAAATTTGCAACACATTTTTCTGGAATGTCCAATAAATCAAACATACAACTATAATCTATACTATGAACTAGTTCGACTAAAATATCCAACTCCCATATCATTACCATGTATCTTAAGTAATGTAAATTATGAATGTATTAAGACACTAATGAAATTTATTTGTACTTTTCAAATCAATATATAGACTTCAGACATAAATTACCATTACTCATATTAATACTATTCAGATTTTATATCCACAGATATATTCTACATCAAATGATAAAATTTTTTTATGCAGAAACCGAAACCTATGCCCGTCCTATACTCCTACCGAGGCAACTTCTAACTGTGTATAAATGCTCGGCTGTTGCCCCCGAGAGAGAAAAGTCTCAAACCTTTGTTGTTTTGTCTATATAACATGTTTACAGCCCCCTGAAGAAGAAGAAAAAAAAAGGGAAGATGGGAGCCACTCCCAGACGCTTGTAAGAGCATTCCCGGATTACATAAACCTGCGCTGGCCATATGCTGTAACGGCGGAGGCCATAAAACGAAAAGAAGAAGAAGAACGATGACATAAACTCATTAATCCGTGTAAGAAAAAAACGTGAAAGTGCAAAAAATTGGAAAACCAAATGTTTATTATTTAGCCAGCCAGGTTGTAATGGTGAAAAATATCAAGATACTTGCAATATCTTATGCCACAAAATGGGAGAATGCACATTTACTATACCTATAATTTGACAGATTGTGAAGTAAAAATCAGTAAAAATATCGACCAAATTGCCGTCAATACCTTTAATGAATGCTCATTACTTTTCCCCTCAAAACCATACAACTGTTCGATTCGTTTTAAGCATACAAAAACCAGAACCATCAATAAATCAATGGCGTACCACATTGGGTATACTAAATACCCCCCGCGAAAGAAAATGTTGTTATTTTAACAAATATAATATTATGGTTTAAATGAAACTAACTGTTTCTAAATGACTCCACAATATATTTGAAAAAAATGTGTAAATTGGGTTTATACAGTTAACTCAAATATAATATTATTCACAATTTAGCCGCTCAATCAGCTTAATGTTCCTTTTTGGTGGCAAGAGCTCACCTTCAACTGGTTGATCGGTATTCGCGCACAAATTAACATTTTCGTTTTCACTTCTATCACTTACAGTAATCTCCTTGGTAACGGCATCTGAATTTGTATTGTTGGCAAATGAAGCTTCTACATGATTAATTATATAATTTGATTCAGATGGCTCTTCCCTACAACATTAAATTCAGGAATATTTACCAAGTAAACACACTCTCCTGATTTTTTTTAATTACACCTTCTCACCAGGTAGGTTTACTAACGTTTTCATAGTATTTAACAATAACTTCATCATTAATATCAAAAATTGAACAAAATAGGGCTGTATAACGGTGACCTTACATGCATGCAGAAGATGCAAAAATAATACCGAAACTGCTCTGAGACGCTCGACCACAGGAGGCAGAAACTGTATGATAGACACTAAATGACTCCGTAAGACTTCTACAACCAAACAGCTAAGAACCTATATGAGCTAATACATGGAACGGACTGGCTAAATAGGCTGAAGCCAGAATACAATACTTGCATAGCTGAAATGATTTGTTAGATCTTTGTTAAGGCAAAAGTGAATCAAATCGTGTTCGTAAATTACGCCCAAACACAAGGCTAGCTGGACTCTTTTCTGTTGTGCAGTGTCTGTAGTCAAACAAGAAATTATTTAAAACCTTATTTTCGATTATTGGCTGTTAAAAGACTCAATACCGAAAAGTATACAACGGACTGTACTAGGTTCTGGTTCAGTTTGATTAATTTCTTTTGGTATTATTTATTAATACTTCGGAAGATGTTGTGCAGGAAGTGGACACGGACAGGAAGTTCCACGGACTGTGTAATACAAAGGGTTAAACCGACTACTACGTATTAATAAAATATCCAGTTTATTGGACTCGATCTTTAATGAACTAAACAACGTGTAAAGATCTGAACAACAAAAAACATGAGAAAATTTTACAAATGTAATTTCATGCCGCTACTTGGCACCACTGAGATCATATCTATGGATCATATCGCTTCGCGTTTACTACTACTGTATTTGCATGCGTATAAAATGCAATCAAAACTTTATGAAGCCGCACTGGACTAGTTACATCTACCAAGACCGGTTTTTTTTTGTAGAAAGACACGGCAATGTCAAAGAGAGTTGGGTAGTTATTATAGTGGATCTTGATACTAGTCACGAAAATCCATTAGTTGTATATGTCCAAACAAGTTCAAAGTCACATAAATTACAACTTGTTACAGAGGGTTGTTTTATATGTGCTTTGGGCGACACACAGAAACCTACTGGCGAAAAAGATCGTTTCTTTCGATTTTCCGATCTCCCACCGGACGTGGGGGATTGGCGCTGAGTTTTGGGAAAGAGAAGGAGCGAGACGTTTTTTAGCACGCAGGAAGAGATAGCTGAGTTAAAAATGCATATTTGGGCGAATTCATTGTCTTTAGGGTGAAGAGGCTTGAAATTCGTTACAACTGGGCAAGTCTAAATTACAATTTGTTGTATGTTTCTAGATGGGTAAGCTGAATTAAAGTGGGATGAGATATTGTTTTGTTTTCAGTGAAAAGTTTTTATAGGCAATACGTAAACAAAAGCTGTGTTTTTTTTATGAGTTTGCTACTGGGCTGGGAGAACTTTGGATATTAAGTTGGCAGAGTCGGTTTAAGGAACTAAAGGAAAATATTTGAGTTAATTCGAGTGTGGCTTGAACACTTCAGTTTAAAAGGCAGTTTGGGGTTTTTAAACGCGACGGAGTGACCGTACGAGAGATGTAATAGAGAGCGTAGCGATACTAGAATTCATAAAACAATCATATACAATACATTAACGTACAAAACTGGAACATCAATAATGTTATGCGAGTGCCCCAGCGAAATTCCTGTATGAGACGCTTATGACCGTAATCGAGCATTTCAAGATTACCTGCCCTGAGTCCCCTCAGCTCTGCGGCCCCTCAAGCCACTAGTCGATAACATTCCAGAGATTTCGACGATGATCGAGAATACGGGCCGACGAGAACAAAACATCGGGAGTGTTCTAGAAATCTACATTTTGCCATATAAGCATCGCCGCACAGGGCGAAGGGAACAGTGAAAACAGTTAACAGTGAACAGTCAACAATAATCAGATAGTTGAGACGTAGTCGCATAGATGGACATTGTAGTGCTTATACTAAAGACAAACCGATCAATAAAGTGTTAATCAGTGACGTTCATATAAATTAGTGTAGTTAGTTAGTTAAGTGTTTAATATAAATTAGTAAATTAAGGACCGTACATATAAATTTGTAAATAATTTGTAATTAATTAGTTGTAAATATAAATTAAAATAAACGTTACATTGGTGTCAGAAGTGGGATTAAAAATAAATATACAGGAAGATGGCAAAGAAACTTTGTGAATTGAAAGTTTCAGAACTTCGAAGAGAGTTGGAGGATTACGAATTGGACACAAGTGGGACCAAGTCGGTGTTAGTGGATAGACTGAAAAATGCTATGATTAATAATGGATTGGACCCGGAAACGTTTGAATTTACCGACGAAGCGTCCGCCTCTATAACCTCCTCCATAAAAAAAGAAATGTCGGATATGAAAAACGAAATTTCGAAAGATATAAAAAACGAAATGTCGGATATGGAAAATAAAATTTCGATAGATAAAAAAAAGGAAATGACGGACATGAAAAACGAAATGTCTTCGATGGAAAGTAAACTTTCGGTGGATATGGACAACAAAATGACAGATATAAAAAACGAAATTTCATCCTTAGAAAGTAAACTTTCGGCAGACATAGAAAATAAAATGACGGCCATGAAGACTGACATTTCTACCGTAGAAGAAAAAATTAAAAGAATGGAGCAAGAAATGAAACAAAAAATCGATGAAATCGAAAAGAAGACTAGTAATAGTTCGGATGTTACAACTAGGCAAGCCCATAACAACGGCGAACTGCCAGAGAAAGTGGAGTTGAAACCGAAAATAGAAAACGATATCAACAGTCGAGTAAAACTGCCAACTTTCGATGGAAAAACGTCATGGCCGAACTATCTTAAACAATTCGAGGCCGCATCAAAAGCGAACAACTGGAGTGAAAAGGAAAAAGCGTTGAATTTAACTCTTGCCCTGAGAGGAGACGCCATGGATATCCTTCAGACCATTCCAGTAGAAGAGACTGATGATTTTGAACAACTTAAAAAAAGATTAAACATGAGATATGGCCTGGAACACCTGGAGCATCTGTACCAGTCGCAGTTGAAAAACCGCAAACAAAAACGCGACGAAACTCTGCAAGAGTTCGAAGCGGATATTGCTAGGTTGGTGCGGTTTGCCTATCCATCGGCACCGGAGAATGTTATGGAATGTTTAGGGGTACAGGCATTCATCGACGGAGTTCGTGACAACGAAATGCAGAGAACTCTACGTTTGGCTCGGCATAAGACACTGGTCGACGTACTCTCTGCAGCCCTGGAGTACGAAGCTGCTACACAGGCTTCCGGAGTGTACAGTAAGGTGAGGGCTGTAGCAGACGAAGAAGTGGAGAACAAGCTCGACCAGCTTGTCAATATGATGAAAAGCATCTCAAATGGAAAGCCGAAAGCTGCGAGATGCTGGAATTGTGGAGAAATAGGACATGTACGCAGTTCGTGCAAGCGACCAAGAACTGCTACAAACAAAGACGACCAGCAGGAAAACTAGAAAGGGTCGGCCATCAGAGGGCAGCTTCGACCCGAAGACCTTCCAAAGACCCTCTCATCCTAATAGCCTCTCTGAAATGTCGCGATGATAGTGTATACGTGGATGGTGAAATTAATGGAAGGAAGTATACACTATTAGTGGACACTGGAGCAACGAGGACTATTATTCGTCCCGAGACTGTCAACTCCCGAAAACGACTGTTACCGACCAGACTGCGACTCAAGACTGCTACAGATGAAAGCGCCAACGTCCATGGAGAACTACCAGTGCAATTGGGAATTGGCACAGAGAAGTTCACCCACACTGTGGTTGTCGCTGATATCGAAGAGGATATAATACTCGGAATGGACGTTATGAACCTACATGGCTTTCAGCTAGATTTCAAGAACCGAGTGATTAGAGTAGGTTCCGAAGAAGTATTCCTTCACCCACACGAGGATAAGAGTGTTCAGGTAGCCGTACAGGAGGATACGGTTGTACCCGCAAGGAGTGAATTTTTCACTGTGGCAAGGCTACAAGGAACCGTCGAAGAAGGAACACCGGTCATGATGGAACCATGGAATCACGATAAAGAGGTCGGTCGAGGAATCCTGGTTGGAAAAGGGTTAATCATGGCTGCCGAAGAGATACCTGTACGCATTATAAATGTTAATGACCATCCCGTAGCTATAAAAAAAGAGACCAAAATTGGAACTTGCGTACCAGTGGCGTCAGTAATTCATCAAACTACAACCTCTAACGACGCCAATAATAAATTTGAACAAATGATAGCAGTGGCTGGACAATCCCTTAGCCGACAAGAGAAGAAGAAAATCAGGGAACTCTTGCTGCAATATCGTTCTCTTTTTGTACCAAAAGGAGGGAAGACAGGAAGAACATCTGCTGTCAAACATAAAATTGACACCGGCGACGCTAAACCGATAAGACAATCGGCACGACGGCTACCACAGGCGAAAAGAGAGGAAGCGGAGAGGAAAAGGTAATAGAACCTTCTACCGGTCCTTGGGTCTCTCCGGTAGTTCTGGTAAAGAAGAAGGATGGAACCACGAGGTTCTGCGTGGACTACCGGCAGTTGAACAATGTTACCAAGAAAGATAGTTATCCGCTGCCAAGAATCGACGACACTCTGGATACGCTGGTCGGTAGCAAGTTGTTTTCTACCTTGGACTTGAAGTCTGGATATTGGCAGGTAGAAATGGATCCAGCCGATAAAGAAAAGACAGCGTTTACCACCGGATCTGGATTATGGCATTTCACCGTTATGCCATTTGGGCTGTGCAATGCCCCCGCAACGTTCGAAAGACTGATGGAAAACGTATTGCGAGGGTTGTCCTGGAAAACCAGCTTAGTGTACCTTGATGACATCATTGTCTTGGGAAGGACATTCGAATAACATCGAAGGAATTTGGAAGATGTCTTCAAAAGGCTGCAAGCTGCCCAACTGATGCTCAACCCCAAAAAATGTCAACTATTTCAAAGCAAAGTCAATTACCTAGGCCATGTAGTCAGCATGTAGACGAAGAAAAAGTTGCTGCTGTACGAAAGTGGCCAAGACCTACCGACAAGCACCAAGTTAGAAGCTTCCTTGGACTCTGTACATACTACAGGCGATTTATAAAGAAGTTTGCAGATATCGCTAAGCCTTTGACACGACTTACAGAGGAAGCAAGGGAGTTTCGCTGGGACGAAGATTGCCAAACTTCGTTCGAAACCTTAAAGAAACATTTGACTACTGCACCCATAATCGGCTATCCACTACCAGATGGAGAATTCATATTAGATACTGATGCTAGCAATGTTGGAATTGGAGGAGTGCTATCACAAGTTCAAGGAGGACAAGAGAAAGTTCTGGGATATTTTAGCAAAGTCCTTTCCAAACCGGAACAAAACTACTGCGTCACAAGAAGAGAGCTCCTGGCAGTAGTGAAGTCCGTGGAGCACTTCTATCAGTATCTGTATGGGAAGAAATTTGTGATTAGAACCGATCATGCAGCACTTAAGTGGCTTATGCAATTTAAGAACCCTGAAGGACAAATCGCCAGATGGATAGAGCGGCTCCAAGAATATAATTTCACTATTGAGCATAGAGCCGGAATAAGCCACAGAAATGCGGACACCCTGTCCAGAAGACCATGTCCTGCAGAATGCTCCCACTGCAGTAAACAGAAGCTAAGGAAGCTGCGATTCGAAGAACCACGGTGACCAGCGACGAATGGACACCAGAAAAACTGGAAGAGGAACAACAGAACGATCCCGACTTGAAGAAAATCCGACATTGGAAAGAGGAAAACTGTCGACCGACTTGGCAGGAGATTTCAAGATACTCGCCAACGATGAAATCGTATTGGGCCCAGTGGGACTCGCTGGTTCTGGGGAACGGTTTGCTACAGCGAGTAATCGAGAACGATGATGGCTCGGAAAGTAGAAGACAGTTGGTGATTCCAAGATCAAGGGTAGTAGCAGTACTGCAGAAATTACACGACAGTCCATCAGGAGGACATCTAGGTGTGAAGAAGACCCTCCAGAGGGTGCGAGAACGGTTTTACTGGATGCACAGTTCCGAAGATGTTAAAAACTGGTGTAAGAAATGCACTACCTGTGCCACGGCCAATGGACCGCACGGGAGAAGAAAGGCTCCTATGAAGCAGTACAATGTCGGAAGCCCTTTTGAACGCATTGCCCTGGATATTGCCGGACCGTTTCCACCGACAGCAGATGGCAGCAGGTACATTTTGGTGGTGATGGACTATTTCACAAAGTGGGTGGAAGCGTATGCCATTCCAAACCAAGAAGCCGCAACTGTTGCCGACGTGCTTGTTAAGGAGTTCATTTGCCGATATGGAGTACCCCTGGAAATACACAGCGACCAGGGCAGAAACTTCGAAAGCCAGCTGTTTCAGGAAGTTTGTGATAAGCTCGGCATGAAGAAAACGAGAACTACTGCTTTACATCCACAGTCGGACGGAATGGTTGAGCGAATGAACAGAACTCTTGGCAAATATTTGTCCAAAGTAGTATCTAACCATTTGCGATGGCCTACAGATCCGCCATCAATGAGTCTACCGGCCAAACACCAGCAAAAGTTCTGTTCGGACGCGAAATGAGATTACCCTGCGACCTTGAATTTGGATGCCGACCCGGAGAAGACATAGCTGGTGAAGATTACGTAACCCAGTTGAGAAAACGAATGGACGACATACATGAGTTGGTTCGATCGAATCTCCAGATCGCTAGCGATAGGATGAAGAAAAGGTACGATACGCAAGCTACAGAAGGAGGTTTCCACGAAGGAGACAAAGTCTGGCTGCATAACCCAAGAAGACAAAAGGGTTTTTCTCCAAAGTTGCAGAAAGCTTGGGACGGTCCGTACCTTGTAAATAAAAGAATCAACGACGTCATTTATCGCATCATCAAGATCCCAAACGGAAAGCCAAAGGTGGTACACCGTAATCGATTAGCGCCATTCGAGGGTGACCACGATGAGGAAATAAGACAACTCCAAGAAGTAGCCGATCCTGCTTTTGTAGAGTTCATGGGTGCTTATGGTGGTACCGGAAAATCAAGATGCGGCGTCACCACGGAGAAACGACAAGATCTGCTCACCGTGCGGGAGGAATACTCACTGGCAATAAACATCCCTGCCAGCATAACCGATGCGCGTGGATTGCCATCTCTGTTAATAAAGAAGAGTGGCGCACGAAGTTTGGAAAACCAGTTACCAGTACCAGGTAAAGCTTTGAAGGTACAAGATGGCACCCGTCACAATTTCCATCTAGTGACGAGAAACACCTTCGACGAAAGACCAACGTACGAGAATGTCTGGGAAGCTTTACTAAACTTGAGAGAGCATGTGCTTGAACTAAACGTTCATAGGCTAGCCATGCCCAAGATTGAATGTAGGCATTTAGATTGGCGAATAATCCGTAACATGGTAGAAGTAATCTTCCGAGACACCGAAGTGCAGGTACTTGTCTGCGGACATTCTCAGGAGGCACAGTCAACGGAGAAGACGGTCGCATGTTACTTCCATGCAACTGGAAAATGTAACAAGGGAACCAATTGCCGATACAGTCATCTCGTCTCAGTTTCTTAGTTAGTTCCAGGAGGAACTGTCTTTTGAGGAGGGGGCAATGTTACGCGAGTGCCCCAGCGAAATTCCTGTATGAGACGCTTATGACCGTAATCGAGCATTTCAAGATTACCTGCCCTGCGTCCCCTCAGCTCTGCGGCCCCTCAAGCCACTAGTCGATAACATTCCAGAGATTTCGACGATGATCGAGAATACGGGCCGACGAGAACAGTCCAGAAACTCGTCTAGCGACAAAACATCGGGAGTGTTCTAGAAATCTACATTTTGCCATATAAGCATCGCCGCACAGGGCGAAGGGAACAGTGAAAACAGTTAACAGTGAACAGTCAACAATAATCAGATAGTTGAGACGTAGTCGCATAGATGGACACTGTAGTGCTTATACTAAAGACAAACCGATCAATAAAGTGTTAATCAGTGACGTTCATATAAATTAGTGTAGTTAGTTAGTTAAGTGTTTAATATAAATTAGTAAATTAAGGACCGTACATATAAATTTGTAAATATAAATTAATTAGTTGTAAATATAAATTAAAATAAACGTTACAATAATATTCAAGTATTTTTGTTCAATAATCATGGTAACAAATGGTAGGGTCCCAATAAAGTGTGGCGTATCAAAGTTATATTTTTTCTTATGGAACACCCTATATTTGATTGCATTTTTTGATTGCACCCAAAAAATAAAGTACTGTTTCATGATGGTTCCCTATACCTAAATACAGAGGGTTCCGAGTTATGCTGACTTTTTAAAAAATGTGAACATTTCGAAAAAAATCAATAGCATTGATATAATAAATTCTGGCGAATTTCCTCCCACAGCTCAATAGTCGGATATTCGTAGAATGTATTCCACGATTAAGTACTAAACATCTCTTTACAGGGTGTTCAGAATTATCAGTTGAATTATTAGATCATTAAATGTGTTATAACTGGCTTATTTCAAATGGAACACCCTGTATTTCAACAATGCATCATATTCAAAAAAATGTCCTCTTTCGAATGATATAAGGGAGTCCTATACTTAGGTACTATACTATACTTTTCGCGCAATTTACAATTTTCTTAAATTGTATGGTAAATCGATTTTAAAACATCTGCAGTTCTATCCAATTTTATACTAATTATCTTGACAAAGTTTTTGTAAAATAAAATAGTGAAGCTGTTAATAAATATGCACACTTATTGTTCCTGAGGGCACTTTTTTGAATATGATGCATTATTGAAATACAGGGTGTGAAATACAGGGCTCCGAATTATGTTGACTTTGAAATAATTCAACTGATAATTCTGAACACCGTGTAAAGAGATGTTTAGTACTCAATCGTGGAATACATTCTACGAATATCCGACTATTGAGCTGTGAGAGGAAATTCGCCAGAATTTATTATATCAATGAGCTATTGATTTTTTCGAGATGTTCACATTTTTGAAAAAGTCAGCATAACTCGGAATCCTCTGTATTTAGGAATAGGGAACCATTATGAAACAGTACTTTATTTTTTGGGTGCAATCAGAAAATGCAATCAAATATAGGGTGTTCCATAAGAAAAAATATTACTTTGATACGCCACACTTTATTGGGACATCCTGTATATTTTTAAATAATTTTAAAATGTAGCCTATATGGATGTACAAACTACTAAGGTGACGCGTTCGCCGAAATTTATTGTTTACGACTGGATTGGCTTCCGATAAATTATTAAACTTTGGGATCTTTTCTCAAACTACGTGACCTCACATCAATATCACCAATACATCCATCTTGTTATTAAAGCAACAATGGAAGCATTGCAAAATTGACATTATTGAGTGAGTAAAATGTAAATTGCGACACACAAGCTACAACTTCTGCTTACCTATTTTTCTACCTAAACATGGAATGTACCTAAAAGCATCAATTGAATAATTGCATACAAACTACATTTAAAAACACACGTGGTCTTAAACTTTTTTATTGATTATTTAAATGATACAGTAACTGTAACATCTTCACTCTTGTTATGACCTAACTCCGATAGTTCACTTGGACATTGAAACATTTAATATAAATGTTATCAAGCTGTAGACTGTTTTAAACATCTGCAATGGAAAAATTGTTGTATATCTTGACAATCAATTATGGAGATTACTTATAACTTTTTATGATAACTATTTAGTTCTTTAGTAGATTATTTTATGGAAAATAAGCTCTTCTAGTTACTCTGCTAAATTGTTTCGCTTAACGTTTTTTACTTTAACCAAAGTTAGTTTGAGGACCATAAAATAAAGCAATGTTGTCAGATATATTTTCTAAAATTGTTGTGCTCATTTTACATATGTTTCCCATTATTTCAAAATACTGTTAGCTCATGATTTTCTTAGAAAACTAGTTTGGAAATATTTAATAAAAAATACATAATATAAATTTATTTGTAAGAATTAAAAAAAGTCGCTCGAAACTGTTATAAGAAGAGAAATTAATTAGAACAACTTCATGTATGCCCGATATATTATAAAAATCTGGCACCGCAGGTGCACCTGTCAGTTACCGAGTGGAATATTGCTCATAATATCGAAAAATTCGGGTAGCTACTAAGGTGGTCCACTGTAACATAAAAAATTTAATGGACTTAGGGTGGAAGACTTCTGTTTACATTCATTAGTCTCATAGGCGTGTGCAATTCAAATTGTATATTTATATGTAGACCTATTTAAAATAATATAGTAGTATCTATTTCTTGGTTGAGTGAGTTTAATGAAATAATAATACCTATATTGAGTGAATTGATATCAACATAATATTTATTTGTTCGTGGAGTTGAGTGAATTGATATCAATATAATATTTATTTGTTCGTAGACGTTAGGGTAAGTTTTGGGAATATAATTCATTTGTAATTAATTAGAATGGCATTTTGGAGACCATTTGGAACGACAGTCCAAGATGAAGCGCGGGAATCTAATAATTTGGCGCCACAAGCAAATGACTTAGCAATAAATGATGATAGGGCCGAATTTAAAAACAAAGATTTACATGTTCAGTGTCAACGCGTTGTTTTAAATATATAGGCGTGTTTGAAAAAAGAAAATTCTGTAATTTCTGATAATGCGGTTATCGCGAGAATTCACGAATTGACGAAAAAAACTAACTTCATGTTCCTATTAACATACCCGGCCCAATCCTTTTTTCCTGGTAAGAATAGCTCATACCTCCCCGTGGTTCTTGCTGGGCAGATAATCTTTTTAGATTGTCTGGCTAAATGAACATTATTTACAAAAAATTGTATTACAAATTTGATGCAGGTTAATTTTATCCACTGTATTCATTTGAATTACATTTGAAAAACATTATTTCACAATATTAGAATTTATAAAAAAAATTTATGCACGCCATTGGGCGGCTTCTTTCTTCAATGGGATTAAAAATATGGGTCATCAAATTAACATTGGTTATACACAAATTCTATCTTACTATCATATTACACAATAATTCTGTATTTGTAATATTCTAATATAAACGTTTTGTATTTTTATTATTTGTGATAGAAATGATAACATTTACTCACACTAGTTGTTATTTCAAAATCCACATCTCTCTTTCTGTAATGACTGAATTGTATTGGTGTGTATAAGTAAAGCCATTTTACAACGAAGGTCCCAGTTATACCAAGGGCAATCATATGCTGTGTAAAAAATTTGCTCAGACTGAAATGAAATTGTTATTCATAGAAAAATTTCATCAAACAACATTAAAATGCGAAACTCAACTTGTTGAGTGAAAATAAAACATTGACATCCTTTTCCTATTATTTTCAGGATTCCAATTATTTAAAATTGATTAGTTTTGATTCGAACGCCACTGTTTACACCGGGCCAATTAGCTCATTGTTTGGTGGAGAAAAAAAAGTAAATTGTATCAAGTTTGGTGAGTGGAAGTTGTAGACGGGGCTATTATAAATAAATAAAGGGAAAAATAACTGCCACTACTTATTTCAGTTGCATTATTTTTTTCCGAAAAAGTTAATTCGACTTGTCCAATTAGTGCCAATTTTGTAACTGGCGAACAACAAAGGTTGGAGGGGACTAGGAGAAAAAACCTTTGTAGTTACACTACGTTTTGGTTAGGTATTCGTGAAATATATCTAATAACTTTTATACCGAGGGAAATCATGTGCAATGAGAATAATTTGTTCAGACTGCCAAGAAGATTTATAAATAACGTAAAAATGCAATAAAACCACAATATTTTTTATATTTTTTGAATATAACAAATATATAATCCAAAAATTTGAAATATTATTTGAACAAAAAATCCAAAAAGACCTAAATAATTATCAACAAAACAATCAATAATTCATCAAACCAAACTTTAAACTCTTCGGACGTATTAGTTCTTTCAAAAGGATTAAATTTTGTTCCAACCCTAATGATAATATTAAGTTCAAAATATTTAAAATGAAATTATCATTATTAGATCTCGGGAAATATGCACTTGAAAACCCGTTGAAATATGCACTAAAATATGCTCTCATCCATTTAAATGTGTTTTTATAGAAAATGCTATAATCTTTGTATTGAATGTAATTTATTATATTATGTGCTAATGTCACGAAAAATATTTATTAAAATTGTTTGTACGCGGAAAACTTCTTTTTACCTCACATGAAGGGAACAAACAAAATATTGTATAATCGAGAGTCTACCTAAAAAATTTAATTTTCCATTCTAATGATATTATTTTTTTTCTGATCGTAGGAAAGTGACACTATTTTGACTTGTTTTCTATTCGTAAAGCTCAACATTCCAGAATAGTTGGCCGTTTTGCAGTGGGCAATATAGAAAATAACAGTGCGGTAATATTCTTATCGCACTGCTGTACGATAATGTTACAAGTGGATTAAGTATTACAATAAAATGAAACAAAGTATGGTTTCAATTTTTATATTGATGAAGTTGTTATAAAAGAAACATCCAATTTACAACGATATTCTTGAAACCAAATAACTGCTGTTAATATTTATATGTATTGTATAGTTTGTACAATTTGTAAATTGTATTGGAGGACAACGAGAATTTATAGACGTTGAAGCTGCATGGCTAATTATTTGGTTTATCTGGTTTCGATCATTTTCATTTGAAGTCGAGGCAGGGGTGTTGACGTGTTGAATATTTTATTAGCCACCTCTACTTTATTATTAAGTAATTTCCATGGTTACCACTTTTATATTTCAATATGAGGTGTTTTCGATTATTCACTTTTGGCTGCTAGTAGCAGCTTATAGTGACTGAATAAACTGAATTTCGTTCGTTTATTACCGGGCGTGACGCCTTGTCTTACCTTCCCGTTCGCCCTCGAGCACATACTGGAAAGTAAAGGTTAAGATTGTGCCAATTACGATTTAAATCTTACTGAAAATATTTAAATATGCAAAATTATGTTATCAATAACATAATAATCGAGAACTGTTCTTCTAAAAACACAGGTAATTCATTTATATTATCAGATGAAAACACAGGAAATTCATTAAGATTATCAGATGATAGTTCGGTTAAGGATCCTTAAAATCGTGTTCGTTTTCACAAAACAGTCTAACCTATAGAAGTGAAAGTCCAATAGTATTATCTAAAATGAAAAAATGAGATGTCAAACCCATCCACCTGAAGCGCTAGTCGCAATTGAGTCGTCGAAATAGGCAAGGCAGCTGAGGTCAAGAAACATACTACTTAGTAACTAAGGGAAGAAGAATTTCAGCGTTCGCACTGGATGGGTTCAGAACTATTTCATAGCGATTTTTTTCAATGGAAGTGTGTTCATTTGAATTACAGACAATGGAATTACTAATGCCTGATTCCACTAATCATTTCCTAAAGTTAGATAACACCTAAAGCGAATTTAGGAATCCCTAAATGCAATTTACATTTTACCAAGTGTTAAGTAATACCTAAGAGAGATAATATTACGTATTTCCCATCACTTTTTGATCAAGTTTTTTCCACTTTTTCATGCTATTTTTGTTATAATTTGTTTTCACATTTTTCAATAATACAATACTATGATATGAGTAGAAAATTTCTTGAGGAAACATATGACATCAACTTAATTTTTCAATAAAACAAACTTTTATATTTAATACTGATGTAAATAAAAAATGGTGACAACTATATGACAGCTGTGATTAATTTTAAAATCTTTTCTTTTCATGCTAAAGGCCTTAGCTGCCAAGCCTGTTTAGACAACTCAATTGCAACTAGCGCTTCAGGTGGATGGGTTTGAAACCTCATTTTTGTATTCAAGGTCATCTTATAAACTTTCACTTCTATAGGTTAGACTGTTTTGTGTTCGTTTTGCTTAAAAGTCGAGGCGACTGAGGCGCCATGCACAAATGCTTGAAGCCAAATAAACGAAAGCAACATTGTAAAAATAAATAATGGAGAGCTTAACCAGCTTCTAATATTTCTATCGTTATATGAAAATAAAAATGCAGCTTAAAGGTCCAAAGTGAGGTTTTACATATAAATTTGACAATTCTATTATATTTTTTTTCAACTAACTGACAAATCACAAAAATCAAATTAACAATCAAATTATACACATAGTGAACAAAAAGTGAACATAGGTAGGTATTTCTAACATCCTCCCACCGCATTTGTCATTTTCTTGACAGTCAAAATTTTCAAATTTCATTAAATCTTCTTGGTGGTTGAACTTTTCTTCCACTTCTTGTGAAAATCGGTCTAGTCTCATGTTCTGGTTCTTCTTTCAATCTATGCTCTTTAAGTTTACTATGTTCTGGTTTTTCTTTCAGTCTAGGTTCATTAAGTTTAACCTTCTCTCGTAAACCTGCAGTATCTTCTGCAGATGTCACTTCTAATGGGTACAATTTTTGTACTGGTCTAACAATGGTCCCAGTTGCAGTTCTCAGCTTCACAACACGTATCTTTTTGTCTTTTTCAGGATATGTTTCTAATACAAGACCTAGCGGCCAATGTAGTCTCTTCTGTTCGGATCCAATTAGTACAACTTCTCCCTTTTGCATCGATTGGGTTTCTTTAGAATTTCGAATCATTATTAGCTGACTAAGATATTCTGATCTAAATCTTTTTTTTAAATCCTCTTTTAGTTTCAGTCTATACTTCAAGTGTCTATTCAGGGTATTGCTATCTACTTCATCCAAATATTTTGTCTCCACTGTCTGAATGTCTTGTAGAAACATGGCCGGAGTAAGAGGTATCAAATCATTCTTGTCTTCGGACACATATGTGAGAGGTCTTGAATTTATTAGAGCTTCACATTCACATAAATTTGTCTGTAGCTCCTCATAGCTTAACGAAACTCTACTCAATGTTTTTCTTAATAATTGTTTAAGCAACCGTATCAAGCGCTCCCACCATGCTCCTGTAGGAGGATTAAATAGCCATGAAATTCTTTCAACGTTACTAAATTCATTAATTTTGTTCCAATGTAAGTTCTTCAATGCATTTTCGCTTCCTATAAAATTTGTTCCATTATCACTGTAGATTATTTTTGGTCTTCCTCTTCTACTAATAAATTTTCGTAAAGCTTGCAAGAAACTATTTGTTGACAGGCTGGACACAAGCTCCAAATGAACTGATCTGTAGACCGCACATGTAAAAATACAGACCCATACCTTCAGATTATTTTTGATAAATAGAGGACCAGTCAAATCCACACCAGTTACTTCAAATATTGCTGTATCTGCAATTCGGTTTCTTGGTAGAGGTAAACTGGGCGTCTTATAATGTTTTATTTCATGTCTTCTGCAAATCACACACTTGTGAATCACAGATTTAATTGTTTTTCTGCCTCGTACTATCCAAAACTTCTCTCTCAATACACATAGTAGACCTTGAGTACCAATATGACATAATTTCCTATGATGATGCTCAATCATTCTTTTGACCACAGGGTGATTAGATGGAAGGATCATTGGAAATCTGAAATAATTTGTATTTTCTCGCTCAGTAATTCTCGTTTTTAATCTTAGTATGTCTTCATCATCTGTAAATGTTTGAAGAGATTGTAAAATGGAATCTTCTTTTTTATTTGGGAAAGATTCTTGTTGAATCATTCGGATAATGAGCTTCTCAGCTTTTTCAATTTCATCTAATATCAGAGTAGTTTGCTTTATTTTGGTGTTGACTTCATCCAAAATTAAAACCTCATTTATTTTTATGTTTCCACTATTCTTTTCTTTGCAGTTTGCAACAAATCTCAGCATCCATGCAACTAAATTTAAAATCTGTTGGTACTTTGAAAATCGTAAATAAAACCAGTTTGAATTTTTCTTATTGTTAACTAAAGTTGAGGTGTTCTTTTTCTTTTCCTCAAAAACAATCTGTTCATTAACTTCAATTTTTTCTTTTGACCAATCATCTTTACTTTTTCTCAACCATGTCGCACCTTTCCACCATTCTGACTCCAATAATTTCTTAGGTGAACAACTTCTGGATGGTAAATCTGCTAAATTCAACTCTCCAGGGACAAAATGCCAATTCTCAGTCTTTGTTAAAGTTTTTATCTCTTGAACCCTATTCGATACAAATGTTTTCCATTGATACTCTTGTCGTATCCAAAACAAAACGGTGCTGGAATCAGACCAACAAAATACCGGAACATTTTGTAATTCAGGATTTTCTAAAACGCTAGAAAGTAGTCTTGCACCAATGGTAGCAGCCATAAGTTCTAAGCGAGGAATACTAATTTTTTTCAATTGAGCAACTCTGGATTTCGCTTGTATTAACTGTGTATTAACACCAGATGTAGGACTCTCTGATCGCAAAAATATAACAGCAGAATACGCATGTAAACTAGCATCAACAAACAAGTGAATTGTCCAAGTATCGTGGGTGGCTTCGGAGGAATTCAGTAACCATCTAGGAATCTCCAAGTTGATCAGTAGACTCAGTTCTTTTGCCCAATCCAGAAAAATCGATTTTTGATAGTTTGGTATCTCGGAGTCCCATGGAATTTTTATTGACCACATTTTTTGTATCATGATCTTCGCAAACAAGGAACATGGTCAATACTTTTACAAAACACACATTTGACAGGTCTCTGAAAACTCCTTTTATGGTTGATCAAACCGGTAGCTGTGGGTATTGTAGGTTCTGATATTTTTTCTCTCTTCTTCTGAATGTATTGGAAACCAGAAACAGCCAGACTGATCTTCTCTTCACTTTCAACTTCTCGGCGTAGAAACTCCATAAGTTTGTTCAGCTTGTTATCTTGAGATTTGATTGTAGCTTCAGTGTCAAGGCTGGACAAACTTCGTTGCCACACTCTCAGGATATCTTCTGGTAGAGAAGATTCCACTAATGGGAATAGCATCGCCGCATATTTGTCTGACGTCACATTGAGGGTTTCAAGGGCTCTTAGCTGAGCTTCCAATTTATCATAAAGATTGGAAAAAGATTGTTTACAATCTAAATTTCCCAATACTAATTGAATGAGTTCTCTCACGTAGAATTCGACAAGTAGCTCATCTTTACCGTAGCGAGACTTCAAACTTTCCAAAGCCTTGTGGTAGTTTTGCGCAGTTGCAGGATAACTTTCTACTATCTGACGAGCTCTCGATTTTGGAATTGTTGCTTGAAGCAAAAATTGGAATTTATCTTGAGGGTCTACGTTATCGTCTTCATCGATGCGCTTGAATTGATTCCAAAATGGTAACCAGTCTCTCAATTCACCACCAAATTTTTTGAATTCAATTTTGGGGTATTTCAGGTTACTCTTCGTCTCGGATTTACTGCTTAAGCTACCTAAGCGATCTGTAGCTAACAACTGATCAATTCTACAATGAATTGTATTAAACTTCGATAAATATGAATCGGCCAGTTCTATTTCACTATCAATGTCCTGAGGAGGACAATCTGAATCAATCATATAATCAAGCATTTTCTTATTCAGCTCATTTAACTTATCATTTTTCGAAAAAAGTGTACTGAAATTACCTTGAATAATGTTGATATCTGAATTATTACTTTCCAAGTTTTTCACTATCTCGTTGAACAATTTGTCAAATGATACTCTATGTACCCCAAGCAGTTTCTGAACTTTTTCCATAGTCACGGTCGCCATAAAATGTAAAAAGAAATAATGGAGAGCTTAACCAGCTTCTAATATTTCTATCGTTATATGAAAATAAAAATGCAGCTTAAAGGTCCAAAGTGAAGTTTTATATATAAATTTGACAATTCTATTATATTTTTTTTCAACTAACTGACAAATCACAAAAATCAAATTAACATTAAAATTATACACATAGTGTATAACAAACATTAAACATATCTTAACTTACTTGATTACATTTTAAATTGAATATTTTTCAATTAATTTTTTAAATGTAAATCAACGATCGAAGAAAAATAGTATGTATAATTCGTGGAGAAAGAATATTCTCAAACTCCTGTGCTATCACACTCGTCACTACGCTTCTCGTCTGTTAATTATCGCAGTCGTTTGGGAATATTATGTTTTTCCCACTAATTATACGAGTACAATATACTACTATTATATTTAATCACATTTTTCCAGCCCTGTGCAGAATTTATGATACACTTTGTTATAGTTTCCCCAAGGTATTTAATTTTCTTATTCATTGAGTTGATAATGATAAAATATGCACTTATAATATATTTATTTAAAAAATGCAAATATGCATTTCATATGAATTTTGCATATTTCACGAGCTCTAATAATTATTTTACTGGCCCATAAGGATTTATTATTATCGGAGTTGGTAATTCAGTCCCCAAAGATTAGGTCACGAAATTTTTAAAGGTAATTTGGTCCCTATAACTGTCAGGTACCCTACAAGTAATTTCGTACCCGCAATCAAGTAGGTTTTCAATAAATTTTTGACAATTTCAAACTTTAGGGTCTATAACATCATGTTTCAAATAATTATCAAGCGAAGTTTTTATGCGAATAAAATTCAAAAATTCATGTAGGTACTTCATTAATATTTTTCCGAAGCGTTGGTATAAACTTACGTCGACTATTGTACATATTCTTCCTAATGTACTCGACGTCCCTGGTTGTTATTGTCGCTAGCATTTCAAAGCCATACATAGTATTATTAAGATCTTTTCTTTTGCAAGCTGCAGAAACCGTTCGCTTATTTAACGTTGAAATGTCGGCAGCATGGTAGTGTTCGCATGAAGCTTTAATCACGAATATTGCACTTGCACCTATTGAGTAGACAGGCCTTACATTTTCTGTTGGTACATTTCCATAAAGTTCCATCAGAAGTTCACGGGTTTTTGTGGAAATTATACTTGCAACAATAATTTTCACATCTATAATTTGCTTATTCCCAACCAATCACAGTAAACTAAGTGAAAAGCAAAGTGATAACAAAATATAATAATTCAAGATAGTGGACTGAAAAAGGAGCAAAAAGGTTTCAATTTTTTTTTGAAGGTACAACCACATGTGGTCTTTACAAAATGATAGAGTCGGTCCCTGGCCATCTGAAATCGAAAATTACAACATTTTTTAATAGGCCCATAACCTGCCTACCAACTATATATAAAATATTAACGGCTTGCATCACTAACCGTATTTACAGACATGTGGACCAAAACAACATCCTGTCAGAAGAACAGAAAGGTTGTAGACGAGATCACCAAGGCTGCAAAGAACAACTTATCATTGATTCAGTTATACTGAAACAGGCGCAAAAGGAAAAGCGCAACATCCACACGGCTTTCGTAGATTACAGGAAAGCATTTGATAGCGTTCCACATTCCTGGCTTGTGAAAGTTCTGCAAATTTACAAAGTACATCCCACTGTTGTTACTTTTCTTGAATCAGCGATGAAGCACTGGCGAACGAACCTTCAGTTACAAATAAATGGCCAATACCTCCAAACTGATGAAATTTCCATCCGTAGGGGGATCTTCCAGGGTGACTCCCTTAGTCCACTTTGGTTCTGTTTGGCAATGAACCCACTCTCCAATCTACTCAACGATACGGATTACGGCTATAAACTTAAAGCCAACAGGAACACTAGCTGCACTGTTTCCCACCTTCTATATATGGATGATATCAAAATATACGCATCCAACCAGCGTCAAATTCAACATTTACTCAATATCACTGAAAAATTCTCCAGTGATATACAAATGGGATTTGGATTAGACAAGTGCAAAACCTTAAATATCGAGAAGGGTAAAATCGTTAACGGAGATGTGTTACTACCCAATGGGAATATTATAACTGCTATGCAAAATGGCGAGACCTACAAATATCTAGGATTTCAGCAAGCTAAGCTATTAGACCAAAAGCAAGCAAAAATCAAAATTAGGAGCCAGTTCACTCAAAGGGTAACTACTTTATTGAAATCCCAGTTGAACGCAGGAAATCTAGCAAAAGCAATTAACACCTACGCCATACCGATCCTGACATACTCATTTGGAATACTGAAGTGGACAAAGACAGAGCTGGAGGATATTCAAAGAACAACCCGTACCATGATCACCAAACACAAATGTCACCATCCGACATCATCAGTTATCAGGACAACACTACCAAGAAGAGAGGGAGGGAGAGGTCTAGTGGACATAGTTAATTTACATAACAAACAAATATCTAGACTCCAAGAATTCTTCATTGTCAAGGCTGAAACATCTGAATTGCATGAGATGGTCGCAAAAGCAGATAAAAACTATTTCCTCTTAAATCTTGTAAGCCCTGATATGAGACTTGAAATCGTTACCGATTCTGACAAACAGGTGGAGTGGGCTCAGAAAGCGCTTCATGGTCGACATCATCACGACCTCAATCAACCTCATATCGACAAGGAAGCATCAAATAAGTGGCTATCTGATGGAACATTATTTCCAGAAACAGAAGGATTTATGACGGCAATTCAAGACCAAGTAATTAATACCAACAATTACAAGAAATTTGTCATGAAAGATCCAAACATCGCTACGGACAAGTGCAGAAGGTGCCAACAAACAACAGAGACGATACAACACATCACGTCGGGATGTTCAGCCTTAGCATTGATTACCTACGCAGGCACAATCAACTTTGCAACATCATCCATCAGAAGTTGGCCAACAAATTTGGATTAGTGAACACCTACACCCCATATTACAAGTACCATCCGAATTCGGTGCTAGAGAATGCTGATTTTAGACTATACTACGATAGGTCAATTATCACCGATAGACGGGTGACGAATAACCGGCCTGATATTGTAGTTGTGGATAAAAAAGCTAACTCGGTTTATCTGGTGGATGTTGCAGTACCCAATAATAACAATATTCTGGACAAATACAACGAGAAAATTGCAAAATACACCGATCTTGCAATTGAGGTAAGACAGATGTGGCATGCAGAGAAAATAGAGGTGGTACCGATCATCGTTTCATCTACGGGACTAATTCCCAAAACTCTACAAGATAGCCTTACCAAACTGGGACTTCACAAAAATACTTACTGTTCGGCACAGGCCTTTTTATGAATTAGTGGACTGTATTGAAATGTATTTTATTTGTAGATATTTATTGTACAAAATATCGTTACAATGTAAAACTAATTGAAAAAGGTTTTTATGAAAAATGTTGACAATTACTGTCAAATCATAATAATTAACACCAAGGCGTCGTGGATACGTTCCCTTTATCTATCGCTATGTTCTACAAAAACGCATTGACGTTCTGTCCTTAACATAACTGGGGAGGCACAAAAAGTTTTGGGAAAAACTTCAACAATTAATCAAAAGGTTTTCAAATTTTTGATTTGCATAGAACATATCGCAGATTATAATATAAAGAAACGTTTACAATTGATTGTCATGAAATCAAAAAATGAATAAATTAATAGAACAACAGTGTGTAAAATTTAACTGCTACAAGGTAACTCAACAATGTGATAAAAAAGAACGATAAATTAATTTATTGGTAACACAGCAATCTTAGTTACAGACCTCAAGTAAGTGCCTGTTTGAGTCTTCACTTTCACAACTCTTACCTTACCATCCTTACCAAAAATTATGTCTTCAATTCTAGCAATTGGCCATTTTAAAGACGGCGAATTGTCTTCTTCAAGAAGAACTAACATCCCTTTTTGTAAATTTGGATGCTCAAATTTCCATTGGGGCCTATTTTTGAGCAAGTTAAGATAGCTTTTGTGCTATTTATCCCAAAAATGTTGCTGCATTTGGGTACACCTTCTCCAAAATTTCAACCTATTAGACGGAACTAGAGTTAAATTAGATTCGGGAAATGAAGTAATTGGAACACCTATTAAAAAGTGCCCTGGTGTTAAATAAGTTAAATCTGAAGGGTCATTAGTAATTTGAGTCAAAGGTCTAGATTTTAAAATACCTTCAACTTGAATAATTAATGTATTTAATTCTTCATATGTAAGCATATGGTTGGCTAAAACTCTTTTTATGTGATACTTAGCACTTTTGACACCAGCTTCCCATAACCCACCAAATACTGGGGAATAACTGGGAATGAAGTTGAATGTTATTTGTTCTTGTAAAGTATAATCATGAATTTCTTTTTGATTAATGGATTGATAAAATTCTTTCAATTGATTTGAAGCCCTTTTAAAAGTTGAACCATTGTCACAGAAAATTTGACCGGGTTTCCCTCTTCTGAAAATAAATCGTTTTAAGGCGTTTAAGAAATTTTCAGTTGTCATATCGGAGACAAGCTCCATATGAACTGCTTTTATTGAAAAGCAAACGAAAAGTGCAATGTATGATTTTGAAGATACGACCTTCCGCAATCTAGATTGTTTAATGTAAAATGGTCCGCAAAAATCAATGCCAACATTTTCAAAAGGACGGGAAGCATTTACTCTAGGCTCTGGAAGAGATCCCATCAACTGTTTTGCAAGGATAGCTTTATGTCTGAAACAGGTAACACATTTATAAATATTTCTTTTAATCTCTCGAGTACCATTAATTAGCCAATATTTCAGATTAAGGCTACCAATGATTTGTTTTTGACCTGCATGTAACAGTCTTTGATGCTCTCTTTGAATGATTAAGTTTGTTATATGATTGTTTTTGGGTAAAATAATGGGGTGCTTCTGGTCATATGATATATTCGCATTTTGCAGTCGTCCTCCAACACGAAGGATACCTTCTTGATCAAGAAAGGGATTTAAGCTATTCAACTTAGATTTATACTGTACTTGATTCTTTAATGACTTTATTTCATTCGAGAAACAAATTTGTTGCTCATGCTTAATAATAATCTTTAAGGCGACATTCAATTCCTTCACAATTAGATTTTCAGAGATTTTGTTTTTATATTTGGCATTTGAATAAAATCTAAATATATAAGATACAATTCTTTGCAGCTTATCAAGGTTTGAATAATTCTCAAAAAATGAAATATTCATCACAACTTGTTCATGGAAGACTTGAGCTCGTAATTCAGGTAAAGGATTGGGCTCAATAATGTCCAAGCTGCTGTTATGTTGAAAATTAACATTGGAAAGTTCATCAGGTCCCGCAAACCAAAGATTGGTTTTGCTAAGCTCATGCGGCTGCAATCCTCTGGAAATATAATCGGCTGGATTGTTTTTGGACTCAATATAGTTCCATTTAAAATTTGAAGTGAGATTTTTTATCTCCACCACTCTATTTGCAACGTATGGATTTAATTGCAATGGCTCTTTTCTTATCCATGCAAGAACTACTAATGAATCTGAGTAAAGATATACATTGAAAGTTGCTATGCTTTCTAGAATACCATCTACTTTGTTAGTTAAATTGGAGATAAGCAAGGCGCCATTTAATTCTAATCTTGGGATTGAAAGTTTTTCACCCTTGTTTTTGGAGTTAATTGAGGGAGCAACTCTTGACTTCGAACAAAGAAGAGATATATAAACTTTATCGACAAATACTGCTCTGATGTAAACCACACCACCATATGCTAAGGATGATGCATCACAATATCCTATTAACTCTATTTTAACTGCGTTTAAAAAATTTAGTTTTCTTGGAACGGAGATTGTGGGCATTCCAATAAGATTTATAGCAAATTTATGCCATTTATTCAAAAGATCTTCTGGAAGTACGTCGTCCCAATTTAAGCTACGTAACCATAGCTCTTTCATAAAAAGTTTTGCTGTAAGAATGACAGGACCAGCGAATCCCAAAGGATCATAAAAAGATGAAATAAAACTTAAGACATGTCGCTTTGTAACATACTCATTTACACATAATTTAGGTGTAATTATTTCAAAGGTGTCTTCCAATGTATTGAAATGTATGCCCAACGTTTTTACGGTGGAGCTGTGATTGTTGATATGTATATTTTCAGAGCACTGCTCTTTTGCAGGAATATTTTCTAAAATATATGGATGGTTGGCACTCCATTTATGAAGCTGAAAACCACCACTTTCCAAAAGTTTGATTAATTGCATCTTCAATTGAATCGTTTCACTAATAGTATTACCACCAGAGAGAATATCATCGACATATGTGTTATTTAATAATGCATTTGAAGCTAGTGAAAATTCGTTTTTATTAATTATAGCGAGTTCATGAAGACATCGAGTAGCTAAAAATGCGCTACTTTTCAAGCCATACGTAATAGTTTGTAGTTGTAGACATTGAATTGGATCGTCTGGAGATGATCGCCATAAAATATTTTGCAAGCAACGATGCTTGGGATCAACCCACACCATCCTATACATTTGTTTAATGTCACAAAGCAGCGTGTATTCAAAGGTTCTAAAACGGACCAAAATTTCAAATAGTTCTTTTTGGACTACTGCCCCATTATATAACATGTCATTTATTGATATATTTGCCTTACTTTTCATGCTTCCGTCAAAGACTACGCGAAACTTTGTGGTAGTTTTATCTTCTCTGATTACAGGATGATGTGCCATAAAATATGCTTGATTATTGATCAAGTCATAATTTTTAATATCAAATATTTTGGCATGACCCAAGTCTACATATTCTTTTATGAAAATTTTGTATTGCTCGAAAAGAAGGGGATCTAATTTGAAACGTTTTTCTAGATTGATAAACCGTTTCAGTGCAACAGTGAATGAATCTCCCAGGTTGAGGGAAGACAATTCTTTCTTAAGCGGAAGCTCAACCTGAAATTTATTGTTTACTTTTGTAACTGAAGCTTGAAAGCTGTCTTCACAAGCTAACTGCTCAGAATTATATTCCTTGAATAATTTAGGGACACTTTCAGTTTCCCAAAATTTTGAAATGAGATTTTCGAGTTTGGAAATTGAGTGAAAAGCATGTAAACACAAATCGCTAATGTTTGCTTTGGAAATCTGCTGTTCCACTTACAACGTAACCCAAAAGTGTATTTTGTAGAATAATGTTGGAATCAGGAATTTTAAATTTACCTGTTCTTATAATTTTAAAGAAAATATCTGCACCGAGCAAAATATCTATTCTTTTATTATTAACGTTGACATCAGGATCTGCAAGAGTAATACCACTAGGTATTTTTAGTTTTGAAATATCAAATGTAAAATCACATGGGTTTGATGTAATGCTGTCAATTACATGACAATTTATATTTAGTTGGTGATTATTAATACTAGATTCAATGTTTAAATTAAGATAATCATGTAGTTTTTTAATATTATCAGATATACCAACTATTTTCAAATCTTTCTTAGTGGTTTGCAAACCTAGATCCAACACCAGACGTGTTGTAATAAATGAAGCCTGTGAACCACTGTCTAATAAACAATAGGCAGTAATAAATTCCCCTGAATGGGACCTAACTTTTACCTTTGCAACTGGAAGCAATACCTTTTTTGGAAACTGTATATTTTTATTAAAGAGCTGTACGCTTGTACCTGGTTCTGAATCTGTATGTAAGGTTGCTTCGACTTGGTAAGAAGGTTTTTCCAAATGCAGCAACGAATGGTGGCTCTTGCGACATATTTGGCATTTAAATGTATACCTACAATTGGCAGAATGATTGTTTAAACAGATTTTACAGAGTTTAGCTTTATTGACAAATGAAACTCTGTCGTTAACGTTAACATTTTTGAAATTGTCACAATTATATAGTTTATGGTCAAACGACTCACAAAATGGACATTTTTTGTCTGCTTTTACTTTAGTAGAAACATGAACGTGTAACTTATCATTCGTGGAAATCCTTTTTGTTTGAGATATTTCCTGAAAGGAAAGTATTCTTTGATGCAAAAACTCTAGAAATGTATGCAATGACGGAATTTTTGACTTATCTCTCTGAAGCTGATAAGCTTGATTTGTAAAGAAATCCAATTTCTTACTGAAAATTCTAACTAACAAAACATCCCAACCATCCACCGGTTGCCCTAACATCTTTAAAGCCCCTGTATGCTGCTTGATATTTGATACAAATTCTTTCAAAATTGTGGGATTGCTCTTTTGGATGCTAGGAATATTTAATAGTGAATCAATATGTGAGTTGATTAGTGCAGTTTCATTTTTGTATGCATCTTTTAAAATTGTTAAAGCTTGTTGATAAGACTCGTTTATTAAAGGTAAATTGCATACTAAATTGAACGCTTCTCCTTGGAGATGAATTTTCAAATGGTATAATTTTTCGATGTCTTTCAATTTGGTGTTACTGTCAATCACAGCTTTAAACATATCAATGAAGGGTTTAAATTCACAGAGATCCTTTCCATTAAAATTGGGAATTTTTATATTAGGTAAGGAAATATTTGAGAAGTCTTGCTTTGTTTCAATTGGTTGTTGAGTTTTTTCATCACATTGTTTAACATAATAATTTATAAATGCATTAGAATCATAAAAAATATTGCAAATTTCATCATTTTCAAGTTCAGTTAGGCAATTGTCAGAATCTAAACAATACAACCTTGCATCAAATTCTTGGACTTGATCAAAATATTCCTTTAAACTTACTTTTCGGGTCAACAATTGTTCTCTTAAAAACGTAGAAGGGTCATCTGATCGATGTTCATGTATGTATCTTTCAATTCTCTTGATATTTTTTATGGATTTATTAATCTTACCCTTTAGTTCATCAATTTCGGAATCATTTTTCTTGGGAGCCATGTTAGTCCAATATATTGGAGTTAGTAAAATTAGCTTGAAGTGAAATATACCAAACCTTACAATACTGGAATTCAATATTGACTTTCGTTATTAGGATGTACCATGGATTTGATACTTAGTAGTTTAAAAATTCTTGAAGCGGCTTTTTGGACCTGCTATGCTTCACTTATTATTATGCAGTACTAAATTTGCGGCAGCTTGTGGCCCTGCTTTGCAATATGAATTTATAGGATGAAACTTTTTATGGCGGCCATTTCTGAAAATCACTCGCGAGCTCCAATCTATATTATCTACTGAAATTGCTCTATATCCGGCTCGATCTGGACCAGCATGTTCGGCACAGGCCTTTTTATGAATTAGTGGACTGTATTGAAATGTATTTTATTTGTAGATATTTATTGTACAAAATATCGTTACAATGTAAAACTAATTGAAAAAGGTTTTTATGAAAAATGTTGACAATTACTGTCAAATCATAATAATTAACATCAAGGCGTCGTGGATACGTTCCCTTTATCTATCGCTATGTTCTACAAAAATGCATTGACGTTCTGTCTTTAACACTTACATTGATCTGCAGAAGGCTGCCATCCTAAATACCTGTCACACTGTCCGTAAATTTCTAAATATGTGACTTCCGAGCCTAATCCCATTTGCGTTTACACACGCTCGGGATAGGTGAACATTACCAGCAAGTGCATACTTGGAATGATAATAATGATAATAATAATAATAATAATATAGGTATATTTCAGAAAATACTAGCATTTACAAAAAAAAAATTTTTATTGTTAACACAGAATGAAATGACGTCACAACTGTAACATTTACAGTGAAGTTAGTCTAAATTTGCATGTAAATAATCATGGATACAATATGGCTCAATGTCAACCAGAAGTTTTTTAATTTCCTTCTTGAATTTATTGCTGGATGTTAAGGTTTTTATTCGTAATGGTAATTTATTGTAAAATTTAATTGACGCATATATTGGAGATTTTTCAGTTATGGTTAATCGGTGATGTGGATAGATTAAATTATTTCTCCTGGTGTTATAGCTGTGTGTCACACAGCATGCCTCAAATATTTCTTCATTTTTAAAAAGGTACATTAAACATTCAAATATGTATAGTCCATACAAGGTTACATATACATAGTATTCCATTCGCTTTAAATATGGATCTGCAAGAATCCTTAAATTTCATGCAGTTTATTATGCGAATTGCCCTTTTCTGTACTACAAATACTTTGTCCGAGTAGCTATAACTACCCCAGAAAATAATGCCGTATCTTAAAATTGATTCAAAATTGGGAAAATATAGTATCTTTGATGTTTCTTTATTTAAATATTTGGCAACAACCCGTAACCCATGAGTAATACTGCTCAGTTTTTTTGAAATCTCTTTTTTGACCAATTTAAACGTTCATCAACAAATACCCCTAAGAACTTTGTATATTTCGATACTTTAAAATTAACTGCATCATCCAATTCAACAACCTCAGGTCTAAATTCTAATGGTATAGTGTTGAAGAGAATAACGTTGGTTTTTGATTAATTCGAAATCAGTTTATTTTTTGTGAACCGTTCCTTTGTCTTTTTAAATAAATTGTCACAGTTTTTTATTACTTCTGGATATGTTTCTCCTCCTACCAAAAGGTTAGTATCATCAGCATATACTGTCATAAATTGATTATTGTTGAGATTCAATAGACATGTCATTTATATAAATCACAAAGAGCAAAGGGCCAATAATACTTCCTTGTGGTATTCCAATATTTGTGGTAATTACAGTAGATTTAGTACTTTGAGGACCATTACGAATACATACTCTTTGTTGTCTATTGTATAAGTAGGATTGGATCCACTTCAAAAAATTATCCCTTACTCCGTATTGATCTAATTTAATCAATAAAAGCTGGTGGTCAAGACAATCATAGGTATGCCTTTGATAAATCAAGAAACATACACATTGCTAAGTATTTTTCTTCCATTAAATTTACTATGTTCTTTGTGAATTGAAATATTGCTGTTTGTTTGCAGATTTTCTACTTAGATAACCATGTTGATTATTACTAAAAATTTGACATTTTTCAAAAAATGTTACCAAGTTCTGACTCATGGCTAACTCAAACAGCTTTGAAAAACTGGGCCAAATGCTTATGGCCTGTAATTTTCTATTAATTCAGGATCACCTATTTTATGTAACGGTTTTATCACGGCTAGTTTTAATTGGGCTGGGAATACACCAAATCTAATGGAATTATTAATTATATATACCAAGACATCACTATCTTTTTAATTAGGCATGCTGGAATTTTATCTTCACCAGAAGTGTACTACTTTGCCTAGTTAAACAAATAACTATATTTTGATAATTATTGTGCCGTGGAAATTAAAATCTTGACACAGTGTCATGTATTCAAATATTTTAGTAGAGTAAACAGCATTTTCGAAGCAATATTAATCTAATTAAACAATATTTCGTAATCATAAATGTGGTTGGGCAAAAAAATGCGAATTTTGTAATAAATTTCGGCATGTGGGGTTGAAATGATATTCTAAACAACAATTTTCGAATATTTTTTTTGATATTCTTAACGCAAAACAATATATCGGAAAAGTGACCTCTTTTGTGAAATCTTAGTAGGCTGAAATTCCGAAGTTCAGATTTCAGTTGATTAACTAAAAAGATGTAGCCCATCAACATGTATGACTCTGCAAAAATTCAAATCTGTAATCTATCAAACAGCAAAAATATGGGGGTGTCTTCATCTTAAATGCGACACACTGTATATAGGTAGATCTTATACTAAAGCTTCCAATTGACATAGACGTTAAGCATTAAATATTTAGTTCTTGTAGTAGATTGAAACATAAACCTACTGTAGTTCTTACTGAGTGTTTGTTTTCGAAAATGAATGTCTTTTTTCCATAATTTGACTAATTTAGTAATCTCCCTTCTTTAACCTTAACTAAGATGTACGGTCTCAATATTTATTCTTCCAAAAAAGATATTGGCAAAATCCTAGGTCCTAAGTACTTACTGCATTTTTGAGGGTTTGTCCACAAAAAATAAAAAATGATATTATGTAGATCATAAACATGGTGAATATCACAAATCGGAAATTACTGCTGGGGCTAATATCCTGAAAATTAGAATAATTTAATGATGGAACTAAATAATGAGCATATGATTTGTGGAATTTAGTTCTCCGTACTAAAATACATCAATACATTTCGAATATTTTCATATAAACTGTGTTATTTATAAGATGCGACATAGGGCTTTCTAAATAAAACTGTCAAACGCGAGTTAACTTTTTTACCAAATAGTGTTCGTAAAAAATAATTACAGATTTGGAGCGGTCGTTGAAAAATAATTTCAAATGTACTTTCAATTTTCTCAAATTCGCTCTGGTGTTATGAAAAAATGGATAGTTATGTTTGAAAAAGTCGAACTCCATTCTTATACAACTTTCAATTACCTTCAACCGTTTGGAAAATAAATACACGGCTAGGTGCACAGAAAAATTAAAATTCAATCCTGAAGTATGGCGGTTCGATTCGACGCTGTAGAAATTTGTTTTTGTATAAAATTTATTGATTTTTGGGTGGGATAAGGGTAGATATTTCACACCCAGGGGCCTTTCAGGGTTTGTTTTTAGTTCTTTTCCACTATTTTCATCTAAAAATCATTCCATTTGGAATAAACCAAAGTTTAAACCCATTTATATCAAAATTCGAGCAATTGCTAATATTGAAGAGATTCGAGTCACTATCGCTGTTTTCCATATTTTATTGCGCTCAAAATACATGCAAACTTCTGAAAACTAATTTCATATGAACTGTCAGCCGTTATTTCGTTGCTATGGTAATGATGTAATTCTATCCGGCCTAGGCCGGGAAATTCTACTTCCTCACAGAAAAAGCGTCCGGGAAGTGGGTACATCCCAGATGGATGCCGAAAATAGTAATTTACGTAACAAGGCCGGAAAATAGGTATTTTTTGGACGGAAAAACAAAATACTGGAAGTCTGTGTGTCAAAAAAAAACTTTTTCGAGTGTGCTGCGTAGAACATTTTTTCATCAAACGTGTAGAATAGCAAATCATTGAGAGGTCACATTTCTTTATTATACATTTGTAACGGGTTAATATCTTTATTAAAATAAACAATCAACAAATTACAATAACAAATAGGTAACACCTAAATAAAACTAAAAGAATAAGAAAACTATTTCACGAAATATTAAGCAGTTATATCACGTAACCGTGGCGCTTACTCCAAATCGGCTGCAGTGGCTTTGCTTGCTTCTACCCCTGCTGTCGTCTGAAGGTATAAGATCTAGTCAGATCTCTGACGGTGTAGCACTCGCGTCCTTATTGCGCGCCATCTATGCGTGGGGCTATAAGATGTCCTCCGTGTACTGATGGTTGCAAACTAGACTGGGGTAAATTGCGTTGTATATATTTATGACCGCTACAGCCTCCCCCTCTGACGTCGAGGTCGTCTCGATGAGGCGTCAGAAATAGTAGTGGGAGACTGTGTATCTGACTTGCGAGGCCGTCCTCTTCTCCTAATCTCTCGCAATGGTTTAGGTACGTCTTCTGAGTCTCCAGAAGACTGATAAGGAGTCAGGTCGCTGGTATGATAAATCCCTATTGGGGTGGAGTCTTCACTCGACTCGGCAACTTCGTAGCTAGTGGGTCCGTGTTTACGAAGTATGACGTAGGGTCCGTCGCGTCGTGGTGCCAGTTTCGTTGAGTATCCTTTTGTTGCATTACTGAGGAAATGTGTCTTGACTAGCACTTTGTCGCCAGGTGCGTAATCCGGCCCATGACGCCTATGTTTATTCACATATGCTTGATTTTTCTCTTGTCGTTCTTCAGTAAGCTCCTTGGCTAGACGAAGAGACCTAGATAAGTTTTGTAATCCGGGTGTGATTTCAGCGACAAAATTTTCGTTACGCACGATGGTGCTAAGATCGTCTGTGTCATCTTGTACAGTCCGCAGCTCTCTTCCGAAGGTCAAATAGGCCGTCGTATGGCCCGTACTTTCACATCGGGCTGTGTTGATGGCGAATCTTATAGAGGATAAGTGCCGGGATCATGAGAGGTGCTCTTTGCCAACTGGTATACCTAATTGTGTTTTTAAATCACGGTTCTTTCGTTCGACTACATTTGCTTCAGCGTGATATACAGGAATTAGGGCATGTCTGATGTCTAGACAAAACGTGAGTTTTTGCATTACGGCGGACACGAATTGTGTCCCGTTGTCACTTATTAACCGCCGTGGTATTCCATAGCGGAGAAATATTTCATCGATTAATACTTGTGCGCAATTCTCTGCCGTAGCGTCTGCTAGCGCAAACAATTCAACCCAACGGCTGGTGGTATCTTCAATTATATAAATCCACCTTTTGCCGTCTTTACTTAACGGTAATGGTCCGAACAGATCGACTGCTATAACTTCAAACCTTTGGTTGGAGACTACTGTTTGTAATAATCCCGCGGGCTTCCTGTTATCGACTTTGTACCTCTGGCATTCTAAGCAGGTGGATACATGTTTGATAATGTCTTGGCGCATTCCTGTCCAAAAGTATGGCCTTGAGACTCGATTTAGCGTTCTATCTACGCCGTAATGTCCGGTGGTAGGGTCGTCGTGGTATGCTCTCAAAATTTTTGGACGTTCCTCCTTTGGCACCACTAATCGTGCGTTCTCATCTTCCTGTTCCTGAGTATATGCATGAAATAACCCCGTTTAATACATTTAGCGTTTCTTTCGTCGTCTGCGGCGTCCTCTAGGGCCACAATAATCGGGGCAAGTTCAGGATCATCTGTTTGTTTGTGACGCATCTCCTTTTCACTTCGCTTAGGGATGTCAAATTGTACAGTGCAGACCTGACATTCGCTGTTATGATTCTCGCATATGGGTCGAGATAAGAGATCCGCAACTACATTTGTTTTCCCGGGTGAATAATTTATTTTAAGGTCGTATGGCTGTAATCTCAGGGCCCATCGTGCTAGACGTATATTAAGCTGCGGCAGCCATTTCATAGGGCACGATCCGGACTGGGCCCATAATTTGTTGCTATTTTGTTGCTAATTTGTTGCGCAAAAAGCAATTTTGTTGCTAATGCCGTTACCGAGAAAACGAGTGGCACCGTACTACCGTAGCGTAATATTAAGCTGCGGCAGCCACTCTGGATATTTCGGCAAACCAAAATAGCTAGAAATACAGGCTTAACGGTATATTTTGTTGCTAATTTGTTGCTTCAAGATGGCCCCATCCAAAAATTTTTAAATGCAGCCCCTACTCGCCAAACTCACCCCTCGCCTTTATGTTATCGAGCTGCGACAGCCATTTTCCATATTTTCGCAACTAAAACAGCTAGAAATACATGCTGAACGGCATATTTTGTTGCTAATTTGTTGCTTGGAGATGGCCTGATCCAAAAAATTTTAAATGCAGCCCCTACTCGCCAAAGTCACCTCTCGCCTTTGCGTTATCAAGCTGCGGCATCCATTTTCCATATTTCCGCAACTAAAATAGCTAAAAATATAGCCCTGACGGCATATTTTGTTGCTAATTTGTTGCTTCGAGATGGCCTGATCCAAAAATTTTTAGAGCAGCCTCTACTTACTAAACTCACCCCTCGCTTTTGGGTTATTAAGCTGCGGCAACCACTCTGGATATTTCGGCAACCAAAATAGCTAGAAATACAGGCTCAACGACATATTTTGTTGCTAATTGTTGCTTAAAGATGGCCTGATCCAAAAATTTTCAAAACCAGCCCCGACTCGCCAAACGCACCCCTCGCTTTTGCGTCATTGAGCTGCACCAGCCATTTTCCATATTTCGGCAACCAAAATAGCTAGGAATATGGGCCTGATGGCATATTTTGTTGCTAATTTGTTGCTTGAAATTCTGCAGGCTCGATGAATAATATATAATAAGCATTTCAGTAAATAAACCTCCATTGACACATTCACTGATCGTTTTCCACTTTCATACCTCCTGCGTGATTTTTACAAAAAAACTAAATAATTGAGAACTGCACTTAAACTAATTGTAAATACTTCTCAATGATTAAGTTCATCGGATATCAACATGCGCGGTGCCTCAGTATTTTACCGTAATGTAAATGTTAATATTCGATGAACCGAGCAAGTTTGTATGAAAGACAACAGCTGCTTGATATTTTTTGGGGCTGGCATATTAGATATAGCCGATGCTTTTTCGGGGTCGGTCGAGATGCCGTCCTTGGTAATAAGATAACCAAGGTACCTGACAGTGGAACAACCAAAATTGCATTTTTTCCTGTTTACCCTCAGTCGGTACGTCCTCAAATGTTCAAAGACCATCTCCATATCACGGAGATGTTGGTCGAATGACGGTGACCTGATAATAAGGTCGTCGAGGTAGACTAAGATGGTGACTTCTTTTAAGATAGCTTTGAATCTATCCATCATGCGCTGAAAACTACTGGGTGCGTTTCGTAATCCAAAGGCCATCCTATTAAATCTATATATTCCAAAAGGCGTTATAAATCCTGTTTTATCCTTGTCACGGTCATGGATTTGTATTTGCCAGTAACCCGATTGGAGATCAAGGCACGACATGAACGGGCAGCCTTTAGCGGCGTGGAGCAAATCGTCGACCCGTGGTAGTGGATATTTATCGGGTACTGTGATGGCATTGAGCTTGCTGTAGTCGACACATACTCGTAGGTCGTTGTCCTTCTTGGGTACGAGGACTACAGGGGATACCCATGTTGTATCGCTTTCCTCGATGATACCTTTTTCCAGCATGTCGTCGAGCTTTTGCCTCAATATATTTTGACGTGCAGGACTCAGTCGATATGGAGCGTTGGCTACGGGCGCGTGTTCACCTGTGGATATGCGATGTTCCGCATACGGAGTAGGGGGTCCATCCTCAGCGAAGACATCGGAGTACGCCTGGAGAGCTTTATTGAGTGTCCCGTTGTTCGTCACTAAACACAGGAGCTTCGTTAGGTCTCAGACAAATGTCTATTTGGTTCAATTCCAGTCTACGTCGTTTTCTGGGATCCCGCCTTTTCGGTGGTGACCAAGTAGACGGTAGTGAGTCCTCAAAAATATCGTAGATCGCACCAGGTGAATACTGGCTGTCGTCGTCGTCAAGTGCATAAGTTGGTCGTGGTGGCGTGCGAATCTCTATGAGTGTGCCAACGTCATCAGACTCAGTGATAAGGACTTCATCCTCCATCGCCAATGGTGAAGCGAAGAATTCCAGAAATGGCGATTCTTGCCCCTCCTCGACATTCACTGCAAGCATTGTACTTTTGGTGCTATCAGGCAGTGCTTCCCGTCGTGGATGGCTATTTCTGATGTATTCGGGTGTCTTACTCCGTTGTACATCGAGGAAGTTGAATACCTTATTGGGTTTATCGGCGAAATACCATGCCCGTTGAGGAAGGTTCAGAACTAAGGCGGCTTTTTCGAGGAAGTCGATGCCTAACAAGGTGCGGTTGTCCTCTGCGTCGGGTAGTATTACAAAATTTATCGGGAATGTGCGATCACCGATATCGATTTGGGTCGTAGTACACAGCACTTCTTTGGGTGTACAACGCCCGTCTGCGAGTGTGACGTCTACTAGCTGCGTTTTAAAGTCGCAAGTCTGCTGTTGTTTCAAATATTCCTACAAGGATGCGCTAGCTACGCTCGTTCTGGAAGCTGTGTCTATATGAGCAAGGCCGTTAACCCCATTTATCTTCACTTGTATGGTAGGTACTTGGGTTGTGAGCTCGGTGAGCGTATTCAGGCTGTAGAAGTGGACCGAATGGGTTGACACATCGGGGCGAGACTTTTTTGAACAATCCGGGCAGTTGTTTCGGAAATACCCTTGTTTGCCGCATCCGTAACAGGAGATTTTCGCCGGTTCCTGTTTGTGATGGGCCTCTGTGCTATTTTCTTTCGCGGCTTGGCGTTTTCGGCATTCGTTTATTGAATGCCCTCTAAAATGGCAGTAGGCGCATCTCGGCCTCTTACTCGCGCTGGGTTTCGGTACACTGGGTGGTCCCATGGTTGCTGTTTCCTCCAGTTGAATATTTTCAATTTTCCTGGCTTGTTTCCAGTAAGTTGTCGAAAGAGCGTATCGACTCTCTTGGGATTTGTTTACGTATATGGATTGCCAGCAATCCGTAAACCATGTCGAGTTTTGACCTCTCGTCGTGACGATTTGGTGATAACTGTGCCAACAGTGCTCTCTTTTTGCATATGAAATCGTCGATTGGAACGTTAGACTCTTGGCGTTGGTCAAATACACTTGATAGGCTGGTTTAGCGGGCGAGAATGCATCTCTGATTAGTCGCGTGGCATCATCCCAGTTGGTCGCTTGGTTTTCTACCCCGCGCCACCATAGTGAAGCGTTGTTGGTGAGAAGTAGGGGTAAACCTTCAAGTGCGTCGGCGTCACTTATTTTCTCAATCTCTTTATATATTGAGATGGTAGTTATGAACGTGTCGACGGTGTCGTGACATCTTTCGCCACTGAATCTTGCGGTGCAGCGGCTGAAACTGCCTGTGTTGGACGTCGTCGTCGTGGCGTTCGTATCGGAGATCTTCTCCAGCAGTTGTCGAAACTGTTCCTTATTGAAAGCAATGGACATATTGCTCCGTAGTCTCTGACTTCGTCGAGGAATGATTATGCAGTTATTCTGTAAAAGACGGACTGAACAAAGTCAAATGAGCGAGTGTTTATCGTCGTCTTAATTTTAGGGTAGAGCAGTATTGCGAATACCTTGACAGAGCAGGTATGCGACTACCAAAAATGAAAGACAAGACAAAACAGCAAGCCAAAATATAGCGAAAGTTCTATCGCAGTCTTTCGAAGCTCTGTACAGGGTAGGGGATCTCTGAAGGCGCGTGGGTGCTGCCACATAAAAAATCCCGCCAGTACTAAAATTTGTAATTTAATGAAAACTGTAACGCTGTTAGTAGTAGTTGCAGATTCTTCCACATATACATTAGCGCTGACATCCTAACATGACAACCATTAACAACTGCTTATTTGTGTGTTTGTTGAGTATTCGTATTTGGTTTTTATTGTTCATAGTGGGACATACTTCAGGAGACAATTTCAAGAATATGTTTTGTGAAAGACTGTAATGTGGGGTGCCACGGTAAGCTTTATCTTCATTAAAAAACATGTTCCATTTAATAGAAAGTGACAGAAGTAGTAGAAATTAAGAAAAGAATGAGTTATTCTTCCATACAACTTTGAACTTCCCAGCATCATTGTTGAATTACCAACATTTATTTTTCTTCATGTTTGTTATTTAAATATGTACAAAAACGTTTCATTTATTGTATACTTTTAATCAATAAAATATATGAACTTGATGATTATTGCTTTATTTTTCACAATTCAGACATTATATGATCCATTTTTTGACATTTCATTTAATTTTACTTGACTTTTCATTGTTATTATTGTAATATCAATCTAATGTTGAGTAATTTTAAATGAAATATCAAAAAATGGATCGTAAATGTCATTTTGCAATAAAAGTAAAATTACAGTAATTTTGAATATACCGCAAAAAACTGTAAAATTACAGGAATCTTTTTTTTCGGCTGTTAGCGAAGTTCACAACCTGATTTGTGCCAGTGGTACTGACGGGACTCTCAAGGTAGCGCCACCCGTATGAATAGAGGGCGCCACGGGTCAGTTTCCCATCTATAAGTATTTTTTTATCTATAAATCTTGAAAATTCTTAAAACTGACAAAACAAAGCAGGAATCTGCGAATGTTTTGATCGAATTTTCCAGAAAATTTAAATTCACAAATCTTCTCATCTAGCTTCTATAGGCTTTACGTTGAGCGCCAATTTGTAACGGGTTAATATCTTTATTAAAAAAAAAACAATCAACAAATTACAATAACAAATAGGTAACACCTAAATAAAACTAAAAGAATAAGAAAACTATTTCACGAAATATTTAGCAGTTATATCACGTAACCGTGGCGCTTAGTCCAAATCGGCTGCAGTGGCTTTGCTTGCTTCTACCCCTGCTGTCGTCTGAAGGTATAGGATCTAGTCAGATCTCTGACGGTGTAGCACTCGCGTCCTTATTGTGCGCCATCTATGCGTGGGGCTATGAGATGTCCTCCGTGTACTGATGGTTGCAAACTAGACTGGGGTAAATTGCGTTGCATATATTTATGACCGCTACACATTTCAATTCTTACAGAACAGAACAGAAAAAACATTTTAATTCTTATTTATATTAAAATTTATATTAAAATTCTAACAATTGCTAATATTGAAGGGATTCAATTTTTTTGGAATGCTTGGTATATTTTTATTGTTGAAGCCAGAAATACGTACTTCCCAGACTAGGCTGGCAAATGCTACTTTCCCAAAGAAAAACCGTCCGGGAAGTGAGTACATCCCGGACGGTTGCCGAAAAAATAATTTTTCCACAGCGGCGAAGCGAACCGCCATACTTCAGGTTTAACTTTTAAATATTCTGTGCATCTACCCGCATAGCTATTACCCAAACATAACATCCATTTGTTCATAACACCAGAGCAAATTTATAGAAAATTAAAAGTATATTTGAACTTATTTTTCAAAGACCTTTTCAAATCTGTTTTTACTTGATGAAATGAAGATTCTTATTCAATGTAATAAAACACTTCAATTGGTTTAATCCCCACTATATTTAAACCGATGTTCAACTTCAAATTGTGACGCTCTTAGCCAACGTGAAATTTCAATCGAAATTATGTTTTCCTACAACCACTATGCAAAACACACCTTTCTACACAAATTTTTATACGCATAGCAGGATTTTCTTAATTCTTTTGATAACCGTTAAAAAAGTAATGCGAGAAATACATCTACCGGAGGTTGAATTCAACTTGGTTATTTTGAATGGAACACCCTGTATATTAATATATTTTTGAAATCTACTGAATTGAATTAAGATCACACCTGGAGCCCTACAAATTTACAAGAAAAATTCAATATCTGGATACCGGTAGGGTTTAGGTGTAGGAAAGAATATAAGAATTTGCCTTATTTTTCACCCCTGAATGCATAAGATAGAAAAAACCAGGTGGTTTTATTTTGGAAAGTGAAGAAATTTGAAATTTATGAAGTTGAACTTTGGAAATTTTTCATACACACCCTGTATAAAATGTAAAATTTTTCAACACAGATTCAAATACATACGTCTGACCTAGCTAAAAGCAATCGAACAGAAATCATTTTCATATATTCAAGGGTATCGTCGTAAAAAAATCATTTATAAGGGTCTGCAACGGTCAAATTTTTCACAAAAAATTAATAACTAACATTTTTCGAGAAAAGTTTTCTGACAAACGGATACTGAAAGTTTACGTATATTTCGAAAATGTATTAGGTAATATACATGGTGTTAAAATAACAAATTTACAGCCAACTTCCAGTTCTACCATGCCTCTGTTCGGAATTCGAACATTATTAGGTACTTAATTTTATTTTATAATATGTACAGTGTGGAAACCACTGGAATAAACTTTTTTTTGTCATTATTCAACTTTTGAATTAAGTTGTGCATTATGTAAACATAAATTTGAATGTATAGGGTGATTCACGCAAGTATGCCATAATGAAAGACCCTGTATATTTACATATTTTTGAAATACTTTTAATGAACCGATTCCAACAAACTAAATAATGTTCGGTCAATTATTATACAGGGTGAACTTTTGAAATCAATAATTTACTACCCTTGGAATATTGGTACTTTTTAAAATTAGCTGAATATGGATTTATCAAAAATATAAACTAACTAATTATTAGACGTATTTGTATATTAAACAAAACCTGCTACGCCCATGAATTTTATTATGAATACCTAAAAATTGTCGAAAAACGCCAATAATTAGACAAAATCGGTAAAAATAATGTGGATTGTTTTAAATCGGTAAATAATGTGGATTGATTTCTATTTTGTCAGTAGTTGATGCGTTGACAGTTTATACTGAAAAAGTAAAATCTTCATCAAACACTCTTTCCTTGTCGACATAACAATGAAATATTCAATTGAGACTCACCGAATTAAGATTTTATTGATGATTGGGTAAGGGGATAACTGCAGAAGTCAAGTTGAAGTGGCAAACTTATTTAATCACAGGTATCCCGAATTGCCTAATATTTCACAAAGTACTGTGTCTAAAATTCATGCACAATTCAGAAGACTTTGACATGTCAAACCATTAAATAGAAAACCACATTTCGTTGAAGATGATGTGAAAGTGGATATTTTGTCAAGTGTCGAAGAGAATCCAACTTCAAGTACACGTCGAATTGCCCGTGAAAATAATGTTAGTCATACATCTAAGATGTCTTCATAAAGAAAAACTTCATCCCTACAAATTAACTTTTGTGCAGGAGTTAACAGAAGACGATCCAGATCGTAGAATGGATTTCTGAGAAAGATTGATGAACAAGCTGAACAGAAGTGGGATAGCTCTTCGTACCATTCTTTTTTCTGACGAATCAACATTCACATTAAATAGAGAGGTAAACCGACAGAACAATAAATATTGATCAGCAGAGAATCCTAATTGGATGCGACACATACTCAGTACCCTCAAAAGGTGAACGTTTGGGCCGGTATCATAGGCGACCATATTATTGGTCGTATATTTATAGATTAAAATTTGGAAGCTGAAAAATATTTAAATATTCTTAAAAAGTTATTCCTGCGTTGGCAATAGATCCTAGAATACCGAATGTTCGGTTCCAGCAAGACGGGGGAAACACCCCATTATGCTTTAATGGTAAGAACTTATTTAGATGAAATCTTCCCCAATAAATGGATTGGACGAAGAGGTACTATTAAGTGGCCAACTAGATCGCCGTTAGATTTTTTTCTCTGGGGTTTTCTCAAGTACATGGAACACAATCAACTAGCATTGTAGACCTCAAATACAGGATAACTATACAAATATCTCAAACTTTAAACAAAGTTGAGGAGGAGTTTTATAGGAGACTGTGCTATTGCCAACAACTAGGTGGAGAACATTTGAAGCATTTATTTTAATGTATCAAAATCAAATACATCAGGTATATTATGTATGTGTTTAATAACTGTAAAATTAAAATTTCACCCTGTATAATTCATTTTTGACCATACATGATTTAGTTTATTGAAATCGGTTCATTAAGAGGATTTCAAAAATATGCAAATATACATGGTATTTCATTAAAAAAACAACATCGACTATGGCATACTTGTGTGAATCACCCTGTACATTTAAATTTAATTTTACATAGATTAGATTAGATTATATTAAAATTGGAGTGGCTCTTTGCCCTATCCCACTGCGACCTTTGCAGATCTATTGTGGTCCTCCATATATTAGAGCTCGATATCCAGCTTTATTCTTTTTATTAGACTTAAAAGTCTGGTTACCGCCTCCTTTGCATAGCTCTCTGCCTTCGGTTTTTCTTCTTTGAATGGGTGAAACCGCAACCTTGCTAAACCTTCGCACTCACAAAGTACATGCTCTGCGGTTTCCTCTTCTTCATGGCATGACCTGCATAGACTGTCTTCTGCTAGTCCAATTGTATGCATATGTTTCCTCAGCCTACAGTGCCCTGTAAGCATTCCCACTATTATCTTCGTCGTTTCTCGACTTTGCGTAGTATGTTGTGTGACAGTTTGGCCGAAGGGCTTTTAAGGAATAATTTAGCGTGCCTTTGTCCTGGGGTTCCATACCACCAGTGCAACGCCTGGTTGTTTATCCATTAGTGGATGCTTCCTTTACTCAGGCATTTAGCAATTCCACAAGAAGGTTATGGACCTATCATGACCTCTGCTGCTCCCTGTTTGGCTAATTTATCGGCCTTTTATTCCTTGGTGGCCAGGTACCCAGGCTAGGGTCACTTTATTATGACTACCTAGTCTGTCGAAAGCCTTGCGACATTCCCTTACCAGATTTGATGTTATCTTACATGAGCGTATCGCCTTTAGTGCTGCTTGGCTGTCAGAGTAGATGACGATTCTTTAGTTATTCACCTTCCGTCTTATCAACTCTTCTACACAGCATTGCACCGCTATTACCTCTGACTGAAAGACAGTAGCTTGTTTCCCTAGGCTTAGAGAGATCGCGATCTTCTCTCCTGTACCCCGTATATTCCGGCTCCTACTCCAGAGTCTGTGTACCAGTTGAGATTCGCCATTATGGGAGGCCTGCTTCCCAGTCCTTTCTCTCTCGAATGAAGATTGTATCTATAATTTCACGTAACGCACAACTCAAATCAAAAGTTGACATGTCTCGGCATTTTTATAATTTTCTGAAATAATGACATAAATTTCATTCCATAAGTGGTTCCCACACTGGTCTCATAAGATTTAGAAAACATCGACCGGTACTACAGAACACTATGTTAGGATGGGTGATCGCAGGCAATGTTCCACAGTCCTCTGATTCTAAAGGTGTTTCGTTTTTAGTTAATACGCTTGAAACTCCGGTCGAATATGCCATTCTTGATAATTTGCTCAACAAATTTTAGAAATATAAAGAGTTACCCCACTTAAATTGTCAACTCCCGAAGAAGATCTTGCCGAACAGGACTTCAAACAAAATGTAAAAATTTTGGAAGATAGATCTTTTTAAGTTAACTTATCACTGATATCTCCCAATGGTGCTACAAAACTTGGAGGTTCCAGAAGGAGCCCGTTCTTTTTTCTCATTACCGAAAATTTATTAATGAATATGTAGCTCTGAATCATGCATGCTATTCACGTAATTATATAACCCTCAAAGGTTAACAAATGCAGCCAGATTTGTTTGATATTATTTATCGTTTTCATTAGTTCTCCTTCGTGTTTACTGCAGATATCGAAAAAATGTATCGGCAGGTAAAAGATAACTCCAGTCAAACATATTTAAAAATATTCTTTAGAGGAATCAACCCTCTAACCAGTCTAACCCAATACTGTCCATTGAATTGACGACCGTAATATATGGGACAAAGCCAGCTAGTTTTCTCAGCACGTGCATGCTAAAAGAAGTTGTATTGGTAAATGGAAATAAATTTCCTTTCTCAAACCTATGTCGACGACATTCTCTATAGCTCTAATGATTTTGGAATCATTTCACAAGGAACTCAATACTCTCTTAAATAGCTCTGGTTTTCCATTGCATAAATAGTGCTCGAACTCCACCGAATTTTTGGAACCAATCTTTGAATCCTCTCGATCTATTTCATACGATGTGCAAATTGAAATTGTTTCCAACAAGGTTTTGGGCCTTTCATGGCAACCTTGTCAAGATGTGTTTACCATTTCTCTTCCAAAATCAACTCAATGCACACCCATCCAAAACGAAAAACTCTCTCGATCATATCCCAAATGTTTGACCCATTTGGATTAATTCGTCCAGTCCCTTTGGAAATCGGGATGATCTTTCACCCTCATCTCTTGCCCGTGATTGGCATTCGTTTATTGTAAGCATTCCAGCCCTGAATAATTTGAAGATACCTCGACACATGTTTCCCAAAAAGAGAATTTCACATGTTGAGCTTCAAAAATTTTGCTTATAGTAGCAGAAAGGCATACGATGCCTGTATTTATGTTCGAACTGTTTATTTCGAAAATTCCAAACATGTGATTTTTAACCAATCAAATTCTGCGAGATCACATCACAATGTGTGAGTTTTGGTGGAAATTTTTTCTTCGTGTGTACCCAACAGCGAATTATACTGGAATTTTTTGTTGACGTTTATAATGATATAATATTTTTTGACAATCTTATTTTTATTTGTTTATGATAATATGGATTCATTTCAACTATACTATGTTTTACAAGTACTTGATGGAGACGAAAATTGATGTTATTGGGAATAAACATTTGGTGTGTCTGCAGGTGTTTCACATGTGGACTCATTGATGGCAACCCGATGAGCCAATGCAAATAGAGAAATGTACTAGTTCCAATCTCTCTGGAGGCTGGAAACTACTTTGGACAGGTATTTTTCATTGGTCCTGTTCATTATTTCGACCATTCACTCTGACTGTGGATGCAATGCCGTTGTCCTGGTCTTCCTTATTCCCAGCTTGTCACAAATTTCCTAAAAAAAAGGCTTTCGAAATTCCTTTCCTGATCGCTGTGAACTTCCAAGTGCACTCCATATCTGCTGAAAAATTCTTTCACCAATAAATTCGCGACAGTAGTGGCCTCTTGATTTCAAATCACGTGAACTTATACCCATTTGGTGAAATAATCCATCACAACCAGAATGTATTTAACCACCATTTTCTGTCGTCGGAAATGGTCCAGCGATATCTAATGCGATCCTTTAGAATGGGCTTTCAACATTATATTGTTTCATGGGAGCCTTTCTCTTGCGCTGTGGTCCATTACTCGTAGCACAATCCGTACACTTCTTACACCAGTCCTTCACATCGTTGGAGCTGTTTATACAATAAATCCTTCCACGGACTCGTTGAATGGTTTTCTTCACTCCCAGATGACCTCACGATGGACTATCGTGTATCTTCCTCAGTACATCAGCTACTCTCGTTTTCGGGATAACTATTTTTCATCTATTCTCGGAACCATCATCGTTCAATGACTCGTTTCAATAGACCTTCTTTCAGGACAAGGGAGTCCCACTAAGTCCAATACGTCTTCGTAGTTGGGGAAAATCTTGACACTTCTTGTCAGGTAGGTCGCTGATTTCCTTGCTTCCATTGCCGAATCATCTTAAGGTGTGGATCATTCTCTTGATCTTCTCTGATCCTGATGAGTAACCATTATTCATTGATAACTGTAGTTCTTAAAAATACAGCTTCCTTAGATTCCACCTTGTTGCAGTGGGAGCAGTCTGGTGCGCATGGTCGTCTTGACAGGGAGTCGGCATTTCGGTGACTCACACCTGCCCGATGTAAAATGTTGAAATCGTATTTCTCTTGTCGTTCAATCCATCTAGCGATCTGGCCCTCGGGATTCTTAAGCTGCATCTACCACTTGAGTGCTGCTTGATCAGTCCGAATTAAAAGCTTCTTTCCAAAGAGATACTAATAAAAAATGGTCCACAGATTTTACTACCGCCAAAACTCCTTTTCTCGTGACGCAGTAGTTCCGTTCTGGTTTGGAGAGAACTTTACTGAAATATCCCGGCACTCTTTCTTGCCCTTGTATTTGTGAGAGCACTCCTCCAATTTCTACATTGCTTGCATCAGTGTCAAGAAAGAAGTCTTCCTCTGGTAACGGATATCCTAGTATCGGTGCCATGGTTGAATGACTCTTGAGGGTTTCAAGAGCAGTTCGACTGTCTTCATCCCAGTGAAAAGTTCGTGTCTCTCCTGTGAGTCGAGTTTGTGGCTTGGCAATATCTCCAAACTTCCTTAAGAACCTTCGATAGTATGTGCAAAGTCCAAGAAAACTCCTGACTTGATGTTTGTCGGTTGGTTGCGGCCATTGCTTATTGGAAGAAATTTTCTCTGGTTCTTCTGCCACTTCTTCGTTACTCACAATATGACCCAGATAGTTGACACGGTTTTAGAATAACTGACATTTATTTGGGTTCAACATTAGCTGGGCAGCTTGAAATCGTTTGAATACGTCTTCCGAATTCTTCAGGTGTTTCTCAATACTACGATGTCGTCTAAATAGACCAGGCAAGTTTTCCAAGATTCTCTCAAGACATTTTCCCTGAGTTTTCCAAATGTCGCGGGCGCATTACAGAGCCCGAAGGGTATAACGTTCAACTGCCATAGTCCGGATCTGCTTCCTCTCTCTTTGCTTATGGTAGCCTTCGAGCTGATTGTTTAATTGACTTGGCATTACCAGTATATATTTTATGTTTGACGGCTGATGTTCTACCAGTTTCCCCTCTTTTGGTACGAATTGGTCACAATACTACAAGAGGAATTTTCTCATTTCACTTTTTTCAGCTCGTGGAGTATCGAGTTTTTTTTTATCCACCGAAATCTTATGATGGAAGTGGACTGTAATTTTACTAATTAAAGGCTGCTGGTGACGATGTCGTATCCTTCCCTTGTCTCCCAAATGGAATGCAGGGAGATCCGCTTAGCTTACTTTATTAAAACTTCATACACTTTATACAAACATTGCACATGGATTATTCACCTTTAGGTTTAAAATAATTATTGAAGAAAAATACACACTTTATTAGTTTGGTTGTAGCACAATTTTTGAAGTTGCCACACCCTTTGTGCCGGCTTTCTTATTGCCCCATACACACGTTCTCGGGGCAAAAGGTAATGTGTGACTGAGTTTACCGGGAAATATTTTGCTTTATATGCGAAGGGGTACTGCAAGTTCCCGCGTTGCACAATGATTGGGGGAACGTTGTAACGAATTTCGTTAAGAAGAGAAGAGGAAATTCGCTTGACAAGGATAAGTCTGTGGCATGAGCGGGGACATGACGTAACTAATCCTCGAGCCAGTCCTTTTCCAATTAGCACTCCTTCATATTATCTTCGTCGTAGTTCCAAAGCTCCATCATAACCGGTGTACCTTCTTTTCTGATTTCCTGTAGCCGCGCTACTATCACGAATTCGTTTCTTGCAGGGAGAACAGTATCTTCCTGCCAACATCGATCTGCCTTCATATGGATGAAGTAATACTTCTTGGTAATTCACCTTGATGGTTCTGTTTCTAAAGTCTAATTGGAAGCCATGTAAGTTCATTACGTCCATTCCCATTCCTCATTTTTCATGGTAGAAATTTTCTCGTCAATATTACCAGAAATATCGTCTTTCATACTGGAAATCTTATTTTTCATGGTAGAAATCTTCTCGTCCATATTACCAGAAATATCGTCCTTTATACTGGACATCTCATTTTTCATGGTAAAAATCTTCTCGTCCATATTAGCAGAAATATCGTCCTTCCTAGCAGATATTGACGAGATTATTTTGGAGGCCTCGTCATTGATCTGGATCCAAGTCTTCACTTTCCAGTGCTATTTTCAGCCTTGTAACTAATTCACTCTTCTTTCCGGGCGTTTCCGGCTCGCGATTTTCTAATTCTGCTTCTAGTTCCGTCATGTTCAGGTCACTCAGTATCTTAGCCATTTTTATGTAATTATTCATTTTTATTACTCCACATCTGACACCAATATAATGGCTAATTGCTACTGGTTTATTGAATGAACACTTACACATTGATATCACAGAATATCAATTATTCTATCAGTTTTGAGAAATATTTTTGAACATTGACATTGACCGTTCAACTAAGAAGAAACAACTACTTCCCGGGCTATAGGCCCCGACGGATATTGGATGACACTTCAAAGTCAAACGGGGTTGACATATCTACAAGATATTCAAACCAACCATTCTGGTTTGTAGATAGAACTAGCAACATAACTTGTAGATCGGTTTTGGCGTATTTGCGCCTCATTTATCAGTACAAGGTGTACAGTGTGTCTACGTAAGTTGGCGTCATATGGGTAACTTTTTTATTAAGTTTTCGAAAAAAAGTTATTCTCCATAAAAAGTTCTGTATGGTACAAAATATAAAATGCAACCATCAGATATCAAAATTTAGCAGCCGTATACGAGGTTTGTCAAAAAATGTTTTTTGTGCTCGAGAGTAAAGTACCTTTATTTTGAAAATTTCAAAAATTACTATAAAGAAAAGATGTTTAGAATTAAAAATAACTTTCAAATATTCAACATTGTTTATTTATATCAAAAAAAATATTTTTTCTCCGATTGGCAGCAAATATTAATTTTGCTGACTGATATCGATCAGCAAAGTAATACTTTTCCTGCCTAGGCAGCAAAGTGGTGGATTATACATTTCCATAGCAACCACTTTGCTGCCTGCAAAGTGATTATACTCAATAATTGGAATGAAACATTTGACGTAAACATTTATTAATTGTTGTTATTTACATTAATGGTGGAATTATTACAATTTTGAACGAGTATCCCTCCTTTTTTCTCCCCGGATACCGTTCTCTCTATATCAATTATATTACTGGTGCTTCCAGTATGAACTTATAATATCTTGTTGTTCGAAAACTCGGGACTTCTTTGCCTTGTAGCCTTCAGATGACCGTTTTAAATATGCTCGTAAGTTCAAGTATCTTCCTATATCTACGCCATTTTTAACATTTATACTTGCCTTCAACATGGAATATACAGACCAAAGGGTAGAACTCTTCATTGTTTGAGATAATCCAGCAAAATAAGCAAGTAATACATTCTCCGAAAAAGTCTTCACATTTTTCTCCATGCAATAATCCATCAATCGTTTATAATTTCTTTCATATTTTATCCGAGACTTCTGCGGCAACAAATTCAACTCTATATTTTTTGCCACCTCCCTTATTTCTGGAGGAGTAGGTACTTCCAGGTCGCTATCACTGTCCATTATATATAATATTTCAAATAATATACCGATATTTTTTTGCTGTAAGTAATTTCATGAATTGTCAAACTATAATTATTATGGACATTTCTAAAGCAACCAACCATTCCAACAACTGCGATTTCTATCAAATTTTATTTTAATTGAACACTTCAAAGATTGTGGAAATTGTAATAGTTTGCAAAAAATACAATATCCTTCTATATCATTATGAACAATCGGAGAAAAAATTATATGTTTAACTTGGCAGCAAAGTAGATTGACTGCCTTAGCATAGCCTCGCTACGCTCGGCTATGAATTCAGCTTCGGCAGTCAATCTACTACTTTGCTGCCTAGTTAAACAAATAACTATTTTCTCCGATTGGCAGCAAATATTAATTTTGCTGACTGATATAAATCAGCAAAGTATTACTTTTCCTGCCTAGGCAGCAAAGTGGTTATTTTGCTGCCTAGACACGAAAGTGATTACTTTGCTGCCTGTGATTATACATTTCCATAGCAACCAATTAAAATAAAGAGATTGTGGAAATTGTAATAATTTGCAAATACAATATCCTCATGAACAATCGGAGAAAAAATTATATGTTCAGCTTGGCAGCAAAGTAGATTGGCAATCTACTACTTTGCTGCCTAGTTAAACAAATAACTATTTTTCGTCATTTTGTCTGTGAAAACGAAGAAAATTTTAGTTTGCTTATTATTGCATAATTAATCTATGTGTGTGAGGTGTTAGTCACAAAAATATATAGACTTGGGTAGCTGGCTACGTATAGGTGTCCTATTAGACTTTTTATATATAGCTGTGATAATCCACCAATGCAAATTGAAATAATGAAATATCGAGTGAACATTTCTTTATCAACAACTGGAATACCTTGCTCAAAGTCTCTGCTCCTTCTGACAATAATTTGAAGACTGTATGACAATTACGTTAATTCCCTACCTGATTTTATATTGTATTTCTAAGTTTTACTTATGTTAATAATGAAAACAATAACTTGTGAATATACATTTTATTTCAAATAGGTTAACTGGTTGGTTATTCCGATACAATTATTTAATCTAAAGCCTTTTTACATACACCAATTGATTGTTCTGTTGATGCACCATCAGATTCCACATGATATCTATAAAATTTTTAACTATCCACCAAATATGTTCAATTGGGTTGAACATACAGTGGTAAGGGGGAAGTCGAAGCACTTTGTGACCATATTTTTCAGATATGTCAGCTTCATATCGTACATCCAGTTCAATACCGCCGTAAGTGTAAATTATATAATTTCGAGTAAAAAGAAAATAAAGCAATGCTGTAGTGTAAATAGTCGCATAAGTAATTAACCATAGGAGGTATCTGTTCAAATTTTTAACAGAATATACTTAAATGTGGATGAAACATAACCATATCAAAAAAAAAAATTGATTTTTAAATAAAATTGGACTTTTGTTAGATAAGGCAGTATTGCACTGAAATTTTAGTATTTTTAGGCGCCATATCAGCACCATTTTAGGAAAAGTTTAATTTACAAAATCATAACACAAGAATCGACAGAAGACTTTTATTAGCATTTACCTGAATAATACAAAAATAGAATAATATAGTTAGTGTTATTAAAAACTATGAACAAATTTTGAAGTAAAAAGGTTGGTGAATTTTTTCAATTAGGTTTTTTGTGCATAAATCTAGGAGGTGTTCTTTATTTTTTTCCTTTAAACTAGGTGGCGTTTCATAGGCTTTGGTAAGGGCAGTATTTTCTAAACATTGATTGCGTCGTGAAGATAAATCAATTTCTTCATATTCGTCTTCAAAGTTTATTTTGTAAAATATTTTGTTAGGGCTTTTCTTCTCAACTTTGAGTTCCTGAATTTCGTTCCATATAATCTTTTCCTTTTTAGAATTTTTTTTTAATTTTTGTCCAAATTTTTTTGCAAGTGCTTTAAAGTCATAAAATTCTTCTGTAGCCAGCTCCTTAACTTCGTAGGGCTTTCCTTCTTTAATAGCAGTTCTTATTAATGGTGGATTATTTTCCTGTAACAAATAATAGTATATTAAACAACAAGTTTGAAAAAGCAAAGTTTTACTAAATGAGTATAGCTTTTGAGTGACTTAAAAGCTATACGAGTTTAGTGAAACTGTTTTTTTACGAGGTTTATTAGATTTATACTATTTTTTCGCATCTTGTGTAAGTAATTATAAACAAATAAGCATTACAAAGTTATAAATTTAAGAAAATTCATAATAGGTACTTGTATAGAATTTCAGTAACCGAGTAACATGACGCGCGCGTTTTGTTTATTTCCAATATCAAATGAACAATTTTCTACGAAACTGTGTTTTAGTGACAGTGACATTACTATGCAGTACAGTGGCAGTTCTATTTGGTGGCATGCCACTTTATTAAACGATTTTGAATTTAGTAAAAATAGCACATTATGTCGAAATGCGAAAAAAATTGTTTTTTTTTGCATAAATGATCAATATTAAAAATAATATCTGTCTATTACCTTATTGTCCTCATATTGTGATTGTGAATCTATCCACGCTTGAACATGATTCTTATTTTCAAATGGGACATTGGGAGAATCGAATATTGACTCCGCAGTAACATGAAATTTTCTTGATTCTGCTTGCGCCGTTACGCTAGCTAGTTGCGGTAAATACTAAAAAATAAATCATTGGGTTTACTCTCTGAACCGGCGCCTATAATAACACAAAAGCTTCATAATTATTTAAATAAACTCACCTCACTAGTTAAGGGATTAATTGCAGAGAATACTTGATTTTCATGGTTATTCTGCAGCTGTAACGCCCGCTGAACTATTCCCCTTGATCTGTTACTCACTTTAATTAGCCATTAATATATTATATTAATGGTGGTTTATTCCTACAAAAAAATTAAAGCATGCTGATTTTCAAACAAAATAAGCTAGCTCAGTATTACCATTATATATTGAAAAATGTTCGTATCAACTTACTGTTGTACTAAATTCAATAATTGGGTTTTGAAGGTTTTTTCAAACGGAATATCACTTTGTATCAACCACCTCTGTATATCAGCCTTTTTTTGGTAGCTGTTGCTGGTACTTTATTGATCACCATACTGTGATAACTTGCATTATCCATTACGATTGTGGCAGGCTCTTCCAAGTTCACTAAAAGCTGGTTTTCAAACCAATTCACTTGTGGTCAAAGTTATCAATTTCAACAGTAGTTTTTTTTGCGTTATCTCTTTTTAGGTGGGCTTTTAGGTTGTTCACCTCTATCATGCTTGGCGGCAATACGGTTAATAGTAGTAAGGCTAAGTTGTAATGCTTCTGCAAATCTCTACATCATTATTACAATTTATGAAAGAATAATATATCAAGTTTAATCAACTTTTACATTCAAATATGAAACAATAATATCAATAATAATGAATACAAATAACTAATAGTATTACTTACGTCTCTTACAGCAGTTAGCGGGCCCCCGTTTCGGCATTCTCGTTCAAAATAGCTTAACAAAGATGTTACCATCTCTTGAGTCTTGACATTCGCTGTTCAGTTGCTTCGGCATTTTATTAACTACACACTGCAGATTTGCGTGAATAATTAGTTACGGAAATAACTGTTTTTTTAATCTTAAAGAAACAATGAATTCAAAAGCACCAAAAATACTTGTAAATATTAGACAATGAGCGAATGTCAATAAACGTCAAAGCAAACTGGGGAATTTTACCATTATCTGACAACGTCTTGAAGTTTTGCCAGCCCGTGAAAAATCAAACGAACTTCTTGAAGTGAAGTTCGATTTGGGTCCGGTGAACTATAGGGAAACACGATTTTTCCACTGATTTTGCGAAAAATCGATAGTACTCACCTATTTTGATAATAATCCATCAAAAAATTTGCGGGTTATACATATTTTGCTGAGAAAAATCCAAAAAAAGATTTTTTTTCGCCACTTGAGACATCACTTTTGGACTAGTTATTTTATACAAACCACAGTTTAAATGTATTGCACTGTACAGAAAAGTGATCAACAACATGTATTCTCGCTAATTATAACAACATTTCAGTTAGTTTTCTCATAATATTGTTTAAATTACCACTTTTATAAATATATATTTGACAGGCTACAAATTTGTATAAAGACAATTAAATCAATTGACAAATGACATAGAAGCTCTAGCGTAAACAGTAGTGTGTAACAACTGTTAAAAATTAGTGATATCCACAAACCTACACCAAATTTGTTACTAAGTATATTTCTATCCCTTAGGTTCGATTTCAAACAGGAAATGTTAGTCGCATTGCAAAGCCAACTATTTTTTAATTATTTTGTAAATGACAAACGTTCATAATTCATGAAAAAATATAATAATTGGATTCACCCTTCCCCTTCTAGAATAATTAATGTGGATTATAAAGATATTCTAGAAGGGAAAGGGAATATAATAATTGGATTCTCCCTTCCCCTTCTTGAATATCTTTTGAGGGGAAGGCAATACTTTGTAATCCACAATAAGTTATTCAAGAAGGGGAAGGGAATATATTAATTGGATTCACCCTTCCCCTTCTTGAATAACTTCTGAGGGGAAGGCATTCGCCTTCCCCTCAGAAGATATCTAATACATTGTAATCCACAATAAGTTATTCAAGAAGGGGAAGGGAATATATTAATTGGATTCACCCTTCCCCTTCTTGAATATCTTTTGAGGGCAAGGCTTTGCCCAATACTCGCTACAAAGTATTGTATTTTGTTCTATGTTTTGTAGGTTGCATATCTGTGTATGCGATACTCATATAAATTTTTATGTTTTGGTTTCATGAGTATAAAATAATGAGACCCAAACGTGATATTTATTTAAAAATGAAGTAGTATAAAGAATTCTATTTTTTATTATATCCTAAAAATTTTGAATGTTCTCATTACATTGTATAATACATAAAATTTCAGAGAATGCTTATTTAGATTTATGGTTTTGGTTACGCATTACGTTTCACGAAAGGATATCTGTCAGTTATGTCATTAAAATTATTTATATCCAAACTGGTATCCTGTCAAATATATATTTATAAAAGTGGTAATTTAAAAAATATTATGAGGAATCTAACTGGTTTTTTTGTCATGGATAGCGAGAAGACATGTTGTTGATCACTTTCATGTACAGAGCAATACATTTAAACTGTTTTTTGTACGAAATATCGTGCCAAAAAGTGATGTCTCAAGTGGCAAAAAAAATCTTTTTTTGGATTTTTCTCAGCAAAATATGTATAACCCGCAAATTTTTTGACGGATTATTCTCAAAATAGGTGAGTACTATCGATTTTTCTCAAAATTAGTAAAAAATTCGTGTTTCCCTCAAGTTCACCGGACCCGTTCGATTTTAATTTTTACAAGTTATCTTTTCCGAACTAGATCACTATGTAGTACCTACACCTTATCTATGCCTACACCAACGACCTATTATAACAGTGAACAGGTCGTTGACCTACACCTTGTTTTTAAACTAGGAGGAGGAGGAGTATTTTAGGAAACCTGAAACACACCACTAAAAGTTACTAGATTGGGAGAGTGTTCCGAAAAGGTCGTGTTCCGACTTATAGAACCAATAGACACTTATGTGAAATATCTATTGTACTGCTCGCGTTTGTCGTGACCAATGAGAGATCAGGGTATGTGTAAATACCTAACCGTAATTGGACTCAGGACATGAGGCCAGACAATGGCAAACTCAGCTACCAAATGTCACATTATTGTGGAAACATTGTGGTTATATTATGTGAAATTTTATGAATGACCATTTGATAATTTGAGTATAAATTAGTATAATATATAAAAAAATATACAATTAGTTTATATGTTAAATTATCCTTTATTTACATTGGAAGTTTAGGTATAGCACAAAATAAATCTAAACAGGTTTTGATTAGAAAAAATACGAAGATATTGTAGGTACCGTAATTTGTGTAAAACTATTATCAAAAATAAGATTTTACTTGTTAACTTATAAACTTTGCTTCTCTGTCAGCGATAAATGATCCAAACTTAATAATTTCCTTCGTTTCGGGGGCGAAGAGAGTCCACTGGAGTACAATATTTGTCCATATTCAAAAAGTAACAAACCAATACAACAAAACAACACAAATACAATAATATGAGGTAATAAGTCCAAACACAATATGAAATAGCAAACGCAAACAGAATTATGAACAGCAAACGCGCAAAAGTGGTAGTAAAGAATGGAATACTTTTATGTAAATAAACATAAATGTCAAAACTGACAAATAGTGTTGTCAGTTATATCAAAAGATCTGTGTGAAACGGCGGCTATCTGACCAATAATTAGCCTGCAGAAATGCCAACTTAAATTCAAATCACTCCTCTTAGTTTAAAAACAGGGTATATATTCCCCTACAGTGGAGCACGAATTTACAGACTCAAAACTTTTTCTCTGGTCTATGGCGTGGTTATGCCTGTACTGTCAACTGTCAGTCACTCGGAGTTAACTTCATTCATTTAAAGTTTAAAAATTTTGGAACAAATGGGCGGGAAATTCAAAACGGGCGGGAAGTGATCTAGTTCGGAAAAGATAACTTGTAAAAATTAAAATCGAACTTCACTTCAAGAAGTTCGTTTGATTTTTCAATTTTATTCAGTTATCTTTTCCTCCTAGATCACTATGTAGATGTTTAACGTTGTAGTTTTGTTACAAAATTTTTATGAAATAAAATACAAGGTTTAGAAAATATAAACTTGTATTAATAAGTAAACTACAACTCGTGTAACAAAAGTGAAATCACTTAGAAAATATAAATATATTATATAACATCAACACAGAGAAAGAGTAAATGTCTAAATCTAAACTTAACCTAGAACAACCTTTGAAAAAGGTCTTTTTTCTTCAAACAACGGTTTATTATAAAATCTCGAAAAGGTCGTTCAATGAACAGACCAAGATGCAGTCTTTTTGATGACATGCAAAGGGACCCCTTTTCTAAAAGCAGCACTAGTACTGGTATGTCGATGGGACTCGCTGGTTCTGGAAAACGGTTTGCTACAGCAAGTAATCGAGAACGATGATGGTTCCGGAAGTAGAAGACAGTTGGTGATTCCAAGATCAAGGGTAGTAGCAGTCCCACTGGGCCCAATACGATTTCATCGTTGGCGAGTATCTTGAAATCTCCTGCCAAGTAGGTCGACAGTTTTCCTCTTTCCAATGTCGGATTTTCTTCAAGTCGGGATCGTTCTCTTGTTCCTCTTGCAGCTTTTCTGGTGTCCATTCGTCGCTGGTCACCGTGGTTCTTCGAATCGCAGCTTCCTTAGCTTCTGTTTTACTGCAGTGGGAGCATTCTGCAGGACATGGTCTTCTTGACAGGGAGTCCGCATTTCTGTGGCTTATTCCGGCTCTATGCTCAATAGTGAAATTATATTCTTGGAGCCGCTCTATCCATCTAGCGATTTGACCTTCAGGGTTCTTAAATTGCATAAGCCACTTAAGTGCTGCATGATCGGTTCTAATTACAAATTTCTTCCCATACAGATACTGATAGAAGTGCTCCACGGACTTCACTACTGCCAGGAGCTCTCTTCTTGTGACGCAGTAGTTTTGTTCTGGTTTGGAAAGGACTTTGCTAAAATATCCCAGAACTTTCTCTTGTCGTCCTTGAACCTGTGATAGCACTCCTCCAATTCCAACATTGCTAGCATCAGTATCTAATATGAATTCTCCGTCTGGTAGTGGATAGCCGAGTATGGGTGCAGTAGTCAAATGCTTCTTCAAGGTTTCGAACGAAGTTTGACAATCTTAGTCCCAGAGAAACTCCCTTGCTTCCTCCGTAAGCCGTGTCAGAGGCTTGGCAATATCTGCGAATTTCTCAATGAATCGCCTGTAGTATGTACAGAGTCCAAGGAAGCTTCTAACATGGTGCTTGTCGGTAGGTTTTGGCCACTTTCGTACAGCAGCAACTTTTTCTTCGTCTACAGCTACACCATCCTTGCTGACTACATGGCCTAGGTAATTGACTTTGCTTTGAAATAGTTGACATTTCTTGGGGTTGAGCATCAGTTGGGCAGCTTGCAACCTTTTGAAGACATCTTCCAAATTCTTTCGATGTTCTTCGAATGTCCTTCCCAAAACTATGATGTCATCAAGGTATACTAAGCAGGTCTTCCAGGACAATCCTCGCAATACGTTTTCCATCAGTCTTTCGAACGTTGCGGGGGCATTGCACATCCCAAATGGCATAACGGTGAAATGCCATAGTCCAGATCCAGTGGTAAACGCTGTCTTTTCTTTATCGGCTGGATCCATTTCTACCTGCCAATATCCAGACTTCAAGTCCAAGGTAGAAAACAATTTGCTACCGACCAGCGTATCCAGAGTGTCGTCGATTCTTGGCAGCAAATAGCTATCTTTCTTGGTAACATTGTTCAACTGCCGGTAGTCCACGCAGAACCTCGTGGTTCCATCTTTCTTCTTCACCAGAACTACCGGTGAGACCCAAGGGCTGGTAGAAGGCACTATTACCTTTTCCTCTTCCATCTCGCGAACAATTCTCTCCGCTTCCTCTCTTTTCGCCTGTGGTAGCCGTCGAGCCGATTGTCTTATCGGTTTAGCGTCGCCGGTGTCAATTTTATGCTTGACAGCAGATGTTCTTCCTGTCTTCCCTCCTTTTGGTACAAAAAGAGATCGATACTGTAGCAAGAGTTCTCTGATTTTTTTCTTCTCTTGTCGGCTAAGGGATTGTCCAGCAACGGCTATCATTTGCTCAAATTTATTATTGGCATCATTAGATGTTGTTGTTTGATGAATTACTGATGCCACTGGTACGCAAGTTCCAATTTTGGTTTCTTTCCTTATAGTTATAGGATGGTCATTAACATTTATAATGCGTACAGGTATTTCTTCGGCAGCCATGATTAACCCTTTTCCAACCAGGATTCCTCGACCAACCTCTTCATCGTGATTCCATGGTTCCATCATGACCGGTGTTCCTTCTTCGACGGTTCCTTGTAGCCTTGCCACAGTGAAAAATTCACTCCTTGCGGGTACAACCGTATCCTCCTGTACGGCTACCTGAACAGTCTCATCCTCGTGTGGGTGAAGGAATACTTCTTCAGAACCTACTCTAATCACTCGGTTTTTGAAATCTAGCTGGAAGCCGTGTAGGTTCATAACGTCCATTCCGAGTATTATGTCCTCTTCGATATCAGCGACAACGACAGTGTGGGTGAACTTCTCTGTGCCAATTCCCAATTGCACTGGTAGTTCTCCATGGACGTTGGCGCTTTCTCCTGTAGCAGTCTTGAGTCGCAGTCTGGTCGGTAACAGTCGTTTTCGGGAGTTGACAGTCTCGGGACGAATAATAGTCCTCGTTGCTCCAGTGTCCACCAATAGTGTATACTTCCTTCCATTTATTTCACCATCCACGTATACACTATCATCGCGACATTTCAGAGAGGCTATTAGAATGAGAGGGTCTTTGGAAGGTCTTCGGGTCGAAGCTGTCCTCTGATGGCCGACCCTTTCTAGTTTTCCTGCTGGTCGTCTTTGTTTGTAGCAGTTCTTGGTCGCTTGCACGAACTGCGTACATGTCCTATTTCTCCACAATTCCAGCATCTCACAGCTTTCGGCTTTCCATTTGAGATGCTTTTCATCATGTTGACAATCTGGTCGAGCTTATTCTCAACTTCTTCGTCTGCTACAGCCCTCACCTTACCGTATACTCCGGAAGCCTGTGTAGCTGCTTCGTACTCCAGGGCTGCAGAGAGTACGTCGACCAGTGTCTTATGCCGAGCCAAACGTAGAGTTCTCTGCATTTCGTTGTCACGAACTCCGTCGATGAATGCCTGTACTCCTAAACATTCCATGACATTCTCCGGTGCCGATGGATAGGCAAACCGCACCAACCTCGCAATGTCCGCTTCGAATTCTTGCAGAGTTTCGTCGCATTTTTGTTTGCGGTTTTTCAGCTGCGACTGGTACAGATGTTCCAGGTGTTCCAGGCCATATCTCATATTTAGTCGCTTTTTGAGTTGTTCAAAATCATCGGTCTCTTCCACTGGAATGGTCTGAAGGATATCCATGGCGTCTCCTCTCAGGGCAAGAGTTAAATTTAACGCTTTTTCCTTCTCACTCCAGCTGTTCGCCTTTGATGCCGCCTCGAATTGCTTAAGATAGTTCGGCCATGACGAAAGTTGGCAGTTTCACTCGACTGTTGATATCGTTTTCTATTTTCGGTTTCAACTCCACTTTCTCTGGCAGTTCGCCGTTGTTAGGGGCTTGTCTACTTGTAATATCGGAATTATTACTAGTCTTCCTTTCCATTTCTTTAATTTTTTGCTCCATTCTTTCAATCTTCTCTTCCACGGTAGAAATATCAGTCTTCATGGATGTCATTTTATTTTCTATGTCTTCCGAAAGTTTACTTTCCATGTCCGACATTTTATTTTCTATATATGCCATTTTATTTTCTATATCCGCCGAAAGTTTACTTTCCATGGATGAAATTTCGTTCTTCATGTCCGTCATTTCGTTTTTTATATCTTTCGAAATTTCATTTTTCATGTCTGACATTTTGTTTTCCATTGAAGACAATTCTTTTTTTATGGAGGAGGTTATAGAGGCGGACGCTTCGTCGGTGAATTCAAACGTATCCGGGTCCAATCCATTATTAATCATAGCATTTTTCAGTCTATCCACTAACACCGACTTGGTCCCACTTGTGTCCAATTCGTAATCCTCCAACTCTCTTCGAAGTTCTGAAACTTTCAATTCACGTTTCTTCGCCATCTTCCTGTATATTTATTTTTTAATCCCACAAAACATTTAATATCTGGATAACGGTGAGGTTTAGGTATAGGAAAGTATACATGAACTTGCCTTATTTTTTTCTCCTGAATGCATTAAAATAGAAAAAACAGGGTGGTTGTATTAGAAAAAATGAAGAAATTTGATATTTATGAAGTTAAACTTTGAACACTTTCTATACACACCCTGTATAAAATGGAAATCTTTCCAACATAGATTCGATTACGTTTGACCTTGCTCAAGGCAACCGAACAGAAACCATTTTCATATCTTCAAGGGTCTCCTCGTAAAAAGATAATTTATAAGGGTCTTCAACGGTCAAATTTTCTACAAAAAAATCAATAACTCAAAAAGTGTGTATTTTTCGAAAAAAGTTTCCAGACAAAAGTATACTAAAATATTACGTAGATTTCAAAAATGTATTAATATACAGGGTGTTCCATTTAAAATAACAAAGTTACAGTCGACTTCCGGTAGAACCGGAAGTCGGCCATCTTTGAAAATATTTTAGTTGAAAAGATCGTATCCGAAAACCCAAACGTAGAAATTTTCATGATTTTACTATAAGTATTTTGCCATATACAGATAGTTTTCACTCGTCGTGGGACACCCTGTATTGTTCTCGCCTAATTCATTTAGTTTGTCTAGGTATTCCCAAACCATTTTAGAACTGATTACGCAAGAGCTCAGTGCTTTGATGGCTGCTTGACTATCTGTCATTATGATAATCCTTTGTCCTCTGTATCCTTTATCAATATTGAACTGGGCGCACTTTCTTATGGCGTGGATTTCCGCTTGAAAGATACTTGGGGTTTTTCCCAAGCTTTCGGAGTGTTTGGTTCCTGGCCCGAACACTCCTATCCCAGTTCCTCCTATTGCTTTTGAGCCATCTGTGTACCATTGAATGGCATTCTTTCCAATTCTGGTGATGGTATTCGGATCTCATTCCTTCTTGTTGGTGAATTCTGTAACGAATTTCTTCAGTATCAGAGTTATATTCAATATCAGAAGTTAAAAAACGAATATACATTCTTTTTTCTACAAACGTGTTAAAAATGCCATTTTTAGCACTCCATAGAAGCATTAAAAATGTCACTTTAAGGCACTGAGTGCCATAAAATCTTTATGGCACTGAGTGCCTTAAAATCTTTATGGCACTGCTGGTAAAAGTGAATTGTCAAATTTTGAAAGCAAACGTCAAAATATTTATATTTTATTTATTAACATTAATATTAATAGTACAATTTGTGCAATTTGACAAATTAATTTCCTGCACTGCTGTTTTACCATTTTCCGTGGATAGGGAGGAATGATGCGCAAAAAAAATGGAATTTCCAGTCGAGGTGTACACCACAATATCAAATGGTTGCTAAGGTACGTAATATACGATGCAATTTGAAATTATCTCCTTTGGATGTATTAATAAAAGTTTTTAAAATTTAATTATTGCATTTTTAAACGTTTGTAGAAAAAATATTGTATGATATACTTGTTAAAAGTACCTTTTAAGGCACTCATGTGAATTGCCTTCACCTTCACATGCGTGCCTTAAAATTGTACTTTTAACACTTATATCATAAATAACTATTAAATGTCTAAGGAAGATTTGAACATGTAAGCAAACATAAAATCAATTTAGACTAAATGTAGCTGCAGAAGTAAGTAGCCGATTTAGACTAACTTACTTATAATATCTGATTCTTGGTTTGGATTCAATGGATCAAGCGGCCGATTTAGACCAAACTTGAGGCCATGTATAACGTCACAAGCAGCCGATTTAGACTAACCTACTCATAATATCTGGTTCTTGGATGGATTCAATGGATCAAGTGGCCGATTTAGACCAAACTTGAGACCATGTATAACGTCACAAGCAGCCGATTTAGACTAACTTACTCATAATATCTGGTTCTTGGTTTGGATTTAATGGATCAAGCGGCCGATTCAGACCAAACTTGAGACCATGTATAACGTCACAAGCAGCCGATTTAGACTTAACTTGTGGACTAAGATGATATATACTCCGAAAATGAACAAACCTTCAATATTGTCCTTGTTAGAGTACAGCCCTTCCGGTTCAAACCAGGAAGAATTAAAATCTCTACTAGTAGAGGGTAAGAATAAGTCTCCATCTTTTACAAAATCCGAACAAAGTGATGACGTGGCAGTTCCGGTACTTTTTTTCGATTTATTTTTTCTTAAAATATTCAGTTTATTCTTCAATTTTTTAAGTTCTTTCACTATATAGTCTTCTTGGTCGTTGTCTGAATCTTCAAAAGATTCTACATATGAGCGTTTAGACATAATTTTCCAGAAAAACTTTCCTTCTTTTAAAAAACACGTTTACTCCACTGCACGAAAACATAGAATGAAGTTAACTCCGAGTGACTGACAGTTGACAGTACAGGCATAACCACGCCATAGACCAGAGAAAAAGTTTTGAGTCTGTAAATTCGTGCTCCACTGTAGGGGAATATAGGTACTACATAGCGATCTAGGAGGAAAAGATAACTGAATAAAATTGCACTGGCTGTTGAGGATAAATTGTATTTACGGTTGGTAAATTATTATTTATTCTGATAAGCAGGAAAGTAACTAAATGTGACGTCATCGTCTTTTTATCGTAAAAATCGCTATCATTTTTTAAAATCTCACAACTGTAAAACATCTAAACTCTGGAGAAACGTCAACAATCGTATTTTGAAAAGTGGCACTGTATAAGTCCTTTTTTTATAATAGTGTTTTCAAAAGTTATTAGAGATCCGTATTGTACAGTTTTAGATTAACAGACTGATTTGTTTATGAAACGATAGAAATGCCAGCAGCATTAAGTCTGGAAGAGAACATTGAGATTGTGCTGATAGTGGGTGATAAGTATAATACATTTAGAGAAGCAGCAGACATTTTTAATATCCGATATCCAGAAAAAATATTCACCATGAAACAGTAAGAAAAATATTTAATAAATTTAAGACTTGTGGAGATGTACATAATAAATTTTGCAAAAAACCACGAAACATGGTAGAAAATAATGACATTGCGTTGCAAGTTATGCTCTCTGCCACTGAACATCCTCAACACTCTTTGCGAAGAAGGGCATCTTTATTGCCATTTGATGTGAAAAAAGATACAGTTGTTTGGATAACCTACCCCTACCAGAACGTCACCAGATATGGTTCCAGCAGGATGGTGCCCCATGTCACAGCAGATTAGATGTACGTCAATACATTGAAAATATTTTCAATGGAAGAGTTATTCATCGTTTTTCGGAAATTCGTTGGCCTCCACGGTCTCCGGATTTAACCCCTCGATTTTTTCTTTTGAGGTTACTTAAAGCAAAAGGTATACCATCAGAGGCCATTTCAAGATGTGGACCATTTAGAGAGAGAAATTACAGAAGCGGTTCATAGTACTCCCCGTATGGTTAGAAATGTCTTAAGAGAATTTTGTAATCGAACGGTTACATGTATCACCAGAGAGGAGGATATGTGGAGGCATTAGTTAATTGAGGATAGAGATTATTATTTGTTATTCATTTAAATGCATTGTTGCAACGTTACAACCTAATGATTTTTAAAGGTTGTCAGTATTCAAAATAAAAATTAAGAGCTAATTGTCTTGATAACAGTAGATTAATATTTTTCTGATGTAAATAAACAATGTTGAATATTTGAAAGTTATTTTCAATTCTAAACATCTTTTTTCTTTATAATAATTTTCGAAATTGTCGAAAATAAAGATACTTTACTCTCGAGCACAAATCACATTTTTTGACAAACCTCGTATACGACTTAAAGCATAATCGCGGACTGAAGACCACACTAAACTCACAATCAATCTTCCAGTCATCTTCCAGTAACGGAAGTGTAGAAGATGTGATAGTAGTGACATATTCACCTACAGCCACAAACCAAAATTCGAATCCGACAACGAGACCTTGGACTCGAAACTATATGAAGTATTATCACAGTTTTCTCCACATTCGGTATAATAAATGTCCTGATTTATCTTCAACATAACGGATACTAACTGTTCACCGATTCGCTGTATACTGAGAACTTTACGACTGTGATTAATCCTAACAAAGTATCACAATAATGAGAAGATTAAATGTATTACAAACGTCAACCCTAATCATTGACTTACCAAAATTTAATTGGTTGAGGATTAGATTAAGCGCAAGCGCGACCTATCAATCAGGAGAAATTTCTTTGTTTAAAATAGGATGCAGATATACCTTTCGTATTGTCAATGTGTCTGACATCTTTTTCTACTGTTCCACTGACAGTTCTTGTCAGGTCTGTACTTTGTTGTTTACGGTCGATTATTATTTATAAAAAGTGGATATGAATTTTATTGTTATACAGTGTGACCCATTTTTAATGGAAATACCCCCATAAAATTTGAATTTGAAAGCAGATTTTGATAATTTTTTTTTGAAATGTCAAGTACTAAAAGGTCTACCTTGGGACAAAATTTGAAATGTTCATTCCAATTTTCAGGTTATACTACGTGTTGAGACACCAACGTAAGTGTTTAAAATAAAACGAGTGGACTGTATTAAAACCTTCATCGACTTAGAAACAATTTATTTTACTCTTACAACTATGTCATGTATCATTACAACCACATGTTATTCATACCCGTCTTCGTACACAAGTGGATGAAGCCCCTTTACAGGTGGTGGTCTGTTATTTTTAGACTACCCTGTTGCCAAATGTCTTTTAATAATTATTGAATTGATGAATATGCCTTAACACCCCCCCCCCTTGAAAGACTCTAGTCCTTTCAACAAACATCTACCTATTTCTAGGAAACTAACTATTCATTTTAACAAAATATTGTTGATAAATAACAAAGTGACATGAACAAAAAAAATTAACAAAACATTTCGTAAAATACTTCTTCGACGAATGCTCGAGTGATAATGTCATTCAACTGGTAGAACACATAAGTTTCTAATTGATCTACGAATTTCACCACTTCGCACTTTGACATCAACAACTCGGCACACACCATCGTCACCACGATGCAGTCTAATAACTCTGCCTAGATGCCAATCGCATGAATGGATGCTGTCACTCTCTATCAAAACTAGTGAGCCGATCCTTATCAATTCTTCTGACCTCTCTTTCCATTTGATACGTGTCTGAAGTTCAGTCAAGTACTCCTTCTGCCATCTCTTCCAATAGTGTTGAGTAGCAGCTTGTAGCCTCTGCCATTTTGATAAACGATTCTCGAACAAGTCAGTGACATCTAGCTCAGGTAATGCAGTTAACCTTCTCCCGATTAAAAAGTGTGCGGGAGTCAAAGCTGTTGAGTCCTCAGGGTCAGAAGACAATGGACAAAGTGGACGGGAATTTAGGATACTCTCAATTTGAACTAATATTGTGTAAAAATCTTCAAAAGTATATGATGCGTTCCCAATTATCCGTTTTAAATGATGCTTGCAACTTTTGATCCCTGCCTCCCAAATACCCCCAAAATTAGGAGCTCGAGCTGGGATGAAGTTCCAAGTTATTTTATCCCTAACTAATTCTTGGGCGATTTTTTCTGAATTAGCCTTTAGAAAATCGTGAACCTTACACAACTCGTTGTTCGCCCCAACATAATTGAGCCCATTGTCTGAATAAACATTTTTTGGTTTCCCACGTCTACTCACAAATCTCTTAAACGCCGCTAGAAATGCGTCAGAGGTTAGCTCTGACACGAGTTCAATGTGGACTGCTTTCGTGCACATACAAACAAATAAGCACACGTTCACTTTAATAATCTTTGCCCCTCGTGTTTTTTTTCCTTTAAATTGAATGGACCCCCGAAATCTGTGCCCATATTGAAAAATGGATAGTTGCTTGTCACTCTTACATTGGGTAAATCCCCCATCAAATATTTTGACGTAATAGGTTTGGCCTTCACACATGTTATACAAGCTCTTATTATCCCTTTACACACATTACGTCCCGAAACCGGCCAAAATCTTTCGCGTATGGAACAGAGCAAATTTTGAACTCCGCAGTGCATTAATCTTTCGTGTTCGTATTTTAAAATTAAACGAGTTAAAATATGATCCTTCGGGAGAATTATAGGGTGTTTATTTGCGTATGATAGTTGTGATTACTTTATTCTTCCTCCTACCCTTATTAAGTTATTTTCAAAAAATGGGTTAAGAGATAAAATTTTACTCCTTTTTTTAATTACATTTTCATTCATTAAAGCCTTATATTCTTCATAGAAACCATCCATTTGTGCCTGTGCTACTAACATATTAATAGAATCCTCGATTTCATTCACACTAAGAGCAATTGACTTATTCCTTTCATTCCTTTTGGATTTTATATTTTTCAGAAACCTCATAACATAACCTAAAACGTTTACCATTTTCATAAATGAAGAATATCTATTTATGATTTCACTTAAAATACTATTGCGTTTATGACTATTTGCACTAGTGCTAACACTTGCACAAGACTTCATTTCTGGAATTTCAAAATCAATAGGATCCTCTCTTAAGTTCCATTCTGTTTTTTCCTTTAACAACCATTCCGGACCATGAAACCATAATTTGTTTCCAAACAAGTTCTTGGTGTAACTCCTCTGGATAGTGCATCGGCTGGGTTTTCCTTAGACTGTACATGATGCCAACTATTTATTGGAGTAAGCGATTGGATCTCACTAACACGGTTGCCTACGAACGTTGACCATTTATTCGATTCACTTCTGATCCAAGCCAAGGCAATTTTTGAATCGCTCCAACAAAATAATCCATTAAATTTAACTTCTAACGAATCCACCGTCCTTGAAATTAAGTTACTAAGCACTACCGCACCTGATAATTCCAATCTAGGGAGACTTATTTTCTTTAATGGAGCTACTCGGGACTTCGCACACAAAAGGTTACAGATCACATTGGTATCAGTAACACACTTAACATATAAACACGCACCATAACCCTTATTCGAAGAATCACAAAACCCGTGCAGTTCTATTTTACAATAATTGCTAAGCATCGCATGTCTTGGTATTTTATAATCATTAACATATGTCAACTGCCTTAAAAGGTCTGACCACTTATTTGCTAAATCTTCGGGTACTTCTTTGTCCCATGGACATTGTAAGGCCCACAATTCTTGTATGATCAATTTAGCAATAAAAACTACAGGGCCCAATAGACCCAAAGGGTCATAAATTTGACATATCACTGACAAAATGTCTCTTTTTGTGTAAGTTCTTCTTATGTCAAAGGCCTTAATTTTATATCGAATAAGATCTTCATTGGAGTCCCAAAACACACCTAAAGTTTTATTCTGTTGATCCTCTCCGATTTCTAAAATGCCAACTTCCAAATCGGAGTCCACACTAAACCTTTTTAATAAGGTTCTGTCATTGCACAGCCACTTCCTGAGCGCAAATCCCCCACTATTCATTATGTTCGTCACTTCAGTTTGTATTTTCAACAAATCTTCAATATTTTCTGCTGAAGTGAGCAAATAATCCATAGAAGTAGAAGTAGAAGTCGTCTCTTATGACTTTGCTTGCCATAGGGTATCTCGTCTCATTTTCGTTGGCTAACTCCATCAAGCATCTAACTGCTAAGTATGGGGCTGAGGTATATCCGAAAGTCACCGTTTTCAATTCAAAAACCTCAATATTTTCGCTTGGATCTCCAGAATAATCTTTGATACTTTCGATCCTCTTCCGATATCAACACTTGCCTGTACATTTTTGATATGTCGGCAGACATTACAAATGGATTCTTTCTAAACCTGAGAAGAATTTGAAAAATGTCTTGCTGTATCTTTGGACCGCTAAACTGAACGTCATTCAAACTGATGCCTGTTGTAGTTTTCATACTAGCATCGAACACAATTCGACATTTTGTAGTTTTACTGTCAGCCTTCCAAACAGCGTGATGTGGTAAGAAGTATCCACCTTCGAGGTTAGAGACCTCCGATTGGTCAGCAAGTTCACCTATTTGTACCATATGATCCAATTCTTCGTACTCGTTCATGAATTTCACGTAATCTTTTCTCAAAGTATCGTTTTTTAGCAATCTTTTTTCCAGAGAAAAGAATCTCTTCAATGCCAGACCAGCTGATTCTCCAATTTTATTTATTGATGTCTCAAAAGGAATCTTTACCACAAACTTTCCTGACTCGTCTCTTGATGTCGTTTTCTTGAACCAAGACTCGCAAAATTCTTCAGACTGCGACTATACAGGATCCTTTCGATTCTCTTCTATTTTCCAAAATTTAACCACCGACTCATTTAGTAACTTATCACTGTCCAAATTATTTTCGGTAAGTAAATAGTTCAGCGAAAGATTGCAGGACTCTACATTTTCAATTTTATAGCTATTGCACATGTTTCCCGCCACAATCCAACCAAACACACTGTTTTGCATCACTAGTGAAATTTCACCCAATTTTTCCTTACCAGCACATAAAACATGCCAAAACACATTTGAACCTAATAACATATCAATATCTCCGCATGAATTAAATTTTGGATCCGCCAGTTTCAGATGTCTTGGGATATTTAGCTGATTTTTATTGAAGCTAAAAAGTGGTAACCTTTCTGTGATTTTTGGTAAAACCAAACATGAAATATCCATGGAGAATTCATTATTAATTCGCGATTGTATCGTGACACCTACCTTTTTATTTATATTCGCAAGACACTGACCTACTCCCTAAACTACGTGGTTTACTGAGGTCGGTTTTAAATTCAACATTTTACAGATTTTCTCCGATATAAAATTACTCTGGCTACCACTGTCTAATAAGGCCCGACAAGATATTACCTGATCGCCATTTTGTATTTCAATCATTACTGTCGAAAGCAAAACTTGAGAAATCTCGGAAGACGCGGCACCCTCGCATTGTTTTGAACCTTGTTTTTTCTCGACCTTGGTGTTCGCCACTACTTGAGAAACATATTCGCTCCTTGTGCTCGATTCGTTTGGTTCCGACGCCCCTAATAGACGATGACGCTCTTTGGCCCGTACTCTGACCAGATCCACCGGAATTATCAAAATTTATATGAAGTAGAACATGATGTGGTTTTTTGCATTTTCCACATCTAGGTGCCCTACACCTCCACGCTGTGTGATTGGAACCTTTCACACAGTTGAAACACAATTTCAATCTTTTCACGCCATCAATTCTATCATTCACACTCAACTTATTGAATTCATCACACATGTCGACAGCATGTTGTCCTTTATTACACCAAGCACAGTTTCTCACTCTCGTTTCTACACTCGCAAAACTTCTACTACCTGATTTTTTAAAGTTATTTTGGCTTTGAACATTTATTTTTATCTTGTCAACTTTTACGGCTTCAATTTTTTCTAATATTTCACACCTTTCTCTCAAAAAATTATTTAAATCAGAGAGTGTTGGAAAACTACTTTCAAATTTATATGACTCCCAATCCCTACGAGTAATTATATCAAACTTATTCGCCATAATATACAGGGTGGCGCACCGAAAACGAAACAGATGCATTTACTGGCAGATGATTCCTTTTTAAAAAAATCCCTCGGACCCGTCGATTTTGTTTTCGAGGGGGACACAAAATTGGCATAAAATCACAGTAACATTTGCAGCCCCCTAAGCGGGGGTGGCACCATCCCTAAAATCTTAAATGGAAAGGGGGGTCGAATGATCCATCATTTAAAAGGTCTTTCAACTCCCTTTACAATGATGTAAATTGAAAGACCTTTTAAATGATGGATCATTCGACCCCCCTTTCCATTCAAGATTTTAGGGATGGTGCCACCCCCGCTTAGGGGGCTGCAAATGTTACTGTGATTTTATGCCAATTTTGTGTCCCCCTCGAAAACAAAATCGACGGGTCCGAGGGATTTTTTTAAAAAGGAATCATCTGCCAGTAAATGCATCTGTTTCGTTTTCGGTGCGCCACCCTGTATATAACTAAAGGATCCCACGATTTAATATCGTGTCCTAAAGATTGTATTGCGCGCAAATGCTTAGTTATGTTGTCAAAAAGATTTCTAAGATCTGAATGAGACTCCTTTTGTATGTTCGGGTAGTCAAAAATTACTTTTAAATGATTATGAAAAATCAGTTTTTTATTTTCATATCTTTCGATCAAAATTTTCCACGCCACATGATAGTTTTCCGAATTGACTTCTAGGGACTTCAAAACTTGCACTGTTTTCGAATCTAAAGAGGATTTAAGATGAATAAACTTTTGTAAGTCTGACAAGTCCCCATTTTCCCCTACTAATGCAATAAAAACTTCCTTATAATCTAGCCAATGCTGATATTGACCATCAAAAGTGGGCAAAGATATTGGGGGTAATTTCACAACCGATTGAACTCTACCTGTCCCAGAACTAACTCTTGACCCTTGAGATTGATTGTCCTCCTGAATATGCCTTTCACCTTGATGATGACTCATAAAGTGCCTGATTTTCCCCACCAAATCAGTAAAATCATCTTCAAATTCAGTTCTCTCTAAATCATTTTGGCTACTGGATTCATCGTCATTTAACAGCATATTATCAATTTGATCTTGAATTTCATTAAATTCATCCCAGCATGGCTCAAATTTTTCTAATTTTACACTTAACATAGATAAAAGCTCATTATTTATTTCCTCTAATTGCAATTTCTCAAAATACTTTTGCAAATTAGTCAATTTAGATTTAAATGTACCACGCTTCTTTTTTAATTTTTTGAGCTGCTCGTTTTCAGACATATCGATTCAAAATGAGACGAAAAAATAGGGAAATTTATAAAAAGGAATGGACTTACTTGAAACTTGTATATCACTTGACCTTGGCACAATATGGTTAAGAGCGCCTGGCGCTTGTCGCTCTCGGTAACTGTTCTGGGAATCTTCTGGAACGCCACGTGAACACCACAATTTTTTAACTTTATGTCCACTTTGTTTACCTATCTAATAAATCTATCTAATAAATTTTGCACTTGTGTTTATATTTCGGAATTCCTGAGACTAGCACACACTTTTCTTCACTTTTGATTGCTGTCTAATTCTCGAATTATACTTTTTGACGAGTATTCACCTGTTTTTGTTTTTATCGATGTTTTTCTCAAAATTGTCCCAATTATTGAGTATTTTCACTGGTTAATCCGGTTCAGAAGGACCAAACTGTTGAGACACCAACGTAAGTGTTTAAAATAAAACGAGTGGACTGTATTAAAACCTTCATCGACTTAGAAACAATTTATTTTACTCTTACAAATATGTCATGTATCATTACAACCACATGTTATTCATACCCGTCTTCGTACACAAGTGGCCCTTCATCCCCTTTACAGATGGTGGTCTGTTATTTTTAGACTACCCTGTTGCCAAATGTCTTTTAATAATTGAATTGATGAATATGCCTTAACACTACGATATTTTTTCTTAGTCGAAAATCGAGATTTTTCATTAGCGATTTTTTTATTGAAAAAATCACTACGCCACTGAATTCAGTGTGCCTCTAAACAGATGTGACCAAAATTTCATGGAAAATATGTATTAATAACAAAGTTATGACAACTCAAAAATTCGAAAACTCACACAGCTAATAGTCACAAAAACACCCTATATCAACAGATTTGGCCATGAGAATATTTTTTTATGATTTCAACAATAATGTGTCGCCAGATGAAAACAAATATAGCGTAAATTTTCTGTAATATCATTTCTAAGATTTAAATTGGTCTTAGTTCTAGTTAATTTACGCCAAATTTGAATGTAATTCCGTTATTTTGATTAAAAAAATTAAAGTTATTTGTTTTCTTTTTCATCTGGCGTCACTTTATTGTTGAAATCATAAAAAAAGATTCTCATGGCCAAATCTGTTGATATAGGGTGTTTTTGTGACTATTAGCTGTGTGAGTTTTCGAATTTTTGAGTTGTCATAACTTTGTTATTGATACATATTTTTCCATGAAATTTTGGTCACATCTGTTTAGAGGCACACTGAATCCAGTGGCGTAGTGATTTTTTCAATAAAAAAATCGCTAATGAAAAATCTCGATTTTCGACAAGAAAAAATATCGTAGTATGCCCTGAAAATTGGAATAAACATTTCAAATTTTGCCCCAAGGTACTCGACATTTCAAAAAAAAATTATTAAAATCTGTTCACAACTTCAAACTTTAGGAAGGTGTTTCCATTAAAAATGGTTCACACTGTATATATTTGACTTCCACACTTGACCTACTTTTCACAAATGATGAACAGTTGTTAACTGTACCTGAATATCTTTCTCCCATAGTAAAATCAGATCACGTTGTTATCTCATGCCGTTTGCAATTTAACTCATTTTGTTATAACTCTTCAGTTTTCAGTACTTCTTCTTACAAAAATTACAATAAAGTATTTTCATATTTGAATGACACAAATTGGGAAGATATTTCTTCTACTGAATCTGATCCAAGCAGACTCTGGAACTTATTTCAAAGTACTGTTAACAATTGCATAAAAATGTACACCAAAGAAAAAATGATTCAAAAAGCAAAACTTAAACCATGGATAAATAATCAACTTTTGTCTATGATAAGACACAAAAAACAATTATGGATAAAATTTAAGAGAACCAATAATCCAAGTGACTCTTCTACTCATCGTCAGTTTTCCAATCATCTTAGTACCGAAATTAATAATGCAAAACGTAACTATCAAGAAACCATTTTTTTTCTAGTGCAGATAGTAAAAAGTTTTATAAGTACATCCGATCAAATTTAACATCAAAAGTAAGTTCCGTGCCCCTTCTACAAAACGAAACTGGTGATAAATGTGCTAACAATGCAGAATCAGCACTACTACTTTCAAATACTTTCTCTAAAGTATTCACACAAGAAGATCCAACTACACCACTGCCATACATTTCTGTGAACAAAATAAATGCTTCACTATCCATCATCTCCTTTGATTCTCATCAGGTGGAACATAAACTAAAGGCGCTAAAACCTAACTCATCACCTGGAATGGACAATATATCATCTCATGTATTGAAATCATGTGCCGAATTTCTATGTCATCTCATATCACGTATAATGAATGCTCCTTTCCAAACTCACACACTACCTCCGATATGGAAAACTGCCTCAGTTACTCCCATATTCAAAAAAGGCAATAAACTGGATCCAAACAATTATAGGCCAATCAGTCTTGTCCCAATTGTTTGCAAGGTTATGGAATCAATTATGGCAAAATGTTTTCTTTTCTTCAACAACATCATATTCTACCATCTCAGCAGCACGGTTTCATACAAGGGCGTTCAACTTTAACAAATCTTTTGTTGTGTGTAAATGATTGGACTATGGCCTTTGATAAAGGTCTACCAACAGACGCTATTTATCTTGATTTTGCCAAGGCTTTTGACCGGGTTCCAACGCGAAGATTACTACATAAGATTGAACATTATGGTATCAGAGGAAATTTGAAAAGATGGATAGCTGACTTTCTCACCTCAAGACAATTTTGTGTGCGCGTCAATACAACATTTTCTCCACTAAAACCTGTTTTAAGTGGAGTTCCGCAAGGATCTGTTCTGAGACCATTGCTATTTCTGTTATATACAGCTGATCTACCTGGACATATAACAAATAACTGTTCTTTTTGCGCAGATGATGCTAAAATATATGCAAATCCTACCACAAATCACCTGTCTCTTCAATCAGACTTAAGTGCAGTGTATAAATGGTGTTCCGACTGGTTACTACCGCTAAATTTAGATAAGTGTGTAGTCTTACATATAGGTAAAAACAATCCGAATCTGTCGTACCAAATAAACAATCACGTGTTAAAGACCGTATCATCGCAATGTGATCTTGGTGTTATTATAAAGAAAGACTTGTCCTGGTCTGAGCATATTCTCTCAGTATGCAAGAAGAGTAACTCTCAAATATTTTTAATATATAGATCTTCTGGTAAATTGTCACCGTCAACATTTATCAAGTTATACACGACCTATGTACGTCCTCCTATGGAATACTGGAATTTACCTAGCAGTGTGGTCTGTGCACCGTCTGTTAATGCTTTTAAAAACCATTTAGACCAATTTGTTCAGCATTCTTAATTCTTAATTTTGAACATGTATCTTCATTTTTTGTTTTTATTGCCTATTTACAGCATGTGCTACCGATAGCATAGATTTTTTTTTGTCTCTGTTTTTTTTTCAACTCATTTTTGTTATATGAGCTTTATAGAACCTCGGTTCTCTGCTCATAATTTATTGTAATAATAAAAATATGCCTACATACACGGAAAAAACATTAGCATTTTAGAAGTTCTCAAGTATTTTCAGTTAGAAAAAGCTGGTAACTATTAATTTCATAGCCTTTTAGAATTTTGCTGAATGCGATCCTGATGATTTTATTTATCTAATTTGGGGTAAGATATGTGTCAAAATAGCAAATAAAATAAACGACATACCGAGAACCCGGTTATACGTCACAAACGATGACGCACACCAAAAAGGCTATTGAATAAACCATAACCAACTTTATTAATGGAAGCTCCAATAGAAGGTATAGTTCATACAACAGCCTTTTTGGTGTGAGTCATCGTTTGTGACGTATATTCGGGTTTTGGGTATGCCGTTTATTTTATTTGCTATTTTGACACATATTTAACCCTAAATTTGATAAATGAAATCATCAGGATCGCATTCAGCAAAATTTTACAAGGTTATGAAATTAATAGTTACCAGCTTTTTCTAACTGAAAATACTTGAGAACTTCCAAAATGCTGATGTTTTTCCGTGTATCTAGGCATATTTTTGTATTATTCGAATAAATATAACAATAATATTCATATTAACTTTTCATAAATAATAATTGACCGTGAACAACAAAGTGCAGACCTGACAAGACGACATTGACAATACGAAAGGTATATCTGCTTCCTATTTTAAACAAAGAAATTTCTCCCGATTGATAGGTCGCGCTTGCGCTTAATCTGAACATCAACCAATCAAATTTTGGTAAGTCAATGATTAGGATTTACGTTTGTAATACATTTGAACGGTTCATTATTGCGATATTTTGATTAGGATTAATCAAAGACCTGACTTTTTTTTCATTTCTTTCCACGTAATATATTAAAAAGACATTAACAAACAATGACGCACACCAAAAACTAGAAAAATTGGTTGTCTAAATCCAAAAATTTTAAATAATGACCGTCAATGGAGACGATCCTTAAGAAGAGAAGGGCAGCTGCTCTCCAGCCACCTTTAAAAATATTTTAGTTAAAAAGTATCCGATAACCCAAACGTTGAAACTTTCATAATTTTACTATAAGTTCTTGCCATATACAGGGTGAATCACGACTAACGGGACGGAGGTTTATGACGAAACGCTAAAAATTTTGAAATGTTTATCACTTTAGTAGTTTGTTATATAGGTTACATTTTAAAATTAAAGTGTGGCGTATCAAAGTTATATTTTTTCTTATGGAACACCCTATATTCGATTGCATTTTCTGATTGCCCCCAAAAAATAAAATACTGTTTCATAATGGTTCCCTATAACTAAATACAGAGGGTTCCGAGTTATGCTGACTTTTTGAAAATGTGAACATTTCGAAAAAAATTGATAACTCATTGATATAACAAATTCAAGCGAATTTTCTCGCACAGCTCAATAGTCGGACATTTGTTGAATGTATTCCAAGATTGAGTACTGAACATCTCTTCACGGGGTGTTCTTAATTTTCGGTTGAACTATTAGATCATTCAATTTGTAATATAGGGCTTATTTTAATTGAAACACCCTGTATTGTATTAATTCAACATGTTCAAAAAAATGTCCTCTTTCGAATGGTATGAGTCCTATACCTAGGTATTATACTTCTCGTGCAATTTACAATTTTCTTAAATTGTATGGTAAATTGATTTGAAAACATCTGCAGTTTTATCTTAATTTTATACTAATCATCTTGACAAAGTTATTGTGAAGAAAAACAGTGAAGCTGCTCATAAATATGCACACTTGTAGTTTCTGTGGTACATAATAAAACATAATAAAACAAAAACTCATAAAGCGAATACATAAATACTACGAAGAAACGAACAACAAATTATTAGAAGCAGTAAATGAAAAATTACTATAATAACCCTAACACGGATGAGTATAAACGTTTGGGGAGGAATTGTGGGCGAATATGTTATCGGCCCGTATGTTTTTGACGGACACCTGGACAGAAGAAAATTTTTGAGTTTTTTGGAAAATATCTTTTAGATCCTTTTCGAAAATCTACCACTTAGCATCAGAAAGAAAATGTGGTTACAATTAGACTTTTTTTTTTTTTTTTTTTTTTTTTTTTTTTTTTTTTTTTTTTCCATTTTGGGAGCCGTTCAGATGCCGGGAGCACTGCAGCCTATTGGCTTATTGTACTCTGCTCCCATATTTAGTCCACCCATCCAGTTATCCCCGTACCTTCGAGTAGACGATATAGGTCCATTGGATGTGTGCCATATACTTCAGGTGGCACATTGGCTTCTCCGAAGATTGCCCGTCTCCTCGAGTTCAGTGCCTCACAGTCAGACAAGATATGGGTCACGGTCTCGATCTCCATGCCACATAGTCTGCAGCTGAGGTCCCCGTTGTATAACCCTATTTTATGCAGGTGATCTTTTGATGGGGTATGACCCGTTAGATAACCTGTAATAATTTTTAGCTTATTCCTGCTGATATTCAGTAGTTCTTTGGCCCGCTTTGCACATGTGTCACCTATGAAGGTTTTGCTGTGTACCTGTTTCGGAGTGTTCCTCCAATGAAGTCTATGTTGGCTTTGCACCCATTTTTGTATTTGCGCTCGGACTACCTTTTTTGTGGTCCCAAGAGCTGGTTCTGGTCCAACATATGCTGTTGCTGAACCTCTTTTTGCGAGTTCATCAGCTTGTTCATTTCCAGAAATACCATTATGTCCCGGCACCCACACCAATCTTACTTTAATGTGGTCTGCTAGTTCATTTAGTTCTTTCTGACATTCTTCTACTAGTCTGGATGTTACCTTGCGGCTATTTAAAGCCGCAAGGACTGCCTGGCTATCAGTTAGTATGTTTATCCTATGAGTGTCAGTCCTATATTTGTTAATTCTGACACATTCTAGGATGGCATAGATCTCTGCCTGGAATACAGAGGTATGTTTTCCTAGTGAGAAAGAGGCTTTTGTGTTTCTCTTTTCACTGTACACTCCTGCTCCTGTTCCTTCCCCTGTCTGTGATCCATCTGTGTACCAGGTATCTCCTCGGGGAAATTTCAGTCTGCTTTGGTCTTGCCAGTCCTTTCTGTGAGGTATTTCTACCTCATATTTAGGGCTTGGGAGAAGTTTAGTGGCCATATAGTCTGTTTTCATATCTAAAATGGCTTCACTTATGATGTCTTTAACAGAAGTGTGTCCTGATCTAACTATTTTGTTACTCAGATTATCTTGCTGCCTAAATAGTCCCATCCTTGCTTCCCCCATTATCACGAAGTGTAGTGGAGGAAGGTCGAATAAGGCTTCTAGTGCTGCCGTTGGCGTGCTTCTCATGCACCCTGCAATGCTGAGACATGCAAGTCTTTGCACCTTGCCTAGTCTCGTCATTGCATTTTTTTGTGTCGTCTTTGTCCACCAAACCAAAGACGCATATGTTATTATGGGTTTAACCACTACACTGTATATCCAGTGTATCATTCGTGGACTCAACCCCCATGTTTTCCCACAAGTTCGTCTTGCCATTATTAGTGTGGTTTCCGATCTTGCTGCTACTTTTTCCATTTGTTTGGACCATGTTAATCTCGAGTCAATAATCACCCCGAGATATTTAACATCCATAACCATTGGAATTCCCGTACCTTGAAGGTATATTGGTCCCAAACCTGCCAAGTCCCTTCTCTTGGTGTAGGGTACTAAGTTTGATTTGGTGGGACTTATATTTAAACCCACCTCTGTCGTCCATTTCGTTACTATGTTCAGAGCCTGTTGCATGCGCTCTCTGACCGTAGTACTGAATTTGCCTTGTGATATGATGACTAGATCATCCGCATATCCTAAGACAGTATGGTGTTCCTTTTTGAGTCTCCTTATCAGTCCGTCCATTACAAGGTTCCATATTAGAGGAGACAGTACTCCTCCTTGAGGACATCCCCTTGAAACTCGGGCTGACAATGTTGTGCCCATTAAGGTTGAGAATATCATTCGGTCTTTCAGCATGCAGTCTATCCATCTGCAGCTTGTTTCGTCAATTTGCTTTTGACGAATTGCCCTAGTGATCACTTTGTGGGAGGTGTTGTCAAAGGCACCCTCTATATCCAGGAAGGCTGCTAATAATATTTCCTTATTTTCGAGAGCATACTCTATTCCTTGTACTAGGTGATGGAGTGCTGTCTCTGTGGATACTCCTGGTCTGTATGCATATTGATCCAGGTCGATCGGTCTTTCTACCAACGATCCTCCTCTAATGTGCATGTCCACCAGTTTTTCCAGTGTCTTCAGTACAAATGACATCAGACTTATGGGTCTCAGGGATTTCGCTTTATTGTCACCTGTTTTACCAGGTTTAGGAATAAAGACCACCCTAACATTTCTCCAGACCTTTGGTATGTACCCTAGTCCCATACTTGCTCTAAGGATCGTACACAGTCTGCTGAGTATAATGCCGTCTGCCTTTTGCAGCATAATTGGATAGATCCCGTCCGGTCCCGGTGATTTATATGGCTCAAATGAGTTAATTGCCCATTTTATTTTGCTTTGATTAACCACTTCCCTAGATACTTTCCAACTTTCCTCGTTACCCCGATTTGGAGTCCTCGAGACCATTTGTTGTTCTGTATCTAATGGTTCATCACTTATTTTGCATTCTGGAAAATGTACTTCGAGAAGTACAATTAGACAATTAGACTTAGCTTCAGATCACTTATCTCGTGCTGTTAGGAATTTCCTTAATAGAAAATTAAGACATAAATGGATAGGTAATTTTAATTGGCCAGCTAGGTTACCAGAACTGACCAAGATGGATTTCTTCGAATGGGGTTATGATAAAAATATCCTACAATATGAAATTAATAATTTCGGACGCTTTCGCGTCTATAACACCCGATATGTATGAATAATGTTAGTAGGTACATAGTTTGAAGCCAGAAACACGTGTTGCATTGCATAATATGATAAGCATTTCGAGCATCCATTATTGTTATTTCCCAATTTTTGCTTTTAATAATTTGTTGTTCGTTTCGTAGTATTTATATGTATTTGCTTTATTAATAATTATTTTAAGAAAAATGCAGCTTTTCCATTTCGAGCTCAGTGACCTTTAAGGGCTATTTTCAAAGTTCACTCCGACTAAAAAAAGTTGTAGAATTCGATTTCCTATGCCCTAGAATGTCCTCTACAAGATGATGTAGGTTTTATTTGATTATACCTCCGAATCACTAAAACTCATAATTGGACTGCGATTTTACTCCACTAAATGTGTTTTTGTTTTATCATGTACTCAAATACTTATCGGTGAATGAGCATATTTATTAGCAGTTTTACTGTTTTATTTTACAAAAACTTTGTCAAAATAATTAGTATAAAATTTAGAGAGAATTGCAGATGTATTAAAATCAATTTACCATACAATTTAAGAAAATTGTAAATTGCACTATAAGTATAATACCTAGGTATAGGACACCCTCACACCATTCGAAAGAGATTGAATGATCTAATAGTTTAACCGAAAATTATGAACACCCTGTAAAGAGATGTTCAGTACACAATCGTGGAATACATTCAACGAATGCCCGACTATTGAGATGTAGGAGAAAGAATTTGTTATATCAATGAGTTATTAATTTTTTTCGAAATGTTCACATTTTTACAAAAGTCAGCATAACTCGGAACCCTCTGTATTTGGGTATAGAGAACCATTATGAAACAGTATTTTATTTTTTGGGGGCAATCAGGAAATGCAATCAAATATAGGGTGTTCCATAAGAAAATATATAACTTTGATACGCCACACTTCATTGGAACACCCCGTATATTCCAAAATAATTTTAAAATGTAGCCTAAATAAATGCACAAACTACTAAAGTGATAATTATTTCAAAATTTTTACGGTTTCGCCATAAACCTCCGTCCCGTTAGTCGTGATTCACCCTGTATACATGATTATTTTGTGATTGTTGTCTCACCAACAATACAATTCGTGATGACATTTACAACTATTTTTAAACATATACCAACGGATCTCTAAGCAAATACCTTAAAATTATTAGTAAAAAAGTAAGCTTATACTTACAGATAATATAAAGTAGAATGAAGCAACAAGTAGAATGATTGATTGAAAATAAAAAAGATCCACAAAAATGCTTAATCGCGGACTACCAAGTGCTAGTGATTTTGCAAACCTTAAAAATATAAAAACAATATTCTTGAGGCGCTATTTTTGATAACATATCTTACACTGTGTTTCTAAGTATGGTTGCTTTTTTATCGTATTTATTGCAAGGTGTCTCGTAAACTTGAAGAGATAGAAGAAAAGCTGCTGAGATAGCCTAATTAAATCCTTAGTAACTCCCTGCAGCTTGAAGATACAGGGCGATTATTGGAAACTGTCGAAAACTACAAGGTAGAATAACTTGGTTCTATAACTTCTTGATTAAGAAATATAAAAAAAACAATGACAGCTATAATATTTAATAGTTAAGTGGTGCACAGAATTTTTTTGTTAGATTGTGATTGGCGTTAAAAAAAATGATGGTAAATATATCGCAGGTTCTTGCCTAACTGACCAATTGAATTTGGTGGTAAACTAAGTCAGTTCGCTTTGTTCCTTGTTGATCTTAAAAAAAATTAATTCTAGCAAAACTAAAAGAAAAGAAAAAAGGGAAAGCAATTCTAGGACTTTGGAAATTTAAAGTTTAGTTAACTTGTAATCTGTTAATTCACAAAAAAAAAATTAAAAAAGAACTTAACGTTTCTGTGTAGTAAATAAAACTATCAAAGTAAAAAATCGGAAAAGATAAAAGAAAAATCTTCAGGAAAGTTTGTGAAGATATATACACAACACCTGCTGCTGTAAGACTTTACAAAGTCATGCGAGAAGTAGGGTCAACACAGATATGGCTTTGAGGAAGCCAGACGGTAAATATACCGAAAATGAGGGGGAAAGAGTTCGACTCTTACTAGAAACTCATTTTCTTCGTAGTTCCCCAAATAGGGTAGATAATCCTCTCGAAGCTCATGATAGACCTTCGAGAGCAAGTATGACAATGGCCAAACTCATTTGTAGTAACGATAGGTTGAAATGGGCCATGAACACCTTTTCACCGAATAGTAGATGTACTAGCGAAGAGGGGGACTAAAATACCTTTCTGGGGGCCTGAAGAAAGAAGATTAAGCCTGGAAGAAATAGATTAAGCCGAAAGAAAGAGAAGATCTAGTAGCGCTTAGAAAATCCAATATTCTTCTGGGCGACTACAACCTGTTGAGATCAAATGAATGCATAAGTAGAAGTAAAACTGCGCTAAGAGTATTAACAGGGATCTTAACGGGACATTGTCGCCTGTATGGACACCTGAAAAAGCTCAAAATAGTGGAGGAAGAAGAATGCAGATGGCATGGCATGGAAGAAGCAACCTCCATCCACATACTTTCCAGCTGCACTGCACTCCAGAATCCTAGAGCATAGTACAAGGGAAATTACTGGATAGAAGAGGAACATTTGCCTAGGCTGAAGCCTGCAGATTTTCTAAAACTCCTCCGGGAAATAGGACTAAAGGAGCTATTAGTTTCAGAGACTCCCCTCAGAAACTAAGTAGATGTATGGGTTACAATAGATGTTTTTGGTCTCAGTGAATGTTACCTCAAAATACATACATACATACATGTAAAAAGTATAAAAGCAGTGAAGGTTTTAATAAATATTTCAGCATCATATTACTTACCTTTTCAGATTCACATGATGACGTACACAGGAGACAATTTTAATATAAATAATTTCAGAGTTGATTTCAATTCTCAAATTCTGGATCATTTCTTCAAGAATGAAATATTGGAACTTTAGATGGTTCATAGTACGAGTTATAATTACTATTGCTTCCACAGTGTAAAACGATAGTAAGTGAATAGATACATAAAATATTGCTTTAAATGATATATTGAGTATTCCAAAATATTTTGCTACTATTTGTAAGCCATACATGATTTTGTCTTCATCTCCAATAAATGGATATAAAGATATAATAACGCATGTAATAAATACATGAAATACGATGCGATTTGTCTGAGAAGCTTTCATTTCTTTGGCAATCAGCAGTTGACAGCTCTGGCTGCATAATGAAATTGGCAAAGAATATTTTTGGAAATTCACCAAGTCCAGTAAATATTGTGAATAGGTTTGATAAAAACCCGAAAAAAGAATAATCTGAAACAAATTGTTACGTATTAAAAATAATGCGTGTATTGGGTATACCTAAGCACTGAAATACTAACTAGCTATAGGTTGGACAATTGTTTATAAGCATATCAGGTATAGCACTTAAATTAATACAAAGGTTTGCTCAAATTCAATACTTATTCTCCCATTTAGGCCAATAGGTAAATAGGTAACTATTTTTGACAACAATCCTAGTAGAAAACGGATGATACCATACCATCATATAAAATACATTGCGTAACATTTTGATATGTTTTGGACACGCAAATGTTGTTCAGTCATTTGTTATAAACATTCAAAACGAAAAAAAATAGTACATTGTTTACCGGGTAGGAAAAGCTTAACATTCCTGGATGACTGTGAAGATTGCTAAGTCGAGGCGCAAGCCGAGACTTAGCAACACAGAGTCCAGGAGTGTGGCTTTTCCTACGAGGTAAACATACTATTTTTCCGCAAATCGTTTAAAATTCGACAGATATTGATTGATTTAAAAAAAAACGCGATAATTTTATTCCCAAATGAATGGTGCTTTGAAATTCCTAATAAAATTACTTGGGTTACTATGGAAACGTATTGAGGTTGAATTGTCAAACTTGACGCTTATAAATTTAATTGCTGGTGTTCTCGAAAGTAAAGTGATAAGTGATGATGAAATTTCCATTCCTGGGACTCCTCCAGAGCTGGTTGAGGCAGTGAATACTGCTTCATTAGAATTATTGCCAAAGAAATCAAGAGAAAAGTACGAAAATGCATACAGACGTTTTATGGATTATGTAGAACACTAACAACTGTACGGAAATATCATTTCCTTACAGTAAGGAAATGACATTTCCTTACAGTAAGGAAGTCCTGACTTTTTCTTCAAGAAATTTTGACAGGAATGTCAAAATTTCCTAGCGATTTGCGGAAAACAATTTTTTTGTTTTTTTCCAAGTTGTTTTAAGATATTCATAGCTCGTGAAATACTCAACTGTGTCAATGCACGACTTACTTTATTCCCGTCATTTCCAACAGGTCTCTGACCAATGACCTATTTTCCTATTTTCGTAGTCATAATACCTTACGCAAGAATATCATCCAAGAATAAGTGAAATGTTGTTGAGCATTTTCATGTTGGCCTGTGACTGTGCCACGGCAGGTTCCAGCTTGATGGAGAAGATGTCAAGCAACGATAGTTACAGTGAAAGATAATGTTACAACCGAATTGCAATTGATAGCAGATAACAATGCCAATGCTCCGTGATTTTGAAAAAATCCCAAATACCAAAAATGAAAGCTAGAACGGATAAGATTATTAGTAATGTTACCAGGAAGTATGTAGTGCGGAAGGTTTTTTAAAGGAAATATACAATATGAAAGGAAGGTTCAATAGAAAACTGAGGTGAAAAACTAGAAATAAAGCAATTTAACTGCTTGTATTGACGATAGATCTACTCAGCATAAAGTGAAGCTTCTACTAAGCAAGAAAAATCTGAATCAGTTAATTTAGTAGTGTCATTACTGACGAAGTTCTTCTGCAAACAGCAAAAAAGTATGAAACAAATGGATTTATAACCAAGGTGCTTTAACGGTGTTGGGACGTTACACCCCTGGGTTTCGTTTTTCTTTGTTGACTTCGAAGGACCACCCTTTGCAGGGACGATTACTAAACTTGATTTATTTTACACAACAAACTATTCACTTTATTTAACATGAACAAAAAAAATAAACATTGAACATAAATGCAGTTACATAAATTTTAATTACTTAAAGTGTCTTTTAACCACTACTTCGTGGTGAGTACTGTTTGCTACTGACTGTCTTTCGCGTAGGTACTTCACTTCTTCACTTCACGATCTCCTTTAAGCGGCGGTGCCGCATTGATTTGAATTTATTTTAATTTGGGGACTGAACAAACGGCTTGTTCTTCTAGAGCAATATCAAACGAGTATAGATCAAAGAGAGTATTAAGAAAAAAAGTAGGAGAGGATGGAGCGGGTGGGGAGCTATTAAATATATATCCAGGGTCTGATTAAAAAATCTAATAGGTACATGATTGATTAATTATCAATATTATTAAAATGAAAATAGAACAGTTTGCATAAGTGAATAAACTAAAATAATTATTCGAATTTTAATTTTTTAAATCAAAATGATCTGATGGCGGTGGGTGGTTTCATTACTGTCGAGAGGTTAGCTATTATCTCGAGAAGGAATGAAATATCCTACCCAGGTTTTTCTACTAACGTGCAGAAAGATCCACTTTTCCACACTTAAAGAGGTGCGGAAAGAGTCACTTTTCCGCACTAGTGCGGAAAGTAAGTAGAGTTTTTGGGGAGTATACTGACATTTGAATATTTAAATTAGGTATTTGTATTGTTGTAGTTTACCAAATGACTGAAAAATTCATTAGAATTCTGCTATAATTTGTTTATAAAAAGAAAAATTTTTTTAAATAATTTCTTATGCCCCTGGTAAAAGCCTTAACTAATAATAATTAAGTTGTTGATATGTATCTAACAATAATTGTTTCTTTATGTTAACTTTTTTGTTTTTTCCGGATGCTAGTAGAAAAAATAGTGTACCTAACACGTGCATATAGTGACTTTTCCGCACGCGATTGCTGGCCGATCTCCGCTAGCGTCGTTAGGCCATCTGCAATAGTTTCGAGTGCGAGTGCGTAATTCCGTGAGTGCGTAAAATGCTCTATAACACCAGTTACGTACTATACTTTACCTACGACCTACTTCTACATGTATTTATACTCTAATTATCGATAATATTTGAACATCAACAATATTTGGCTATTTCTGCGATTTCCATGATAATATTAAATCCATCTCACTTTCACTCGACATTTTTTAATTGAATAAAACTTTCCACAAAATACACAAACCAGTTATAAGGATAATAAGAAAGTGTTTTAAAAGTTTCTTGTCAGTTCTTACGCAAATCGCTATTGCAGCCTATACCTAAGTTTGATGTTTTGACGGCTTATGTCAGATTTTTGAATAAAATGGCGACGTCTATTGATAGTTGCTAAGGAAGCCGTGCGATTTACTTTACAGCTGTGCGTTTTTTTTTACCGTGCGTAATAGACGTCATTACATTAGCGCCGACTGTGTGTTATTGACTGATTACAGGGGGGGTCGTAGGTAATAGTATATTACATAACGTGTGCGGAAAGTGACATTTTTCACACGAGTGGGAAGTAATTTTCCACGAGCGCAAGCCGAGTGAGACACTCCCACGAGTTTGAAAAATCACTTTCGCACAAGTTATGTACACTATTTTTCCTACGACCACGCGATATACTTTCACCGAATCAGTCATGTACGATCTTGCGTTTTAATGTAGATGTGAAAGGTTTTACGTATGTGTATTTGTAATTACTTAGTTACTTACTATAGTTTTGATTACTTACATTTGAAAGTGGCCCAAAAAATTGTGATTTTTATGCGATGAAAAAGAGTGCCTTATAAAAAAGTTAGGATAAATATTGGTAGGTACACAAAATATTACGAACATTTATTTTAAGAACTAACAACAATTGGAAACAGAACAACAGAAATTGAACTGTTTTTGTTACAAAAATATTGCGATTGAGAATTAATTATTTATTTGAATCACTGTAATAATTAAAAGTAATAAATTATATTATATGGACAAATCAACTTAGGAAATACGCATTTGACACATACATAAATTTACGGGGTAAATAGCACAAAACAGTCTAACCTATAGTGCAAGTCTAATAAAGTCTAATAGGGTTATCTAGAATGAAAAAATGAGATGTCAAACCCATCCACCTGAAGCGCTAGTCGCAATTGAGTCGTCGAAATAGGCAAGGCAGCTGAGGCCAAGAAACATTCTAAGGGAAGAAGAATTTCAGCGTTCGCAGTGGATGGGTTCAGAACTATTTCATAGCAATTTTTTTCAATGGAAGTTTGTTCATTTGAATTACTAATGCCTGATTCCACTAACCATTCCCTAAAGTAAGATAACACCTAAAGCGAATTTAGGAATCCCTAAATGCAATTTACATTTTACCACGTGTTGAGTAATACCTAAGAGTGATAATATTACGTATTTCCCATCACTTTTTTATCAAGTTTTTCCACTTTTTCATGCTATTTTTGTTATAATTTGTTTTCACATTTTTCAATAATACAATACTCTACTATGATCAGTGGAAAATTTCTTGAGGAAACATATGACATCAACTTAATTTTTAATAAAACAAACTCCCACTGCCTTTGAAAAGAAGAGAACAAGTTCTGGTAAACCGTTTAAGAATTGGACATACACGAATAACACATCAACATCACTTGACAAAAGAAGCTGCTCCTTTATGTCATATATGTCAAACTCAACTCACAGTAAAACATCTATTACTCGAATGCCCAGTATATGAAAAACAAAGAAAACACCACAAGTTAGGAAACTCTTTAAAGTCAATTCTCTCCTCAACCGGAAACGAAGTGCTATTATATCTTAAAGACATAAATATAATATATATATATAATATATATTTCAAATTTTGTGGGGAATGCGGCAATGTAAATGAAGTGTACTCTTTTTAGTTAATTCTGAGCTTTCGGATTATTATTCTAACCATTTTCAAAGAAAACTAATTGAGATTACTAATATCTATAAATTGTATACATGGAGAATATATTCATTTGTAAAAAAATATTGGAAAAAATGTTATATGTATATATATATGTATAGGTATAAATTGAAAATATAAAATTATTATTTTATATTTTCAATTATTATTTTATATTTTCAATTTATACCTATACATATATATATATACATATAACATTTTTTCCAATATTTTTTCACAAATGAATATATTCTCCATGTATACAATTTATAGATATTAGTAATCTCAATTAGTTTTCTTTGAAAATGGTTAGAATAATAAACCGAAAGCTCAGAATTAACTAAAAAGAGTACACTTCATTTACATTGCCGCATTCCCCACAAAATTTGAAACCTATCTAGTTTTGGCAACGAACTACTTTCTTATATATATATATATACAGGGTGGCGCACCGAAAACGAAACAGATGCATTTACTGGCAGATGATTCCTTTTTAAAAAAATCCCTCGGACCCGTCGATTTTGTTTTCGAGGGGGACACAAAATTGGCATAAAATCACTTTAACATTTGCAGCCCCTTAAGCGGGGGTGGCATCATCCCTAAAATCTTAAATGGAAAGGGGGGTCGAAATAAATCTCCAAAACTACTGAATTGAAGTACATGAATTTTACATCATTGTAAAGGGAGTTGAAAGACCTTTTAAATGATGGATCATTCGACCCCCCTTTCCATTTAAGATTTTAGGGATGGTGCCACCCCCGCTTAGGGGGCTGCAAATGTTACTGTGATTTTATGCCAATTTTGTGTCCCCCTCGAAAACAAAATCGACGGGTCCGAGGGATTTTTTTAAAAAGGAATCATCTGCAGGTAAATGCATCTGTTTCGTTTTCGGTGCGCCACCCTGTATATATATATATATATATATATATATGTATGTAAATCGTGAAGTTTGGGGACATTTTCAACAGTCAATTTTTTTTGTATACATAAGTATACATTTACGTTACAATCAATATAAATATGAAAATTTTGGAAAATGTTTGTTTTTCTGGAAGTTTGCAATATACTGTGAAGTTCGGGGACTTTAATTCTTCATGATATACAGGGTGAATCACGACTATCAGGACGGAGGTTTGTGGAGAAACGGTAAGAATTTTAAATTGATTATCACTTTAGTAGTTTGTACATTCAATAGGCTATATTTTGAAATTATTTTGAAATATACAGGGTTTTCCAATAAAGTGTGGCGTATCAAAGTTATATTTTTTCTTATGAAACACCCTATATTTGATTGCATTTTCTGATTACCCCAAAAAATAAAATACTGTTTTATAATGGTTCCTTATACCTAAATACACAGGGTTCCGAAATATGTTGACCTTTTCAAAAATGTGAACATTTCGAAAAAAATTAGTTACTCATTGATATAATAAATTGTAGCGAATTTTTTCGCACAGCTCAATAGTCGGACATTTGTTGAATGTATTCCACGATTGAGTAATGAACATCTGTTCACATTTTTAAAAAACTCAACATAACTCGGAACCTTCTGTATTTAGGTATAGGGGACCATTATGAAACAGTATTTCATTTTTTGGGGGCAATCAGAAAATGCGATCAAATATAGGGTGTTCCGTAAAAAAATATATAACTTTGATACGCTACACTTTATTGGACTACCCGGTATATTTCAAAATAATTTTAAAATGTAGCCTATATGGATGTACAAACTACTGAAGTGATAAACATTTCACAATTTTCACCGTTTCGCCATAAACTTCCGTCCCGTTAGTCGTGATTCACCCTGTATGATAGCACATAAAATTTTTTAAACAAAATTATCATTTTCACACCATTATTATTATATGCATCATTATATAATTTATGATATTATCCACCCCGCCCTTATATTAATACCCTAGACGTATTTCGTAAAAAAACAAACTGCAATTTTCCTCTCTTTATACTCACGAGCTGTTATAATCGAAAAAACAACATGCTGCCCAAACTTTTTCTACAGTAGATAATAAGCAAATGGTATTTTTTAATTGGTCGTGATTACTTTCTATATAGTTTTCTTCACAAATAAAGACCTATAATATTTCTAATTTTCCTCTTAAAAACAAATTGTAGATGTTAATTTTTTTAGTTCTGAAAAATTAAAAAAGTCTACTTCCGTTGACTAGGTGTTAATTAAAGAGGATTATGGCAATAATTATTTCATTTGATTGATACAAAGAATTTACAAATAACTTAAAAATGGTGAAATTTCGATATTTTTTGTGGAAAATGGAGATTTTTATAAATTAAAATAAACCCATAAACATTTGAAGTGAATGCAGCTAATAACTTAGATATAAAGCAGTCATAAACTTTGTTTAACCGTCCTTTGCCGTTACGTAATAATCGGTGATATATTCCGTTGTTTTACGTATGTCTTATACAGTGTGTCCGCGTAAGTTGGCTACATATGGAAATCTATGTTAATATTGATTTTATGAAAAAAAGGTATTCTTCATAAAAAGTTCTGCATTATCTAAAACCTAAAATGCAATCATTAGATATTTCTTATTTTGAGCCGTATACGAGGTTTGTCAAAAAATATTAATCTCACTCAAGAGTAAAGTACCTTTATTTTTCACAATAAAGAAAAATTGTAGGAAGTGAAGTTGTTTAAAATCAAAAGTTATATTCAAATATGCAATTACAGCTATTTAGCATGAAAATTAAGATTTGGTGATTATTTACGTTTCACATTATAAAGTATTTTTAATCGTGTCATAATTCCGTTTCATCCATTTCATGAATGAGAGAGCAAGCTTGACAATGTATTACATAACGGCAAAGGATGGTTGAGCAAACTCTATCTCTAAATCTATTTATTGATCAGCTTTCGGAAAAAAAAATTGTTGAATAAAAATGACAGAGGAATCTCTGGAAATTATTCGATCCTCAGGTTCATCACTAGACGGGCAAGAGGCGTAATTGATCCACAAAATAGTAAAACATGATATTTTCCATTTTTTTCAGCGATGGTATAATAGGATATTTTGTTTGAATTATTAGTGAAGTTCTACATAATCCTTTTTCTACCACCGTGCGTTTCAGCTCATTTTCCCTCACGCATTTTATTTTATTAGTGTCAAATTTTGACCTTATTAGATAGTTTTTCTCTTCGGAAGTTATATCTATTGTTACAACAGTCATCTACTTACCAGTTAACACCAAATGATTCCACTGGACCGGCAATTTTCAGTAATTTCCAAAATGCAACAAATTGTGTTTTTAATATTAATATTAATTTATAATAATTATTAGCTTTTAGTAAAAGTTTTGAATATGTATGTTGAAATAAAATGATTTTTGAAAAACGGGTTGGTATACTTTTTTGTATATACGGTCGTAGAAAAAAAAGGTTCCCAACTTATGCGTAAAGTGTCGTTCCCGCTGCTTCGTGTCGATCGGGTCAACTGCAGACGCTTGCGGAAAGTATTACTTAGCTGGTCCCTAAACTTTACAATTCCCAAATGTACATAGGTATTAGTACATTCGTAATATTAGTTATTCTGCTTTCGATAAAAATCTGTAGCTTAGATATTTTCTGTAATTGCCAGAGAATCAATCACCTTGCTTAAAAATTTTCCACTTCAGGCTGTATTTTGGTTTTGGTTCTACTATTGATATTTGACTGATTCCTCCTAATGTTTCTCCGATTTATATTATTTAGCTCAAATAGTTGTTTTGTATAGGTACGTTTTTCAAGTGTATCGTAACCACATAAAAATAGTCGGCTCTTTAATCTCATTGATGGTAAACAACACCCAGTGATATATATTGTGCATGAGTTTTAAAAACCTGAAATTTTTTTCCAATATCGGAGGAATAAGAAGTGTTTAGAATCAACAACATGGTATTTTAATGATTATTATCACCCAATAGGCTAATATTGAAATTGGTAATATTTAAATATTTTGATGTTCAGGGGCGAATTAATGCAAAACGAGAATTTCTATCTGAGACACGTAAAAGTTGTGGAAAATTGAAAATCTTACAATTTTCATCAAATGGATTTTTCCACCCAAATTCAAGATTCCGGATGAAATGCTGTTTTTTTTCATTTTTCATTGTTTTCTCGTACAAAATGTTGCCGGAAGGGTAGTTTTTTTCAACCTTTAATTTCATTTCGAAAAATTTTTATTCATTTGTTTTGGAAATATTGCGATTTCGTGAAAGTTATCTAAGCTATATAAGCTAAGTTGAAAATAAACTATTACTTGTTCAAATCAATTTAACAAATTCTGATAGGGCATAATCACTCTTTGCACTCGAAACAGGTTTCAAATACTGTGATCCAAAAAATGAATTAATTCCATACTTTCCCAACTTTTTTTCATATAAACTATAAGGAATTTGAAAAGTCTTTCAAAAAGATGAATACTAACTATTTTTTTTAAATGTCCACAAACTAACCATTCTTTCTCCTCTTGAATAAGTTTGGGGACACGTCCTCAAACTTACCAATTCTTAATATAAAAATTTGAGGACGGATCACAAAGTCAACAAATGTCCTCAAACTGATCAATTGGTCTACAAAAATGTCCCCATACTTTACGATTTACATACATATAAGGTTCACCAATTGTTGTATCTTCTGTCTGAGACACGTAAAAGTTGTGGGAAATTGAAAATTTTACAATTTTCATGAAATGGATTTTTCCACCCAAATTCAAGATTCCGGATGAATTGCTATGTTTTTTTTTTCGTTTTTCATTGTTTTCTCGTACAAAATTTTGCCGGAAGGGTAGTTTTTTTCAACCCTTAATTTCATTTCGAAAAATTTTTATTCATTTGTTTTGGAAATATTGCGATTTAGGGAAAAAAAAGCTAAGTTAAAAATAAACTATAACTTGTTCAAATCAATTTAACAAATTCTAATAGGGCCCTATTTGTTTGTTTCTAGGTCCATTTTCAATAGATATAAAAATATATTATGTGTAGGTACTTAAGAGCAAAAAACTAATAAAAATCGAAAAAACAGGAAAACTGCAATAAGTGAACTGACTGGGTATTAAAAAGAGGCACTGCTCTATAAAATCTGTCCAAACTTAGGAAGACAAAAAACTGCTGATGTTTCAAAGGGAATAGCAGTAATAACCTCTTATCGGAATTGATTACAGAAGTGCATCAAAATTACCGATCATTCTTCATGAACGCATATTGTCTAAAAACTGCATGAGTTTATTTTCATGTTTTGGCGAAAGAGCCCGACTCTGAAGAAGATGGGCTCTTTTAACAAAATATGAAAATAACCAAATGCAGTTTTCACTGACAATCTTGGTTGAAAAATTATCAGGTTTATTTTGATGCACGAGTGTATTTCGGTAGAATATTTCTCGAGCAGAGGAAATAAAAGAACGTTAGTTTGAAATTTCTATTTCAACAACAATTAGGTATATGAACATGAGCAAACTGAAATTAGACAGAAATTGTAGAAACTGAAAATTGCATGGATTACAGTGGAAAGCACAATTGTGAGAATTACTATTTTGGAGCCCGCTGCAATACGTGCCATTGAATTAAGGCTCAAAGAACTTATTGAAGGCATATTAGCTATATTAGTTGTCCAAATTGTGACATTTCAAAGAATTTCAAAATTTGGCATAATATGTCAAAATGACATATATTATATCAAAATGACAAATGCGCAATTTTAACACTCGTTACGGACCTGCAGGTAAATTCTCGGATTCTACCGGGCAATTTTCGCCAAAAAAATCTCGCCCAAAAGAAGCTCCATATGGGATTTTTAATACATGAGGACAATATCCATAATAATTGCCCGATTGAGGAGAGTCTCTCTTATAGTTGAACCATCGGTTGCAACAAATAGCTGACTTTGCTGAGGAAATAAGCAAGCTTCTCCAACAAACCGAAGGAAACGGGTAACTGGGAAGCGTATTAGGCTAGTTACATTTTAATGATACAATAATACCATTTATTAAATCTATCAAAAATAGGTTGCTATTAGTGCAGTATTTACAGTTTCCGAGGACAACCAAATAATATAAATCCTTGTGAGAGCACAATATAATCAGCTGTGAGATAACAATATAATTAGCTGTGAGAACATGCAAGGTGTCCCTGACTGCTTAAGAATAAGCAAATTCTCTAAAGGAACCCTTCTAACTAACTTTTTTCTAAACAGTTTCTGAGCTTACGCAAGAAATATCGAAAAAAATATAAATTTTGTGAAATATCTTGCTATACAACAGATTTAACTTCAACTTAAGCTATAATTTGAAAATATTCTGAAATATACAGGGTGTTCCAATAAAGTGTGGCATATCAAAGTTACTATCTTTCAAATGGAACACCCTGTATGTTTTGGTAATTATCAATTCTCCTTGAAGTGCTGATTTTGTAGATACCACATACTTGGGGTCTAAATTAAATATTTGAAGAGATACAGGGTGTTAAAAATCACATATTTTTCAACTTTAGGTAAATGTTTTGTGAAAACTGTTGAATATTTGGCAAAACTATCCTAACTTTTCAAGGACTACTCGATGCTGCAAAAGGGAAATTAATATAGGGTGGTCAAAAATTTACCACATTCTGATTTTTTTTAACCATCCTGTATTAAATTTTCCTTAGCACAAGACAGGTACCGACCAGGTTACTGCACCCTGAAGAATAACGAAAAAATGAACACTATCATTTAAACTTAGCTAGCTCATTTAAACTTGCAGCATTTTAATTCAAGCTGCAGATTTTCCAGTTTCCTACAAATTTTACGCTATACTTTTTTATATGAACTCTCGTTAAGCCGAAATTCGTGGTTGAACATCAAAAACTGTGATTTTTCCACCTTCCGTCCTACTTCTCTTTATTCAACCTAACGACACTTTTCCCCTCCTTTGAAGGGCATACCTACTGAAATTTATGAAAATTCACTCGAATTATATAAAAATGATGAAATTGACATGTTCCATTTTCAATTCTTTTTACCAATTTTGAGGTTTTATATCTCGAATAACCCATTATATGAGGAGATAAGTATTAATTAAAATAAGCAGAAATGCGTACGGAAAAAATAGTGACATAATAAAACATAATCACTCTTTGCACTCGAAACAGGTTTTGAATACTGTGATTCAAAAAATGAATTAATTCCATACTTTCCCAACTTTTTTTCATATAAACTATAAGGAATTTGAAAAGTCTTTCAAAAAGATGAATACAAACTATTTTTTTTAAATGTCCCCAAACTAACCATTTTATCTCCTCTTGAAAAAGTTTGGGGACATGTCCTCAAACTTACCAATTCTTAAAATAAAAATTTGAGGACGGACCCCAAAGTCAACAAATGTCCCCAAACTGATCAATTGGTCTACAAAAATGTCCCCAAACTTCACGATTTACATACATATATATATATATATATATATACTGTTGCAGGCTATTGTGAACTCCGTTATATCTGTGGTCTAATTTGGGCTCCTAGCGTATATTTAATGTATATTACCATACAGGTTGAAGTCGTACTGGGATCCGGTATACAGTGTATGTAGCGGCTACAGTAGGCTCCGTTGGTGTATATTTGCATACTTCAAAACAAAGTAGGATCCATATATGAAACATTTCAGGCAATATCGACTCCTTGCGGCGTTGTCACTATCGGCTATCGATTGAAATTGTTAATAGGTCCAACTCAATTTTAAGACTTATTTTCTAGATACGATGTGGTGAAGTTGGAAACTCGCCTAATTTTCTGATTATTCTTGAAAATTGAATTTATGTGGATGATTACATCTATGCTAGTAATACACTATCACATATGTAAAACAAAAAGAAAAATTATGTCTACTCACAAATTTATGACGTTAGGTTTTTACAAAATTCAATTTTTTCATCGTGAGATCGAAGAATAATTTTTGTTCTGATGCTACTAATTATCCAGAAACAAAACTCTATGGTGGGTAGCGACATAATACATTAAATACCTGTCTTGTCGATATAATTGAGGAAACTATGTATAATACTTGCCTCTTTTCATTTAAATTCATACGCAATGAAATCCTGATTGACACTAACTCCAAAAATGTATATTTTATAACCTTAAGAATATAGCCGGTACCAGAACTAAAAGTAATAACACAAAATTGCAGAGTTAAGCCGTCGAAATTTCTAAACATAGAATGATTAATAATAAAATCGCATTTTCGGAATATTCATCGATACCCATTTTTTGTCTCACACTGTATGAATTAGTATTGCAGAGAATCCTAAAAAGTGAGAGTTATCAAAAATTTAATTTTTAATATTTTTTCACTAACCCTTCAACTATCAATGTTCATGCGTCTAAAACAAATGCCTCATGAGTAAGGATTAACTTCCCTGCAAACCATTTATAATAAAGAGGGTTTTTAAAACGAAATATTACTTTTGGAAAACCGCTATTTTTCAACTTTAAAAGTCTTGTATCTCAAACCTCCAACTAGACTTTTTTGGTGTTCAGATTATTTTAAAAGATCATCTTTTATCTTAGAATTGTAGAATAGTTTTTGGAAAAATTTAAACAAAATATTTAAGTGCTTTTAATGACAGAAATAAGGAATATAAAAAATAATAGGCTGTTTTTGCTGGTTTATTTTATATTATAACATTTGGAAACGTGCCCTAAGGAAGATATTGTAGTTTCGGAAAGCGGTTTTTATAAGTATAATGATGTTTTAAACAGTTTGTAGGTACCACTCTGTATATAAATCTTCTTCCTCCTAGATTTAGCGGAAAATATACTATTATTGTTCATTTAATTTTGTTGCAAACATAATGCGCGTTTGAATTATTACGAAAATCAACTACAACAGTCTTTACGCACCATAGTTTATAAATCATTTTTCTCTTTTTTTTCCTAGATGTGTCATGGATGAGATGTTCATTTGATCTACCACAATCTTAAGCATCACACCACACTCATATTGATATATTCAGTTTCAAATATTGAATTTGTTCGGATTTAAAAAAAAAACGATAAATTTTTCTGCAGCAAGATGAATTACAAATCTATATATTTTGTTTGACGATCTACGCGATCTACAAGCTAATGAGTCTATATACTTGAAACGTTCATTGCAGTATCAGATTCGCTTTCCATATTAAATTATCTTGTAATTTAAATTTAAATTCAGTGTTATAATTGAACTTCTAGCTATCACTATATTGTAATCGCTGAAACTCGCCTTGTGGCGGCCGGTCATTGCATCACCCTGTAGATGCGGATACGCCCGAATCTCTCAGCAATTGTCCTTCTCTATTGAAATCTAGACCGATAAGTTGTTAACGAAAAAACGCTTGACGAAGGGATGTAGTTTTTTATGTAAACAGGGAGCAATTTTTTTTTGTTATCTGTAATCTACTGATTTAAGTTACCGACTTTCATTTAATTACTTATATTATTATCATTTCTCTATTATGAAATAAAAGGAAATTACAAACCTATTCAACACTTCAATTGTTTGGTCTTAAATTTGATATACATATAATTGAACAATAGATAGAAGAACTTTCAACTGTATAGGGCATGTCCACGTGAAGTCACAAACTGCCTGGTGGAGGAACAATAAACAAAGGGTTCAGAACACGTGGTACTTAATAGTGAGGTCATAATGCTAGTTTATAATAGGTTTGATCCAACCGCAGTCAGAAACCATCAGAAGCGATCAGAGAATAGTCGACCATTGCAATCCGTGATAGGAATTACGCGGAAATAACTCGTTGTTTGCTATGACCAGTTATTCCCTGATCGTTTCTGACGGTTTCTGACTGCAGTTGGAACAAACCTAATGATAGATCGTTTTTGAGTTTAGTGGGTTTTGCTTCAGTGTACTTTTGGAGTTATTTTAATTGTTGAGCTTGCATATTAAATAATATATAATACAGGTAAATAGTTGTTTGATAATTTTTCATCGTGTCTATTGTTTATTGTTTTACCACCAAGGTATTGTCAACTGTCAACTGTGACTGACATGCCCTATATTTGTGTAACAGCTTAGGGCAGGATAATTCATAAGTAATGGGCCATATTAACCGTATGTTCAGAAGATGAAAATAAAATTATTAGACCAAATAATAGGTCACTTCTTCCCGAGATACGGGGTGCTGAAGTTGAAAAAAATCCACTATATTTTTATAAGTTATTCAACCATTTTTTTAGATACAGGCAGGAAAATACTTGAGCTATTTTTTGTAACGACAAATAAGGATATAGTATATTCAAGGTATATGCACTGCATTGAGTGAAAGCCATCTTCTCTGCCATCGTCTAATATCAGTTTTCTTTGAGTAACATAATATTTGGTTACATTCATACAGTCTATGTGAGGACGATTAGGTTATAATAAATCCAATATTTTTTTGTCTAAAGCAATTATAACAGAATGTTTTCACAGGTTTATTTTTGTATTCAATTGCGTATCGTACTCAATAATTGGAAGTACGAATGACGTCACCACTTTCGCTTTGGGGTTATAATCCAAAGCATTAGTTTGTTAATTAGTGACAAATGTATCAGGAATTTTCAATCTTATAATTCTATTGAAATGACTGGACTAATAAAATAAAAATACCATTGAACATACAGAAGATATTCATTAACATGGTTTTTTTGAATATATGGTCCTCAGAGGTAAATTCCGTTCCAACACAAACCTTAGTGGAATGATCAAGATACAGAACGAACGGATAGAACCTAAAACTTCGGTAGAATACTTGGGTTATATCATTCAGCGCAACACTTTGCATAACTTGCATGTTCAAGCTCAAATATCAAAAGCCAAAGTGGCTATGCGGCAACTGTATCCATTTTTCTGTGGTTATAGCCGCCTCTCAATCGAGAATAAACTACTTTTATTCGACCGACGATGACATACGGCTACCCAGATTTCTGGGAAACCAGTAATGTACCATACAACAACATGCAAGTTGTGTAAAACAAATGCATTAGAATGGCGCACTTAATAAGCTCCCGAGAAACACACTCATTCACAAACAAGCGAACATTCCCTTCATAAAAGAATACGTATACGATCCTTCAGTTAAATATTATAACTATAGATGAGTACGATAATTACGCTCTTTTCTAACTTTTCAACCCGAAGCGTCTTTTAATTTAGAAAAGTGTAGTGTTTCCAAGAAACACACTCATTCACAAACAAGCGAACATTCCCTTCATAAAAGAATACGTATACGATCCTTCAGTTAAATATTATAACTATAGATGAGTACGATAATTACGCACTTTTCTAACTTTTCAACCCGAAGCGTCTTTTAATTTAGAAAAGTGTAGGATTTTCTGAATGAAAAGACGCTTCGGGTTGAAAAGTTAGAAAAGTGCGTAATTATCGTACTCATCTTATAGTCTGTCAGATAGTATAAAATCCAAAATCAAACAAACACGCGCAAGAAGATATAAAGGCTATAACCTCTTGCAGGCGAATCTACCAATAGAGCTCCTACCGGAGAATAACAGCAGCTAAATCACTAGCACTTCTTGTAAATTTGTGAATATTGTACATATTTAACCGTCCTTGGCGGTGGATATTCAAACCTTATAAGGAACAAAAAATCAATGGAAAAAATAACAAAATGATCGATCTCTCAGCCATTTTTGAAGTCAAGAAAAACATCTGCATAGAACCAGTAAAATTGTACTCCGAACAAGTACCTAGATTAATAATTTCACATTCTCTTATTCCAATACGATGAAAAATATTTCTATTCCCGAGTCGTAATTGAGACGATTTTGATATTTTTATTAAAATTACTTTCAAGATTAAAAATGATGGAGTATGTTATCTAAATTGATGGAAGTGACTGTAATTTAAATTCATATTCAATAAAAAACAGCCAACTACAAAGATCTCCCGCTTCTGAATCGTTCCAATCGTGTGCAATTACTCGAGAGCTTCTGTATGATATAACTATAATAAGCAATTACCAATGCTGTAATTCTTTATCCATTTAATGAAATACCACTAGAAGGAGCTTACTCCTCTGACCGCTTAATTGATGGTGTATTCAACTGCGGCGGTGCCAACGTTATCGGATCCCACTTCGACCTAGATATATAACATAAAATGTATATTAAGCTTTTAAAATATCGCCATCTAGGAATATACACGCGCACTACAAAAAAATACAAATTCACAAAAACGGCCAGAGCTAGCTCCTTCTAAAAACTCTGCCAAATCAATCTAGACATAAATATAAGGTAGCTGATGCAATTTTTAGGACTTGGTAAGTTAGGCTCCGTATATATATATATATATATATATATATATATATATATTGTAATGGTATCAGATAATTAAATTACTTGAATCAACTCTATTCATGAAAGGATTACAGAAAAGCAAGAAATAAATATGTATAATAAATTAATTTGAATGCAAGTTCAGAAATAAAAATAGAAAGACTTACCTTAAATTAATAAAGTATCCTATATTTTATCATATCTAGGAATAATTAAAATAAATTTAGAATTCTTCATTTAAAAATAGTTTGCTTGTTTGTTTTTTAGTAATCAATATAGGTACTCGTCAGTATAAATTATATTTTGGCTGAATTCTAACCTAAATTATAATTGAATGTCACTGTCAAGATGAAGTATGTTTTGCGAAGACAGAACAGTCAGACAGAATCACAGAATAATATTTTCAGAGATGGTTGTTAAGGAGAGAATGTGTACTGCATTGTGATTGGAGCAATAAAATCAAAATTTAAAATGTTTATTAAAATAAATTTACAATTAGTTTATATAAAATATGTATTTGGAAAGATGTATTGAACATTGGTTATGTGTTTACATGAATTAAAGTAAAATTATTGATGGTAGAATATTGTATATTAGATATTTAAGGGGTACACATAATTTTAAGTTTTTTTTTATAAATAAGGACAATTTAAAGGGTGAATTTGTAAAGTTCTTAGTGATATAACAGGTAGAAAGAATTACAATATTGCAAGAATAAATTTTATATACAATAATAGACAATAAACAAGAAATTATGAAATTTTGCAATTAAGAAAAAAAATCAAGTGCTTTGAAAAGGAGGCCATAGCAACGGAGGTTGTTGAAAAAAAAAGAAACGATGAGAGGAGAGATAATTTTTGAAAAATTGGATTAAAAAGAAAGTAAATTTATAATAAAGCTAAAGAAATAGTTAAAAAGTTTAAAATTACCAAGAAAGGTTCAGTAAAATACCATTAAGAAGTTGTTCCAGTGTCCCAGAGGAGAATCAGAATCCTCAATCTTCCAATTGCGTCTACTTCATCAAATTTATGAATCCTCATCCAACCAGTTCAAAATTTAATAAAAAAGGTTAGTCAATTATTGGTACCAATAAAATTTAATCAAAATCATATGCATATCGAAGTACTTCTAAAATAAATTTCAAATTACATAAATAATTCATTTTAATTAAAATTAGATAAGAGCTCACCTTAGATTTAGATTTTATTTCATTGAATTGTAGGTTAGGTACTTGTATTTGTGTAATTGTTTATCGTTCTTGTATAGTATTAGTTAAATTTGAGCGGATATTCATGTAAATGCCATACCAGATAATCATAATTATTAAACTGTTTTTGTCGAATTAAGTTCCATTTTATTAGATATAAACCAAACATTTTTTTTTCTATCACACCAAAGATATTCATTTACTGTGAACTGAATTGTTTGCAATTCTCCACACTCATAGTGACTACACATGCTCATCGACAGAGACCTCTACTTCCCATTTTAGTGTGTTTTGAAATAATAAGAAAGGTGTCCATAGGCGTCACAAAATTTTAATAATACATATTTATTTAAAATAATATATTATTAGATTAAAAATATAAAAGGTTCATAAATAATTTCAATAAATTTTAAATAAGAATTGATTCAAGTAATATATATCTGTGAATAAATTCAATGGCGCCAGAACCCGAAGAGAGTAGGAGTTTTCATGTTTCCGCATAGAGAGTTAGCTTAAAAAGGGGTAAGTTAAAGGTTTAAAATAAAAATAATTAAATAAAAATATATAAAATAATAAAACATTACAAAATTGGCACACACAACGTGGGGCTCTTTTGAAAAAGGCTCGATTTTAAAATTTTCACATTTGTAACATTGTTACACATAAAATTTATAATAAAATAAAACCTATATTTAATAATACAATAAAACTTCACTTGATAAATATTTAACATATATAAAATAAAAACTTGATAAATAAATAAAATTATAATGGACGGAACTGGAGAAAAAGTTCAGGACAAGAAGGAAAAAAGGTTGATGGACTTGAAAGTTAACGAATTAAAGGAAGAACTAGGAAGAAGAGGAGAAAGCACAACTGGTACAAAACATGAACTAAAGGACAGATTAAAACAATTATTAGAAATGGAAGGAAAAGACCCAGAACAATTTGATTTTGAAACAAAGAAAGAACAGGAAGAAGAAAGGAGACATGGAAAGGGTGATTTTCAAGTACAATACATGGAACAAGGACAAAACACTAAAATAGAGGAACAAATAGAAAGTCAAGTAGCTGAAAAATCAAAGGAAAAGAAAGAGGAGATGGATGTAATGAGTATGTTCCAGATTATGATAAAAAAATTGGATCAAAATAACAAAGAAATGAACACAAAATTAGATCAAAACAAGGAAGAAATAAAACAGGAAATGAACATCAAAATGGATCAAAACAAGGAAGAAATAAAACAGGAAATGAACATCAAAATGGATCAAAATAAGGAAGAAATAAAACAAACTAAGGAATCAATAATTAAATTAATGGAAGAAAAATTAGGACAGGTTGAGAAGAAACTAGAAATTACAAAACAAGAAATTCGAAATGAAATGTTAGGAAGATTGATGGAAGTGGAAGAAATACAATCCAGAGAAATGGAAAATATAAAGAAAAACGAAAATGAATTAAAAATGGAAATAGGTGGAAATAGTAAGAAAATAGAAATAAATACCGAAAAGATCGAGAAATTAGATAGAGAAATAATAAAAACAAATAAAGGTATACAAGATATGGAGGAAGAAATGAAGAAGGAAGTAGGATATATTAAGTTACGTGAGAATACAAATGAAGAAGCAATGAAAATGTACAAAGAAAATGTTGAGAAGACAATTAAGGATTTAGATGGTAAAATGACAGTACAAACAGAAATGTGTGTGAACAGGAGCCAAATAATGGGAAATCAAGTTAACCAAGAATTGGAAGAAATGAATAGAAAATTGCAAGAAACGAAAGAAGAATTAGAAGATAAAATAAAAATAAATGGAGGAGGCATGATTTATACAGGAAATGTAGAAATAGGGGTAAAATTTGATGGAAATATAAATATAATTCACCCAAAAGTTTTTATGAAAATAATGAAGAGTAAAATGAAAGGAATAAGGGATATGATGGAGAAGAAAATCATAATTAGGGGAATGTTATCAGGCCATGCATTACTATGGTTCTGTAATAAAGAGGAACAAATTAGGGATATGGAAGAATTTGAGATGCAATTTTTAATTTATTTTTGGGGGGAGATTCAACAAGCTAATTTTAGAGAAAGGTTATATTTTGGGAAATTTGATTACAATAAAAGTAAAAATTTAAATACATATGCTATGCAACTTTACAATATGGCGCAATATTTGGAACCGGCGATGAAAGAAGAGGAATTGGTGTTATATGTTGGAAGACATTTTAATGCTGAGGTAGCAGAAACCATAGCATTACACAACATAAAAACCATGGATAATTTATCAAGTTATTTGCAGAGAGTAGAAAGAAGCATACAGAGTGGAAATGGTATTCAACGATACCAAAGAGAAAATAGAAATGAAGAAACAAGAAATGATAGACAAAGAGATAGTGGAAATGGTTTTATGAGAAGAAATAATTGTGATAGAAATGGAAACATAGATTATGGATATAGGAATGGGGATAATAGAAGATATCAAGGGAATGTAGAAAGAAATTATGGAAATGGAGATAGAAATAATGGTAATAGATATAATGAAAATAGAAGAAACCATGGAAATTTTGAGAGAAGTAACTATAATGGAAATAGTAATTGGAGACAGAATAGAGGGGAAGAAAGAAATAATTATAATGATAGAAGAAATAATGAGAATGACAGAAGAAATTATAACCAGGAAAGCCGAGACAGAAATTATAATCAGGAAAATTATACAGAGGGAGATAGGAGGCAAGTTAATAATATGTCACAGAATTGTGAATAGTAGGTTTAGAATGGTTTTTTTTAAATTAAATAAGATAGAGATAGGTAGTGTTATAGTATTAAAATATTCTACAATCGGAGAATATAAGGAATATTAAAAAGAAATAACATAGGAAATAAAATAGTAGAGGGGAAAATACGGTGGTTGAAGGATGAAAATTAGAAATTAAAATTTAAGCAGCTCTTTCAAGATATGCCAGATCTGTAAAATTTAAATTTGAGGGGAATTGTAATGGTATCAGATAATTAAATTACTTGAATCAACTCTATTCATGAAAGGATTACAGAAAAGCAAGAAATAAATATGTATAATAAATTAATTTGAATGCAAGTTCAGAAATAAAAATAGAAAGACTTACCTTAAATTAATAAAGTATCCTATATTTTATCATATCTAGGAATAATTAAAATAAATTTAGAATTCTTCATTTAAAAATAGTTTGCTTGTTTGTTTTTTAGTAATCAATATAGGTACTCGTCAGTATAAATTATATTTTGGCTGAATTCTAACCTAAATTATAATTGAATGTCACTGTCAAGATGAAGTATGTTTTGCGAAGACAGAACAGTCAGACAGAATCACAGAATAATATTTTCAGAGATGGTTGTTAAGGAGAGAATGTGTACTGCATTGTGATTGGAGCAATAAAATCAAAATTTAAAATGTTTATTAAAATAAATTTACAATTAGTTTATATAAAATATGTATTTGGAAAGATGTATTGAACATTGGTTATGTGTTTACATGAATTAAAGTAAAATTATTGATGGTAGAATATTGTATATTAGATATTTAAGGGGTACACATAATTTTAAGTTTTTTTTTATAAATAAGGACAATTTAAAGGGTGAATTTGTAAAGTTCTTAGTGATATAACAGGTAGAAAGAATTACAATATTGCAAGAATAAATTTTATATACAATAATAGACAATAAACAAGAAATTATGAAATTTTGCAATTAAGAAAAAAAATCAAGTGCTTTGAAAAGGAGGCCATAGCAACGGAGGTTGTTGAAAAAAAAAGAAACGATGAGAGGAGAGATAATTTTTGAAAAATTGGATTAAAAAGAAAGTAAATTTATAATAAAGCTAAAGAAATAGTTAAAAAGTTTAAAATTACCAAGAAAGGTTCAGTAAAATACCATTAAGAAGTTGTTCCAGTGTCCCAGAGGAGAATCAGAATCCTCAATCTTCCAATTGCGTCTACTTCATCAAATTTATGAATCCTCATCCAACCAGTTCAAAATTTAATAAAAAAGGTTAGTCAATTATTGGTACCAATAAAATTTAATCAAAATCATATGCATATCGAAGTACTTCTAAAATAAATTTCAAATTACATAAATAATTCATTTTAATTAAAATTAGATAAGAGCTCACCTTAGATTTAGATTTTATTTCATTGAATTGTAGGTTAGGTACTTGTATTTGTGTAATTGTTTATCGTTCTTGTATAGTATTAGTTAAATTTGAGCGGATATTCATGTAAATGCCATACCAGATAATCATAATTATTAAACTGTTTTTGTCGAATTAAGTTCCATTTTATTAGATATAAACCAAACATTTTTTTTTCTATCACACCAAAGATATTCATTTACTGTGAACTGAATTGTTTGCAATTCTCCACACTCATAGTGACTACACATGCTCATCGACAGAGACCTCTACTTCCCATTTTAGTGTGTTTTGAAATAATAAGAAAGGTGTCCATAGGCGTCACAAAATTTTAATAATACATATTTATTTAAAATAATATATTATTAGATTAAAAATATAAAAGGTTCATAAATAATTTCAATAAATTTTAAATAAGAATTGATTCAAGTAATATATATCTGTGAATAAATTCAATGGCGCCAGAACCCGAAGAGAGTAGGAGTTTTCATGTTTCCGCATAGAGAGTTAGCTTAAAAAGGGGTAAGTTAAAGGTTTAAAATAAAAATAATTAAATAAAAATATATAAAATAATAAAACATTACAATATATATATATATATATATATATATATATATATAGTAAGTGAAGGGTAGTCTTTGCTGACTAGTTAGAACTAACTTCCAGTGATATTTTTTTAGGGAGTGCAGCAATAAAACGTAAAACGTGTACTCTTTTAAGTATTTAATCCAAGCTTTCGAGTGAATTTTCACCCATCATCAGGGAAGCTACATAAAAATATATTGTTAGATTTTTTGACACATTTTTTTTAAAGTTTTTTATACTTACAAACTTATTGAGATTAAACGTGAAGATAACAAAGTTAAAAACATAGATGGCCATCAGTAACATTAAAAAACTACGTCTATTAAATATACTATCACATTTTATTACTTAAAATAACTATTTAAAATTAAAAATCATTATGTTGAGGTAGGTTATCAACCACGTGCTTGAAATCTCAACTTCACAAAGGCGAAGAAACTAATTGTCATTGTGAAGTTGAGATTTCAAGCACGTGGTTGATAACCTACCTCAACATAATGATTTTTAATTTTAAATAGTTATTTTAAGTAATAAAATGTGATAGTATATTTAATAGACGTAGTTTTTTAATGTTACTGATGGCCATCTATGTTTTTAACTTTGTTATCTTCACGTTTAATCTCAATAAGTTTGTAAGTATAAAAAACTTTAAAAAAAAATGTGTCAAAAAATCTAACAATATATTTTTATGTAGCTTCCCTGATGATGGGTGAAAATTCACTCGAAAGCTTGGATTAAATACTTAAAAGAGTACACGTTTTACGTTTATTGCTGCACTCCCTAAAAATATATATATATATATATATATAAATACAATACTCTACTATGATCAGTAGAAAATTTCTTGAGGAAACATATGACATCAACTTAATTTTTAATAAAACAAACTCCCACTGCCTTTGAAAAGAAGAGAACAAGTACTGGTAAACCGTTTAAGAATTGGACATACACGAATAACACATCAACATCACATGAAAAAAGAAGCTGCTCCTTTATGTCATATATGTCAAACTCAACTCACAGTAAAACATCTATTACTCGAATGCCCAGTATATGAAAAACAAAGAATACACCACAAGTTAGGAAACTCTTTAAAGTCAATTCTCTCCTCAACCGGAAACGAAGTGCTATTATATCTTAAAGACATAAACTTGACATCAAAAATTTAAATTGTGATATTATATAATATATACCACACTACATGTAAATGTCTCCCCTGCTAATAACTTTATAGTTGATGCATGGTTACAAGTAGAAACGGTGAATGTTTTCCATCACGTGACCCAATCTACGATTCATACAACCCATATATTTTCTACATACTATATGAATATTGTTGCTGACGTAACAGTCACGTGATGGAAAACATTCACCGTTTCTACTTATATGTATGTTTTAAATAAAAAAAAAACTTTTTTCTCCGATCGTGTGAGAAGTTACACTATTTTGACCTGTTTTCCATGCGCAAATCTCAACATTCCCGAATAGTGGGCAGATGCTAAGCAATTAGAAAATAACAGTGCGGTAATATTCTTACCGCACTGCTGTAGCGTGCGATAATGTTATCAATGGATTATTACAATATAATGTAACAAAGTATGGCTTTGATTTTTATATTGATAAAGCTGTTATGGAAGAAATAAAAGAAACATCTAATTTTAAACGATATTTTTGAACACAAATTTATTGTTGTCAATATTTACATGTATTGGACAGTTTGTATAATTTGTAAATTCTACTGGAGGGCGAAGAGAATTTATATACGTTGAAGCTGCATGGCTAATTATTTGGTTTATTTCGTTACCACCACTTCTATATTCCAATATGAACATGGAGAAATGTATCTAAGCTTACTTAATTACTTCTTGAACGGAATATTTTTCAATTAATTTTTCAAATGTAAATCAACGATCGAAGAAAAAATAGTATGTATTATTCGTGTGAAAAGCATATTCTCAAACTCCTGTGTTAACAGACTCGTCGCTACGATCCTCGTCTGGTAATCATCACAGTCGTTTGGGAATATGATGCTTTTCCCACTAATTATACAATATACTATTTTGTTTAATATATATATATATATAATCATTAACCGTAATATACCCTAAGGTGTTACGGTGTTCTGTTCCGACAAGGTTTTTGCACTCAAGTAATTTTAGTTGTTTTCATATACAAATTTCACCCAGTTTCTTTTATTTTGTGCTATTTCTTTTCCTTCTTTCCAGCTCTTGTTATTTTTCTTTAGGATACCAGCTATTACATCATCCCATTTCCTTCTAGGCCTGCCTCTAGATCTTTTATTCTTTGGTTTGCCATATTAACTTGACTTGTCTCGAGTTGTCCATTCTTACCATATGTCCAAACCACTTTAGTTGCTGACGTTCTATACTATTTATGATCGGCTCGACCTCCAATTCCTTTCTAATCACCTCATTTCTCACTCTGTCTTTTTTTGTTATGCCCTTTATGCCTCTTAGAAATTTCATTTCTATGGCTTGTATTTTGCTCTTCTGTTGTTCCGTGAGTACCCAGCTTTCACAACCATAGATTAGAATCGGTTTGAATATGGTTTTGTAGACGATTAGCTTTGTCCTCGTTGACACTTCTTTCTTCCTTATAAGCGTTTTGCTCAGTGAATAGTACAACTTGGCTGCGCTTTCTATCCTGTTGTTAATTTCCGCTTCATTCTTCCCGTCTCTGTTTATCAAGACACCTAGATACTTGAAGTTCTCTGTTTGCTCTACTTCTTTGTCGCTTAAACTAACAACAGTTTGAACATCGTTCCTACCTATCACCATTATTTTAGTTTTATTTACATTAATTCTCAGGTTGTATTTTTTCAGTGCTTCATACCATAAGTTTAAATTGTTTTGTAGATCATTTTTGTTCTTTGCACATATCATTAGATCGTCTGCGAAGGCACATTCACTTATATAGGTTGGTTCCAGATTTCTGTAGCCCACCAGAAGTTTCTTTGCTTTTGTTTTTACTCCTTTCATTGCATCGTCCAGTATAAGGTTGAATAAGGTGGTGCTTAGTACTCCTCCCTGTCTTAAACCTTCCCTAGTTGTAAACTGTTCGGACTCGGCGTTATTTGTTCTTATGTAGTTTCTGGTGCATTGGTATAAGCTGGTTATACAGATCCTTAGTTCTTCGTTGACTCCCCTGTTTCTTAAACTGTTCCATACTGTCTTCCTTGAAATACTATCAAAAGCTTTTTCCAAATCTATGAATGCTACATACATATTGCTACCATGATACTTTTCAATCATTTGTTTAATGGTGAATATATGGTCTTGCACTCCTCTTCCTCTTCTAAATCCGCTCTGTGAGTCTTCCAGCTGATGTTCCGTTATGTTTTTTAATTTACCGTCTAACAATTTTTCATATACCTTTGACACGATGCTTAATAATGTAATACCTCTATAATTGTTACAGTCTCTATTGTTACCTTTTTTGTGAAGAGGCAGTATTATTCCTATCTCCCAGTCTTTGGGAATTCGATGTTCCTTTGCAGCTTTATTAAATAGTATTGTTAGCACTTCAAACCCTGCGGGTCCCAAGTTGTGCAGCATTTCTGATGTTATCTGGTCATGACCTGCGGCTTTACCTCTTTTCAGTGTTTTTATTGCTGCTTTCACATCTTCTAATTCGAAATGTACGTATTCACAGCGTTCTTGATGTTCTTCAGATATTTCTCTTTCTTCTACCATGTCCGATCGTTGTACAGTCAGTATGTCCTCAAAATGTTGTTTCCACCTTCCCATTATTTCTTTTGTTTCTGTCAACAATTGGCCCTCTTTGGAAAGAAGATATGTATTTTTCGTATTTCTTCCTTTTCTGATTGTTTTTAGAGTTTTGTAGAAAAGCTTTTGGTTGCCATGTCTGTCTTGTTCCATTTTCTCTCCGAATTTCTCCCAGGCCGCTTGCTTTGCTTCCCTTACCATCTCTTTCACCTTAGTCCTTTGTACCTTGTACTCTCTGTAGCTTTCGCTTGACATTTTACTTAAGTAATTTTTCCATTTGATTTTTTTTACTTTGATTTCTTTTTTGATAGATTCCGACCACCAGTTTGTTTTCTTTCTCGTTTTATCGTTAACACTAATTCCGCATGTTTTCTTGGCTACAGTTAGTACTCTAATTTTGAACTCCTTCCATAAGTTCTCTAAATCGTATTTATTCACCTTTACTATAATGGATTCCATTTCTCTTTGCGTTAAGTCTTTGTATATCTCTGCTGTTTCGCTTTCTCTTAATTTGTAGCTTCTTATGACTGTTTTACGTACTGGTTTGTAAGTTCCGCTCACCTTACTTGCAATTGATACTGTTTTCTTTCTTATGTTTGACGTTACTAAATAATGGTCTGTGAATAACTCTGCACCTCTTCTGACTCTCGTATTCAGGATGTCTTTCCTGTATTTTTGGTTAATTATGATGTAGTCTATAATTGATTTTTCGTTTCGAGTCTCTACTACTCTGGTGAATTTGTGTATATCTTTGTGTTTGAAAAATGTGTTTGTGACTATCAAGTTATTTGTCAGGCAAAAGTCGATTAATCTTTTCCCGTTGTTATTTTTGATGTCTTCGCCATGAATCCCTATAGAGTCGCCTGATTCTTCATCTTTTTTTCCGACCCTTGCGTTTAGGTCTCCGATAATTAGTATTCTATTGTTATTATCTTCTACTAATTCCGAGAGCTGCTCCCAGAATTTGTCTTTTCCTTGTTTTCGCTCATCTTCTCCTGGACCATATACCACTATTATGGTTGTTGTATTAGCATTCTGTCCGTCCAATTCTAATTCTATTTTTAGAATCCTCTCTGAAATACCCACCCAATTCTTTACATATCTTTGTATATCTTGCTTTATAATACACCCGACACCTTCTCGTGCCCTTTGATTTTTGTCTACTCCGCTATATATTAACATATGACCTCCATCTAATAATTTTTCACCCATTCCCTTCAATTTAGTTTCAGTTATGCCCAATAGATCTAATCCTATTTTTTCAAACTCTTCTTTTAATTCGTTTTCTTTGCCTGCTATGCTTCTGACGTTCCATGTCCCTATTTTCCAATAAGATTCTTTTGCTCTTAATTTTCCCTGTTGCATTTCCTTACCCACCTGTCCATTGCCGTCGCCTTGGTCGTTTTTAATATCATTGCTTTTTTCTGCTTTTATTAGTTTTTTGTGATTTTATTGGCTCTTTTACTTAATTGTCCCGACGCAATGGTGTTATCGGGTGATCGATCTGCTGTTGATCTTTTTTTGTTTGTGTTCTGTTCATCGTTACTCTGTGTTTGTTTTTCTTGAGTCGTTTTCAAATCTTTTGTTTAATACTGATGTAAATAAAAAATGTTGACAACTATATGACAGATATGATGAATTTCAAAATCTTTTCTTTTCGTGCTTAAGGCCTGTTTAGACAACTCAATTGCAACTAGCGCTTCAGGTGGATGGGTTTGAAACCTCATTTTTGTATTCAAGGTCATCCTATAAACTTTCACTTCTATAGGTTAGACTGTTTTGTGGTAAATAGACTAGCATTCAATTTGAAAGCTTTTTTATCCATACACGTACGGAAAAATTTTTTATCCGTACGCGTATGAATAAAGGCCACTTTCCATAGAACTAGACAGTGCGATATATGTCACTTTCCTATGTGATCGTAGGAAAACTACTATTTTCTACTAGCGTGCGGAAAAATAGAGAAATTTATTTGTGAATAAATATTTCACTTACTGCTTGTCCCAATATGTAAAAACTCAGGTACTGAGGCAAGAGTTCAATATTGGTAAACATAAAAAGTACGTTACTTATACTCATTAATTGTCCAGAGACCATAACTGTAAGTAATATCTTCGTTTTGTAGTTATTTTTGTGCGTACTTGACATTTTCTCAGTTTTGGTGCTGGACGTAGTCATAAGGTTTCTTAATTTTTGGTATTCAAATCTGCTTCTTCAATAGCTTATGGGAATTCCAATGACTGTTTTTTAGCAACTAATGAAGAAAGAAGTTTATAGTTCTTTATATCTTCATAGGAATATACTTACGGGAAAAAATTCATTAAAAAAAGCATTATCATAATGTTCATTATAAATAATAATAATTTCAACTGTTGATAATTATTCATTTAATTATACTCTTTGGTTATTAAGAGAATTCTTTCAGCTATGAATAAAGCTTCATACATAGGCGTGCGCAGACTTTCTTATTAGGGGGGGCCAAATATTAAATCGGAATCTTTTGATGAAAAAACAAAGATCCATGTCCGCCAAAACATTACTTTTGCATATTGCCGCCCTTCAATTTCTCTTTTCTCGGAATTGGGATGGACCGATTAGGGTGGGCAATGGCCCTGTCCCCCCTGTAGGCACGCCTATGGCTTCATATATACAGTGTGTCGCATTTAGGATGAAGATACCCCATATTTTTGCTGTTTCAATAATTTCAGATTCGAGTTTTTGTATAGTCATGAGATTTATGGGCGATCAACTGAAATCTAAACACAGGACCACTTCTCGATATTTTGCTTTACGTTAGAGGTTCCAAAAAAGTTGCTTAGAATTTTTGTTAACCCCAAAAAAACTGGCACTTCAAATTTTTAATCTATGAAAAATTATTACAAGTTTATTTTGATAATTAGTGCTTGTTGTGGGAAGAAAATCAAGTAGGTATTCAAATATTTTAGTGAACTGAACTACACCTTCAAATGAATAATTATTGTTATCATGGAAAAATAATTTTGATAATTGGAAAAATGTAGGAAAAAGCACCAAACAGTAGTTTTCGTAACACAGATGAAAAACAATAAAATGTTATCTCTTAACTAGTCCTTCTAATCGAATGCATCTTTCGATTTTGTTTAGCTACTCGTCTCAGTTCCGGGTTAGTTCTGGACAGATTGAACTTGTTCTGGCACACATTTTTTATCGATTTTTGCTCTTGTTCTGAAGACTTTATTTTTAACCATTATCTAAAAATGAAAATCAAGTGGTGTAGCACCGGGAGACCTTGGATGTCCACAGTTCAAAAAGACTGTTTCTTTCTACCCAGCGCATAGTATATTATTTGTTCAACCGTTAACGAACAAGCCTTGATTTGTAGATGGATGCATCGTCTAGCTGCAGATACATTTTCTTTTTGCATGCCAAAATTCACCATCGAGGCAGTTAAGCGATCAGCATTCGATGATCCATTTAATGCTTGCTTGAACTGTTTAGGTAGTACCTTTAGAAGAATTATACTCAATGGATTCTAAAGCACGACACATATTCCTTGAAAAGTCAATTAATTCCTTATAGGTGTATCAAATCGTGTACGTGCAGCCTTTAAGGCCGTTCGTTTGTTTTAAGCTATGTCTGCCATGTCCAACAATAAAAACACTTCAAAGTTACGATAAAAAATCGATAAATGTGTGAGACTATCTTAACGTATGTTAAAAAAACACGTGTAAGCTATATAGTATCAGCAAAACGTACTTAGTTATTAAAGTGCAAAACTAGTATAAAATGTAATAAAAACTATAATATAGCTGCTAAACACTGAAAATATAATAGTTGTCACTCACGTAAGCAAACTGTAATGTTTTAATGTTGGCACCCTTCATAAGTTGGCACTTGGCACGAGCATACATTAAAATGCACATGTGCCCAGCCAATGAGAATTCCTAATGCTCTAGCCGACCGAATGAATCTTCGTTAATTGTTCGTGTCAACTCATTGAACTCGTACGGGACTGTGTTGTGTATCATGTGTAGGACGTATGGGTTAGAAATCAGATTTTGTTCGTTTGATGATATTCTATTCTATTTTCAAGATAATCTATGTGTATATAAAACAATTTAAATTGTTCATCTAAATACTCATACTTCAATTGGTCAATTTTAATAGTGGTTTTGAGATTGATTTCCACAAATTTATTTACTTTTCAGCATTTTTAAATCTGTGTCCATCTCCTAAACTTATCTTTTGCAGTTTAAAGTAGGGAAGACTTCCCTAGGAAGTAGAAGCGTTGAATGATTATTTTTTCACTTAACGGTAGAAGGTAATTAAACATATGACCTACTTATATCATTGTCTCATTAGACAATGCTTAATATTGTGTGTAAGTGTTTTAAAACACACAAATTGAGAAATCAATAATCAAATTTTTATCACAAAAGAGTTAACATTTAATAGTATATTATTAAACGAGCAATTTATGCATGATAGCCATAATTCACGAAGGGTGACGTTTGCGTCACGAGCCGCAGGCAAGAGGCGCAAGTCAGAAACAAATTTCCTGAACAAAATACACAGATTTAATAGTTTATTTCATATTTTAGGTACCCCCATCTCTAGTTCATAATACACTGTAGTGTATTATGGTTCATAATTGACGACAGTTGATATATGGGTACCATATTATATCTTTTGTTAGGAGGTAAAATATCGGCTTATTATTAGGTGGTCGTGGACAAAATAAATTTTCTTGATAACAATTTTCGATTTGGTCAAATAGGATTAATTTACCATTGAATCAATATTTATATCTCGATTTACCTCGTATTGACTGAAAAATTCTGATAATTGATGGTTGTGTTTAAAGATTAGACAATGCAAAAGTTTATTTTTTTCTTCATATTCATATAAAAAATAAAAAAGTTTCCCATATGCAAAATATTGTTATATTGATTAATAATTCCAATAATTACATTTCATCATTTGAAATTTACTTGGTGTATGCCATGCAGCTTGTATACAAACACTACTTAAAAATATTGCTTTATATGTAGCACCGATTATTATTCGGTGTTTATAGTCACTGCTTTACTGCAATAATAACTTCCAAAAATACATAAACTGGTATTTTGAATGTGGTGGTACATAGGCCACGCCTCGGCAGATGCCGAAGCAATCTCATTGGCTGGGCACATGTGCATTTTAATGTATGCTCTTGGCACGACTTGGCATTGCATGTCATGTCAACGGGTAAGCTAACTCGAGCACATATGACATGTAGTCTCATGTAGAGTCGAATAAATAATCCTATTGTCTATTAACTCGTTATATCCTAAATACACAGCATATTCTGGCGACGAGTCTGCCCCACACGCCTAAAACGAATATAAGGTGTCTGAATATCTATAACATAACTAGTACAAAGAAAGGAGTAAAGTTAAATCGGGCCGGCAGTTAACCGCCAAAATAATTGAAGTGATAGGATCAATAGAACAGTTCAACCCAAATGAAACTGATATTTCCTCATATTTAGAGAGAATCGAACAGCTACTCATCTGCAATGTCGTAGAAGATGGGAAGAAAGTCCCTCTCTTATTAACACTCGTGGGTGGTGAGTGTTACAACGTGTTAAAGGATATTTTAGCCCCAGATCTTCCCAGCACAAAGTCATACTGCCACCGGCAATTTCCAATATATGCAAAAAAATAAAAATTCAAATCTATGGATTATGAAAGGCTTGAACTACCAACTGCCAGGACAGTTGGGGTTTGGGGTACTCGCACCGGTAAGCCGGAGAAGGGGTGGTCCGGTGAACTAAAGAATGTTGAGGGCGCCAGATAAATTGCAGCGAATACCCAATGCACAATAGACTAGTCACCAATCCATCAAAAGACTAGTCAACAAGTAATACCTCTACCTCTACAAATCCATTCGATATTGTATTACATATAAATAAGAAAATGTTACTCAATCTGGATTATTTTAATAATAAAAAAACATATTCATTCAATATCTAAATAGAATAATAACTCTTATTCTAGCATTATTATAAAAAAATAATACCTATGAAAAATATCATCCTAACCTACAACAACCTAAATTTGGTTTTTTTTATCGGCTAATACGACACCTAAGGTTGGAAAAGTAACCACAAAATATATTCGCATAAAACCAAGTGAACGACGACGACTAAAATCCTTCTAGGAGATGTTTTTGGGAAAACCACTACCAATCTATACTACCAATTGTAGATTTTCCCTAAACGATTATGAGGAACTTTCGAAATTATCCCAACTAAGAATGGACACAAAATTCCAAAAGAAATCAAAAGCTCTCTTCGCACCTGGTGATTCGGCTAATTACCCAAAATGACCGAGCCTCGAGGTATATCTCCTCGATCACCTTCTCACGACACTTCCAGAAAATAATATAGGCTAGTACACTAAGTCAGACGAAAAATTATGGAAACGGAAATGATAAAAATAATTATTACAGAACAGTAATAGTACCTAGTAATGCACGTAAAAAATACTTTTATTATAGTTTCATTTCTTCCTCAATTATAATGGCAAGTAAATAGATATTATTGAGTACTTTAAATAAGCAAAATTGAAATATTTTGTGACAACCTAATTTGGCAACACCTACCTATCAATCTCTGCGAGATTTGAAATATCGACAAAATAAATACAATTTTGATGCGTACTGTCATCAAAACCATTGTGTAGACCAGTAGTTGGTCACTTAGAATAAGTATTTAAAAATAAATCACTTAACGTTAAAATTTAACGTTACAATTCCCCTCTTTCGTCAAAGAAGATTAACTGCAATCAGTTAATCTTCATCTGGCGGTTGTCCTACCGTATATGGTTTCAAATCCTTACTGTGCCAAACTCCAAAATTTTTTCCTGCACTATCTCGCAGTTCGTAAGTCCAGGGTGACAGACGCTTACTTATTGCATACGGTCCAACAAAACGAGGAGCTAACTTCCTGGAGAAATGTTTGCTAGCGTCCGATAGAACATAATTTCGCTTCCAAACCAATGAATTTGGTAGATATTCAAATTGTCTACGTCTTAGATTATAGTTATTGCAAGACTTACTATTGGCTATTTCCAATCGTTTTTTAACATCCTGATACATTTCCCTAAAAAGTAGATTTCTACTTGTCTCTGGAGTCTGCGTGCCATTCCCTGAGCAAACAGCTTTATTAGAATTATAATCGGCTTCTGACAACATCATGCTTCGACCAAAGTTCATGAAATATGGCGTCAGCTTAGTAACCTCGTGTGTGGAAGTGCGTATGGCGCAAGAAATTTGTGCAGTATGCTCGTCCCAATTTCGGTGGTTATCAGAAATATACGACGCAATCATAGTTTTAATAACACGATTAGTCCTTTCACATGGTTGGACTCCTGTGTGACCTGAAGTAGGAGGATCATGAGCAGTTGAAATTATACGGTGTCTATCAACCTTTGGAACTACGATTTTCCAAGATTCGGATGGAGCCAGGGATTTAGTATACCTGTCAACCACATGCTTCCATCAAAGACGACCATCTTCTTCACGCCAAGACGGAAATTTCAGAGGATTACTTTTGACCTTACCAACCATAGTCTGATACCATTTCTCACCAGAGCCATCCGAAACAGGATATACCTTTTCTTCGCCTTCTACAATAACTTCATCTATGAACGGAACTGACCGAGACAACGCATCAGATACAACGTGATTCTTTCCTTTTCTATGGATTATTTTAAAATCATATTGCTGCATCTTGACCGCCCATCGAGCTAAGCGACCCTTTGGACTCTGTAGATTTTGTAATCAAACGAGACTGTAGTGATCAGTTATCACAGTAAAAGGCACTCCTTCCAAATCGGGTCTTAAGTGTTCAATGGCCCATACCACCGCTAGACATTCTCGTTCTGTAGTCGAATAGTTTCTTTCTTATGGAGTTAGTGATCTGCTGAGATAACAGATTACTTTATCGCCCTCTTCGTGTGGCTGGCTGAGTACCGCGCCAAGGCCAAAACCACTACTATCTGTTTGGACAACGAACGGTTTAGAGTAATCAGGACAACTAAGGATGGGTGCCGAAACCAAACATTCCTTGATGTGTCGAAAAGACACCTCACAATCTTGAGTCCATTCAAAAGCACGATTTTTCCTAATAAGGTTGGTGATAGGTGCCATAATAGTTTGAAAATTCGGGATAAACCTTCGATACCATGAGAAGGTGCCTACAATTCTACGAACCTCAGAAACAGTAGTCGGAATAGTCATTGATAACATGGCTTTCACTTTGTCGGGATCAACATGTAAACCTCTCCGGTCAACAACATATCCCAGATATCGCATTGCTGGTCGACAAAATTGACATTTTTCAATTTTGACCGTGATGTTCGCTTCCCTAAGCCTACGAAAAACCTCATCTAAAATTTTAAGATGGTCTTCAAAAGTTTGAGTACAACGATATCATCAAGATAGACGAAGACATGAGGCTCGAGACTATGACCCAAAATGTTATCAATCAATCTCTGCCATGTTACTGGAGCATTATGTAACCCGAAAGGAAGCCTTTTGAATTGAAATAGCCCTCTGTTTGGTACAGTGAAAGCCGTATACTTACGGGAGGACTCGGCAACAGGAACCTGCGAATAAGCTGACTTCACGTCTTAGCTTGAAAGATATCTGGCATCTCTCAACTTATCCAGAGTGTCAGAAATTAAGGGAAGAGGATAACTATCCCTCACAGTTACCGCGTTAAGTTTCCTATAGCCACGCAAAACCGAAATGAGCCATCCTTTTTCTTGACTAGTAATATCGGCGAAGACCAAGGACTGTTGCTTGTTTCAACAACCCCCAATTTGAGCATCTTATCCAACTCTATGTCTATTTGATTCTGTACAACTGGGTTAACCCTATAATATCGCTGTTTGATTGGTAAGCTGTCAGTAACAATTACATGCTCAGTTCGATTTGTACATCCTAATTTATCACCCATTAATGCTATATTTCTATCTATTACAGTTTTAACCCTATGCTGCTCCAATGAGGTGAGCAACGTTTTAGGGGTAATATGTTCTATCGCACTGAGTAGAGCAGGCTCGGAAGAAAAATGCCATTCGTTGTGATGAAGGTCTGGAATTATACCCATAATATTCCAAAAATTAACTCCTAAAATGAGAATATGTGCTAACTCAGGAACTACTAAAGCTTGTACTAGACGAAGACGACCTCTTAGAACAATAGAAAGCTCAACTGTACCAATAATTTGAACAGAGTCTCCGTTAGCGACAGTACAAATACTACTTCCACTTTTAGATAACTGCAATCCTAAATTGCGAAATAACTCCCAGTTGAAACTGATGTAAATATGCAAACGAAGAAGAAAAAAAAACGAGAATAGATAGTGTAATGTGGTGGAGAATTTTGTTATTGGTTTCCTTTTATTTAAATTTGAGAATGTGGACTGTATTTTATAAATGATTTGATCACTTTTCGAAAGTATAAATTCATTACAACAAAACTTCGTAACAGTAACATTCACAGTGACATTAAAAATTAATTATATAAAATTAACAAGGATTTTTGTCACATGTTCTAGAATGTTCTAAACATAAAACTCTCAACCTATATATCTCAATCTATCCTATGGCGCGCTTTTCTGTCATAACTCGCTTACGTTCACGGGCTCAAGCTCTCTGTGGTAAAGGCAAAGAAAATGTTAAACCAGCAGTGAAGCGTAGTAACAAAAAAAGGATAATTTAGATTGCAACATCCTCCCCACCGGCTGAGAAGTCTCTATCGGAGAATGGCAATGGGCATAACTTCATGATTGGTCTATAATATTCGCCCCTTTGACTTCGAATTTTCACCAATCTAACCATTTTGGGATCAGATGAAATAGGTGAAATGGGTGTAGAGTTAAGAATTGCCTCTATTTGGCACAACAAAGTTGACATTTGTTCATAGTTAAGAACTCGATTCCCAACGACCCTTTTTAAGTGGAATTTAGTTGATTTAATGCCTGCCTCCCAGAGGCCGCCCCAGTCCGGACTGTTTGGTGGGATAAATTTCCAGGTTATATCTCGAGTTATATCTCTTTAAAATTGTTTCTATTTTGTTTAAAAAGAACATATATCCCTTTAAGAGTGTTGTTAGCGCCTTGAAAGTTAGTTCCATGATCTGAGTATTTCAGGACAACCTTTTCTGGAAATAAACCTTTTTAGAGTAGAAATGAAAGCATCCGATGATAAGCTAGACACGAGCTCTAGATGAATTGCTTTAGTCACTAGGCAAATAAATAAAGCAATATACGCCTTTGTAATAACTGGTTTACGAGTGTTACCATCTTTCAATGAGATTGGACCGCCGAAATCTACACCGATTTTTGAAAATGGGCGAGAGATGGAAATTCTATCAGAGGGAAGCGAACCCATAAGTTGCTGGGCGGTTGTTGCCTTAAATTTGAAACATGTAACACAATTTTTAACAACCTTTTTTATTTGTTGAAGAGCGTTTATAGGCCAATATTCAAGGCGAATATGTGCTAAGATGGTTTGAAGACCGGCATGTAATAAAGTAAGATGCACATATCTATAGAGTAGTTCAACAAAATTACCTTTATGAGGCAATACAATGGAATGTTTCTGAGAATATGGTAAATTTGATTGAGAAAGTCTACCTGTGATTGGAAGTATGTTTTGACCATCAAGAAAGGGAGTTAACTGAATCAACGAGCTAGTTATTAAGGGAATCTTTCTTTTTATATTATGAATTTCCCGTGCAAAATAGTGACCCTGGACACATTTAATTATTAGAAGCAGACTATTATTGAGCTCTCTAACTGAAAGAGGTCCTGTAGATTTTGGTTTAGATTTTGAAGAGTTGTTTACAAACCGCAAACAAAACGCTATTGTTCTTTGAAGCTTCGAAAAACTCGAAAACTTTGAGAATATATCAAAGGCTTCTGAGGAATGATTAGTGGAGTTGCAGGACACAGTAGTTTGTTCTGGTAGAGAGTCAAGTGGAATTGAGTTTGTACTCAAAGATAAAGATGGATTATAAAGAAATTTAGAACCATTCCACCACTGGTCACATAATATTAGTGATGGTGGATCAAGTTCTCGTGAAATGTAATCTGCAGGATTATTTTCTGATGACACATGTTGCCATTGAGCATTGATTGTCAGTTCCTGAATCTCAGCTACACGATTACATACAAAAGTGGTCCAACGGGTAGGAGTAGCCTGTAACCATGCTAAAGCAATTTTTGGAGTAGATAGTGCGCATGTAAAAACAAGTTCCATACGCCTTCAGAGAGGCATCTGAGAATCCATGCAGCTCGAATATCTTTATCGCATGAGAAGGATTGAATAATAACCTTGGAATTTGAAGATCATTGAGAAGAAGAATATCTTTACTAAACCTTTCCCATTCGATTTGAATTTCTTCTGATAAAATGTCATCCCAATCCACTTTAGCTTTCCAAATTTTTTGCATCAATATTTTACCAGTGATTATTAGTGGACCTATGAATCCTAAAGGATCAAAGAGGCGTGCAATATGAGATAGTATATTCCTTTTGGTCGGTGCATCCTTCTTATTCATTAAAAATCCGTAAATTTTAAATTCATCAGACTGTGGAAGCCACGAAATTCCTAAGACCTTGTTCAAGGATTCACTAACGTGCAGATTCATATTCACAGAGCTATGCTTATCAACATCCCCTTTATCTGGAAAGTTTTGTACATTTGACATCCACTTATGTAGACTGAAGCCATATGATTTTAATAAATCAACAAGTTTAAAATATAGTTTATTCAAATCTTCCAACGTGGCAGCACCTGCGAGAACGTCATCCACGTAGCACTGTTCTAGAAGTGCTTGCGATGCAAGCGAATGAGTTGATACACTCTCGTGGGCTATCTCGACTAAACATCTGGTTGCAAGAAACGGTGCACAGTTTGTGCCGTATGTTACTGTCTGCAATTCGATACATTTCAGCTCCTGATCAGGGTGATCCCGCCATAATATATTTTGTAAATGCCTATGTATTGGATTTATTTGAATTTGGCGATACATCGTAATTATGTCAGAGGTGAGGACATATCTGAATACCCGAAAACTGCAAACAATATCGAACAAATCACCTTGATCAGTGGGACCTTTGTACATAACAGAATTCAACGAATTGCCTGTTTTAGTTTTCATTGATCTGTCAAATACAACCCTTAATTTTGTACTAAGTCTTTCTTCCCTAATTACACAGTGATGTGGCAGAAAATGCCTTCTCAGTGAGGTTTTTGCCTCTACAGGAACATATGTTACGTGACCCAACTCAAGGTATTCATGAATAAACTTTCGATATTGCAAATATAGTTGTTCGTTTCGAACCAACCTTTCTTCTAATGAAAGAAACCTGCGTTTGGCCAAGTCAAGAGAATCACCCAAGTTAAGATTCTTAAGGTTATCTTTTAAAGGCAAATTGACGATAAATCGACCTTCAGTGGAGCGCTGCGTAGTGTTAGAAAAAATTGTCTCACATATTTTGTCTTCATGGGAAAGAATTCTTTTGTGTGATATTTCCTCGAGCTGCCAGAATTTGGGAATTAGATCATTGATTTCATTACTGATGTTTTGAGAAAATTGTGATGCCTTATGGTCAATATAATAATATTTAAATAACAGAATTAAATTCCATTGAACCAATTTCACTAAATCATAAAACAGCACACGAAGCAAGGTCTCACGGTACCGTGCCGATGTACTGAATGGTCACGGGGAATGTGGCCTCGAACGGTCCCCTGGGGGCACCAGGCGAAACCCCCTTGTATTCAGCCTTACCTTCTCATGCGGGGCTCTGAGGAGGTGGACAAGAATTTCCCTAGCTTCTCGTGGGATTTTTATGGATACACCTAAAAAACCAAACCAACCAGGCACCACTGAGACGACCAGCGACGACAAGGCTGAAGAAGCCGTCATCGCTAGCACGTCCTCGGAGGTGACTAAAGAAGGCGGCCAACGGAAGGCGAGCTTTAAAGCGAACTCGCTGGAAGATGTGGACCGTATGTCGGAAGAGGATCTTCGCGGAGCAAGGCTAGCGGGAGCATCCAGGAAAAGGTTGCAGACTCTGATGAAGGGGGGCCTTAATTACACTGAAGCCAAAAAGGCTGTAATTAAGGAGAACTTCACAAAGTCGCTCCTACCAAAGAAAAATAAAGAAGAGGCAGGCGAGCACCCGTCCAAAGCCAAAGTTGAGGCGAAAAAGCGCCCTTCGGAGGCTACGGAAGAGGTGAAAAAGCGCCCAAGATCGCAAGGGACAACCCCCCCACGGGCAAGACCCGCGACGAAGAGACCCAGAACGGAGGATAAACCGTCCTTCCGGGATGCGGCCTCGTCAGAGAGGGTAGCCATAGTGGAGGAAGGTTATCCTAAAAATCAGATGGAGTCGGATAGGCTCAAAGCTCTCCAGAACTCCATCATGAAGGCATACGAGGAGGTGGCAGATGACGGACCACAAGTGAGATTCGTCAAATGCACACAGAAGCCCGGGTACCTTCTAGTAACATGCGCGGACGTGGCGAGCGCTGACTGGTTGGAGGGAGTAGTTCCTTCGTTGGTTCCCTGGGACAATGCAAGTCTCAGGACCCTTCGGGGGGACAGTCTACCGAGACCGGCAGCTGCCTGCTATGTTTATGTCCCAGATGAGGATGGCATGAGACTGGAGGGTAAACGGATCCTAAACAGGCTGAAGGTGAGCAACCGGAAGCTAAAAACATCCCTCTGGACCATTTGGGGAAACACCCCGATGGAAAAGGGGCAAATGTGGACCTTCTCCATGGATGAGGAATCCCTGGAGGAGATCAAAAGGCTGGACATGAGTCCTTACTTTGGAATGGGCCGGATTAATTTCAAGGTCAAGGAGCGAGGACCCAAGTCCAAAGGTGCAGTGGAGAACAAGGCTTCAAAACCAGGAACCTCCACCGGCACAACCACCAAAGCGCCTTCCCCACAGGCGGTAAGACCACAACTGAGGGGAAAAGGACCGGTGCAGAAGAAGGGGAAGAAGAAGGGAGGATCTTCTACAGAGGTTAGACCTGGGAAAGCCGACCCACAAAGTGGCACAAGCCCTCTCAAAAGACCGTCATTGGTCAGAGAGGAGGCTGAAGCCATGGAGCTGGGGGAGCCAACCAAGGTCACAGAGCCCATAGAAGACTCCTCGTCTTCAACCTAGAGGACAGCGTAAGGTTCCTGCAGGCCAACCTTCAACACGCCAAGGCAGCTAGTGCCGTGTTGTGTCGAAGGTGGGAGAAAGAAGGCATAGACGTAGCCCTTCTGCAGGAACCATGGGTACATGGAAGGACCATAGCAGGCCTCAAACCACAAACAGGTACGTTACTCTATCATAAGCCAGCATTAAGGCCAAGAGCATGTATAATACATAGTGAAAGGGTTAATTGTGTACTAATCTCGGGGTTATGCTCTGGGGATTTTGTTATAGGAGTCCTTTCATACCAAACCGAGGGCGGGACGAAGAGTGTAGTCGTCTGTTCTGCCTACTGTCCGGGAGACGAGCCAGCATGCCCTCCACAGGTACTAAAGGCTGCAGTGGACTATTGCCGAGAGAGGGACATGCAGCTTATATTAGGATGCGATGCCAACGCCCACCATACCATCTGGGCCAGCACGGACATCAATAAAAGAGGTGAGTCATTTTATGAATTCATACTTAGGGAAGGGTTATTCATTGCCAATAAAGGTACTGAGCCTACTTTTGTCACGGCAATTAGGAAAGAGGTATTAGACCTGACCTTGAGTACCAGCAGAATAAGTGATAACATAGTAGCTTGGCGGGTTTCACAGGAACCATCATGTTCCGACCACAGGCATATAAGATTCGATCTTGAGTCACCACCCCTAATAATGAGTAAGTTCAGAAATCCAAGAGAGACGAACTGGGAAGGATACAATAAATCCCTCAGAGAGTCACTTGAGGAAGGGACAGTCACTATAAAAGGGAGAGAAAGCCTAGAAGTGGCAGTTGACCAGGTTAATGAGGCAATCTTGAATGCCTACCGAGAAAACTGCCCAGAACGAACAAGGCAACGCAAAAGGAACACAGTTTGGTGGAACAATTACCTGGAGGGATTAAGAACCCAGGTAAGAAGGTTATTTAATAGAGCCAAACCCAACCAAAACTGGGACCTATACAGGAGTAAGCTCACTCTATACAATAAGGAGATCCGGAAGGCCAAAAGGGACTCATGGAGAAGATTCTGTGAGGAGGTTCTAGAGACCACAGAATGCTCCCGAATCCACAAAGTTTTGTCCAAGGATGGCTCTAAAGACAAGGTGAGTCTCCTCAAGAAAACGGACGGAGACTATGCAGAAACGGCACAGGAAACTTTGGAGCTGTTGACAAAAGCACACTTTCCTGGAGCCACCATTGATCTAAGTATGCAGGAGGTAGTCAGCAATCCCCAAGAGGCAGGTAGACCCAGTAGGGAAGACTGGCAACTTGCCACTGACATTACAAGACCAGATAAGATAAGGTGGGCCATAGACGAATTCCAACCCTTTAAATCACCAGGGGAGGATGGAATCTATCCGGTACTACTGCAGAAAGGTAAAGAGGCATTAGCGCCACAACTAAGTAAGATCTTCAAGGCTAGCTTAGCTTTAAGGCATACTCCGGTAATATGGAGGAAGGTGAAGGTCATATACCTTCCGAAGGCAGGTAGAATTTCTGACCAAACGCCCCAGTCATATAGACCAATTAGCCTAACGTCCTTTCTGCTCAAGACTTTGGAAAAGCTAGTGGATAGGTACATAAAGGACAACGCTCTGAAAACTCGCCCTCTAAGCGAGAGTCAGTATGCGTATCAACAGGGTAAGTCAACAGACTTGGCTCTGGACGATTTAAATAGGCTACTGTCCAAGTCGATCGACGACAAGGAAATAGCAGTAGCTACTTTTCTGGATATAGAGGGAGCATTCAATAATGCTTCTCCAATATCTATAACAAGGTGTATGGAAAGAAGGGGGGTCGAACCCATCATCTGCGGGTGGCTTGCAGCTAATCTAGGGAATAGGATAATCACATCCACCCTGGGGGAGGCAACCATCACAGCGGGTGTGGAAAGGGGTTGTCCTCAAGGAGGCGTTTTATCGCCCCTTTTGTGGGCGATCCTAGTAGACACGCTTCTAGTACGGCTATCAGACAAAGGTATTCGGTGCCTGGGGTATGCGGACGATCTTGCCATCGTCATAAGAGGACGGTTTCCAGACACAGTATCGGAGCGCACCCAAATGGCGCTTGATATAGTGAGTGGCTGGTGTAGGGAGGAGGAACTAGCAGTGAACCCCTACAAAACTACACTGGTACCGTTTACAAAAAAGAGAAAATTGCAAGGACTACAAAAGCCGCAAATCAACGGAGTGGAGATTCCATTTGCGAATGAAGTTAAATACCTAGGGGTAATATTTGACCAGAAGCTCAATTGGAACTCCCACATTGAAAAAACCGCACATAAGGCCAGAATCGCTCTTGGAAGATGCAGGCAAATGTGTGGAAAGAATTGGGGATTGAATCCTAGCATGACCAAATGGTTATATACACAGGTTGTGAGGCCAATGATAACCTATGGATCAGTTGTTTGGTGGCCCAGGACACTGCAGATCGGAGCGCAAAGGCAGCTAAGTGGTATTCAAAGGCAGGCCTGCTTGAGTATCACAGGGGCCATGAAGACGACTCCGACAGCGGCTCTGGAGGTGATACTAAACCTACCACCACTGCATATACTTATTCAAGGAAATGCAAGATCTGTTAGCCACAGATTATCACAGGGACCTTCTCCGATAAGCCAAGAACACGGTAAGGTCTACAAAGAACTATATGATGGAATAAAGGCAGATCCAATACTGGGAATGCCAAAGGATCAGATTGCCCCACAATATAGTTTTAAAAACGAATATACAATCGTAATTCCAGAGAGAAAGGACTGGGAAGCAGGGCCTCCCATAATGGCGAATCTCAACTGGTACACTGATGGCTCTAAAACAGACTCTGGAGTAGGAGCCGGAATATACGGGGTACAGGAGAAGATAGCGATCTCTCTAAGCCTAGGGAAACATGCCACTGTCTTTCAGGCAGAGGTAATAGCGGTGCAATGCTGTGCAGAAGAGTTGATAAGACGGGAGGTGAATAACCAAAGAATCGTCATCTACTCTGACAGCCAAGCAGCACTAAAGGCGATACGCTCATATAAGATAACATCGAATCTGGTGTGGGAATGTCGCAAGGCCCTCAACAGACTAGGTAGTCATAATAAAGAAACCCACCAAGGAATAAAAGGCAATGAAAAGGCCGATGAATTAGCCAAGCAGGGAGCAGCGGAGGTTATGATAGGGCCAGAACCTTCCTGTGGAATTGCCAAATGCCTAAGTAAAGGAAGCATCCACAAATGGATAAACAACCAGGCGTTGAACTGGTGGTATGGAACCCCAGGACAAAGACACTCTAAATTATTCCTTAAAAGCCCTTCGGCCAAACTGTCACATGACCTACTACGCCAAAGTCGAGAAACGACGAGGATAATAGTGGGAATGCTCACAGGGCACTGTAGGCTAAGGAAACATATGCACACAATTGGACTAGCAGAAGACAGCCTATGCAGGTTCTGCCAGGAAGAAGAAGAAACCGCGGAGCACGTACTTTGTGAGTGTGAAGGCCTAGCAAGGTTGCGGTTTCACTTATTCGGGGAAGAAAAACCGAAGGCAGAGAGCTACGCAAAGGAGGCGGTAACCAGGCTATTAAGTCTAATAAAAAGAATAAAGCTGGATATCGAGCTCTAATATAGGGAGGACCACAATAGATCTGCAAAGGTCGCAGTGGGATAGGACAAAGAGCCACTCCAATTTTAATCTAATCTAATCTAATCTAAGGTCTCACGTTTATGATTCAAGATCAAAGCGTGAAATAAACATAAACAATATTACTTATATTCACTTACGGTGAACTTGAAGAGTAGATATAAAATATACAATCGAAAGTATTTTGGTAACATTAATTAATTAACTCATTCATTCATTCATTACTATTATTATTATCAGATCAGTTCGTTATAAGATCATTATTAGATTATTAGTAGATTAAATGCGTTAGTAACATTATAAGTATTAGTATTAAATCATCAGTAATTAGTATAAGTATTAGGATAATGTTTCATAGTAAGTTTAAGTAATAAATATCCCAGTACTACAAGTAGTTGTTTGATTACTATAAGATGACCCTTCGAGTGACCAGAAACACCATCAGTTGAGAGGCCAATTACCACCACACTACCTGGCTACTCTATCCATAAGAAACATATATTACATGGCGACCCTGCCAGGATTAACTCCAGAAAAAGCATTTCTTTATATGGATGATATAGTTGTGATAGGGATGTCAGAAAATCATCATCTAAGTAATCTCGAAAGGGTGTTTAACACATGTCGGAAATTCAACCTTAAATTAAATCCACAAAAATGTCAATTCTTCAGGCGAGAAGTAACGTATTTAGGACACAATTTGTCTAGTGAAGGGGTTCTACCCGACAAGGCAAAATATTCAGTCATTGAGCAGTATCCAGTGCCCAAAAATTCAGAAGAATCTAAAAGGTTCGTAGCATTCTGTAACTATTACAGACGCTTCATTCCAAATTTCGCTGAAATATGCATACCTCTCAATAAATTATCCAGGAAAAAGGTAAAATTCGAGTGGTCAAAGGACTGCGAAAAATTATTCCAAATATTAAAATCGGCATTAATCCAGCCGCCTATTCTAAAATATCCAGATTTCAATAAAAAATTTATATTGACAACAGATGCTTCAAATATTGCGTGTTCTGCAATTCTTAGTCAGGAATACGAAGGTATAGATCTACCTATAGCTTATGCCTCGCGAAGTTTTAAGAAAAGTGAATTAAATAAACCTATAATCATGAAAGAACTGTTAGCTATCCATTGGGGAATTAATCATTTTAAGTGTTATTTATATGGTTCTCCACATTTTATTGTGAAAACGGATCACAAGCCGTTAACACATCTTTTTTCGATGACAGAACCAACTTCGAAACTTACAAGAATTAGATTAGATTTAGAAGAATACAACTTCGAGATACAATATTTGAAAGGAAATTCAAATTATGCAGACAGTATTTCAAGGATATCCATAAAGGAATTAAAAGATTTGTACATTGACAATGCTCACGTTTTAGCAATAACGAGGTCAAAAACTCGCCAGAATAAAGCTCAGCCTACAGGAGAAGATAAAATAGTTTCCACAGAAATAAAAAAAGATATTCGCAAACCAGCAGTATATAAAGTACTGAATAATTTAGAGGCGCATAAATTACCAATTCTGAAATTTGAAAATAACCGTGTTTCGCTAAGGATGAACATACGGATCAAAAACAGAATGAGATTTAGCCAAGCCTTATTAAATACCGATATAGTTAACTTTGATTTAGGTCAAACGTTAGTTCAGCTTGATAAGCTAGCGGTAAAAAATGGAATAAAAAGGATGAAAATTTATTTGAATGATATTATTTTCACACAGTGCACTATAAAAGAGTTTATAGAAAAAGGAAACAATACGTTAAAAAACGTACAAATATGTATTTGCGATATACCAAAGATAGTGGAAGAAGAAAAAGAAAAACAACAGATTTTAAAAACTTACCATAATGATCCTTTATTTGGAGGTCACGTAGGAAATAACAGGCTATTGAAAAAATTAAGAGCGAATTTTAAATGGAAAAACATGGAAAAATACGTAAGAAAATACATTAAGCAATGTCACAAGTGTCAAATCAATAAAGCAAAGAATAATCACAAAGAAGAATTTGTATTAACGGATACAGCAGCAAAACCATGGGATATAACGTACATAGATACGGTCGGTCCTTTTCCACAGAGTGAAAATGGTAACCGTTATTGCATAACAATGTTATGTGAATTAACGAAATATGCAGTGATAATTCCAGTCAAAAACAAAGAAGCAAACACGATAGCTCGTGGAATTTTTGAAAATTTCATACCAAATTACGGTTTGATGAAACAGATTAGGACAGATTTAGGGACAGAATATAAAAATGAAATATTCAATGCTTTAACTAAAATGTTAAATATTAGTCATAATTATTCAACAGCATATCATCATCAATCTATAGGAGGTTGTGAGAAATTACATAGAACGCTTAACGAGTATGTTAGACATTTTATAAATGAAAGTGAGGATGATTGAGATGAATGGTGCAAATTATTTGCTTATTGTTATAATACGACTCCTAATTCTTATCATGGTTATACGCCGTTTGAATTATTGTTTGGAAGACGTGCTAACCTACCCGATAACCTCACAAATGACATTGATCCATGCTATAATATTGATGAATATCATAATGAGTTGAAATATAAATTACAGGTAGCTCATCAGAGAGCAGAGAAATATTTAATCAAATATAAGCTGAATAGACAAAGTCAAAATAGTAAAGTAGCTAATCCAGTTGATTTTAAAATAGGAGATTCAGTTTTAGTAAAAAGGGAAAATAGAACCAAATTCGAATCTCAATATATAGGTCCATTTACAGTCACAGAGGTGAGCGAAGATAACTGTAAAATCAAATTAGAATCAGGTGTGATTGAAGAAATACACAAAAACAGACTGTACCCTTATTGTAAAATGAGGTAAAAATTGTAAAAGTGCTAGAAACAAAAGTGCGAGTGTGCTTACAAACAATCGCGAATAATAAACAAAGTGTAATAACAAACACCATAAACAATATTAGTGATAGTAAATAAATTCGGATAACAAGTGATAAAAACATTAAGTGAAAATGAATAAACATTACAAACAACTAAGTTATCGTAAACAATTTCTAAAGACAACAGACATTCATTAATTTATAAACATATGTAACTTTAGGTTGATGACATTATTTAATAATCATCTACCATTTACTTTATAGTAGGGGAGCCCAAGCGGGGATTTCGGGATTTACTAAAGCGCGGCAGATTAATATACAGAGGGATACCTTGTACCCGGTTAAGTACCTCCACAAAACAAGAGGCCCATATATAAGGCCGCCCGTGAAGGATATAGGATCAGATTAGTAAAAAAAAATTGGCCATCAGAAATTCTCGAGCGCGTCAGATTAAGGTAGGGTGAGTTAATTACATCCTAAAAAGTGTATTCCACTAATCTGACAATTTGAGAGTGACGTAAAAAAAGGGGAGGGCAACAAAGTTGTAAAAAAACGCCATCTCGACATTCTCGAGCGTAGCTAAATTTTTTTTTATTTTGAAGGAAATAATTCAAGAATAATGAAAAATATATAATCTGACGATTTCCGCAAGCCGAAATAACAGAAATTCGTCGATAAATTTAAGCATTTAAATTTATCGACGAATGTGCAGCTGCGTGATGCCTACTTTTCCTTCCCCGCGTTTAAGCTTTTTTTAAGTAATTTTTTTATAAATACATGTATTTTACTAAAAAAGCATACACTTATTTATTTGCATGCTATTTCCTGAACTTTTCAATTAATTAAGTTCAATGATTTAAAAAATAAAATTTTTTTTGACTTCCCGCTAAGAAAAATTAAAAATTTTAAACAATTCGGGAAGTTATTGGTTTTACCCCGTTTTACGAAAATCGAGTTTTCATCAGATCTTGACGTTTTAAGGTCATAGGAAGCTTCCCTGACTACCCCCGTGATGTTGTCACTAAGTCTGTATGTATGTGTGGGTGTGTGTGTATGTATGTGTGGGTGTTTGTGTGTGTGACTCGCTTATAACTTTTGAACGACTAAACCGAACGCAATCTACTAAACGGCGTTCTAAAGATTTCCCTAAAAATTAGATTTCCTGTGAATTTTAACCGATTCGGACTGATAGATTTGAAAATTTTTGATAAATCTCAAAAAAAATAAGAATTTTTTTTTAAGTGGTTTTCTTGGAATAACTTTCAACCATGTTCATTGATTAACTTCAAAAACTGATCCGCCTTTGAGCTTGAAAAACCACGTCGATCGCCACCTAGCTGGTCAAAATTGGTTGATTCGTTCAAGAGATATCGTGAACGAAAAAAACCCGAAAAAGTGTTTTTTCGGGATTACTCCGAAATTTGTGGTTCGATCAATTGAAATTGCAAAATTACTTATGAGGATGATAAAACTGCGTCGAATGCCGCCAACCGCGTGAAAATTGCTTGATCTATTCAAAAGTTATTGCGGTTTGAAGATTCCAAAAATAGTGTTCTATGAAACTTCTATCAGACTTTCGAGCTGGGAGAGCTCAAATGCATGGAAATATTATTTCTTTGAACTCAGTGAGCTCAAAATATCACATAAATTATATTTTGAGCTCAAAAATGTCATAAGTACAATTTTAAGCGCCAAGGAATAGAATTAGAGGGAAGTTGCAGGGATGGCCTTTAATGTGAACCGTTGTTCTAATTTTTTTTTTGTCAGATCAGGCGAATCCCTCTAGATAATCGTCAGATTATGAGACAGTACGTTCAGAACATAAAGATGAACCATATATATCTTAATCTGACGCGCTTGAGTATTTCAAAATGGCGATTTTTTTTTGCACATTATGAAAATGGCCGAATTTGCGTCCCATCGAAATCGTCAGATTAGTGAATTAGACCTTTTTTTTGTTGCACTTAACACTCCCTTAGAAAATCTGACGCGCTCGATTAATTTTTTTTTTTTTCATTTTCAACCCTTAAATACAACCACCCGCATCATACAAACGATCAGATTAATATACGTACATTATTAAAAATACGTAGGGCATTGATGCTATCAATATCTGACGCGCTCGAGGATGTCCATGCAACAGTTTTTTTTTTACATATTTAAAAATCTATAGCCGCTTCCCCCACCGATGTAAAGGTATACATCATATAACATTTTTTTCTTTTTATCATCCAAGCTTTGCTTCCCAATAGGTCTCTACGACGCTCGAGTAAATCCCCATTTAGCATCGTGGGCTCCCCTACTATTAGGAAATTTGTAAATTCATTTCATTAGGGGGAAAGGAAGCTCAACGGAATTTATTCTTTTTGTAAAAGGGGAAGGTGTGATGCCTTTTGGTCAATATAATAATATTTAAATAACAGAATTAAATTCCATTGAACCAATTTCACTAAATCATAAAACAGCACACGAAGCAAGGTCTCACGTTTATGATTCAAGATCAAAGCGTGAAATAAACATAAACAATATTACTTATATTCACTTACGGTGAACTTGAAGAGTAGATATAAAATATACAATCGAAAGTATTTTGGTAACATTAATTAATTAACTCATTCGTTCATTCATTACTATTATTATTATCAGATCAGTTCGTTATAAGATCATTATTAGATTATTAGTAGATTAAATGCGTTAGTAACATTATAAGTATTAGTATTAAATCATCAGTAATTAGTATAAGTATTAGGATAATGTTTCATAGTGAGTTTAAGTAATAAATATCCCAGTACTACAAGTAGTTGTTTGATTACTATAAGATGACCCTTCGAGTGAACAGAAACACCATCAGTTGAGAGGCCAATTACCACCACACTACCTGGCTACTCTACCCATAAGAAACATATATTACAAAATGAACTAACACTTAGATTCGAAATGCTATCAGACTGAGTACCTATTTTACCTCCTAATATCCAACCAAATTTGCTATTCATGAGAACAGGTAGATTTGGTCCTAGAGAAATAATTCCTGGTTCAATTACATCGAAATATAAGTCAGCACCTATGATTAAGCATATCTATCTTCCCTGGCACATTGAAATTTGTGTCAGCAAGTTCGATATATGGTGGTATTTTGAAGATATCTATATATGTCTGAGGGATAGCACAAGTGATTTTGTTCAAAACGCCACACGTTATATTGAATTTATTTCTTTTAGAAGATTTTGATTCGATGATTAAATCGACTACATGCGAAATATGAGTGGAACTTTGAGATATACCAGAAATATTCAAATCAGCCTTTAATGTTTCAATTTGTAACCTTTTGAGGACGTCAGATGATATAAAAGACGTTTGTGATGCAGAATCCAAGAGAGCGCGGAGTTCAATACGTTTGTCACCATAAACTAAATTTATTTTTGTAGTTGCTAAAAGTACATTTTGTTTTGTTGACGATGCCATACATAAAGCATCAGAGGATTGAGTTTTATTAGAACCTCATTGTGAAATATCATTTGATCTTACGTGTGATATACATGCTACCGATTGTGTTGGTTGATTTAGTTGTGACTGAGAGTTCTCGGAAGTCAACTGTGAATTACTTCGAAAATGGTTGTTTTTCTCCGATTGGCAGCAAATATTAATTTTGCTGACTGATATCAATCGGCAAAGTATTACTTAGGCACGAAAGTGATCACTTTGCTGCCTGTGATTATACATTTCCATAGCTTTTTCCTTGGCTGGATTCCTAGCCTCGCTACGCTCGGCTATGAATTCAGCCTCGGCAGTCAATCTACTATTTTGCTGCGTAGTTAAACAATTAACTATTTCCTCAGTTTCGTGCAACAAAGTGTGGTGTTTTCCACTACATGTTTTACATTTTTCTCTCGTACACCTAGTAACCAAATGTTTGCTACCTAAACAATTATAACACAGTTTATTGTTGGCTACAAATTCTCTTTTCCTGTGAAGAGGTAGTGCTAAGAACTTAAAACATTTGTAAATATTATGTTTTTGACCCTTACAAAATATACATGTTTGCTTAACATTTGTATGGAGAATTTTATCTGAGTTATCAGCAAATGAGGCATGAGCTACAATTTTACGTTGCTGACCTGGTCGCGAACTTTGATCATTTGAGTGCAAACCTGCGTTGTTTGAAGATTCCCAAGCTGTAATTCTTTTGTCGAGGAAAACAAAGAATTCCTTAAGTGTCGGAAGAGTGTTTTGATCCCTTTCTAATTCGAAACTACTCCGTAAATTTCTATCGAGTTTACCGGAGAAAATATTCAATAGAATTAAATCCCAGTTATTCATTACCGTAACCTTTAGACCTTCTAATGCATTTATATGTTGACGTAAAATGGTGAAATCGCGAAGACCATTTGGGCCCTTTTGTACTGAAGCCTGTAATAAAGCATTAATATGATAATTAATTACTGGCATTTTTCTATCATAATGACTGCGGAGAATATCGAGAGCCTTCATGTAATTATCGTCAGCTATTTGTAATTCCGAAGTTAACGATAAAGCTTCGCCTTCCAAAAATGATTTGAGATACATAAATTTTTGAGAATCCGCTAATCGATCGTCTTGATCAATTGACTCGGCAAAAATATTTATAAATGTGCGCCATTCACCATAATCTCCCTTGAATATAGGAACATTTATGCTCGGTAAATTAATCTTTACAGCCGGAGGATTGGACTGCGTATTCGAGTGAGGAGTGTGATTACCCCGTGTCGAGCCCCTAACAGATGAGCTAGTCAATTGCTGTTGAACAAGAGACCTACTTTAACTAAGAGATGCAATATATTTTTTCTCAACTTCTTCCCGATCGGCAAGTTGCTATAAGCTCTAATACTTTATTTTCATCATTTTCATCAATCAAGTCTTCAATTTCCTCCTGAATTTTATCATAGCTTTCGAAGGACTTAACGAGTAAACCTTCTCTAATACTTTATTCATTAACATCAATGTTAGAATCAGTGGAAATTGAAATTATAAACCGTTCAATGCGAGTTATAGCAGCCTTGCTACGACCTCTTTTCCTAACTAAGTTTTCCATTACAAAGAATAATAATTTGTAATTAAAAGAAATACTATTCTAAGGTAATAAATGAAATAATTTTTCAGAAATGTTATCAATACAAAATATTCAAATCTAAAGGTTTTCAAGTAGGTAGGTACTACAAATATAATCGCAAATCTCAATATTCACTTAATCACTAAATTGTAATAATTTGATCCATTTTTTAAATAGACAAGCAAGGTATGATGTTTTCAACAATAAAAATGTCTGTACTCGTTGCACACCTGTATATTAATAATTTAATAGATCTGACCTTAATTTTCCAATGTTCTTTTCTTCTATTGTACCCTTAAGTGTTATAGTGTTAACTGTTCACTATGTTAACCTTTTTGAGAGAATAATAATATTTCCTTTTCCTGTACGCTGATGAGATGTTTATGAGACCTTTTCCTTTGAGATAATTACTGTTTGTAAAATACCTTCCTTTTCAGCCTTGTTTACAATAAATTTCTTCGCTGGATCAAATCCGGCTCGAAGGACCATGTAATGTGGTGGAGAATTTTGTTATTGGTTTTGAGAATGTGGACTGTATTTTATAAATGATTTGATCACTTTTCGAAAGTATACATTTATTACAACAAAACTTCGTAACAGTAACACTGACAGTGACATTAAAAATTAATTATATAAAATTAACAAGGATTGTTATCACATGTTCTAGAATGTTCTAAACATAAAACTCTCAACCTATATATCTAAATCTATCCTATGGCGCGCTTTTCTGCCATAACTCGCTTACGTTCACGGGCTGTATATTGTCAAGCTCTCTGTGGCAAAGGCAAAGGAAATGTTAAACCAGCAGTGAAGCGTAGTAACAAAAAAAAGCATAATTTAGATTGCAACAGATAGGGAGGAATATACTTATTTGTAAAGGGTAGTTGATTTGTATTCTATATATGTATAGCGATTGTTTAAAAAATTGTAATGACAGAAAAGCTGTTCTGTAGGAAAGTATTAAAAAAACTTACTCGCGGAATGGCCTAAAACTTATTGTACGCTTAAAAGAAGAATAATACAAAACTTAAAATTGAAAATTGTATCTTTAATTTTCAACGATTATTAATCAGAGGGAATTTTCAGCTAATGGCTGAATCGCAGACTTTTTTTTCTTCTTCGTTTGCATATTTACATCAGTTTCAACTCGTTAATGTTTTAGTTTTCTTAATAAAAAAAACTTTTCTTTACTACCTACCATAGAATTGAATAGGTACACAGTTAAAAACAGTTAATAATTGTAACATATTTAATTGTTTGGTACATCCTGTACACCTGAGTAATTAGTATCACTGCAAGTTTTTATGTCGCCTTGAAGTTAGCTTGTACATATCGTTAGAAATAAATTCAGTTCCGAGTACAGAGTCGAATTATTGATAGCTACCTAGTACTTACCCAATCTTATAAATATATTGAATATAAATTAGTTATTGAAATATTAAGTTTATTAACTTTAATTAGTTATCGAATAATCAAGTTATTACACTGGCGCAGTCAGAAAACAATTAGAAGAGAAAAAAAAAGAAAAAAAACTAGTGTAGTAGTGTGGTAGCAAAAAAATAAACGTGCTTGTGTTAATAAAATGGTCGTCGGACAATTAGAATCTTTTAAGTTGGGAGAAGGAAATTGGAGTTCCTACATCACTCGTATGGAGCAGTATTTCAAGGTGAATAAAATTGAGGAAAACATGAAAACTGCTTTGCTGATCACCGCAGTAGGAGATGAGACATACGAATTAATGGAAGATCTGTGCAGCCCAGAAAAGCCGGCAGATAAAACCTTTGCTGAATTACAAAAATTATTACGAGACCATTTACAGCCGACACCATCTGAAATTACCGAACGTTATAAATTTCGACAGCGGAAACAAGAAACAGGAGAGAAAATCTCAATGTATCTAGCGGCATTAAAGCAGCTAGCAAAATACTGTAAATTTGGTGATAATTTGGAAACTCAACTACGAGATCAATTAGTTTTTGGATTAAAAAATGAAGTCATCCGACAACGCTTGTTCCAAGAAAAAACGCTCACCTACTGCAAAGCTGTGGAAATAGCAGTTAACATGGAAGCAGCAGAAAGAGATTCGGAGTTAGTGGGTGGTGCAAACACAGTGCATTTTGTGAAAAAAGAGGAAAGGAAAAAGTTTTCCACGAAATATCAGCGGTCCAAATCTAAGGTCAAGACGCCATTTTCTAGTTCTCTACAGGGAGGAAGCCTACAATGCCGCCATTGTGGAAAGAATAACCACGTCACTTCCACTTGTTTTTTCAAGGACGCCACCTGTCACACATGTGGCAAGAAAGGACACATCAGCACGAAGTGCGCAGAAAAAGGTACCGATAAAAATGCAAATTCTTATAAGTTCAACAAGTTTGTAGTTATTGATAATGAGTCGAGCGACTCTGATTCATATTTAGATTCTTATTTTAATAATATAACGCATGAAAAGGACAAACCATTAAAAGTTGATATTTCCATAAATAATAAAATAATTTCCATGGAATGCGATTCGGGTTCGCCTATATCCACCATTTCAGAAAAATTTTACAGTAATAATTTTAAGAATTTGCAACTAAATGAATCTCAATTAAATTTAAAATCATACGCAGGCAGTGTGATTAATGTGTTAGGATATATTTTTGTAAATGTTGTTTACTACAATACTTCATTAAATTTAAAACTGTATGTTATCAAAAACGGTGGTCCACCTATTTTAGGTAGGGAATGGATTTCTAAATTAAATATCTCTCTAGATAAACTCTTTAATTTAAATTATATCGAGGAAATAAATGTAAAAGAGGTACCCTACATTTTGAAAACAAAATTTCCGGAAGTATTTTCGGAAGGACTGGAAAAATTTAATAGGGGTAAGGCGCAGTTGCATTTAAAAGAAAATGTTAAACCCGTTTTTTGTAAAGCACGGAACCTGCCTTTAGCCCTAAAAGATAAAGTTGAAAAAGAAATAAATAATTTAGTGAAAAATGAAATATTAACGCCGGTAGAATATAGTTATTGGGCCACTCCAATAGTACCAGTGCTTAAAAAATCAGGGGAAATTAGAATTTGTGGCGATTATCGAGTAACATTAAACCCTAATTTACATGTGGATACATATTCCATTCCAAAAATTGAACATTTATTTGCCGCTTTGAACAATGGAATTTTTTTCAGTAAAATAGACTTATCACAGGCGTATGCTCAAATCGAACTGGACGAGTTTTCAAAAAATTTAACTACTCTAAATACCCACAAGGGTTTATTTAAAATGAACCGGTTGCCATACGGAGTGTCTTCTAGTCCTGGTATTTTTCAAAGGATTATTGATAGTACTTTTAGCAATTGTAAAAACGTAGCCATTTTTTTGGACGATATTTTAATTACCGGAATAAATTCTAAAGATCACTTAAATAATTTAATGACTGTTTTTACCGTTTTAAAAGAATGTGGGTTGAGGGTGAAATTAAATAAATGTTCCTTTTTCCAAGAACAAATAAATTTCTTAGGGCATACAATAAATAAAGAGGGTTTATCAACCTCTGATGACAAGGTTGAAGCTATTTTAAGGGCACCACAACCTACAGATATAACCAGTTTAAAATCTTTTCTTGGACTGGTAAATTTTTATGGAAAATTTATAAAGAATTTGAGTGGTAAATTATACCCACTCCATTTATTACTAAAAAAGAATACTAAATGGTATTGGGGAGAAAAACAAGATCAAGCTTTTGAGTTAATAAAAAAAGAAATAGCATCACCAAAAATTTTAGCACACTATGATAGTAAATTACCGGTAATATTAGCAGTTGATGCCAGCTCATTTGCGGTAGGGGGTGTAATTTCTCATGCATATCCAAATGGAGACGTACGCCCAATTGCTTTCGCCTCACGCACCCTTTCTTCGGCAGAAAAATCTTATAAACAAATGGATAAAGAGGGAGCCGCTATAATTTTTAGTGTAAAAAAATTCAATGATTTCCTGTTTGGTAGATTTTTCACTCTATTATGTGACAATAAGGCTTTGGTACACATTTTAGATAGTAAAAGAGGTATACCACAATATGCAGCAGCGCGACTGCAACGTTGGAATATAATTTTAAGTACATATAATTATGAAATAAAATATATTGCATCAGAAAAAAATCACGCTGATGCATTGTCTCGTTTACCCCTTAAGAACACCAAAGAAACAACATATGATTATTCACACATATTTTATTTAGAAGAAAACCTTCCAATTGATTATAAGAAAGTGGCAATATTTACCAGGAAAGATAAAATTTTAAATTCTATTTATAGGTTTGGTTTACATGGTTGGCCAGAAAAGTCTAAAATTGAGGAGGAATATAAGGCTTATTTTTTAAAACGCGATGAGTTACATTTGGAACATGGTTGTATTTTATGGGGTTACAGGGTAGTAGTACCTGAAAAATTAAAATCGTTTTTACTTGAACAAATTCATATGGCACATTTAGGCATAAATAAATGTAAGGCTATGGCTCGTTCATATTTTTGGTGGCCGAAAGTCGATGATGATATTGAAAAAATGTGTAAAAAATGTCTAACTTGCAATGTAATGAAAAATAACACACCAAAAGTAAGTTTACATCCGTGGCCTTACGAAGATACCCCATGGAGCCGTCTACACCTAGATTTTTTGGGACCGATCCATGGAAATAAATATTTAATCGTGATAGATTCTTTCACTAAATGGCCCGAAATTTTCAAAGCAAATGCTAGTGATGCAAAAAACGTAATTAAAATTTTAAATAAATTATTCTCCACTTTTGGTTTACCCACTAAAATAGTATCGGATAATGGACCTCCTTTTGCATCAAACGAATTTCGTCAATATTTAAAAAGTAATGGAATAAGACAACTTTTCTCTACTCCAAAACATGCAATGAGTAATGGCCAGGCCAACAAGCTGATGAACTCGCAAAAAGAGGTTCAGCAACAGCATATGTTGGACCAGAACCAGCTCTTGGGACCACAAAAAAGGTAGTCCGAGCGCAAATACAAAAATGGGTGCAAAGCCAACATAGACTTCATTGGAGGAACACTCCGAAACAGGTACACAGCAAAACCTTCATAGGTGACACATGTGCAAAGCGGGCCAAAGAACTACTGAATATCAGCAGGAATAAGCTAAAAATTATTACAGGTTATCTAACGGGTCATACCCCATTAAAAGATCACCTGCATAAAATAGGGTTATACAACGGGGACCTCAGCTGCAGACTATGTGGCATGGAGATCGAGACCGTGACCCATATCTTGTCTGACTGTGAGGCACTGAACTCGAGGAGACGGGCAATCTTCGGAGAAGCCAATGTGCCACCTGAAGTATATGGCACACATCCAATGGACCTATATCGTCTACTCGAAGGTACGGGGATAACTGGATGGGTGGACTAAATATGGGAGCAGAGTACAATAAGCCAATAGGCTGCAGTGCTCCCGGCATCTGAACGGCTCCCAAAATGGAAAAAAAAAAAATGGCCAGGCCGAAAACACTGTAAAAACTTTCAAATTGGCTATAAAAAAGGCTTGTTTGGAAAATAAAAATGTTGACGAATTTCTAACACAATTTTTATTCGATTATCGAAATACTCCCCACTGTACAACGGGTGAAACGCCAGCTAAAAAAATGTTTCAAAGAAAAATTCGAGGAAAACTAGATTTGTTGATACCGGACTCAAAAAAAATAGTAGAGGACAAAATGGAAAAACAAAAAGAATATTATGGGGGGCAAACTAAACATTTTACAATCGGTGGAAGAGTTTATTTAAGAGATTTTAGAAATCCAGAATGCCCAGCATGGACGAAGGGAGTAGTAACTGGTACAGAAGGTTCAGTCATTTTTAATGTAAAGACTAAAGATGGTAAAGAATTAAGACGTCATTCGAATCAATTGCGCGCTTCGTTGGGTAACAACGAAGCGAATGAAACCGAAGACGATCCTTCTATATCAGAAACTGCAGAAAATACGCTGGAAGCAGAAACTGAAACTAACAGTACTGTTTCACCAGGTATTGTTCACTCAGAAAACAATTCTAATACAGAAAATGGAAACAATCCTAGATATTTTCTAAGGTATAGAAAATGATGATTGTATGTATGTTTGTAAATAGGTACTAGATATTAAAAAATAAAGTGTTTTAATTGAACTGAATAAGAAAATAGTGATCAAGTGGAAACTGTAAAAAAAAATAGTATTCTAGTTGGGTTGGGTTGTGTTGTGTGCATGGGTAACGGAAAATTGTAAAATTTATTTATTTTTTTTTTTTTTTTGCTTATTTACATACGTTCATTTTATTCTGAGATTTGTAAATAGTAAAAAGGTGTATATAACATTGAATTTTTTTTGAATTAAATTGTAAACAATTGTTGATTCTCCAATTTTGGGGTGAGAATGTGTAACATATTTAATTGTTTGGTACATCCTGTACACCTGAGTAATTAGTATCACTGCAAGTTTTTATGTCGCCTTGAAGTTAGCTTGTACATATCGTTAGAAATAAATTCAGTTCCGAATACAGAGTCGAATTATTGATACCTACCTAGTACTTACCCAATATTATAAATATATTGAATATAAATTAGTTATTGAAATATTAAGTTTATTAACTTTAATTAGTTATCGAATAATCAAGTTATTACAATAATGAATTTTTAATATTTGCTAAGCATCATTTTATTTCTCATGAGATAGATTTTTTGTTGTCACCCCTAGACCGGACAAAATCAAATAACTTCAGTAATAATTAGATGTCATATTCAGAATCTAGACAAAAGTGCGTTTAATACACGCTAGACGGCACTGTTATGCGAACATAGTTGGATGTATAGTAGGTAGAGGAAAATTAGAATGTTTTTGAAAAAACTCGTGTTCCATGGAAGTTGAAATCGTGTACAGTCGACAAAAGCAAACATTAGCCCCGGAAAATATGCGAACTAAAAGAATTTCATCGCAACGAACCAATTAGGTGCTGATGTTAACGAACATTAGTAATTTGTTGAGATAATACAACTACAGCGACATTTTAAAAAATGCCACCGGCAATTCCCAATATATGCAAAAAAAAAATAAAAATTCGAATCTATGGATTATGGAAGGCTTGAACTACCAACTGCCTCCAGGACAGTTGGGGTACTCGCAATGGTAACTCTTAAGCCGGAGAAGGGGTGGTCCGGTGAACTAAAGAATGTTGAGGGCGCCAGATAAATTGCAGCGAATACCCAATGCACAATAGACTAGTCACAAATCCATCAAAAGACTAGTCAACAAGTATTACCTTACCTCTACAAATCCATTCGATATTGTATTCCATATAAATAAGAAAATGTTACTTAATCTGGATTATTTTAATAATAAAAAAAACATATTCATTCAATATCTAAATAGAATGATAACTCTTATTCTAACATTATTATAAAAAAATAATACCTATGAAAATATCATCCTAACCTAACAACCTAAATTTAGTTTTTTTTAACGGCTAATACGACAAGTAAGGTTGGAAAAGTAACCACAAAATATATTTGCATAAAACCAAGTGAACGACGACGCAGAGCTCAGGCGCGGCTACTGTAAATAATATATGAAAAAAAAACTAGATCGTAAATACGCAACCTTAGAAAACACTTACATTGTTCGAAAGCTGGCGAATGGATATAACCAAACAAATATATAATTGGCGATAGAATGTGTACACAAATAAGTTATCTTCACTATTAATGATAATGGCCAAGACGTCACTACTCTTATGTAATACTTATATCTTTGCCGGAAACATGCGGAATAAAAGTAAAATAGACTAAATGTTCGTATATAAAGAGAACAAAAAAAAAATTAAGTAAATTTGCGTGTATTCACTTGCGGGGACATCCAACCAGTCTGTAATTTATAACAATGGGACAACCAGTGTATATTCCAGTAGGTACATCTAAACCACTCTACCATGGACCAAACTGCCAACGTCAACTAACATAGAATCTGCATAACCAATCAAAAGAAGATCATTCGTTGTATTGCTGGTATTTCTCGGAGCACTAGCTGCCATGGTTATTTTAAAAAGTTTGAAATTTTAACATTGTCGTGTTTGTATATTTTTGAGTTGTGTGTGTTTGTTTATACTAAAATAAAATGTCTTAAGACCAATGAACAAGTCCATAGATTTAATACAAGACATTGTAATGATCTACATGTACCTTTATCTAAGGGAAATATCCATTTTAAATCTCCGGCTATACAAGGTTAACGGTTTTATAATAAATTACCCTTGACCATCAGAAACTGTACTACACTAATAGAATTTAAAAAAGTGTTAAAATCATTTTTAATTGAACGTTGTTTTTACTCCACAGAAGAATTTTTTAACTCGTAAATAATGTATGAATAATTATAATTTATTTGTTTGTTCGTATTATGATTGAAATTTTATCAGATATTGTTTAGTATAATATGCATGCAATTTTAGATTAGGATTAGGATTAAGTTTTCATTGTGACTAATTCTATACAAACTTTGTTGTTTGTCAAAAAGAAAATAAAGAATTATTATTATTATTATTATTATTATTATTATTATTATTATTCCAAGTATGCACTTGCTCAGCACTTGCTGGTAATGTTCACCTATCCCGAGCGTGTGTAAACGCAAATGGGATTAGGCTCGGAAGTCACATATTTAGAAATTTACGGACAGTGTGACAGGTATTTAGGATGGCAGCCTTCTGCAGATCGATGTAAGTATTTTTGTGAAGACCCAGTTTGGTAAGGCTATCTTGTAGAGTTTTGGGAATTAGTCCCGTAGATGAAACGATGATCGGTACCACCTCTATTTTCTCTGCATGCCACATCTGTCTTACCTCAATTGCAAGATCGGTGTATTTTGCAATTTTCTCGTTGTATTTGTCCAGAATATTGTTATTATTGGGTACTGCAACATCCACCAGATAAACCGAGTTAGCTTTTTTATCCACAACTACAATATCAGGCCGGTTATTCGTCACCCGTCTATCGGTGATAATTGACCTATCGTAGTATAGTCTAAAATCAGCATTCTCTAGCACCGAATTCGGATGGTACTTGTAATATGGGGTGTAGGTGTTCACTAATCCAAATTTGTTGGCCAACTTCTGATGGATGATGTTGCAAAGTTGATTGTGCCTGCGTAGGTAATCAATGTTAGCTAAGGCTGAACATCCCGACGTGATGTGTTGTATCGTCTCTGTTGTTTGTTGGCACCTTCTGCACTTGTCCGTAGCGATGTTTGGATCTTTCATGACAAATTTCTTGTAATTGTTGGTATTAATTACTTGGTCTTGAATTGCCGTCATAAATCCTTCTGTTTCTGGAAATAATGTTCCATCAGATAGCCACTTATTTGATGCTTCCTTGTCGATATGAGGTTGATTGAGGTCGTGATGATGTCGACCATGAAGCGCTTTCTGAGCCCACTCCACCTGTTTGTCAGAATCGGTAACGATATCAAGTCTCATATCAGGGCTTACAAGATTTAAGGGGGAATAGTTTTTATCTGCTTTTGCGACCATCTCATGCAATTCAGATGTTTCAGCCTTGACAATGAAGAATTCTTGGAGTCTAGATATTTGTTTGTTATGTAAATTAACTATGTCCACTAGACCTCTCCCTCCCTCTCTTCTTGGTAGTGTTGTCCTGATAACTGATGATGTCGGATGGTGACATTTGTGTTTGGTCATCATGGTACGGGTTGTTCTTTGAATATCCTCCAGCTCTGTCTTTGTCCACTTCAGAACTCCAAATGAGTATGTCAGGATCGGTATGGCGTAGGTGTTAATTGCTTTTGCTAGATTTCCTGCGTTCAACTGGGTTTTCAATAAAGTAGTTACCCTTTGAGTGAACTGGCTCCTAATTTTGATTTTTGCTTGCTTTTGGTCTAATAGCTTAGCTTGCTGAAATCCTAGATATTTGTAGGTCTTTATTATTATTATTATTATTATTATTATAACCAACCAAGGCTGATACTCATTGACAATTCTATTAACTGAACTTATGTAGAAGAAGATAATATGAAAAGGGAAAAAAACCCTTAAAGGAAATGTTTCAATTAGCACTCCGCAATATTTATATACACAAGATAAATGCATTCATACTCAGTTAAGTTGAGTGATAGATCAGGCATAAATCATAGCAATAACGAAGTACTAAATAAAACTATTTAATAAAATAATTAAGGCAAACCCACTTTCCATTTAATTCCCCCCCAATCCATGTTACCGAAAATGTATTATGAAACTAATAAACCGGTAAAAGTGCCAAAAGTGGTATTATAATATTTTATGAAACAAGACATTCTGGGAATTCAGCTTAATTTTTGATATCTTGCAACATGGCAATCTCAAAATTATCTCTAAGTATTAAAAGTTTCAATATACAAAAACGAAAAAAAAAACAAGAATTTAATAGACTAGCATGTAAAAAAACGATATTCAACATACCCTTCCTGGTCAGGGATCCTTGGGGTTTATATTGTCCAGTAATTTAAGACCTAATATCCAGTTGGAAAATATACCAAATTGACTCCCTGTATCTGCAATTTCACCTGCGGCGACTAAAATCCTCCTAGGAGATGTTTTTAGGAAAACCACTACCAATCTATACTACCAATTGTAGATTTTCCCCAAACGATTATGAGGAACTTTCGAAATTATCCCAACTAAGGATGGACACAAAATTTCAAAAGAAATCAAAAGCTCTCTTCGCACCTGGTGATTCGGCTAATTACCCAAAATGGCCGAGCCTCGAGGTATATCCTCGATCACCTTCTCACGACACTTCCAGAAAATAATATAGGCCAGTACTCTAAGTCAGACGAAAAATTATGGAAACGGAAATGATAAAAATAATTATTACAGAACAGTAATAGTAGTAATGCACGTAAAAAACACTTTTTCCGCAAATCGCTAGGAAATTTTGACATTCCTGTCAAAATTTCTTGAAGAAAAAGTCAGGACTTCCTCACTGTAAGGAAATGTCATTTCCTTACTGTAAGGAAATGATATTTCCGTACAGTTGTTAGTGTTCTGCATAATCCATAAAACGTCTGTATGCATTTTCGTACTTTTCTCTTGATTTCTTTGGCAATAATTCTAATGAAGCAGTATTCACTGCCTCAACCAGCTCTGGAGGAGTCCCAGGAATGGAAATTTCATCATCGCTTATCATTTTACTTTCGAGAACACCAGCAATTAAATTTATAAGCGTCAAGTTTGACAATTCAACCTCAATACGTTTCCATAGTAACCCAAGTAATTTTATTATGAATTTCAAAGCACCATTTATTTGGGAATAAAATTATCGCGCTTTTTTTTTAAATCAATCAATATCTGTCGAATTTTGAGCGATTTGCGGAAAAATAGTATGTTTACCTCGTAGGAAAAGCCACATTCCTGGACTCTGTGTTGCCAAGTCTCGGCTTGCGCCTCGACTTAGCAATCTTCACAGTCGTCCAGGAATGTTAAGCTTTTCCTACCCGGTAAACAATGTACTATTATTGAACAAATTCTCATATAGAAACAACAGGGCAATTAATTAACAACAACATTTAAATAACTTATATATTATTGCTAAAATTAATGGTAATATTTGACTTATTATAGGTTTTAACCGAGATATTTAATCTCCTTGATGATTTGAAATTTCTTTACTGTCACTGTCACATTTTTGAATGGTGGGCGGACCTACATTCCCTAGCTGCTCGTGGGAACAATATGGACCAAAGCAGAAAAACACCAGAGGAGCACAAGGACTTCTCTAAAGAAAATCAAGACGTTACAGGAATGGACTGTAACGACATAAGTTGTCAGGAGACAGTAGTTGAAGACTGTACTCCAAAGGCAAAAAAGCAAGGAGGGAAGGACTCCTTAGAAAAGGGTAAGGCAACCAACATGACCTTGCCCAAAAATCTATCTGGTGCCCAGAGGAAGAAACTCATCAGGGAGCAGAAAAAAGCAGCCGGTACATGGGTGGAGAAAGACCCAAACAAAGCTGGAAAAAAAAAGGATCATGGACCGACAAAATCGGGAAATAGCATGTCCAAGTCAGGAAAAGTCCTGATGAAGACAAGCTCAGGTCCGACAATGTCGGGACACTCCAATACAGGTGGAAAAGAAGGGACAGGTAAAGGTAAAAGACCTCGATCTGAAAACTCAACTCCACCTGATATGCATGTTGCAAAAAAAATCAACAGGAGCACGAAAGTGCAGACTGTCTCCTATGAGGATGCAACAGCAAATCTCGGGATGGCGGTGATCCACAGACGCCATCCAGAAAACACTCTGTATCAGGAACAGGCAGGACTGATTCAAAACCGCTTGGAGGAGGCCGTGTTTGACACCCCTGGGGGAAGCGCAAACCGACTCCAATTCCAACGTACTTCATTCCATTCAGGGGTCCTCTGGATAACCTGTGGGAATGAATACACAAAGGAATGGCTCAGAAACGCGGTGGAAGGCCTGGGCGAGCTCTGGGAAGGTGCTGATCTGACAGTTGTTGGATCAGGAGACCTCCCCAGAAGGCCCCTGGTCCTCGTGCACGTTCCAGGTGCCATAAGAACCGTCTGGCTAGTCAAAATGCCTCAAAACGGGGGAATGGACCCTCAAAGGAAGAAAAGACGATGGAAAGGGGCAAACGCTGACCTTCTCCATCGATGAGGCTTCTTTTAAGACTCTGGAGACGATGGGCTTCCGAGCATATTACGGTCTCGGAAGGGTGGTCTTCCGAGTTTTAAGAGGACCAGATGGCGGGGGTTCGAGTAATACAAGCGAACCTCCAGCACAGTAAGGCTGCATCTGCAGTCCTTACGAAAGTAATGGGGGGATACGATGTGGCCCTCCTACAAGAACCTTGGGTAAACAAGGGAAAAATTATGGGTTTATCAGGGATAGGAGGGGAATTGATTTACGATAGGTCCTCCCAAGTACCTAGAACTTGTATAATAGTAAGAAATAATATAAAGATACTGCCTTTAAATCATTTCTGTTGCAGAGACCTGACCACGGTCAAAAGTAAGATTCATCTCTGATGGGGGACCGAGGGAGATTATTCTCGGATCGGTCTACCTACCAGGAGATGCTTCTGAACAACCACTATCCAGGGAAGTGGAGGAACTAGTGAGGGGATGTCGGGGCAATGGAACGCATCTGATCATTGGGGGAGATGTGAATGCACATCACACAGCCTGGGGAAGCACAAACACCAACCAAAGAGGTGAGTCTTTACTACAATTTATTATGGAAAGTAATTTGGACATATTAAATGTGGGAAATAAAAAGCCTACCTTTGTAACAATAAATAGAAAGGAGGTTCTAGATATAACAATTGCAACTACTTTTATAGCTAGTTTTGTTAAAAAATGGCATGTGACTGATGAGGTGAGTTGTTCGGACCACAGACACATAAGTTATACATTAACAGGTTTTAGCACTAAAACTGAAACTTACCGAAACCCAAGGAAAGCTAACTGGGAGGCCTATCAGGCGGACCTAGGCCTTGAAATCCAAAGGGTGAGAGAGACGGTAAGAAATAGCGTGGATCTAGACCTAGCTGCGGAACAATTCCAAGAAGCTATCGTGTCTCCTTTTAATCGCAACTGCCCCGAAACTACAAGGAGAACCAACAGGAATGTGCCCTGGTGGAATAACGACCTTGAAGTTTGAAGGGCGGAAGTACGAAAGCTCTTCAATAGGGCAAGTAAAGACGGAGAGTGGACCGTATATAGGAAAACTCTGACGTCATACAACAAGGCTCTGAGAATCGCTAAGAGAGACTCATGGAGGAAACACTGTGAAGAGGTAGAACAGACCTCCGAATGTGCTAGACTCCAAAAGATACTCTCCAAAGATCCTCAAAGGACAATTAACTCAGAGACAAGAGATGGGAGATATACACAAAGCGGGAAGGAAACTCTGATAGAACTTCTCGAAGTACATTTTCCAGAATGCAAAATAAGTGATAAACCATTAGATACAGAACAACAAATGGTCTCGATGACTCCAAATCGGGGTAACGAGGAAAGTTGGAAAGTAACTCATTTGAGCCATATAAATCACCGGGACCGGACGAAATCTATCCAATTATGCTGCAAAAGGCAAACGGCATTATACTCAGCAGACTGTGTACGATACTTAGAGCAAGTATGGGACTAGGGTACATACCAAAGGTCTGGAGAAATGTTAGGATGGTCTTTATTCCTAAACCTGGAAAGACAGGTGACAATAAAGCGAAATCCCTGAGTCTGATGTCATTTGTACTGAAGACATTGGAAAAACTGGTAGACATGCACATTAGAGGAGGATCGTTGGTAAAAAGACCGATCGACCTGGATCAATATGCATACAGACCAGGAGTATCCACAGAGACAGCACTCCATCACCCAGTACAAGGAATAGAGTACGCTCTCGAAAATACGGAAGTATTATTACCAGCCTTCCTTGATATAGAGGGTGCCTTTGACAACACCTCCCGCAAAGTAATCACTAGGGCAATTCGTCAAAAGCAAATTGACGAAACAAGCTGCAGATGGATAGACTGCATGCTGAAAGACCGAACGATATCAACCTTGATGGGCACAACATTGTCAGCCCGAGTTTCAAGGGGATGTCCTCAAGGAGGAGTCCTGTCTCCTCTAATATGGAACCTTGTAATGTACGGACTGATAAGAAGACTCGAAAAGGAACACCATACTGTCTTAGGATATGCGGACGATCTAGTCATCATATCACAAGGCAAATTCAATACTACGGTCAGAGAGCGCATGCAACAGGCTCTGAACATAGTAACGAAATGGACGACAGAGGTGGGTTTGAATATAAGTCCCACCAAATCAAACTCAGTACCCTACACCAAGAGAAGGGACTTGGCAGGTTTGGGACCACTATACCTTCAAGGTACGGAAATTCCAATGGTTATGGATGTTAAATATCTCGGGGTGATTATTGACTCGAGATTAACATGGTCCAAGCAAATGGAAAAAGTAGCAGCAAGATCGGAAACCACACTAATGATGGCAAGACGAACTTGTGGGAAAACATGGGGGTTGAGTCCGCGAATGATACACTGGATATACAGTGTAGTGGTTGAACTCATATGCGTCTTTGGTCTGGTAGACTAGACAAAGTGCAAAGACTTGCATGTCTCAGCATTGCAGGGTGCATGAGAAGCACGCCAACGGCAGCACTAGAAGCCTTATTTGGCCTTCCTCCACTACACCTCGTGATAATGGGGGAAGCAAGGATGGGACTATTTAGGCAGCAAGATAATCTGAGCAACAAAATAGTTAGATCAGGACACACATCTGTTAAAGACATCATAAGTGAAGCCAATTTAGATATGAAAACAGACTATATGGCCACTAAACTTCTCTCAAGCCCTAAATATGAGGTAGAAATACCTCACAGAAAGGACTGGCAAGACCCAAGCAGACTGGAATTTCCCCGAGGAGAGACCTGGAAAACAGACGGATCACAGACAGGGGAAGGAACAGGAGCAGGAGTGTACAGTGAAATGAGAAACACAAAGGGCTCTTTCTCACTAGGCAAACATACCTCTGTATTTCAGGCAGAGATCTATGCCATCCTAGAATGTGTCAGAATTAACAAATATAGGACTGACACTCATAGGATAAACATACTAACTGACAGCCAGGCAGTCCTTGCAGCTTTAAATAGCCGCAAGGTAACATCCAGACTAGTAGAAGAATGCCAGAAAGAACTAAATGAACTAGCAGACCACATAAAAGTAAGATTGGTGTGGGTGCCGGGACATAATGGTATTTCTGGAAATGAACAAGCTGATGAACTCGCGAAAAGAGGTTCAGCAACAGCATATGTTGGACCAGAACCAGCTCTTGGGACCACAAAGAAGGTAGTCCGAGCGAAAATACAAAAATGGGTACAAAGCCAACATAGACTTCATTGGAGGAACACTCCGTAGCAGGTACACAGCAAAACCTTCATAGGTGACACATGTGCAAAGCGGGCCGAAGAACTACTGAATATCAGCAGGAATAAGCTAAGAATTATTACAGGTTATCTGACGGGTCATACCCCGGTAAAAGATCACCTGCATAAAATAGGGTTATATAACGGGGACCTCAGCTGCAGACTATGTAGCATGGAGATCGAGACCGTGACCCATATATTGTCTGACTGTGAGGCACTGCACTCGAGGAGACGGGCAACCTTCGGAGAGGCCAATGTGCCACCTGAAGTATATGGCACACATCCAATGGACCTATACCGTCTACTCGAAGGTACGGGGATAACTGGATGGGTGGACTAAATGTGGGAGCAGAGTACAATAAGCCAATAGACTGCAGTGCTCCCGGCATCTGAACGGCTCCCAAAATGAACAAAAAAAAAGCGCTAAATCACAGGAGGTCTTTTTGCATATACTAGACTCACATATGGTGTAAGTTCAGCACCAGGTATTTTTCAAACAGTAATGGAAACTATTTTGTCAGGTTTGAAAAACACCAAGTGCTATTTAGATGATATATCAGTTTATGGTCCATCTTTGAAAGAATGTTTTGAAAATGTAAAACATGTCTTAGAAAAACTGGTTGGAAATAATGTTAAGGTAAACCAAAGTAAGTGAAGTAAGTGTAAATTTTTTCAAAGCAGTGTGGAATTCCTTGGTCATTGGATTGATTCGCAGGGCATCCATCCCACAGATGAAAAAGTAATTAGTTCAAAGTCTGCCCCGTCTCCACAGAATGTTACTGAATTAAAATCATACTTAGGCCTTATCAACTATTATATTAAGTTTATACCAATGTTATCCACAAAATTAAAACCATTGTATGACCTTCGTCAGTCATATGTCGATTTCAAAAAAAACTGGACGAAACAAATTGAACAGATATTCCAATTAAGTGAAGATTTATTAACACCAGACAAAGTACTTACTTATTATAACCCAAAAATGCCAATATTTGTATGTCACTTGCGATTCTAGCAGCTATGGTGTAGGAGCAGTAATGAGTCAAAAAATTGAGGAAGAGGAGAGACCTGTAATGTAGGTATGCATCTAGTACACTATCAACAGCAGAAAAAAATATAGCAACCTAGAACGGGAGGCTTTAGCTGTAATTTTTGCTTTGAAAAAGTTTCATAAATATTTATATGGTCAAAAATTTGTGCTAATCACAGATCACCAACCCTTACAGTTTATTTTTGGAATTAATAAGGGTATCCCCACCACAGCAGCTGCTAGAATAACTCGTTGGGCAATCATTTTATCAGGGTATTAATATGAATTACAATATAAAAGTAGAAAACTTATAAGTAATGTAGATGGATTATCACGTTTACCAATAAAAACTGAAACTGAAATTCCAGACTACCTCTTGTCATTTAATTTGTTAGAAGGTATGCCTTTGAGCTCAGAGGATATGAAAAAAGAAACAAATAAAGATATGTTGTTAGTAAAAGTCAAAGATTTTATATTAACTGGTTGGCCAAATAGTGTGGTAGATGAAAATCTTAAACCATATTTTAAGCATAGAAATGAATTGTCTGTGGAACAGAACTGTATATTACTAATTAGGCAACAGAGTAGTTATACCAAACTCTTTAAAATTAGATGTTCTCGGATTATTCCATGAACAGCATACAGGTAGGTATAGTGCGTAGTAAAATGCTAGTTGGTGGCTTCTGATGTAATTTTAAACTTGAAAAATATATTTTCCATTTTTGGTCTACCAGTTGAACTTGTTTCGGATAATGGCCCTCCCTTCAATTCAACTTAATTTATTTCATTCTGCCAAGCAAATGGAAACAAACCTGTTAAGTCGCCGCCAAATCACCCAGAAAGTAATGGAAAGGGGCTAGAAAAAGCCATATTTTCAAAAAACAAAATAGAAATAAACGAAAACCTAATATTTTCAAAGTTATAATATAACTACTATGTTCACCTATAGAAACACACCAACTACTTCTACTGCTATCTCACCTGCTGAAAGTATATTGAAAAATACACCAAGAACCAGATTTCATTTGTTAAAACCTTCACATTATAATAATAAAGGTCCTATTAGCACAGAGTCAGCTAAACCAAAATAGTTACTTATGCAACAAGTGCAAAAAGTGAGTGTTTTTTGCACGCGACGTGAAATTGTCCAACGAGGTCTTTAGGCCGAGTTGGACAACACGCCGACAATATTTTTTCTTAAAACTGGAAAATTAGAACATAAATATGTCAAGAACCTAATCTAACCTAATCAACCTCAACCCGTTCTTCTTTTTTGTATCTTTATGGCCTTCACCTTGTCAGTACTCAATCATAGCTGGTTTTCGCCTTGACCATTTAAATTTTAAATAATTAAAGATTTTTGCAATAATTGTATTTCGTTGAGACTGAGTAGATATACATATATTATTGTTGTATTTAAGCAGGATCAGATACTTGCTATGTATTTTTATTTAATTTAAATGTTTATGTTTGTCATTAATCATCACAAAACTGACACAAGAATGACAGATGAGTGCAATAAAAATTTTATTGCACTAGTGCAATAAAGTACCATCCATTGAATGTGGTTCACAAAAGTGTTGTTTTTTGCATGAATGTAGAAAAAATAAATTGTACAAAGTTAATGATGATGTTTTTGTTGAAAACAAACAAACAAAAACTTGGAGTGACGGTAAAATTGTAAAGGTAGTTTATGTACCTACTTAGTGCAAATAGGATCTGAAATTAAATTTGTACATGCCGAATATATAAGACCTAAATTGTTAGACGTCCCTAATGAACTAGATATAGATATACCTAACAGTACACCACCTATCCCAATAGTACAAGCTAAAAACAGTAGGTTCAGTGTAAGTGAACCCCAAAATTCAATGCCTATCCAAAATCCTATCCCCTGTGAAAGTGTTTCAAGCGAACCAAACGTATCTACCCCGTTCCAGAGCCCAGAACAACATTCAAAGAATTCAACAACCCCAAATGGAATACGAGTATCATCAAAACACCTCAGAAACTCAATCTTTAAATAGAAAAGTGAGAAAATGTAATGTTTTAATGTTGGCACCCTTCATAAGTTGGCACATGGCACGACAATTGTCATTGCATGTCATGTCAACGGGTAAGCTAACTCGATGGTTTAACCAGAGGGAATATGGAAAGTTCCAGACATTCCGTAAGGAATATTCCCGAAAAATTAGAATAAATACCTGCTCTGGGTAAATACCTAATGGGTGGAGGCCAATAAAACAAAGAAGAAGAAGAAGCACATGTAGCACAGCGTACACCAGATGGTGTACTCTGTGCATGTAGTCTCAGGTAGAGTCGAATCATAGAGATAGTAGAAAGGGAGGAGACGAAATCACGTGATCTAAAGCGTACTCGGTTAGCTATTTCCGTACCACACTAATGTCAAAGTTGATTGATGAATGTTTTCAAGTGTTATCGGTGTCGTAAATTACATTTTTGAAAATACTTTTCTCTTAATTGATTGACTAAAATGGTGTCTTGTGCTGTTAGAAGTTGTACCAGTCGAGACGGCGTGGATACTAAGAAATCTTCGGGAATAACGTACCACAGGTGAGATAAATAATATGCAGGGGTGTATTGAAAATATTTTAAACATGAATCTGTTACACGGTAAGAGTTGTAGACTATTGTAGTTTATTAATTCAATCCGGCTCTGTGCAAAAATACGTTGTGTACTACACTTAGCCACGCCCACTGATTGCACGTGTACATATGGAACCTAATACTGAATGTCGTCTCCTTCCTTATATTCTATCTCTATGAGTCGAATAAATAATCCTTAAAGTCTATTGTCTATTAACTCGTTACCTATATACTAAATACACAGCACAAACCAATGAAATTCGTATCAATTTTAATGTTAACCAAGTTTGAACCATTCAATGATACATTTAATTGGATTTTACTGCGCGGAATCTAAGTTGAAATACTACGAGAAGAAACGTATAGATTGATAAAAGTAACGTTTTCTGAATTAATAAACTAAAATAGACCAAAGAAAGGCTTGTAATCATGAAAAAAGGTTGTAAAAAGGAACGCACAGACCTGGTTGTAGAAAAAACGGACCTGGTGCCTAGTAGAAGACGTCCACGTGCGATTCAGTCCTGGATGCAGCGGTAAAAGTAGCAGTAGCGTTGTTGAATCATCTGCCGGTTCCAAAACCCATCCCTCGTGTCGAAGTTGGCTTGTTGATTTGCAATGGCCAGCCAGCGAGACCTAAAATCTTGATTTTCCTTCAATTTGCAAGTTGTAAAGTGAATGTATTCGTCGATGAAGGACCGATATGTAGGGTGTGATGGGTTTATATTATTTGGATTTCACATAACAAAGTAAAATTTAGTCAATACACCAATTTGTGAACTAGTATAACTAATTTTAGAGCATAAAGTAATAGTATTTTATGCAACGAACATGTAATGATAGCCATTAAGACACGAGCATATTGTAGGATACGAAACGAGCCGCAGGCGAGTCTCGTATATAATATGCGAGTGTATTAATGGCCATTACATGAAAGTGGCATACAATATTTTTTCTACTCCGGTTAATAAAAATTATTTAATCAATAATTATTAGTTAAATCAATTTTAAATATAGTTATTTTGAAAATCAAAATTATTTGACAGCTATCAAATTAAGTGTCACTTCTCAATATGTCTGTTCGCCTGCAATAAAAGTGTAGCACTGAGCTATATAATTTTGAAGAATTCAGGTCTATCTGTGAAAAAATACGTATAAAATTACTAAATTTGGGAATATCTATGTATATTGCATTTGTAAACTGCAAGAAGCATTAAAACATAATTAAAATAAATAAAATCGTATAGCTCAGTGCTACACTTTTATTGCAGGCCACAGACCTAATATAATTAATTTCAGAAATGTCAACCAGGTATCCATGGCTATATACTAAATATTGTGCGAATGTCGCATTCCTATTGGCTTAAAAATCTGTATCATAATGAAAATCTGTATCATAATGAATTTCATTATGATACAGATTTTAGTCTTTTAATAAGTATATTATAAAACAGGAGTAGAAAAAATATAATAAGAAATGAATGATTGTTTTAACGTGTGTTTGATAATGTCTCTAGCTCCACTACCTCTTGGATTCTGGTTCATTTGGCATCTCAAACTGAAAGCTGAAAGTGATCTCAAACATGGATTACAGCATCTAGATGGTGTACTCCATAGGTAAAAATACTTGTAGGTGGCCTTGCTTAGTGTACTCTGTGTCTCATATTTGATGAGAAATAAAGCTGCATGCGTTTTTTTGCATGGAGCTAATATCAAGTTTTTGCCATAGACAAAATAAGAAAGAGACGGATTGAAGCATAGGTGGTATACGGCATAACGTTTCTACGCCACCACCCGCGCATCGAGTCGCTGCGGTCGCGAGAACTACAAGACTTTTTACATAAGGGAAATGGAATAAAATAGTTTAAAATATTATAAATTACATTACACTGCAATATTTATCCTTCAATGTCAACAAATATTATAAAATATCCTAGTATATCAACTTTTAAGTGATAAAAATGAAAATATACAAAATCAATCATACATTGGCTGGTATGAATCTAGCTTCTGCTTGTCAAAGTCAAAGTGTCCAAAGTGAAAGTGTAAACAAAATGGTGAATAGAATTATTTTACTTATATATTTTTTTAGGATTTTTGTTCTAATAAAGGAAATAAGAGTAAGGATATTACTCGTCATAAAAGTATTGCAAAAGTATTGCATTTTGATAATATTGCATTTACAGGTTTATTATGCAAACTACTTATTAGATTTGTTTTACCTTTGCAAGAGAACTAGTAAACAAAAATAATTCTTTTTATCGCCAACCACATCGCCAACTGTCAGTAAAGTCGTCAATTATCAGATTGATTTCCGGAAGTAAACAAACAGTTTACCTCATCCTTATACCAATAATGTACTTTATTTGTAATTTATGGTACTGCATTTTATTTATTTTGTTTCAGACCTGTTCCTGTCTGGAGAATCTACTTTCCAGCTCCGTTTTATTGAGATTTTTGCAGTTTTTGTGAATAGTTGAAATAATGTGCAATTTGATGTGATATTGAATTAAATTTCCTAAATATAATGTAAGTAGTAAAAGTATGTTCTTTTGAGATTAATAATATATAAATGTTTCATAAATTGTATAATATAGATGTAGTTTGTCATGTTTTATATGCAGTTTAATAAAAACTTTTAATTTGTGTTGATTTCTGATTTACCAATCTAAATAATGTGTACTGGAATTGTTTATTGATTATAATCATTTCATTAAAAAAATGAAATATAATTTTATTTTTTGTAATGGAAATAATTATATAATAAACAATTTTCAGACAAATTGTAAAATTTACCTTCTCTCAATCCAAACTAACCAATTCAAATAATAATAATAATAATAATAATAATAATAACATATTACAAGTACAATCCGAATTCGGTGCTAGAGAATGCTGATTTTAGACTATACTACGATAGGTCAATTATCACCGATAGACGGGTGACGAATAACCGGCCTGATATTGTAGTTGTGGATAAAAAAGCTAACTCGGTTTATCTGGTGGATGTTGCAGTACCCAATAATAACAATATTCTGGACAAATACAACGAGAAAATTGCAAAATACACCGATCTTGCAATTGAGGTAAGACAGATGTGGCATGCAGAGAAAATAGAGGTGGTACCGATCATCGTTTCATCTACGGGACTAATTCCCAAAACTCTACAAGATAGCCTTACCAAACTGGGTCTTCACAAAAATACTTACATCGATCTGCAGAAGGCTGCCATCCTAAATACCTGTCACACTGTCCGTAAATTTCTAAATATGTGACTTCCGAGCCTAATCCCATTTGCGTTTACACACGCTCGGGATAGGTGAACATTACCAGCAAGTGCTGAGCAAGTGCATACTTGGAATAATAATAATAATAATAATAATAATTATCACCGATAGACGGGTGACGAATAACCGGCCTGATATTGTAGTTGTGGATAAAAAAGCTAACTCGGTTTATCTGGTGGATGTTGCAGTACCCAATAATAACAATATTCTGGACAAATACAACGAGAAAATTGCAAAATACACCGATCTTGCAATTGAGGTAAGACAGATGTGGCATGCAGAGAAAATAGAGGTGGTACCGATCATCGTTTCATCTACGGGACTAATTCCCAGAACTCTACAAGATAGCCTTACCAAACTGGGTCTTCACAAAAATACTTACATCGATCTGCAGAAGGCTGCCATCCTAAATACCTGCCACACTGTCCGTAAATTTCTAAATATGTGACTTCCGAGCCTAATCCCATTTGCGTTTACACACGCTAGGGATAGGTGAACATTACCAGCAAGTGCTGAGCAAGTGCATACTTGGAATGATAATAATAATAATAATAATAATAATAATAATAATAATAATAATAATAATAATAATAACCAGCACCCGTGGGGGTGCTGGTCCCCTATCGGGCGCTTCCCCAGGTGGTGGATAGGGGAAGGCCTTTTAGATATAAAAGGTATTGGGGAAATTAAATACCTCGGAGCGAACCAAAACCAGTAAGTTTCAGGACACGACGGACTCCATGTAAGGAGCGGTACTCCGACAGCGTCTGTTCTCCATGGAAGGAGCGGCTGAATCATCACCTGGCAGTAGGTCTAAAATGCAACAATCACGATGTCGAATTGTAAAACTAGATTACCCCAGGTGGGTAGAGCGGAATGCTCAGAATCCCACACTGCTAGTGTACCTAGTACATCGGCTGTCTGCTCCACGGATTCTGGGGGGAGCAATAATTCGATTGTAAATTCTGGGACTTTAAATCTCAGGAATCGTCAGGTGAATCGACATTGCAACACCTTAAACTCTTGTCGCGTTCAAGCTGGTGCTAGAAGGGCTTCTTCGAAAAATGATGAATCAACTTCTTCCTCGGTTAGCGGTAGGCGCAGCGTGACACCGAGTAGGGCTACTGTGACCCACACTCATGAGGAAAACAACATCAATCCTCATCCACCGGCTTCTGCTGTTTCTGGAGTGACGCAAGTCGGCACATCCACGACCACAAAAGCCGGAAAGCCCAGGAAGCGCATGAAGTGGACTATTGAGCTGAACTCTTTTATTATGCGCTCCTATTTCAAAATCACCAAGATGGAAACTGATATGACAACGTACAGATACGCCCTCCACCGTGCATTCATTGAACATTTCCCAGAATTCCAGCATCTCACGGAACAACGTATTGCTGACCAGCGTCGAAGTATTGTGAAAAACAATCTACTACCCGATCCGACGTTGCAACAAATTCGAGGAGAAGTCCTTCTTGACCTACAAAATGAGGAGAATGACATAATTACCGATCATGATACACATGAACCGGAGAATGCACAAGAAGACAACAATGGCGTTGAGAAAACAAACATTGATTGCGACAAAACACCTGATAATGACTATAATACAGAGCTTTGTAAAGCACTAGCGGAATTTAATGGCACCAACCCAATACACCGGCCCAAACTACCCAAGCTGCGAACCAATAAGAGTACCAACAGCATAATAGCAGCAGTGAACTTACTATTGCAGAACCATGCCAAAGACTGCAAAGCACTGGAACAACTTCACACTCTCATCTATTGTGGAGCGGTGGCAGTGCTTCGAATTCATAATCAACGAATCCAGTTCCCTGGAAACAATCAGAGTAAGGACTACAAACAGCTCAAGCCCTGGTGGCAACGCAGGCTCGAAAGTTCCATTGATGACATCAGGAGGGAATTGGGGCAGTTGACAGAGTTTAAGAACAGCTTGAAACCGTCGAGGCGATTAACAAACAGAGTGAGAAAGATCTATCGAAAAATCAAAACTTATACAGGTCACCCACAACATGAACAACATGTATTTGAATATATGGATTCACTCAGACAAAAGTTGAAGGCAAAATCCAAACGTTTATCTCGATATGTCAAGTGCACGAAAAGGAAACAACAAAATTACTTATTCAATAACAATCAGAAGTTATTTTACAGGCAACTGAGCGGTACAGAAAACAATCATAACCAAGGTCCTCCAAATAAAGATGAGCTGACGGAATACTGGTCTTCATTATGGTCGAAGCCTGTTGAACATAAATCCAACGCTCACTGGATAAGAACTGAGGAGGAAAAAATCAATATTGAACCGATGTCTTTCGTTGACTTGACAACAAGCGAGGTAACCGAAGCTATAAAGAGTACCAGTAATTGGAAGACACCAGGAGTTGACCACGTCCAAAACTTTTGGTATAAGAAGTTTGACAGTCTACATAAAGCAATGGCAACATCATTCTCACATATTTTGCAACATCCAGAAGATACACCACCATTTCTGACACTGGGCTCGACCCACTTGCTTCCCAAAACACATCAAACTCACGATCCTTCGCAGTATAGGCCCATAACCTGCCTACCAACTATATATAAAATATTAACGGCTTGCATCACTAACCGTATTTACAGACATGTGGACCAAAACAACATCCTGTCAGAAGAACAGAAAGGTTGCAGACGAGATCACCAAGGCTGCAAAGAACAACTTATCATTGATTCAGTTATACTGAAACAGGCGCAAAAGGAAAAGCGCAACATCCACACGGCTTTCGTAGATTACAGGAAAGCATTTGATAGCGTTCCACATTCCTGGCTTGTGAAAGTTCTGCAAATTTACAAAGTACATCCCACTGTTGTTACTTTTCTTGAATCAGCGATGAAGCACTGGCGAACGAACCTTCATTTACAAATAAATGGCCAATACCTCCAAACTGATGAAATTTCCATTCGTAGGGGGATCTTCCAGGGTGACTCCCTTAGTCCACTTTGGTTCTGTTTGGCAATGAACCCACTCTCCAATCTACTCAACGATACGGATTACGGCTATAAACTTAAAGCCAACAGGAACACTAGCTGCACTGTTTCCCACCTTCTATATATGGATGATATCAAAATATACGCATCCAACCAGCGTCAAATTCAACATTTACTCAATATCACTGAAAAATTCTCCAGTGATATACAAATGGGATTTGGATTAGACAAGTGCAAAACCTTAAATATCGAGAAGGGTAAAATCGTTAACGGAGATGTGTTACTACCCAATGGGAATATTATAACTGCCATGCAAAATGGCGACACCTACAAATATCTAGGATTTCAGCAAGCTAAGCTATTAGACCAAAAGCAAGCAAAAATCAAAATTAGGAGCCAGTTCACTCAAAGGGTAACTACTTTATTGAAATCCCAGTTGAACGCAGGAAATCTAGCAAAAGCAATTAACACCTACGCCATACCGATCCTGACATACTCATTTGGAATTCTGAAGTGGACAAAGACAGAGCTGGAGGATATTCAAAGAACAACCCGTACCATGATGACCAAACACAAATGTCACCATCCGACATCATCAGTTATCAGGACAACACTACCAAGACGAGAGGGAGGGAGAGGTCTAGTGGACATAGTTAATTTACATAACAAACAAATATCTAGACTCCAAGAATTCTTCATTGTCAAGGCTGAAACATCTGAATTGCATGAGATGGTCGCAAAAGCAGATAAAAACTATTCCCCCTTAAATCTTGTAAGCCCTGATATGAGACTTGATATCGTTACCGATTCTGACAAACAGGTGGAGTGGGCTCAGAAAGCGCTTCATGGTCGACATCATCACGACCTCAATCAACCTCATATCGACAAGGAAGCATCAAATAAGTGGCTATCTCATGGAACATTATTTCCAGAAACAGAAGGATTTATGACGGCAATTCAAGACCAAGTAATTAATACCAACAATTACAAGAAATTTGTCATGAAAGATCCAAACATCGCTACGGACAAGTGCAGAAGGTGCCAACAAACAACAGAGACGATACAACACATCACGTCGGGATGTTCAGCCTTAGCTAACATTGATTACCTACGCAGGCACAATCAACTTTGCAACATCATCCATCAGAAGTTGGCCAACAAATTTGGATTAGTGAACACCTACACCCCATATTACAAGTACCATCCGAATTCGGTGCTAGAGAATGCTGATTTTAGACTATACTACGATAGGTCAATTATCACCGATAGACGGGTGACGAATAACCGGCCTGATATTGTAGTTGTGGATAAAAAAGCTAACTCGGTTTATCTGGTGGATGTTGCAGTACCCAATAATAACAATATTCTGGACAAATACAACGAGAAAATTGCAAAATACACCGATCTTGCAATTGAGGTAAGACAGATGTGGCATGCAGAGAAAATAGAGGTGGTACCGATTATCGTTTCATCTACGGGACTAATTCCCAAAACTCTACAAGATAGCCTTACCAAACTGGGTCTTCACAAAAATACTTACATCGATCTGCAGAAGGCTGCCATCCTAAATACCTGTCACACTGTCCGTAAATTTCTAAATATGTGACTTCCGAGCCTAATCCCATTTGCGTTTACACACGCTCGGGATAGGTGAACATTACCAGCAAGTGCTGAGCAAGTGCATACTTGGAATGATAATAATAATAATAATAAGGTGAACATTACCAGCAAGTGCTGAGCAAGTGCATACTTGAAATGATAATAATAATAATAATAATAATAATAATAATAATAATAATAATAATCATGGTCGACATCATCACGACCTCAATCAACCTCATATCGACAAGGAAGCATCAAATAAGTGGCTATCTCATGGAACATTATTTCCAGAAACAGAAGGATTTATGACGGCAATTCAAGACCAAGTAATTAATACCAACAATTACAAGAAATTTGTCATGAAAGATCCAAACATCGCTACGGACAAGTGCAGAAGGTGCCAACAAACAACAGAGACGATACAACACATCACGTCGGGATGTTCAGCCTTAGCTAACATTGATTACCTACGCAGGCACAATCAACTTTGCAACATCATCCATCAGAAGTTGGCCAACAAATTTGGATTAGTGAACACCTACACCCCATATTACAAGTACCATCCGAATTCGGTGCTAGAGAATGCTGATTTTAGACTATACTACGATAGGTCAATTATCACCGATAGACGGGTGACGAATAACCGGCCTGATATTGTAGTTGTGGATAAAAAAGCTAACTCGGTTTATCTGATGGATGTTGCAGTACCCAATAATAACAATATTCTGGACAAATACAACGATAAAATTGCAAAATACACCGATCTTGCAATTGAGGTAAGACAGATGTGGCATGCAGAGAAAATAGAGGTGGTACCGATCATCGTTTCATCTACGGGACTAATTCCCAAAACTCTACAAGATAGCCTTACCAAGCTGGGTCTTCACAAAAATACTTACATCGATCTGCAGAAGGCTGCCATCCTAAATACCTGTCACACTGTCCGTAAATTTCTAAATATGTGACTTCCGAGCCTAATCCCATTTGCGTTTACACACGCTCGGGATAGGTGAACATTACCAGCAAGTGCTGAGCAAGTGCATACTTGAAATGATAATAATAATAATAATAATAATAATAATAATAATTCAAGACCAAGTAATTAATACCAACAATTACAAGAAATTTGTCATGAAAGATCCAAACATCGCTACGGACAAGTGCAGAAGGTGCCAACAAACAACAGAGACGATACAACACATCACGTCGGGATGTTCAGCCTTAGCTAACATTGATTACCTACGCAGGCACAATCAACTTTGCAACATCATCCATCAGAAGTTGGCCAACAAATTTGGATTAGTGAACACCTACACCCCATATTACAAGTACCATCCGAATTCTGTGCTAGAGAATGCTGATTTTAGACTATACTACGATAGGTCAATTATCACCGATAGACGGGTGACGAATAACCGGCCTGATATTGTAGTTGTGGATAAAAAAGCTAACTCGGTTTATCTGGTGGATGTTGCAGTACCCAATAATAACAATATTCTGGACAAATACAACGAGAAAATTGCAAAATACACCGATCTTGCAATTGAGGTAAGACAGATGTGGCATGCAGAGAAAATAGAGGTGGTACCGATCATCGTTTCATCTACGGGACTAATTCCCAAAACTCTACAAGATAGCCTTACCAAACTGGGTCTTCACAAAAATACTTACATCGATCTGCAGAAGGCTGCCATCCTAAATACCTGTCACACTGTCCGTAAATTTCTAAATATGTGACTTCCGAGCCTAATCCCATTTGCGTTTAAACACGCTCGGGATAGGTGAACATTACCAGCAAGTGCTGAGCAAGTGCATACTTGGAATGATAATAATAATAATAATAATAATAATAATAATAATAATAATAATAATAATAAGACATGTGGACCAAAACAACATCCTGTCAGAAGAACAGAAAGGCTGCAGACGAGATCACCAAGGCTGCAAAGAACAACTTATCATTGATTCAGTTATACTGAAACAGGCGCAAAAGGAAAAGCGCAACATCCACACGGCTTTCGTAGATTACAGGAAAGCATTTGATAGCGTTCCACATTCCTGGCTTGTGAAAGTTCTGCAAATTTACAAAGTACATCCCACTGTTGTTACTTTCCTTGAATCAGCGATGAAGCACTGGCGAACGAACCTTCATTTACAAATAAATGGCCAATACCTCCAAACTGATGAAATTTCCATCCGTAGGGGGATCTTCCAGGGTGACTCCCTTAGTCCACTTTGGTTCTGTTTGGCAATGAACCCACTCTCCAATCTACTCAACGATACGGATTACGGCTATAAACTTAAAGCCAACAGGAACACTAGCTGCACTGTTTCCCACCTTCTATGATGATATCAAAATATACGCATCCAACCAGCGTCAAATTCAACATTTACTCAATATCACTGAAAAATTCTCCAGTGATATACAAATGGGATTTGGATTAGACAAGTGCAAAACCTTAAATATCGAGAAGGGTAAAATCGTTAACGGAGATGTGTTACTACCCAATGGGAATATTATAACTGCCATGCAAAATGGCGAGACCTACAAATATCTAGGATTTCAGCAAGCTAAGCTATTAGACCAAAAGCAAGCAAAAATCAAAATTAGGAGCCAGTTCACTCAAAGGGTAACTACTTTATTGAAATCCCAGTTGAACGCAGGAAATCTAGCAAAAGCAATTAACACCTACGCCATACCGATCCTGACATACTCATTTGGAATTCTGAAGTGGACAAAGACAGAGCTGGAGGATATTCAAAGAACAACCCGTACCATGATGACCAAACACAAATGTCACCATCCGACATCATCAGTTATCAGGACAACACTACCAAGAAGAGAGGGAGGGAGAGGTCTAGTGGACATAGTTAATTTACATAACAAACAAATATCTAGACTCCAAGAATTCTTCATTGTCAAGGCTGAAACATCTGAATTGCATGAGATGGTCGCAAAAGCAGATAAAAACTATTCCCCCTTAAATCTTGTAAGCCCTGATATGAGACTTGAAATCGTTACCGATTCGCACAAACAGGTGGAGTGGGCTCAGAAAGCGCTTCATGGTCGACATCATCACGACCTCAATCAACCCCATATCGACAAGGAAGCATCAAATAAGTGGCTATCTGATGGAACATTATTTCCAGAAACAGAAGGATTTATGACGGCAATTCAAGACCAAGTAATTAATACCAACAATTACAAGAAATTTGTCATGAAAGATCCAAACATCGCTACGGACAAGTGCAGAAGATGCCAACAAACAACAGAGACGATACAACACATCACGTCGGGTTGTTCAGCCTTAGCTAACATTGATTACCTACGCAGGCACAATCAACTTTGCAACATCATCCATCAGAAGTTGGCCAACAAATTTGGATTAGTGAACACCTACACCCCATATTACAAGTACCATCCGAATTCGGTGCTAGAGAATGCTGATTTTAGACTATACTACGATAGGTCAATTATCACCGATAGACGGGTGACGAATAACCGGCCTGATATTGTAGTTGTGGATAAAAAAGCTAACTCGGTTTATCTGGTGGATGTTGCAGTACCCAATAATAACAATATTCTGGACAAATACAACGAGAAAATTGCAAAATACACCGATCTTGCAATTGAGGTAAGACAGATGTGGCATGCAGAGAAAATAGAGGTGGTACCGATCATCGTTTCATCTACGGGACTAATTCCCAAAACTCTACAAGATAGCCTTACCAAACTGGGTCTTCACAAAAATACTTACATCGATCTGCAGAAGGCTGCCATCCTAAATACCTGTCACACTGTCCGTAAATTTCTAAATATGTGACTTCCGAGCCTAATCCCATTTGCGTTTACACACGCTCGGGATAGGTGAACATTACCAGCAAGTGCTGAGCAAGTGCATACTTGGAATGATAATAATAATAATAACCCGTGGGGGTGCTGGTCCCCTATCGGGCGCTTCCCCAGGTGGTGGATAGGGGAAGGCCTTTTAGGTATAAAAGGTATCGGGGAAATTAAATACCTCGGAGCGAACCAAAACCAGTAAGTTTCAGGACACGACGGACTCCATGTAAGGAGCGGTACTCCGACAGCGTCTGTTCTCCATGGAAGGAGCGGCTGAATCATCACCTGGCAGTAGGTCTAAAATGCAACAATCACGATGTCGAATTGTAAAACTAGATTACCCCAGGTGGGTAGAGCGAAATGCTCAGAATCCCACACTGCTAGTGTACCTAGTACATCGGCTGTCTGCTCCACGGATTCTGGGGGGAGCAATAATTCGATTGTAAATTCCGGGACTTTAAATCTCAGGAATCGTCAGGTGAATCGACATTGCAACACCTTAAACTCTAGTCGCGTTCGAGCTGGTGCTAGAAGGGCTTCTTCGAAAAATGATGAATCAACTTCTTCCTCGGTTAGCGGTAGGCGCAGCGTGACACCGAGTAGGGCTACTGTGACCCACACTCATGAGGAAAACAACATCAATCCTCATCCACCGGCTTCTGCTGTTTCTGGAGTGACGCAAGTCGGCACATCCACGACCACAAAAGCCGGAAAACCCAGGAAGCGCATGAAGTGGACTATTGAGCTGAACTCTTTTATTATGCGCTCCTATTTCAAAATCACCAAGATGGAAACTGATATGACAACGTACAGATACGCCCTCCACCGTGCATTCATTGAACATTTCCCAGAATTACAGCATCTCACGGAACAACGTATTGCTGACCAGCGTCGAAGTATTGTGAAAAACAATCTACTACCCGATCCGACGTTGCAACAAATTCGAGGAGAAGTCCTCCTTGACCTACAAAATGAGGAGAATGACATAATTACCGATCATGATACACATGAACCGGAGAATGCACAAGAAGACAACAATGGCGTTGAGAAAACACACATTGATTGCGACAAAACACCTGATAATGACTATAATACAGAGCTTTGTAAAGCACTAGCGGAATTTAATGGCACCAACCCAATACACCGGCCCAAACTACCCAAGCTGCGAACCAATAAGAGTACCAACAGCATAATAGCAGCAGTGAACTTACTATTGCAGAACCATGCCAAAGACTGCAAAGCACTGGAACAACTTCACACTCTCATCTATTGTGGAGCGGTGGCAGTGCTTCGAATTCATAATCAACGAATCCAATTCCCTGGAAACAATCAGAGTAAGGACTACAAACAGCTCAAGCCATGGTGGCAACGCAGGCTCGAAAGTTCCATTGATGACATCAGGAGGGAATTGGGGCAGTTGACAGAGTTTAAGAACAGCTTGAAACCGTCGAGGCGATTAACAAAGAGAGTGAGAAAGATCTATCGAAAAATCAAAACTTATACAGGTCACCCACAACATGAACAACATGTATTTGAATATATGGATTCACTCAGACAAAAGTTGAAGGCAAAATCCAAACGTTTATCTCGATATGTCAAGTGCACGAAAAGGAAACAACAAAATTACTTATTCAATAACAATCAGAAATTATTTTACAGGCAACTGAGCGGTAGAGAAAACAATCAGAATCAAGGTCCTCCAAATAAAGATGAGCTGACGGAATACTGGTCTTCATTATGGTCGAAGCCTGTCGAACATAAATCCAACGCTCACTGGATAAGAACTGAGGAGGAAAAAATCAATATTGAACCGATGTCTTTCGTTGACTTGACAACAAGCGAGGTAACCGAAGCTATAAAGAGTACCAGTAATTGGAAGACACCAGGAGTTGACCACGTCCAAAACTTTTGGTATAAGAAGTTTGACAGTCTACATAAAGCAATGGCAACATCATTCTCACATATTTTGCAACATCCAGAAGATACACCACCATTTCTGACACTGGGCTCGACCCACTTGCTTCCCAAAACACATCAAACTCACGATCCTTCGCAGTATAGGCCCATAACCTGCCTACCAACTATATATAAAATATTAACGGCTTGCATCACTAACCGTATTTACAGACATGTGGACCAAAACAACATCCTGTCAGAAGAACAGAAAGGTTGCAGACGAGATCACCAAGGCTGCAAAGAACAACTTATCATTGATTCAGTTATACTGAAACAGGCGCAAAAGGAAAAGCGCAACATCCACACGGCTTTCGTAGATTACAGGAAAGCATTTGATAGCGTTCCACATTCCTGGCTTGTGAAAGTTCTGCAAATTTACAAAGTACATCCCACTGTTGTTACTTTTCTTAAATCAGCGATGAAGCACTGGCGAACGAACCTTCATTTACAAATAAATGGCCAATACCTCCAAACTGATGAAATTTCCATCCGTAGGGGGATCTTCCAGGGTGACTCCCTTAGTCCACTTTGGTTCTGTTTGGCAATGAACCCACTCTCCAATCTACTCAACGATACGGATTACGGCTATAAACTTAAAGCCAACAGGAACACTAGCTGCACTGTTTCCCACCTTCTATATATGGATGATATCAAAATATACGCATCCAACCAGCGTCAAATTCAACATTTACTCAATATCACTGAAAAATTCTCCAGTGATATACAAATGGGATTTGGATTAGACAAGTGCAAAACCTTAAATATCGAGAAGGGTAAAATCGTTAACGGAGATGTGTTACTACCCAATGGGAATATTATAACTGCCATGCAAAATGGCGAGACCTACAAATATCTAGGATTTCAGCAAGCTAAGCTATTAGACCAAAAGCAAGCAAAAATCAAAATTAGGAGCCAGTTCACTCAAAGGGTAACTACTTTATTGAAATCCCAGTTGAACGCAGGAAATCTAGCGAAAGCAATTAACACCTACGCCATACCGATCCTGACATACTCATTTGGAATTCTGAAGTGGACAAAGACAGAGCTGGAGGATATTCAAAGAACAACCCGTACCATGATGACCAAACACAAATGTCACCATCCGACATCATCAGTTATCAGGAAAACACTACCAAGAAGAGAGGGAGGGAGAGGTCTAGTGGACATAGTTAATTTACATAACAAACAAATATCTAGACTCCAAGAATTCTTCATTGTCAAGGCTGGAACATCTGAATTGCATGAGATGGTCGCAAAAGCAGATAAAAACTATTCCCCCTTAAATCTTGTAAGCCCTGATATGAGACTTGAAATCGTTACCGATTCTGACAAACAGGTGGAGTGGGCTCAGAAAGCGCTTCATGGTCGACATCATCACGACCTCAATCAACCTCATATCGACAAGGAAGCATCAAATAAGTGGCTATCTGATGGAACATTATTTCCAGAAACAGAAGGATTTATGACGGCAATTCAAGACCAAGTAATTAATACCAACAATTACAAGAAATTTGTCATGAAAGATCCAAACATCGCTACGGACAAGTGCAGAAGGTGCCAACAAACAACAGAGACGATACAACACATCACGTCGGGATGTTCAGCCTTAGCTAACATTGATTACCTACGCAGGCACAATCAACTTTGCAACATCATCCATCAGAAGTTGGCCAACAAATTTGGATTAGTGAACACCTACACCCCATATTACAAGTACCATCCGAATTCGGTGCTAGAGAATGCTGATTTTAGACTATACTACGATAGGTCAATTATCACCGATAGACGGGTGACGAATAACCGGCCTGATATTGTAGTTGTGGATAAAAAAGCTAACTCGGTTTATCTGGTGGATGTTGCAGTACCCAATAATTACAATATTCTGGACAAATACAACGAGAAAATTGCAAAATACACCGATCTTGCAATTGAGGTAAGACAGATGTGGCATGCAGAGAAAATAGAGGTGGTACCGATCATCGTTTCATCTACGGGACTAATTCCCAAAACTCTACAAGATAGCCTTACCAAACTGGGTCTTCACAAAAATACTTACATCGATCTGCAAAAGGCTGCCATCCTAAATACCTGTCACACTGTCCGTAAATTTCTAAATATGTGACTTCCGAGCCTAATCCCATTTGCGTTTACACACGCTCGGGATAGGTGAACATTACCAGCAAGTGCTGAGCAAGTGCATACTTGGAATGATAATAATAATAATAAGGGTAACTACTTTATTGAAATCCCAGTTGAACGCAGGAAATCTAGCAAAAGCAATTAACACCTACGCCATACCGATCCTGACATACTCATTTGGAATTCTGAAGTGGACAAAGACAGAGCTGGAGGATATTCAAAGAACAACCCGTACCATGATGACCAAACACAAATGTCACCATCCGACATCATCAGTTATCAGGACAACACTACCAAGAAGAGAGGGAGGAAGAGGTATAGTGGACATAGTTAATTTACATAACAAACAAATATCTAGACTCCAAGATTTCTTCATTGTCAAGGCTGAAACATCTGAATTGCATGAGATGGTCGCAAAAGCAGATAAAAACTATTCCCCCTTAAATCTTGTAAGCCCTGATATGAGACTTGAAATCGTTACCGATTCTGACAAACAGGTGGAGTGGGCTCAGAAAGCGCTTCATGGTCGACATCATCACAACCTCAATCAACCTCATATCGACAAGGAAGCATCAAATAAGTGGCTATCTGATGGAACATTATTTCCAGAAACAGAAGGATTTATGACGGCAATTCAAGACCAAGTAATTAATACCAACAATTACAAGAAATTTGTCATGAAAGATCCAAACATCGCTACGGACAAGTGCAGAAGGTGCCAACAAACAACAGAGACGATACAACACATCACGTCGGGATGTTCAGCCTTAGCTAACATTGATTACCTACGCAGGCACAATCAACTTTGCAACATCATCCATCAGAAGTTGGCCAACAAATTTGGATTAGTGAACACCTACACCCCATATCACAAGTACCATCCGAATTCGGTGCTAGAGAATGCTGATTTTAGACTATACTACGATAGGTCAATTATCACCGATAGACGGGTGACGAATAACCCAATAATAACAATATTCTGGACAAATACAACGAGAAAATTGCAAAATACACCGATCTTGCAATTGAGGTAAGACAGATGTGGCATGCAGAGAAAATAGAGGTGGTACCGATCATCGTTTCATCTACGGGACTAATTCCCAAAACTCTACAAGATAGCCTTACCAAACTGGGTCTCCACAAAAATACTTACATCGATCTGCAGAAGGCTGCCATCCTGAATACCTGTCACACTGTCCGTAAATTTCCAAATATGTGACTTTCGAGCCTAATCCCATTTGCGTTTACACACGCTCGGGATAGGTGAACATTACCAGCAAGTGCTGAGCAAGTGCATACTTGGAATGATAATAATAATAATAATAATAATAATAATTGGGGCAGTTGACAGAGTTTAAGAACAGCTTGAAACCGTCGAGGCGATTAACAAACAGAGTGAGAAAGATCTATCGAAAAATCAAAACTTATACAGGTCACCCACAACATGAACAACATGTATTTGAATATATGGATTCACTCAGACAAAAGTTGAAGGCAAAATCCAAACGTTTATCTCGATATGTCAAGTGCACGAAAAGGAAACAACAAAATTACTTATTCAATAACAATCAGAAGTTATTTTACAGGCAACTGAGCGGTACAGAAAACAATCAGAACCAAGGTCCTCCAAATAAAGATGAGCTGACGGAATACTGGTCTTCATTATGGTCGAAGCCTGTCGAACATAAATCCAACGCTCACTGGATAAGAACTGAGGAGGAAAAAATCAATATTGAACCGATGTCTTTCGTTGACTTGACAACAAGCGAGGTAACCGAAGCTATAAAGAGTACCAGTAATTGGAAGACACCAGGAGTTGACCACGTCCAAAACTTTTGGTATAAGAAGTTTGACAGTCTACATAAAGCAATGGCAACATCATTCTCACATATTTTGCAACATCCAGAAGATACACCACCATTTCTGACACTGGGCTCGACCCACTTGCTTCCCAAAACACATCAAACTCACGATCCTTCGCAGTATAGGCCCATAACCTGCCTACCAACTATATATAAAATATTAACGGCTTGCATCACTAACCGTATTTACAGACATGTGGACCAAAACAACATCCTGTCAGAAGAACAGAAAGGTTGCAGACGAGATCACCAAGGCTGCAAAGAACAACTTATCATTGATTCAGTTATACTGAAACAGGCGCAAAAGGAAAAGCGCAACATCCACACGGCTTTCGTAGATTACAGGAAAGCATTTGATAGCGTTCCACATTCCTGGCTTGTGAAAGTTCTGCAAATTTACAAAGTACATCCCACTGTTGTTACTTTTCTTGAATCAGCGATGAAGCACTGGCGAACGAACCTTCATTTACAAATAAATGGCCAATACCTCCAAACTGATGAAATTTCCATCCGTAGGGGGATCTTCCAGGGTGACTCCCTTAGTCCACTTTGGTTCTGTTTGGCAATGAACCCACTCTCCAATCTACTCAACGATACGGATTACGGCTATAAACTTAAAGCCAACAGGAACACTAGCTGCACTGTTTCCCACCTTCTATATATGGATGATATCAAAATATACGCATCCAACCAGCGGCAAATTCAACATTTACTCAATATCACTGAAAAATTCTCCAGTGATATACAAATGGGATTTGGATTAGACAAGTGCAAAACCTTAAATATCGAGAAGGGTAAAATCGTTAACGGAGATGTGTTACTACCCAATGGGAATATTATAACTGCCATGCAAAATGGCGAGACCTACAAATATCTAGGATTTCAGCAAGCTAAGCTATTAGACCAAAAACAAGCAAAAACCAAAATTAGGAGCCAGTTCACTCAAAGGGTAACTACTTTATTGAAATCCCAGTTGAACGCAGGAAATCTAGCAAAAGCAATTAACACCTACGCCATACCGATCCTGACATACTCATTTGGAGTTCTGAAGTGGACAAAGACAGAGCTGGAGGATATTCAAAGAACAACCCGTACCATGATGACCAAACACAAATGTCACCATCCGACATCATCAGTTATCAGGACAACACTACCAAGAAGAGAGGGAGGGAGAGGTCTAGTGGACATAGTTAATTTACATAACAAACAAATATCTAGACTCCAAGAATTCTTCATTGTCAAGGCTGGAACATCTGAATTGCATGAGATGGTCGCAAAAGCAGATAAAAACTATTCCCCCTTAAATCTTGTAAGCCCTGATATGAGACTTGAAATCGTTACCGATTCTGACAAACAGGTGGAGTGGGCTCAGAAAGCGCTTCATGGTCGACATCATCACGACCTCAATCAACCTCATATCGACAAGGAAGCATCAAATAAGTGGCTATCTGATGGAACATTATTTCCAGAAACAGAAGGATTTATGACGGCAATTCAAGACCAAGTAATTAATACCAACAATTACAAGAAATTTGTCATGAAAGATCCAAACATCGCTACGGACAAGTGCAGAAGGTGCCAACAAACAACAGAGACGATACAACACATCACGTCGGGATGTTCAGCCTTAGCTAACATTGATTACCTACGCAGGCACAATCAACTTTGCAACATCATCCATCAGAAGTTGGCCAACAAATTTGGATTAGTGAACACCTACACCCCATATTACAAGTACCATCCGAATTCGGTGCTAGAGAATGCTGATTTTAGACTATACTACGATAGGTCAATTATCACCGATAGACGGGTGACGAATAACCGGCCTGATATTGTAGTTGTGGATAAAAATGCTAACTCGGTTTATCTGGTGGATGTTGCAGTACCCAATAATAACAATATTCTGGACAAATACAACGAGAAAATTGCAAAATACACCGATCTTGCAATTGAGGTAAGACAGATGTGGCATGCAGAGAAAATAGAGGTGGTACCGATCATCGTTTCATCTACGGGACTAATTCCCAGAACTCTACAAGATAGCCTTACCAAACTGGGTCTTCACAAAAATACTTACATCGATCTGCAGAAGGCTGCCATCCTAAATACCTGCCACACTGTCCGTAAATTTCTAAATATGTGACTTCCGAGCCTAATCCCATTTGCGTTTACACACGCTCGGGATAGGTGAACATTACCAGCAAGTGCTGAGCAAGTGCATACTTGGAATGATAATAATAATAATAATAATAATAATAATAATAATAATAATAATAATAATAATAATAACCCGTGGGGGTGCTGGTCCCCTATCGGGCGCTTCCCCAGGTGGTGGATAGGGGAAGGCCTTTTAGATATAAAAGGTATCGGGGAAATTAAATACCTCGGAGCGAACCAAAACCAGTAAGTTTCAGGACACGACGGACTCCATGTAAGGAGCGGTACTCCGACAGCGTCTGTTCTCCATGGAAGGAGCGGCTGAATCATCACCTGGCAGTAGGTCTAAAATGCAACAATCACGATGTCGAATTGTAAAACTAGATTACCCCAGGTGGGTAGAGCGAAATGCTCAGAATCCCACACTGCTAGTGTACCTAGTACATCGGCTGTCTGCTCCACGGATTCTGGGGGGAGCAATAATTCGATTGTAAATTCCGGGACTTTAAATCTCAGGAATCGTCAGGTGAATCGACATTGCAACACCTTAAACTCTTGTCGCGTTCAAGCTGGTGCTAGAAGGGCTTCTTCGAAAAATGATGAATCAACTTCTTCCTCGGTCAGCGGTAGGCGCAGCGTGACACCGAGTAGGGCTACTGTGACCCACACTCATGAGGAAAACAACATCAATCCTCATCCACCGGCTTCTGCTGTTTCTGGAGTGACGCAAGTCGGCACATCCACGACCACAAAAGCCGGAAAGCCCAGGAAGCGCATGAAGTGGACTATTGAGCTGAACTCTTTTATTCTGCGCTCCTATTTCAAAATCACCAAGATGGAAACTGATATGACAACGTACAGATACGCCCTCCACCGTGCATTCATTGATCATTTCCCAGAATTCCAGCATCTCACGGAACAACGTATTGCTGACCAGCGTCGAAGTATTGTGAAAAACAATCTACTACCCGATCCGACGTTGCAACAAATTCGAGGAGAAGTCCTTCTTGACCTACAAAATGAGGAGAATGACATAATTACCGATCATGATACACATGAACCGGAGAATGCACAAGAAGACAACAATGGCGTTGAGAAAACAAACATTGATTGCGACAAAACACCTGATAATGACTATAATACAGAGCTTTGTAAAGCACTAGCGGAATTTAATGGCACCAACCCAATACACCGGCCCAAACTACCCAAGCTGCGAACCAATAAGAGTACCAACAGCATAATAGCAGCAGTGAACTTACTATTGCAGAACCATGCCAAAGACTGCAAAGCACTGGAACAACTTCACACTCTCATCTACTGTGGAGCGGTGGCAGTGCTTCGAATTCATAATCAACGAATCCAATTCCCTGGAAACAATCAGAGTAAGGACTACAAACAGCTCAAGCCCTGGTGGCAACGCAGGCTCGAAAGTTCCATTGATGACATCAGGAGGGAGTTGGGGCAGTTGACAGAGTTTAAGAACAGCTTGAAACCGTCGAGGCGATTAACAAACAGAGTGAGAAAGATCTATCGAAAAATCAAAACTTATACAGGTCACCCACAACATGAACAACATGTATTTGAATATATGGATTCACTCAGACAAAAGTTGAAGGCAAAATCCAAACGTTTATCTCGATATGTCAAGTGCACGAAAAGGAAACAACAAAATTACTTATTCAATAACAATCAGAAGTTATTTTACAGGCAACTGAGCGGTACAGAAAACAATCAGAACCAAGGTCCTCCAAATAAAGATGAGCTGACGGAATACTGGTCTTCATTATGGTCGAAGCCTGTCGAACATAAATCCAACGCTCACTGGATAAGAACTGAGGAGGAAAAAATCAATATTGAACCGATGTCTTTCGTTGACTTGACAACAAGCGAGGTAACCGAAGCTATAAAGAGTACCAGTAATTGGAAGACACCAGGAGTTGACCACGTCCAAAACTTTTGGTATAAGAAGTTTGACAGTCTACATAAAGCAATGGCAACATCATTCTCACATATTTTGCAACATCCAGAAGATACACCACCATTTCTGACATTGGGCTCGACCCACTTGCTTCCCAAAACACATCAAACTCACGATCCTTCGCAGTATAGGCCCATAACCTGCCTACCAACTATATATAAAATATTAACGGCTTGCATCACTAACCGTATTTACAGACATGTGGACCAAAACAACATCCTGTCAGAAGAACAGAAAGGTTGCAGACGAGATCACCAAGGCTGCAAAGAACAACTTATCATTGATTCAGTTATACTGAAACAGGCGCAAAAGGAAAAGCGCAACATCCATACGGCTTTCGTAGATTACAGGAAAGCATTTGATAGCGTTCCACATTCCTGGCTTGTGAAAGTTCTGCAAATTTACAAAGTACATCCCACTGTTGTTACTTTTCTTGAATCAGCGATGAAGCACTGGCGAACGAACCTTCATTTACAAATAAATGGCCAATACCTCCAAACTGATGAAATTTCCATCCGTAGGGGGATCTTCCAGGGTGACTCCCTTAGTCCACTTTGGTTCTGTTTGGCAATGAACCCACTCTCCAATCTACTCAACGATACGGATTACGGCTATAAACTTAAAGCCAACAGGAACACTAGCTGCACTGTTTCCCACCTTCTATATATGGATGATATCAAAATATACGCATCCAACCAGCGTCAAATTCAACATTTACTCAATATCACTGAAAAATTCTCCAGTGATATACAAATGGGATTTGGATTAGACAAGTGCAAAACCTTAAATATCGAGAAGGGTAAAATCGTTAACGGAGATGTGTTACTACCCAATGGGAATATTATAACTGCCATGCAAAATGGCGAGACCTACAAATATCTAGGATTTCAGCAAGCTAAGCTATTAGACCAAAAGCAAGCAAAAATCAAAATTAGGAGCCAGTTCACTCAAAGGGTAACTACTTTATTGAAATCCCAGTTGAACGCAGGAAATCTAGCAAAAGCAATTAACACCTACGCCATACCGATCCTGACATACTCATTTGGAATTCTGAAGTGGACAAAGACAGAGCTGGAGGATATTCAAAGAACAACCCGTACCATGATGACCAAACACAAATGTCACCATCCGACATCATCAGTTATCAGGACAACACTACCAAGAAGAGAGGGAGGGAGAGGTCTAGTGGACATAGTTAATTTACATAACAAACAAATATCTAGACTCCAAGAATTCTTCATTGTCAAGGCTGAAACATCTGAATTGCATGAGATGGTCGCAAAAGCAGATAAAAACTATTCCCCCTTAAATCTTGTAAGCCCTGATATGAGACTTGAAATCGTTACCGATTCTGACAAACAGGTGGAGTGGGCTCAGAAAGCGCTTCATGGTCGACATCATCACGACCTCAATCAACCTCATATCGACAAGGAAGCATCAAATAAGTGGCTATCTGATGGAACATTATTTCCAGAAACAGAAGGATTTATGACGGCAATTCAAGACCAAGTAATTAATACCAACAATTACAAGAAATTTGTCATGAAAGATCCAAACATCGCTACGGACAAGTGCAGAAGGTGCCAACAAACAACAGAGACGATACAACACATCACGTCGGGATGTTCAGCCTTAGCTAACATTGATTACCTACGCAGGCACAATCAACTTTGCAACATCATCCATCAGAAGTTGGCCAACAAATTTGGATTAGTGAACACCTACACCCCATATTACAAGTACCATCCGAATTCGGTGCTAGAGAATGCTGATTTTAGACTATACTACGATAGGTCAATTATCACCGATAGACGGGTGACGAATAACCGGCCTGATATTGTAGTTGTGGATAAAAAAGCTAACTCGGTTTATCTGGTGGATGTTGCAGTACCCAATAATAACAATATTCTGGACAAATACAACGAGAAAATTGCAAAATACACCGATCTTGCAATTGAGGTAAGACAGATGTGGCATGCAGAGAAAATAGAGGTGGTACCGATCATCGTTTCATCTACGGGACTAATTCCCAAAACTCTACAAGATAGCCTTACCAAACTGGGTCTTCACAAAAATACTTACATCGATCTGCAGAAGGCTGCCATCCTAAATACCTGTCACACTGTCCGTAAATTTCTAAATATGTGACTTCCGAGCCTAATCCCATTTGCGTTTACACACGCTCGGGATAGGTGAACATTACCAGCAAGTGCTGAGCAAGTGCATACTTGGAATGATAATAATAATAATAATAATAAGAATAACCCGTGGGGGTGCTGGTCCCCTATCGGGCGCTTCCCCAGGTAGTGGATAGGGGAAGGCCTTTTAGATATAAAAGGTATCGGGGAAATTAAATACCTCGGAGCGAACCAAAACCAGTAAGTTTCAGGACACGACGGACTCCATGTAAGGAGCGGTACTCCGACAGCGTCTGTTCTCCATGGAAGGAGCGGCTGAATCATCACCTGGCAGTAGGTCTAAAATGCAACAATCACGATGTCGAATTGTAAAACTAGATTACCCCAGGTGGGTAGAGCGAAATGCTCAGAATCCCACACTGCTAGTGTACCTAGTACATCGGCTGTCTGCTCCACGGATTCTGGGGGGAGCAATAATTCGATTGTAAATTCCGGGACTTTAAATCTCAGGAATCGTCAGGTGAATCGACATTGCAACACCTTAAACTCTTGTCGCGTTCAAGCTGGTGCTAGAAGGGCTTCTTCGAAAAATGATGAATCAACTTCTTCCTCGGTTAGCGGTAGGCGCAGCGTGACACCGAGTAGGGCTACTGTGACCCACACTCATGAGGAAAACAACATCAATCCTCATCCACCGGCTTCTGCTGTTTCTGGAGTGACGCAAGTCGGCACATCCACGACCACAAAAGCCGGAAAGCCCAGGAAGCGCATGAAGTGGACTATTGAGCTGAACTCTTTTATTATGCGCTCCTATTTCAAAATCACCAAGATGGAAACTGATATGACAACGTACAGATACGCCCTCCACCGTGCATTCATTGAACATTTCCCAGAATTCCAGCATCTCACGGAACAACGTATTGCTGACCAGCGTCGAAGTATTGTGAAAAACAATCTACTACCCAATCCGGCGTTGCAACAAATTCGAGGAAAAGTCCTTCTTGACCTACAAAATGAGGAGAATGACATAATTACCGATCATGATACACATGAACCGGAGAATGCACAAGAAGACAACAATGGCGCTGAGAAAACAAACATTGATTGCGACAAAACACCTGATAATGACTATAATACAGAGCTTTGTAAAGCACTAGCTGAATTTAATGGCACCAACCCAATACACCGACCCAAACTACCCAAGCTGCGAACCAATAAGAGTACCAACAGCATAATAGCAGCAGTGAACTTACTATTGCAGAACCATGCCAAAGACTGCAAAGCACTGGAACAACTTCACACTCTCATCTATTGTGGAGCGGTGGCAGTGCTTCGAATTCATACTCAACGAATCCAGTTCCCTGGAAACAATCAGAGTAAGGACTACAAACAGCTCAAGCCCTGGTGGCAACGCAGGCTTGAAAGTTCCATTGATGACATCAGGAGGGAATTGGGGCAGTTGACAGAGTTTAAGAACAGCTTGAAACCGTCGAGGCGATTAACAAACAGAGTGAGAAAGATCTATCGAAAAATCAAAACTTATACAGGTCACCCACAACATGAACAACATGTATTTGAATATATGGATTCACTCAGACAAAAGTTGAAGGCAAAATCCAAACGTTTATCTCGATATGTCAAGTGCACGAAAAGGAAACAACAAAATTACTTATTCAATAACAATCAGAAGTTATTTTACAGGCAACTGAGCGGTACAGAAAACAATCAGAACCAAGGTCTTCCAAATAAAGATGAGCTGACGGAATACTGGTCTTCATTATGGTCGAAGCCTGTCGAACATAAATCCAACGCTCACTGGATAAGAACTGAGGAGGAAAAAATCAATATTGAACCGATGTCTTTCGTTGACTTGACAACAAGCGAGTTAACCGAAGCTATAAAGAGTACCAGTACTTGGAAGACACCAGGAGTTGACCACGTCCAAAACTTTTGGTATAAGAAGTTTGACAGTCTACATAAAGCAATGGCAACATCATTCTCACATATTTTGCAACATCCAGAAGATACACCACCATTTCTGACACTGGGCTCGACCCACTTGCTTCCCAAAACACATCAAACTCACGATCCTTCGCAGTATAGGCCCATAACCTGCCTACCAACTATATATAAAATATTAACGGCTTGCATCACTAACCGTATTTACAGACATGTGGACCAAAACAACATCCTGTCAGAAGAACAGAAAGGTTGCAGACGAGATCACCAAGGCTGCAAAGAACATTTTATCATTGATTCAGTTATACTGAAACAGGCGCAAAAGGAAAAGCGCAACATCCACACGGCTTTCGTAGATTACAGGAAAGCATTTGATAGCGTTCCACATTCCTGGCTTGTGAAAGTTTTGCAAATTTACAAAGTACATCCCACTGTTGTTACTTTTCTTGAATCAGCGATGAAGCACTGGCGAACGAACCTTCATTTACAAATAAATGGCCAATACCTCCAAACTGATGAAATTTCCATCCGTAGGGGGATCTTCCAGGGTGACTCCCTTAGTCCACTTTGGTTCTGTTTGGCAATGAACCCACTCTCCAATCTACTCAACGATACGGATTACGGCTATAAACTTAAAGCCAACAGGAACACTAGCTGCACTGTTTCCCACCTTCTATATATGGATGATATCAAAATATACGCATCCAACCAGCGTCAAATTCAACATTTACTCAATATCACTGAAAAATTCTCCAGTGATATACAAATGGGATTTGGATTAGACAAGTGCAAAACCTTAAATATCGAGAAGGGTGAAATCGTTAACGGAGATGTGTTACTACCCAATGGGAATATTATAACTGCCATGCAAAATGGCGAGACCTACAAATATCTAGGATTTCAGCAAGCTAAGCTATTAGACCAAAAGCAAGCAAAAATCAAAATTAGGAGCCAGTTCACTCAAAGGGTAACTACTTTATTGAAATCCCAGTTGAACGCAGGGAATCTAGCAAAAGCAATTAACACCTACGCCATACCGATCCTGACATACTCATTTGGAATTCTGAAGTGGACAAAGACAGAGCTGGAGGATATTCAAAGAACAACCCGTACCATGATGACCAAACACAAATGTCACCATCCGACATCATCAGTTATCAGGACAACACTACCAAGAAGAGAGAGACGGAAAAGGTCTAGTGGACATAGTTAATTTACATAACAAACAAATATCTAGACTCCAAGAATTCTTCATTGTCAAGGCTGAAACATCTGAATTGCATGAGATGGTCGCAAAAGCAGATAAAAACTATTCCCCCTTAAATCTTGTAAGCCCTGATATGAGACTTGAAATCGTTACCGATTCTGACAAACAGGTGGAGTGGGCTCAGAAAGCGCTTCATGGTCGACATCATCACAACCTCAATCAACCTCATATCGACAAGGAAGCATCAAATAAGTGGCTATCTGATGGAACATTATTTCCAGAAACAGAAGGATTTATGACGGCAATTCAAGACCAAGTAATTAATACCAACAATTACAAGAAATTTGTCATGAAAGATCCAAACATCGCTACGGACAAGTGCAGAAGGTGCCAACAAACAACAGAGACGATACAACACATCACGTCGGGATGTTCAGCCTTAGCTAACATTGATTACCTACGCAGGCACAATCAACTTTGCAACATCATCCATCAGAAGTTGGCCAACAAATTTGGATTAGTGAACACCTACACCCCATATTACAAGTACCATCCGAATTCGGTGCTAGAGAATGCTGATTTTAGACTATACTACGATAGGTCAATTATCACCGATAGACGGGTGACGAATAACCGGCCTGATATTGTAGTTATGGATAAAAAAGCTAACTCGGTTTATCTGGTGGATGTTGCAGTACCCAATAATAACAATATTCTGGACAAATACAACGAGAAAATTGCAAAATACACCGATCTTGCAATTGAGGTAAGACAGATGTGGCATGCAGAGAAAATAGAGGTGGTACCGATCATCGTTTCATCTACGGGACTAATTCCCAAAACTCTACAAGATAGCCTTACCAAACTGGGTCTTCACAAAAATACTTACATCGATCTGCAGAAGGCTGCCATCCTAAATACTTGTCACACTGTCCGTAAGTTTCTAAATATGTGACTTCCGAGCCTAATCCCATTTGCGTTTACACACGCTCGGGATAGGTGAACATTACCAGCAAGTGCTGAGCAAGTGCATACTTGGAATGATGATAATAATAATAATAATAATAATAATATTTATTCATCGGCATAGTACAAATACAAAGTAAAAAATATAAAATAAAACATATAAGTTCAGCTGTGAATAAATGAATACTCGATAAGTGTAAAACACTTGTTTCGAGAAGCAATTAAATAAAATTGAGTAAAGTACCTATAACAAATTAATATTAAAAACTTACATCATTAATCGACCTATTTAAATATAAATTGGACTACACATTCTCATCCAAATACACACATACATTTAAAATTATTGTATACACTTACATTCATAGACTTCGGAATTCGAACAGCGAATACCCGTTTCGATATCAAACAAACAAAAATATCAAAATATAAGTACAAGTACAATTCGACATAAGAAATCTCGAGACATCAGGCCAACGATATAGCAAAGGTACGTAATTTTTTTTTTTTTGTTAGATCTAGAGTTCCCATAATATATCTAATAGAACATTCGCTGAAGTTTACTTCTCTTACTCTGGAGTATGTGCTTTTTCAGTTCTTTTTTAAAGTGGTTAATGTTTTTCATTGACTTTATTGTTTCAGGAATAGTGTTTGGGAGCGAAATAAGAATATGATCTCTGAGTAGCGACCCTAACCATCAGGGGAGTAACGTAATGATTTTTTTTGACGAGTGTTGTATTGATGGAGGGGAAGCAATGCTGTATGCTTGTTTGTATGATATTTTATACTTGTGCATAGAAAATATAACTGTCTTACGTCTAGTATTTGAGTTTCTGTGTACAGAATATCAGAGGAGCATCTGATATTTTTAGAAAATATCAATTTAAGGAAACGCCTTTGCATAACCTCGATAGAATGTATGTGAGTATTCAGAGTTCCCCCCCACACCGCTATTCCGTAACGAATATGACTCTCTACTAGGGAATAATATAAAGTCTTCAAGTGCTTCAGTGGTAGGATTTCCTTGAGTTTCCTGAATTTATATAAAATGGTCCTCAATTTGTTGACAGTATACTTTATATGTAAATCCCACTTCATATGCATGTCAATTATTATTCCTAAGTATTTAATTTTTTTTTCGGGGAGGATGTGGAAGGGTGTTCCATTACTGACTACCAAGTGAGCGAATGGAGGCATTCCAGCTGAGTTACAACAGAAAGGTATGTAATGTGTCTTATCTATGTTAACCGTTAATAGTTTTTTATCCAGCCAACATTTGATCGTAGAAAACTCCCTTTCAACCGTAGCTTTCAATGAGTTCCAGTCATCTGCTTTATAGAAGATGGCTGTATCATCTGCAAATCCAACTATATTTTCTTTGTTACTCAATGAGAAAAGTCCATTTATATATATATATTAAATAATGTTGGTCCTAGTACGGAACCCTGAGGTACTCCACAGTCTATCACCCTCTCACTGCTCAGTACTTCACCCATTCTCACCGCCTGGCATCTTCCTGTTAAATAACTTTCAAAAAGCTTCAAAATATTACCTCGCATTCCAATATCTTCCAGCGACTGAAGAAGGAGGCGATGACTGACAGTGTCGAACGGTCTATGAACACACACAAGGATGGTCTTCCCTCATTCAAAGCTTGGGCAATTTTTGAAGTTAATGACAGAACAGCATCTTGAGTTGAAATTTTCTCTCTGAATCCAAATTGATAATTTGAAATTAGTTTGTACTTATTGAGAAAATCAACAACCCTTTTTTTGATGATTTTTTCGAATACTTTCGATAGATGGGTAACTAGAGAGATTGGGCGATAGTTGGTGATGATGGATGTATCCCCTTTTTTAAACAATGGTGTAATGAGGGATTTTTTAAACTTAGCAGGGTAAACACCTTCCTCCACACATCTATTCAATAAATGAGTCAAGTGCTCTAGAATATAGACTGATATTTGTTTAATAGTTTCTGCCTTCAAGTCATCACAACCCACTGCCTTGTTATTTTTTAATTCAAAAATTATGTTTCTTATTTCCATGGTGGTAATTGGTTCGAACACAATTGAATTGAGTATAGGTGATCTTTTTATTGTGTAATTCTTGTTGTTTTTTATTCTACCAGCGAGAGTTCTACCCATTCCAACAAAGGTTCCATTAAATGCATTCGCAATTTCCGTTTTGTCCGTCAAGATTTTGTTTTCTGTAGGATGTTTAATTTTATCTATGATGTATTTTTGTTTTTTTTGTCCCTGATAATTGTTGAACAACATCCCACAGAGTTTTTGAATTGTTCTGATTTTTTTCTATCAATCGGTTATAGAAATTGGATTTAGTTTTGTGGATCAGTGAAGTTAACTTGTTTCGGTAGCTTTTGTATTCTTTTTTCAGATCATCGTTGGTTGGCAGTTTTTGTATAAGACGAAACATCTTATTTTTTTTATTAATAGAATTTAGTAATCCATTCGTAATCCAGGGAGCTATTTTGTTATCTCTTCTACGAATCTGACGTACCTCTGTGCATGCTTCCAACGTATTTGTGGTTATATCGATAAACTTTTCTGTTGCAGAGTCAGGAGTTGGTGCAGTGTAGACGTCAATCCAGGAAATATTGTTGAACATATTGTGCATTTTGTTGACATTTAAACATTTTATTAATTTGTTATTGTGTTTCTTCACCTTAGATTTTTCCGGAATTACGACCTGAAGGAGAGTAGTGTAGTGATCGGTAATTGTGGTTTTTAATATAATGGGTAGGATATTTTCGTTCATATTAGGATCTTTGGATTTAATGAAAATATGGTCTAGGCAGGTTTCACTCCTGCCTTGTACTCTTGTAGGTGCGTTTATTGTCGATATATACCCAAATTCATTTAGCGTGTTTAGATATTCACTTGTATCCCTGTCATCCGCATTACACAAGTTAATATTGATGTCTCCCAAAAACAGAGATATATCGGAGTTATCATGAAGGTTTTCAAAAAATTTAGAAAGGTTTGTATTAAATTCTTGAACACTGGAATTTGGCGATCTGTATAAGGTTGTAATGAGAAATGTGGTTTTCATGTTTAGATCAAGTTTGATTTGAAGCGCCTTCAGCTCATTAGAAATCTGTTTTGTTTCGTAACTAAAGTTAAGACACGATTTAATATATGCAACTACCCCATCATTCTGGTTATAACGGCTTTCGTTATATATCATATTATAACCGTTTATGAAAAAAATGCTCTTATCGACTATCTCCCTAGTTTCACTTAAAATTATACAGTCAAAATCAGTTTTAAAACTCTGTAACATCACTAAAAATTTTTATTAATGCTACGGATATTCATTTGCAGAATCTTAAAATTATTTGAGCTCTTATTGATATCAAGGATTTGATTGCATTGTTCAGTGGTATCTATGCTATACGTTTCGACATCATCAATCCCGAAATCCCTTACATACTGATCCATTATATAAAAAAAACTATAAAACATTAATAAGAGGTTTAAAAAAGAGAAGGAAATGTTTTTAAAACACACTGATATATCATAGACAAAAGAAGTTATAAAACATTAGAATTAGGTTTAAAAGAGAAAGAGGAAAAAGTGCTTTCACAATATACACGTTTTAGACCAAAACTGTGACGGAGGAAAAAAGAGTCTATAGCTTTGTACTATTCTTTCTTCGTTGTTCGTTTTGTCCTTGTTGTCGAGTGATTGGCTTTTTGATCTCTCTGTTATCTTCTGAAATATTTTTTGGTGTAATTTTCCCAAATTTTTCCCCTGCGGAATTTTGAATAATCGATTTATCCGGCACTGTATCCGAACCTTTTGCAGTTTTTGGAGTAGCAGGGCAACTGTTTGGCTTCGTATTGGCTTTGATTTCCAGTTCTTCGTCTTTCAGTAACAAATCAGCAACTTCGTATGCTTTCCCGTTCACAAATAATTTATTTCTTTTAATGTAACAGTTATTCGCTTCATCCAGTTTTGCAAGAAGAAGATGTTTTCTGAGAACTTTTGATGCTTCCCTCTGCTGTATAGTTTGATCTTGTACTATAGTTATGTTATTTCCCTTGAGTTTTTTGCAATTTTGTAAGATACTTGATTTCATCCAATATGTCACGAACTCAATTTTTAATGGACTTGTAGATGCCTTGCCTAGTAAATAAAACTTGTTGATATCTCTAGGCTCAACTTTCACTCCCACCAAAGTTTTAAGCTGGTGACAAATATTCTCTATCGTAAATGTTTCTTTCTTGTTATCTAATCCAAAAATCACAATATTATTTTGTTAATTTTCGCGCTTCAGATTTTCCACTTCTTCTTTCAAAAATTTATTTTCCTTTTCTAGCTCTTGAACTTTTTCATTGGTGGTTACTAGGTTCATAAGGAGCCTTGCTTCTGATGCTTCAATAGAGCTTTGTATATCATTTCTACTTCTCAATATTTCAGCATGAATGTTTTCTAAGGTGATTGGTTCATTCATATTTCATGCGTGGGTCGATTATAACTAATACAATTTTTGCGGTGATTTTTAGACAATCTGGCAACGGTGCTTCGGAATTCGTTGGGTGTATCTCGTCTTATCAGCAGTGATAAATGTGTTTATTGTTTTTGTTCTATCGGTGCTGTATCAAATGAGCTAATTTTTGTAATAAATCGTATTCTAAAAACTTACAGTTTGTTTAATGTCCATACTAATGTTGATTCACGTTTTTTTAGAATTTATTTATTTATATAAACTATACTTTTTAACACTCTAATATAAAGAAGCAAGTATATGTTGTTACACGTTGTTGCCATATCCCGCCATAAAAAATTAGTTCCAACACCCCTTCGGGGTGCGCTTTGATCAACGTGATGCCAACTGTTACTGCAGGGTTGACAACTCTCATTGTATTATAATATAATATTATATTTTTCTATGGTTTTTGCATCAGGTCAATCTTTTTAGTCTGATTCAGTTTATAAGTATTATTCTATGGTCTGAATCGTTCGTTTATTGAGGTAAGGGACGTAAATCCGAACTGTTTGGTAATTCTGCTCAGGTGATGGGTAACACAATTTAGTGTATCGTTTTTGTTATAGATAAATACATTGTATTTTTGTAAATCACTGAATTGCTTTGGTTACTAGGTAATTAAATCTAAATTAATGTAAAATATAAAAATGCCTTTTTTGAAGGTTGGTTTTGCTAATGCTAGATCTTTAGTACCGTCTATGCGAAATTTAAAACTAATTATACTACGAAATGAATTTGACATATTTTTAGTATGCGAATCCTGGTTAAAAAAATCTATTAATGACTCAGTTTTAAAAATTAGCAACTATCGCCTCTTTAGAGCTGATAGAAATTGCAACGGTAAAGGGTTATGTATTTATGTTAAAAGTAAAATACGAAGCGAGATAATTATCACTAGACAGGATTACATTTGGGAACAACTGTGGATTAAAGTAATTTTACATAAAACATCTTTTGCGGTAGGTGTTATTTATAAACCCCATGAACAGAATACAGATACTTTTTTAGATGAATTTGAAGATAGTCTTATTTCTTTCTGTTCCACAGATCTTGATATTATCTGTATGGGTGATTTTAATTTGGATCTATTGGACTACGACAATATAAATGTAAAAAAATTTAATTCCATTTTGGAGTCACTTACTTTGCAACAAATAATTGAAGAACCTACCAGAATTACCACAACAACGGCAACTCTTTTGGATTATGTGATAGTTCCTGAAGGTACTGATTGCAATAAGGGTGTTTTGGAAAAAATAATATCAGACCACTCGATGGTATTTTGCAATTTAAAAATAAATTTAGAAGTGAATCCAAAATTTATTACTTATAGAAATTTTAAATATTTTGATGAGACAAATTTCCAACGCGATCTCTTCAACACTTCATTTTTTAGAATCTTTGATCAGGAAACAATAGATGCCAAAACTTCGTATTTAGTTAACTGCCTGAATAACTTGTTTGATAGACACGTGCCTATTGGCACTTCAAGGGTTACAAAGCCGAAAGCGCCCTGGCTAACATTTCCTATGAAAATTATGATGGCTGAAAGAAACAAAGCCCTAAATACAGGCGAACTAAATCTCAGGCTGATTTCCAAACTTATAAAAATCTACGCAATTTTACATTTCAATCTATTAAAAGAGAAAAAAGAGCCTACTTTATACATCAATTTAATAATAATACCCCAAGGGAAATGTGGGGAATTCTAAGACGTAATAAATTTTTGCCTGATACAAAATTCGACATACCAGATAATTTACGCAACCTTACTGAAATAAATAATTTTTTTATTGAATCCGTTCCACAAACAAAACCCTCTGAAGATATTGAAAATTTCTATAAATTAAATAAACCTATTGATTCTAATTTTGATTTTTATGAAGTTAATGACTTATTTGTTTATAAAACAATTTGTGACATCAAAACTAATGCTGTAGGATGTGACGGATTAAACATTAATTTAATTAAATTGTGCTGTCCACATATAGTCCCTTATATTACTCATATAATAAATTTTTGCCTCACTGAATGTGTCATTCCGGATATGTGGAAGAAAGCGGTAGTGAAGGTTTTACCGAAGAAGTCTGACCCAACTGAACTCAAGGATTTACGCCCGATAAGTATTTTACCTAGTTTATCGAAAATTTTAGAAAGAGCTATGGAAACCCAAATAAAAGACTATTTGCAAGAACACTCACTACTCCCATCAGTTCAATCAGGCTTCCGTCAAGGTTTCAGTTGTGCTACTGCTTTGCTCCACATTACAGATGATATTTTAAAAGCTTTAGATCAAGGTCAAAGAACTGTATTGGTAATGCTAGATTTCAGTCGAGCATTCGATACTATAAATTATGATCTAATGCTGTATATGTTAAAATATATGGGATTTTCTAAATACGCTTGCTTTTTATTAGAAAACTATCTTAAATTTAGACAGCAGCAAGTTTGTTTAGACGGAGTTTATTCAAATTTTCTTTCACTAAGGTCAGGTGTTCCACAAGGTTCTATACTTGGACCACTATTATTTAGTATGTATACTTCTCAGTTATTGAACCAAATCTTAAACTGTAATGTTCACTTCTACGCTGATGATACTCAGTTATATTATAGTTTTAGACCTCATGAAGTGGACACTGCCTGTGTAGTTATTAATGATGACTTAAAAAAGTTTATCGATTGTGCAACTGAATATTGTTTATTTATTAATCCAACAAAATCTAAAGTTATGATATTTGGGAACAAAACTCAAAGACAATATTTGTTGAACTCCATAAATATTTCTATTAATAATGAAAAATTAGAGATAGTAAATGAAGCAAAAAACTTAGGGGTAATTTCCGATTCTGAACTAAGATTTGAGAGACATATAAATAAGTTATTACAACGTACTTATTGTAATATTAAGATGATTTATGGAAATAGACATTTATTTCCTATTCACATAAAAAAACAGCTTTGTGATACTTTGGTTCTCTCTTTATTTAATTATGCGGATGTGTTATATGGTCCCAATCTAACAATTACGTACAAAAAGAAAATTCAAAAGGTTCAAAATTCTTGTCTTCGTATGATTTTTGGTATAAGAAGACGGAAAAAGATTTCGCATAAATTAAAAGTAATACATTGGTTAAATATGGATAATAGAAGAAAACATCACTTTCTTACTTTATGTCATACGTTAATTGTGAATAAAAAGCCCTTTTACCTCCATCGCAAAATTACGTATCGTTCTGATGTCCATAATGTAAATATACGAAATAGGGGATTATTGACTATACCCTATTTCAAGACTGAACTATTCAGGCGTTCCTTCAGTTACTTGATCTGTGAGTTGTACAATACAGTTGTTCCTCAGTTGAAAAATTTAATATTTCGAAATTTAAATCAGTTCTTAAAAGACACATTCTGGAAAGTCAAAACTAACTAAAGAGTTTTAGGACTTTTGTCATGGTTATTGTTTATTTCTCTAAATATTTACATTCTCTTTACATACATATATACATTTTTTTATTTTATTTTCGCAAGTAAATTTTATTATTGAAATTTTTGAATTGGATTCTAATATTAAGGCATAAAATTAATTTATATCTAGCATTAGACACGACCCCTTAATACAAAGGGCATTATAATTACCTATTATTCTACAAAATTATCTATAATAATTATATAAATACATGTTCCTAATCGGGTTAAGTGGAAGAATATTTTTGTTGTGTCTAGTACCATTGTCTCTAGTACACAACAAAAATAAACTTCGCCCGTTATTTTTAATTACTGTCATTTGTATTAATAATTTTTGGAAATAATAGTTATTTATGCAACAAGTGCAAAAAACACGTTTTGCAAGAGTTGCATACAATATTTTTTCTAAATTCATGTAAAAACCTGAAAATTAGAACATAAATATGTCAAGAACGGGTTGAGTTTTATTAGGTTAGATTAGGTTTTTGACATATTTATATTGTAATTTTCAAGTTTTTGCATGAATTTAGAAAAAATATTGTATGCAACTCTTGCAAAACGTGTTTTTTGCACTCGACGTGTTGTCCAACTCGGCCTAAAGACCTCGTTGGACAATTTCACGTCGCGTGCAAAAAACACTCACTTTTTGCACTTGTTGCATAAATAACTATAAAAAATATTGTAATAATGGACTGAACACAAATATATAATAAACAAATTTTTTGGTTGAAACAAGTATGCCATCGTATGTTGACATTTACCTAACCGTAATTGATAATTGGTAACGATATTAAAATGAAACCATACAAAAATTACGTAATAAAACACATTTATTTATTTTTTCTACACCCACCTGTATATTATCCATTGTTCGCACAGTTTACAGAATGGAAATGTAGGCCATATCATTTTTTTTTTTTTTTTGTTTCGAGCATGATTTGACTTTTGATTTTACTTATCCTTCATTGGATTTGCAAAATTTGAATCTACCCTGTTTTAGGATTAGGTCCTCTTCAGGGTTTGTTTGTAAAACTAATGCAAGTGAAGTTAAAGGTCGCGGTAGGGACAGCTGTGGCTGTGCACCCAAAGATGGCCATTTGGTTAATTTCTACAGTGCATCGCAGTTCCGAGCTTTGCAGAAATTAAGATGCAGGGAAATTACCACAGAAAACCTGCATCCTCATCCCGGTGTGGTAGGAAATAGGATAAAAAATACACATAAAAAGTTTTTATTTCGGGTGTTTTCAAAAGCAGAGTTTCGGGCATTTAGAATACCCGAAACGATACACTAAAAAGTGCAGTTGTTCATAGTTGCTCCTCCTAGATTGGATCGTAGCTTCCTACGGTCCAACTGTTTTCGGTGCGCCTTGCTTCCGTGCACTTCTTCTGCTTTTGATTGATCTTCGGTAACCGGTTCGATACTCTCGTTCGTAGTCTCCTCGTGCATCTCTATCGTATCGATAGAGGTGAGGTGTCCAGGAAGAAATTCGGGGGGAAGGTCGTCGTAAGGGATTGTACGTAGAAGTCGTAACGGTGGATATGGAAGTTTGTTTTTAGGGAGTCGAGAAAGAGGACGGTGGAGTCGAGTTTTCCAAGAGAGTTTGAGTGAGTTTTTGGCAAGAACGTTGTTGGAGGAGAGAGTTCGAGAGGTATAGCCGGCTTGAAGTTTTTTGAGTCTTTCGGTTATTGGGGTGATGTTTGTGTTTCTGTAAACTTCGTTACAAGGTGAGAGGAAATGTTTGTATTGACACAGTCTGAGAATACGTCTCTCGCAAGCGAGGAGTCGTTCCATCAGCCGTGGATGTAGTGTTGTGTAAACGAGGTGTTTGTAGTCGAATACAGGGCGGATGAAGGTTTTGTATGTATGCAGAAGAGTTTTTGGGTGTGTTCTGCTGAACTTTCCGCATAGCACTTGGCTCGATTTCTAACCCTGCTAATTGTAGCGAGGATGTCAGGCTCCCAGTTGAGAGTGTGAGTGAACTTCACTCCCAAATAGGTGACCTGTCTTAGTAATTCGAGCCTTTCGCCCCACAATGAAATGCGGAAGCTCGTTGGTGTAGGTTTGAGTTCTGTTTTATGTGTGCTGGGATGTTGGAATGCAATGAGTTGTGTTTTGTGTGGATTTAGTGTGACTCTCCACTTGCGGCACCAGTCAGAGTAACGGTTGAGCAAGTTTTGAGTGTTTGTTTGGAGTGTTTGTGTGTCTTTGGCCGATGTAATAATAGCCGTGTCGTCTGCATACAAGTGTATGTGTTGATATGGGTTTTGTGGAGTGGGTGTGTCGTATGTGTATATAAGGTAGAGGAGGGGAGCGAGGATGGAACCTTGTGGGACGCCTGCCAGAGGGGTGAATGGTTCAGAAATTGAATGGCCGACTTTTACTTTTATAGTGCGTTCAGTGAGATATGAATAGATGAGTTTTACAAAGTGAACAGGAAGGTTTATGCTCATAAGTTTTCTCACAAGTCCAGCGTGCCAGACTTGGTCGAAGGCTTTGTGCACGTCAAGAAGTACGGCGGAAGAAATTTCGCGAGCGTTTATGGCACGAGTGATTATAGTATGAAAGATATTGATTGGGTCTTGAGAGGTATGTTCGGGACGAAAACCATGTTGGTAATCAGGGATGATATTTTGGCCGTTGCAGTGTTGCCAGAGTCGCTCCTTTACCAGGAATTCAAAGAGTTTTCCGAGAACACTGATGAGTGAAATGGGCCTATAATTTTCAGGATTTTTGGGGTCTTTACCAGGTTTCGGGATGAGAATTGTATGGGAAGTTTTCCATACATTTGAAAAATATGATAGCGAGAGGCAGGCGTTTGTTAGGTTCTGAATTTGAGGTAGAATGCAGGGAGGGAGGTTTTTTAGAGCTTTTCTAGAAATTTGGTCAGGGCCAGGAGCGGTATTTTTACCTCTGAGACAGGCTGTTTTAATTTCTTCAAGAGAAAAAGGCTTTAAAAGTGGATTGTTTGGGTCGAGTTGAGTAATTGTGTGGGGGCTCCTCGTGATGTTCGCGGTGATGAGGTTAGTTTCTCTGAAAAAGTCTGGTAGAAAAAGTGGATTTTCGGGAGAGAGTAGAACACTTTGAAGTTGTGCTTTGAAAACTTCGGCTTTTTCATCGGGAGTGTGTACGATTTGATTTTGTACCATGAGGCTTGATTCTACTTTCTTTCGTTGGCCGGTGAGGGTTTTGAATCTGTTCCAGAATTCACTTCCTCGCCTATAGTCCAAGTCAGACGTGACACGCTTCCATTCCCGTTGTTTATGGGCGTTCGTTTCAAGTCTGACCAGGGCGTTAAGGCGATTCCATTCGTTCTTAACAGCGGGGTCTCTAGTGCGTACAAAAGTACGATAAATTCGTCTTTTTATTTTGATTAAATTAAGGACGTGTTGAGGTAGGGCAAGAAAAGAAGAGTCAATGGTAGTGAGTGGGACTGCTTGATTTGTGGCATCGATAATGAGGGATTGTAAGGTTTCAGCCTGAGAATTGATTGAATCAATTGTGATTCCCTCTGGTTCGTTTGGAAGGTGGGAAGAAATATGGTTTTGGAAATTTTTCCAGTTTGCCTTTTTGTAATCTAAGAAGGTAAAAGAATAAGAGAGTGGAGGTTTAGGGTTTGCAAGGTTTGTTCGGGCTAGGAGTGGCAGGTGGTCTGAAGTTATGGAGTCACCCTGGAGGCATTCATTTTCGAAGGAGTTGGCTATTCTTTGAGTAGCCACCACATGATCTACAATTGAAGCTCCTAGGTGGCTAATGAAAGTGGGATTTCTGTTGGGGATTCGAATGATTGGTAGATCTAAAAGTAGATCAGAAAATATTCTACCGGAATTATTGGTGGCAGTGTCACCGAATTGTTGATGTCTGGAGTTGAAATCTCCTAGAATTACTGCTTTTGGGAGGCTAGAAAAGTATTCGAAAAGCTCTGTATTCAAGGTTTGGCAGGGGTGGTTGTAGTATGAGATGAAGGTAATGATAGATCTGTTCAAGGAAACGTCAATAGCGAAGCAGTCTAAATTTAGTGAGTGAATTTGCACAGGAAAGCTGTGAGTCGTGGCAGTTATTCCGTTTCTGACCAGAAAGCCGTTACCACGAGAGTATTGGTTTCTGTCATAGTGGAAGGTTTGGTAACCTGAGAAATGAGGAGGTTTTTTTGCCAGAGTGTCTGTTAAAGAAAGTATTTGGATGTTATTAGTATTTAGAAGATGCTTCAATAAGTGTCTCTTCCTGGAGAGACTACGGCAATTAATCGTTCCTATAACAAAGTCCATTAAAGACCTTTATCTGGGTAGCATGGAATTTAGGATTTGATTGGCGTGAAGCTGAAGTACGCCTTGTTTCCCTGTCCCTGGACAGAGCAGTTGTGGTTGTAATAGGTTGGGATAATATGTTTGAAAGTCTCTATTACAAGTTTTCGAGAAGTTGGAATGGCATTCATGATGGTGACGGCCATTACCTCAAGGATTTTTTGGACTTCCGTGGGAAAGTCGAAGGGCATTGAGGGTTTTGGGAGTGTGACATGGGCGATTTCTTCGGGATTCGAGGGAGGAGTTTGTCGTTTGGGACATTTTGGGTCGTAAGCTGCGTGTTCACCACCGCAGTTTTTGCAGAAAGGTTTTTGAACCTTTTCGCATTTGTCTGCTTTGTGGTTGTGACCACCGCAGTTTGGGCAAGTGTAGAGCCTGGCTTTACATTCGGTGGATGAGTGGCCTATTTCTGTACAGTGAGTACAGTATTTGGGAACTGGAGGAAGAGGATTTGCATTTGATGGTTCGCATTTGTGGTTAAGGCCGTAGAGGAGGATTCCTTTGGAAAGGGCCGAGTGGTAGCTTGATTCGGAGTCTGTCACAACTCTGATTAGGGTGGTAGGTGAGTTGGTGGCTTTGGAGATGATTCTCCAGGATTTTTTGAAATGTATTCCAAGTGACTGAAGGAGTTCAGTCATTTCGGAATCAGAAATGGCTTTGTCAACGTTGCGGATGACAAAAGAAAAGCTTAGTGCCTGTTTTTTGGCGGGCTGATTGGTTTTGGGGTTTGTGTGGTTGTGGTTGAGGGGGATACAAACTATTCGGTTGTCTCCGATGGCGTTTTGGATTTTATTTTCCAAGGATTTGACCTCGAAAGTTTTGGAGATTTTGAGGAGAGCAGTGCAGTTGGGATTGGCTTTAAGAAATTGAATTTGGCCTCGTAGGATTTCGTTAGTGTTCAGGAGAGTATAAAGCTCCTTCTGGGAGCAATATTTGGGAGGAAGGTTCCTTAAGTTAATGGTCTGAAGGGGAGGTCTTGAGGTTTTTGGGAGGTTTGACTGTCCTCCTGAGGCATGGGAGCTAGCTTGAGATAGAGCTGGATTGTTGCCTCTGTACGAGGGAGTATTATGGACGGAAGTGGGTGGAGATTTTGCTATATTAGCGTAGGAAGTTTTGGTCTTGGAGGGAGTAACACCGTGCTCTTGGCAGAGGGTCAAGATGCTGTCAAGTTGGTTTTGGAGTTGAGACTTGAAATCGTTTCCAGTTTGTATTTGAGATTGGGATGATGCAGAGGCAATTGTAGAAGAAGAGGAAGTAGAAGGACTTTCTACTGGTTTTTGTTTTGCTTTTTTAGGAGCTTTTAATGCGGGAAAAGGTTCTTTGGAGGAGGTTTTTGACCTCGTTGATGGCATGTTGAATTATTTAAATCGAAAGGAATTATAGTTGTCGAGTTGTAAGTGATATATGTCTGTATAATGTCGGTATCGTAACCGGTTACTGCCGAGGAGCAGCCTCACTCCCCGGTTGACAGCCTGAAGGTGGCTTACGGCCAGTAACTGGGTGCTTTTGTTTCTTACCAGTGAAAAAAAATGTTTTCTTCTTGAATGTCGTAGGTTCTTCTTTTATTAGGACTGTTTTCTGAGAAGAAAACTGTACCTAATAGCGCTTTTTCGTGTTTAGCAAATTACTTTTGGACGCCCTCTCGTAAACGAACGCTTTCTGACACGGTGTGAAACAGTGACCGTATACCCAAGCGACGTGGAGTTTGCGTCGGTTTATTTGCCACTGAGGCCATATCAGTCAACTGAACGTATATATTCATATACATCCTAGAACGTATATGAAATCCACCAATCAGCATTCGCGTTTAGTATTCGTCAACTCCCCTTCTTCGAATTTCAAAGAAACGTCAAAATAACTTATCGAAAAAAAGGCTTCCCTAGAAGCACTGGATCAAGAATATATATTTACAATAATAAACATAAATGAAATAATCCGTATAAATTAACAACAAATACTGAAAACAGAATAAAATGGGTATTTAAGAGGACTTTTGATAGACGTCAGCTCTTATAAAATTTTGTAATTTATGTGAAGTTATAGATGTCAACTCAAACATTCCTCGGTGGTCGAGTTAGCATGTTAGGTTCTTGCGCGCTAGGTACAGAGTTCGATTCACAATGAAGAATTTTTTTTTTTTTTAATTTTATTTCTGAATAATTATTCCGCTTGATATTGATTGATAAAATTATGAAAATTGTTCAAAATTTTGAGATTCAAGTTATATTACAGTCGAAAATGTTTATTTTCTAGATTTTTCAAGTGAGTCGTAGAAAAAATATACTGTTCGACTCGTGTGGATTGTCCACATCGCACTCGAACGATTGAGCACTCCGCCTACCGCGTCGTGCTCAAACTTCGTCCTCGTGCGATATGGCCATCATATCCACACTAGTTGCACAAACTACTATATCTTATATATTGCTTGTGTCCTAACAGATTAATGCTATGTCGACCACAGTGAAATGTAGTGAAGTGAATTAGTTAAATTCAAATATCTCGAAAATCGTTAATATTTTGAAGATCAAAGAAGTATACCTTTTTTCTACAGAAATGAAGGGGCTATCTAAATTTAATAAGTAAGTTGTGAAATAATGAGCGATAAAAAATTTGTAGCTGATTTCCATCTAATTCATATGGCGCATGTGCGACATCTACGAGTTAACTCAAATCCTCTCACACATTATTGTTTACCCTTACAAAAACTAGCTCATACCCAATTTTCAAGTCATTATGTAGAAAAGTAGCTGATCTATCAACAAAAATCTATTTTATTTTTTTCACTTCAACATCCTGTATCTCAGTAAGGAGCAGACTAAGACCCATTATTGTTAATGAAAATATTATTATTTTGGCCTTCTGAACGTAGATTTACAATTTGGTCCATTACTTATGGATCACCCTGTATATTATCAATCCACTACTTACATTAATTTAGGAAAGTTAATCCAACATCACATCAAATTGCACATTATTTCAAAACTATTCACAAAAACTGCAAAAATTTCAATAAAAAGGAGTAGATTCTCCATACAGGAACAGTACCTACCTTAAGGGCGAGTTGTATCGAGCACCTAAACTCGGTTTAATGATAAATGATGTTTAGACTGTGTCTTACTGATGTATTTATAATCAACAATTACATCAGTTTAAACGTCAGTCAACATTAAACCGAGTTTAGGCGTTTGATAAAACTCGCCCTAAGAACCGTTTTACACGTACGAGAATTATTGCGAAATTTACTCTGAAAATTACTCTGGTAATTTTCATAAGAATTTTGGAAACATTTCACTACTTGACTGTTTTACACATAATATTTTTACCACTATAAATTTCATAAGAATTCATGCCATATGACTGCGTAGTGAGATTGTTTTCGGGATAAGTTGTCATGGTTACGATTTACATATTGAGATTTCTGAATAATCAGCTGTATTGGAACCGTTTATTTGATTAATTATTTATTTTACCTACGACCCCCCCTGTAATCAGTCAATAGCACACAGTCGGCGCTAATGTAATGACGTCTATTACGCACGGTAAAAAAAACGCACAGCTGTAAAGTAAATCGCACGGCTTCCCTAGCAACATCTTAGCAACTGTCAATAGACGTCGCCATTTTATTCAAAAATCTGACATAAGCCGTCAAAACATCAAACTTAGGTATAGGCTGCAATAGCGATTTGCGTAAGAACTGTCAAGAAACTTTTAAAACACTTTTTTATTATCCTTATAACTTATAACTGGTTTGTGTATTTTGTGGAAAGCTTTATTCAATTAAAAAATGTCGAGTGAAAGTGAGATGGATTTAATATTATCATGGAAATCGCAGAAATAGCCAAATATTGTTGATGTTGTTCAAATATTATCAATAATAAGAATATAAATACATGTAGAAGTAAGTCGTAGGTAAAGTATAGTACGTAACTAGTGTTGTAGAGCATTTTACGCACTCACGGAATTACGCACTCGCCGCTACGCGGCATCGTGCGTAACTTTTCCATTCGTGCGTAAAATGCTTCTTACAACACACGTTACGTAATATACTATTATTAATTGAGATTTGCATTTATGCCAAGGTTTTGGCTTTCCTAAATAAAGAAAACGATAACAAATAATGACACATTGACGCCATTATTGTTTTTATTTTATTTTTAGCTCCTGCGTCGATTCTCACGCACTTTCTAAAAATAAAGAACATGTCAATATTTTTACTCCGAAAATTTTGGCAATAATTCTTTGACGTGTAAAACAGCAAAAATTATTCTTATGAAAATTTTCAGAGTAAATTTCGCAATAATTCTCGTACGTGTAAAACGGTTCTTCAGTTACAAATAAAAAAGAATTATTTTTGTTTACTAGTTGTCTTGCAAAGGTAAAACAAAAACAAAAGTATTTTGCATAATGAACCTGTAAATGCATTATTATCAAAATGATCTTTACTACGAAGTGACCAAAAATATTTACTATCGCAATTTTTTGCAATACATATAACGAGTGACATCTGGTGATGATATTTTGAAGGTTCACTTACTGTTATTTCCTTTATTAGAACTAAAATCCTAAATAAATCTATGAATAAAATAATCCAATTCACCATTTTGTTTTGTTGACACTTTCTTGTCTTTCTTGTTTGACAAGCATAAGCTAGATTCACACCAGCCAATGTATGATTGATTTTGTATATTTTCATTTTTAATAGCTTAAAAGTTGATATACTAGGATATTTGATAATATTTATTGACATTGAAGGATAAATATTGCAGTGTAATGTAATTTATAATATTTTAAACTATTTTATTCCATTCCCCTTATGTAAAAAGTCTTGTAGCTCTCGCGACCGCAGCGACTCGATGCGCGGGTGGTGGCGCAGAAACGTAAATCTGTTTGCTCGGAATATTTTGACCACAGAGTACACTATCCAACAATTAATAGGTGAATCGCAGATTTGTGTGCACATGCGTGAATTATCTCATCTGTCAATGTCAAGTCGACACCATAGAGAAATATAACTTTTATTTTGTCTAGGGTCGACACTTCCGCTCATTCCCCTCGCTCTCCTTAAGACAAACGTTCCAAACGTGAGAAAAAAAATATAACTCATATTTCTTTACAAATATACTTTACTTTATTTTCTCTCCTGTATCTACATATAATAGGTAATGTCCATGGAAAAAAATAGATTGATAAACGGATAGTCTTTAGCTTGTTATATTCAAAAATTACTGACAAGCGCTCCAAGGGTGAGGGTGAAGTACGTCACTCTTTTACTCGTACTCGTTTACATTCTTATTCGGAAATATCGAATATTTATGAACACTTCTCACTTTACGCTGACTTTTTAGAAATTAAAAAAGCTCACACATTCACTTAATGGTCCCAAACAAACATATAATAGTTATTTTTCTACAAACGTGTTAAAAATGCCATTTTTAGCACTCCATAGAAGCCTTAAAAATGTCAGTTCAAGACACTGAGTGCCTTAAAATGTTTATGGCACTGCTGGTAAAAGTGAATTATCAAATTTTGGAAGCAGACGTCAAAATATCTAGATTTTATTCATTAACATTAATATTAATAGTACAATTTGTGCAATTTGACAAATTAATTTACTGGACTGCTGTTTTATTTACCATATTCCGTGGATAAGAAAGAATTTAAATTTCAAGATATACGCTTCAGGAGTGTATTCATTATTTTAATAAAGCAATATGCAAAATCTCATGTTTTAAACAATAACTGTCATTCATGTCAGAAAAAATCACTTTTTGTTGGCCACACTGACCTTAGACTGAACTCCTCTATTGGTCCTTAGCAAGACTGATTAAAGTATCCCGTTTCCACATCACCCAGAGGAGGTAGATGATTCGATGCGTTTTTTACGTGGTTTCCCCTCCAAAGCCTCTTCCCCGATTGCTCAAAACATTCATTTTTATTAATTATGAAAAATTAAACTTTATAAATAACTTATACTAAAAAAACAACACAAACTGAACAAAAGAAAACTAGTCGTATGAATGATAAATTTTAATCTTAATTCTTCTATCTTTAAAAATAAACCTAATCATTCCTAGCACTACAACTTTAATTATACTATCTTCTGTATGTTCCTTGTGGTATATTATTCATTATTTTTTTAATTTCTTGGGAAATTAAACCACAATATTTTTGAATTCTTTATTTCAACGTTTCGGTAGCGTTCCAGCTACCGTTTTCAAGAAAAAATAAGTAAAAATTGATTTTTATTCCTAACTGACACAACGGAAAAAATTTGACAACTAGACAATCAAAAATATTTTGAAGTTTAAGACTGCAAAATTTTGTTATCAAATTTTTATTAAGGTCCATTCATAGTAGATCATATCCCCGGTAAAATGTCAAATGAAATATTTCATTTTATGACATTCCAACGATATGATAGTCTACTAGAAATGGAATCCAGTGAAGTGCACGTTCCAGGAACGGTTTTTAAATTGGGATAGCGCGTTTTTTCGCTTATATTGGAAATGTTGTTAATAAAACGCGTTTCTTGATACTTTTTTTGTTTATGAATATTTAAGTTTTCAAAATATGTATGTATACTCAGTTTTGTGATTTTATGTATTGAATTGTGTATCGATTAACAACTATTCAAATTATAAATCATAAGAAAACCTGGATAAAAACTTATGATGCTATCCTGATAAAGCAGGTAATTGATTATTGGAAATTTCTCTTTCTAACATTGGTAACCAAATTTGACTACATTCGGCTGAAATACTAGCTACACATTTATCTGCATTTAGTTGTATTAAAGCACTTTCTTTGATTTTTCGTCTTTTATTATTGGGTTCTTTTAATATTATTTTTGATGAATCCCATTGAATTTGATGACCCTCTTCCCAAGCATGTTTACAATTAGCTGACTTAAAGAATTCCCTATCTTTAATATATTTTTTGTGTTCGTTTATTCTTACTTTCAATGGTCTAGATGTTTCACCTAAATAAAATTTGTCGCATTCGCATGATATTTGATATATGCAGTTTTTGGAAGATTGTTCTTCATTCTTTGGTTTCGTTTTTGTTAGTATTGATCTTAATGTATTATTCGATTTAAAACTAGTTCTAATATTGAATTGATTACCAATTTTTTTAATTCTTTCTGATAAACCCTTAACATACGGTATTGTCAAGTTTCTAAAAATTATGTTTGTTGAATTATTAATATTATTGTTATGGGGTATTAACAATGAGTTTAAATTACGGTAAAATTTGAAACTTCCAGAAACTTGTGTATACGAGATGCTACTGACCAATGATAAAATATTAATATCCCTCAAAATAAACATAACAATATACATTTCTACTTATCAAAGTTGAATAAAAATTTCTACCTAGGTAACTAACCCAACCAAACAAAATTTTACGAGTATAGATAGGCATATTTCAAAATAATTTCGACTGGACTCAGTTTCTGGTCGGATTTATAATAAAAGTAACAGATCCGTATTAGATGTATGTGTTTTTGGGGTATATCCGTATTAGATAAAATTTAGATACCAAATCATAAATTAAATTTATTTTTTGACAAAAAAAAACTGAATTTTACAAGAACAAATTTAATTGCCAAATGTTATCAAACAATGTTTCAATTGAAAAAAAGATACGACACTGTGTTATTGTGTTATATACAGGGTGTTTTCAAATGACACTTACAGCGTTTGCATGTATATACCTTTAGTAAAATTGGACAAACTATAATATAAGGATTGATAGGTCCAGCTCATTTACTTTTTGAAAAACAGGGTGTTGAAGTGTTGAAAAATTAAATGTTTTGATTCGATAACTTTAAAATGGATCAATAAATTGATTTCACATTTGGCAGGTTGTTTTTAAATAATGTAAAAAGGCATATTTTCATAAAAAAACATTTGTCAATTCTTGATCCATTGGTGTACATTTGGAAAAATATGTCACTTTTCTCCTCCCATTTTTCACGCCAATGGTATTTGTAGCTTTATATTAAGCCGGCTACTCACTACGCGATACTTGACAAGTACTGGTACTTGATCATGTACATTGTACATGTACAAGTTCAAGTATGGTCGATACATTATGCTGCTAATACTTGGCAAATGCCAATTTTTGCGGAGTGATGAGTTGTGAGTAGATGTAGATGTTAAACAAATCCGATGGTCTATTATTGTCTTGATATTTTCTAAAATCAAATCTTTTGTAATCAACCCCATGGGGCCATGATGATGGCTTGTATATTCCATCCATACAACTCCAATCAATACCAAACATAAAACACTTGTTTGGTTTTCTGCAGTGGGTAGTTCTTGATCTTTTTATTTTTGAAGGAATCTTTTTTATCTATGAATTTTCGTATATCTTCTTCGATTATAGATCTTTTTATTCTACAGGGTGTCTTCATATGACACTTGCAACGTTTGCATGTAGATACCTCTCGTAAAATTGGACAAAATGATATAACGATTAAGGGGTCCAGCTCATTTACTGTTAAATGTTTTAATTTGATAATTTTAAAATGGATGAATAAATCAATTTTACATTTGGCAGGGTGTTTATAAATGTAAAAAGGTATATTTTGGTAAAAAAAACATTTGTCAATTCTTGATCCAGTGGTGTACATTTGGAAAAATATGTCACTTTTCTCCTCCCATTTTCACGCCACTGGCATTTGTAACTGTTTTCAATTAATTTTGTATTCCTCAATGTTTTTCACGTAAAAAACACATAACCTTTACATATCAAAAAATGTGTATTATTCAAGATATTTAATGTTTTCATGAAATCTGCAACCTAATTTTTTAATATTCAAACTACTAATGGTTAAGATATGAATCAGAAACTAATTTGTGGAGCAGCAATAAATCTTAAACATTGTGAGAAGACTCTCAAAAATAATTGTCCAAACTTGTTCTTTTATTATTGAAAATGATGTTGCAAACTTCATGAAAACATTATACATAAAAAAACATTTAAATTTTCATAACTTCAATACCCTGTGTTTCGAAAAGTAAATGAGCTGGACCCCTCAATACTCATAATATCATTTTGTACCATTTTACGAGAGGTATCTACATGCAAACGTTGTAAGTGTCATTTGAAAACACCCTGTATATAAATATAACCTGTTCTTTAGGCTACAATTCTTTTTCTTCTGTTTTTCAATTTACGTATAAATTTCCCCTTTCTGGATCTACTTTTGTTTTATTTACTTTTTTGTAACTTACAGTTTTGAATCCTTCCTGTATATCACTGTAAATGTGTATAAGGCTGTTGGCTATATTTCTTTGCTCAGCTTCATCAGCTTCATCATTAATTTTTAATTTCGGATGAGTATTTCCCGCTTGCATCTTGGAACTCGTAGGTTGAACAAAAACTAGCCTATTTTGTTCGGTATTTGGTTTTATCTGCACAATTATACCTTTGGATGTGTTGAAAAACTGAGTCAACGTAAACAAATTCAAACATAAATGAGCGGCATAAGTAACAAATACATTTATTTTTGTTTTCAATTCAAAACTTTCAATCGTGAATATTCCAGTACCTTCAAATGTGGTAATAAAATAAATAAATAAATTTATCATGCTTTGAAATTAAAGAAAAAATTGTTAATGAACAAAAATTCCAAATGAAGCAATTCAAATTTCATTTTAGATGTTTTTTGAACCATACTTTGAACTATATATTGATATTGAACTAAACTTGCATATTACAGATGAATTATTCGTAAATATTTTAGTTTCGAAATGATCACTACAAAGCCTATAGGTTTTATACAAATATTCCAATTTGTCCATTGGATCTTCTCTGTTGGCAGCTATTGCCACGTTCTAGTTTTGAAAAATATAAATTTTACATAAATTAACCTAATAATGTACAATTCGATATTATGGATCTCTTCTTCGAGAGCACTTATGAAGGGAGTTAAGTTTTAGGACTCTACAATTTACCCAAGGTTTCAGGAAATCGCACTCATGCGAAACTGCGCTGCAATTCCTAGTTTTTTCTTGGAAGGCAGAGTTAGTTAAGAAGGTGATTATTGGTGTGGTATTTTTGGATTTTAAGAGAGCATTTGAGACTGTCAATAGAGAGCTATTACTACTTAAATTGCGTAAGTATGGTTGTGTGAATAAAGTATTGGATTGGTTGAAGTCTTATCTTGAGAATAGAAAACAGTCTGTAAGGTATAGGGGGTCATTCTCAGAAATAATAAATATGGACCTAGGAGTTCCTCAAGGTTCCGTTTTGGGGCCATTACTTTTCCTACTGTACATAAATGACATAGTGAGACATGTTAAAAGGTGTAAAATTAAATTATTTGCAGATGACACTATGCTATATTTTGCAGGTAGTGCAGATGAAATAGAGAAATATTTGAATGAGGATCTAACTAACATATTTGAGTGGTTATGTGACAATGGTTTGAAAATTAATATTCAGAAAATCAAATTTATGATATTGCGGAAAAAAGGCATTCTCACTAAAATTAATGAGTCTTTTAACATTACAATAAATGATGAAAGGGTAGAGAGAGTATTTAAGTTTAAATATTTGGGAGTAATGTTAGATCCAGAATTAAATCTATATGAGCATTGTAAGTACATAGAAAGAAAAATTGCAACTAAAATATATTTCCTAAATAGAGTAGCTAGTAAATTTCTAAATTTGCAAGACTGACTATATACAGGTCAATCGTGTCGCCTCATTTTGACTATTGCAGTACACTGATATATTTTGTTAGTAAAAACAATCTCAACAGTTTGCAAAAGCTGCAGAATAGGGCAATGAGGGCAATACTTAAATGTAACAGGCGCACCTCCATTGAATATATGATGAATACATTATCAATTATATTCAATTATATATAACTACCAAGTTATCTTTGTGACCAGATGACATATATTTCGGACATACATGCATATAATGTTGGTGCTGACTACATGGGTATTGACTCGCTTTTTGGTTCTGGGTTAGTATTGTTTAATAACTTACCAAACGCACTTAAGCAGTGTAATACGTTACGATCATTCACAAGACAAATGAAAGAATACGTACGTGCAAATGTCCCCATTAATTGAGATATTCTATATTATTATATTTATATTCCAAAATGTTTTCAAAAAAAATTTTATTTGAATGTTTTTTTTTTAGTATTTCTTTTAATTACGTTTTATCTTTAACTGTTTATATTATATACCATTATACATATATATATATATATATATATATATATATATATATATATATATATATATATATATATATATATATATATATATATATATATATATATATATATATATATATATATATATATATATATATATATATATAAGAAAGTTGTTCGTTGCCAAAACTAGATAGGTTTCAAATTTTGTGGGGAATGCGGCAATGTAAATGAAGTGTACTCTTTTTAGTTAATTCTTAGCTTTCGGTTTTTATTCAAACCATTTTCAAAGAACTACAAGAAAATATTTCATAGATATTATAAATCAAGTATAATTGAAAAAATTATTAAATAATTGCAAATCATACTTACAACTAATTGAGATTGATAATATCTTTGAATCTTAAACATGGAGAAAATATTCATATGTAAAAAATATTGTAAAAAATGTTATATATATGTAAAGGTATAAATTTAATGAAAAATATAAAATTGAAATGACAATTGTGAAAATTTGTCAATTTATATTAATCATAGTAACCTATTCATATCTAGTGCAATAGTATATTTATAGCGATAAACCATTAGTTCAAAAGTCAATGGAAGAATTTTTCTCTGCAATGTTTAGATTTGTTTTTAGTTTTTTGTCGAATGATAATAAATAACTGTAAATTGTATTTAATTTCTTAATATCAGTTCTTTTATTCAAACAATTATCTTGCTCTGAAATGAATGCCATTTCCAGGAAAATCCTTCTAGAGTAGTTATTTTCTTTGTATAGAATTTCAAAGGTTGCCAACAATGTCTGAATTTACTGATTTTTTAATAAAAAAGTGCTTTACTTTAGAAGCTGTTCATTCTATTGACAGTTTAAAAAACAATAATTCAAATGAATTAAACTCTTCACGTAATAAACCTTCACCTTTAAAGACACAAAACACGAACTTGAGAAGGATAGTGGGACACGTCCAATCACCTATAAATACATCCAATCAAAACACCTGTTTGACTTGCAATAAAAATCATTTAATTTATCAATGTCCTGAATTTGTCAATTTTGAATTGAGGAAATGGTCATCAAACAACAAATCAGTTCTAACTTATATAAAAAATTCCACAAACAGCCAAGACGAAAATTTTGTATTATTTCACGATGAAAAACAATTAAAAACGTTGGGAATAATTTGGGACGCGAACGAGGACGTATTAAGATATTCATTAAATCTAGAAGAAAATTGTATTTATAAAAAATGTCACGGAAAACTAAAAAATAAAGTTTTTTAAGTAAAATTGAATATTAGTCACGAATAGATATAATAAGTTTCTTCAGCCACACAGCCATACATTTATTGCTCTCCTTGAGCTGGTCCTTCATAGCAGCCGTTAGACCGAAAAGAGAATAAACGAACATATACTTTCTTATAAAGTTACAGAAATGGGGTTCTATCATGACATCAGAAGAAGATATGGAGAAGAATCTGTGAAAATATTTAAAAAATGGACAAAAACAAATAATAAATTAGCAAGAGAGATCAATAGAAGAATTTTCCTCTTAAAATGTAGACACATAGGTATTATTCCTAACCACATAAAAAATGCTATAAAACCAATAGATAAACTTCTAGTAAGACAAGAAATAAATATTAACAAGAATGATAAATATAATAACAGGTTAGGTTTTAAAATTTTAAACATAGAAATTAATAATTCTTATTCTATTATTTATAATCTTAAAAATGATATGATAAAATTAAAATCATCTATTATTCATTCAACTTCTGAACTAATTTTTAATGAATTCAACCACAGACAAAGTATCAGTTATAATAAATTATTTCATAACATTAAACAGAAAAATGTAAAAAAATTAATGTCACTTAGTAATAATATGATCAAAGAATGTCTAATAACACAACCTAATTGGATAAAAAATCTTTCTAATGTAGACATTCCTGATGATGTTACTAAATTTCTATCACTTGGACCAAAATTTTCTATAGAACCACATTTAGGTTCAGACATTCCAGTAAAATCATTTTTAGCAGATGTTGAAAATACACTTAATACTATTGGTGATGTAAACATTCGATCTATCACTACAGCACGAGTAACTAATGTACTAACTAATTACCTATGTACATTCAACGTTAAAGAAAACGCAACCCTCTTTCTTTCGTTATTTACTATTCAAAACTAAAAATTTTTTGAAAGAACACCCTGAATTAATAGTAACAAGATCAGATAAAGGTAATGTCACTGTAATAATGTATAAAGAAGAATACACAAAATTATCATTACATCTGATTGAAAATAATAACTCTTATACAAGAATTAACTCTAATCCCACTTCATCATTACAAACATCTTGTAACAAACTAATTAAGAAATTATTCGATTCCAATCAAATTGATAACAATACAAAAAGACAATTAACTACTTATAATGGAGTTATAGCTAAATATTACAGTTTACCCAAAATACATAAACCTGATCTATCAGTAAGACCGATTGTAGCTTCTATAGGATATCCTACAGAACATTTATCTGCATATATAACAAAAATACTTACTAATGCATATGACAACAATAATGAATATTTTGTGAAAGATTCTTTTCAAATTTCACTTGAATTTAATAATATGAAATTACCTCCAAACTATGTTTTAGCAAGTTTAGATGTGGTATCCTTATTTAGTAATATATACTTAGAAACATGCTTGAGATCTATTCAAAATAACTGGGAACGTATTAGTTTACATTGCAATATCAATCAAAATACTTTTTTTTAGAAATTATCACCTATTTATTCAATAATACTTTCTTTGCATTTGATAAAAAATTTTATAAGCAAACTTTTGGTACTCCAATGGGAGCGAATATCTCTCCAATTCTAGCTGCTTACGTTATGGATGATTTGTTAGACATTGTTATTTCGGTCCTTTCTTTCCGACCTCATTTTATTAAAAAATATGTAGACGATATTATTGTAGCATTACCTGATACAGGCATCAATGAAATATTAGAAACATTCAATAGTTATGATCCCTACATCCAATTTACTATTGAAACAGAAGATTCAGAACAGTCTGTTCCTTTCTTAGATACCAGACTTATTAGAAATAATGATATAATTACAGTTGACTGGTATCGAAAACCCTGTTGCTCAGGTAGATATATTAACTATTTTTCATACCACAAATTTTCAACAAAAATAAATCTGATTAAACAAATGAAAAATAGAGTACTTAATATCTCAGATTATACGTTACATGATAAAAACTTACATATACTATCTAACTTATTTATTGATAATGGTTATCCTAAAACATTAGTTAGGAAAATCTTGTTTAACACTCCTCATCCAATAGATACAACAATCAATAATAATCTAATTACCACTATCCCAGAAAATGCAACTGATACAACTACAACTAGTATATTGTTTGCATCATTACCCTATTTTAAGGAACTGACACCTAGAATTTCTAAAATTTTAAAAGAAGTGACTGACATCAAATTTGCATATAAAAATGTTCTTTCTCTCAATTGTGTTTATAGTAAATTAAAAGAAATTGATCCTATTACTGATCTTTCTAATGTAATATACAGATTAACATGTTCTACATGTAATTCTGTTTATGTAGGTGAAACTTCACAAAAAATTACCAAACGTATAGCCTTACATAAGAGCGATGCAAGGTTGTATCCAGAAAGATCGGCACTAGCTGAACATGTTTTTTCTACAAAACATATAATAGATTATAAAAACTTTGAAATTCTATACAAAGAAAATAACTACTCTAGAAGGATTTTCCTGGAAATGGCATTCATTTCAGAGCAAGATAATTGTTTGAATAAAAGAACTGATATTAAGAAATTAAATACAATTTACAGTTATTTATTATCATTCGACAAAAAACTAAAAACAAATCTAAACATTGCAGAGAAAAATTCTTCCATTGACTTTTGAACTAATGGTTTATCGCTATAAATATACTATTGCACTAGATATGAATAGGTTACTATGACTAATATAAATTGACAAATTTTCACAATTGTCATTTCAATTTTATATTTTTCATTAAATTTATACCTTTACATATATATAACATTTTTTACAATATTTTTTACATATGAATATTTTCTCCATGTTTAAGATTCAAAGATATTATCAATCTCAATTAGTTGTAAGTATGATTTGCAATTATTTAATAATTTTTTCAATTATACTTGATTTATAATATCTATGAAATATTTTCTTGTAGTTCTTTGAAAATAGTTTGAATAAAAACCGAAAGCTAAGAATTAACTAAAAAGAGTACACTTCATTTACATTGCCGCATTCCCCACAAAATTTGAAATATATATATATATATATATATATATATATATAAATTATATAAAAACACCCTGTAAATGCCTTTTTAAAAATTAATTTATTAACTTAGACAACTTATCTAATCGGATACAAGTTCTAAACTGATAAGTTTACATGAGAATTAATTTAATGAAGAATTAAGTAAAGGAACAACTCAGCAATTTATTATTATACAACTACAACTAAAAATAATGATGACTATGCTAAATAAGGTTCTACACCTAGGACATAGGCGTAGGTGACACCTCCCCCTTCAGAATGAAGCTTCCCCAGGAAGCTGAATATTTTCTTCTGTTGCTGTGGATGCTGGTGGCTTCTTTCTTGATTTCTGTTTCTTCTTAAATATGGTCCATGCAAGAGCTAATATTATTGCTATGTACAGAGTCAAAGTCCAGATGCTTGGAATGTGGAAATTGCTAGTTTCAGTAAATACTGGTGTTACTAGCTGGTTTGGAATATCCTTAAATTTCAATGTTTTCAAGTCTATCTTCATTGGAGTGAAATGTAACTGATTAAATTTCAATTTTAAATTGTTAGTGATGAAAGGTTGCCCAAATGATTTTTGTTGGAAAATGAGTTCCTGGTTTTTGAAAAAAATTTTACATTGTGAATTCTCTATTAAATATATCCCTTTCAGGATTTTAGCTTCTGTCTCTTGTTTACATTTAATAATTATCTTCTCTTCAATTGGAAATATTGCCAAAAATTGATTAATTTCCGGGATTATTTCAATATGGTTTTCCTTAATATTAATTTTTGTATATTGACAATTTGTAGAGTTTCCTGAGATTAATATGTTTTCCTCGCAATAATAATTATTGTTATCTTGCAAGTGATTAGGACATTGAAAAATATTACTATGTATGCAAATGTCGTGTAAAGGCTTAATCATATTTTCTGATTTTAATAAAAATTTTGTGTTTGGTATTAATATTAAATATTCTGATTCAACCCTCGTAGGGATTGGTAACATATAAAAAAGATTAAATAAAATGTTATAGTCTATAGGTATTGATAAAAAATATTCTATTATATTATTATCTAACTTACAAACTACGTCTATGATTGCTTCAAAATCTAGTATATTCTCATATTTTATTTCGAAAGGTAATTCTGTTTTGTAATGAAAATGCACTTTTTGCAATTCATCAAATAAGTCATGGGATTTTATAATGCTAGGATGTAGAGTTCTAAGTTTACAAAAGGTTAACGAATTTTCTACTGTTGTCATAGTATCTAGTATTACGTTGAATGTGATTAAAAGTTCATTGAACACATCTATCAAGTATATTAGATTTTCTGCGTTCCCTTGGTAATTTAAAACATCCCATAATTCTAGTATTTTTGTCTTTAATAACTTTTCATTGTACTGGATGTCTCTAACGGTTTTATTAAAATTTTCTATAACTTGGTGACTAACGGAATATTGCATACTTATTTGATTTTGTAAATTTTCTTGATTTTCTTTAAAATGATTTAAAATAGAATTAATTCTTTTACCATCCTCATAATCTAAATTTCCTGTAATAGTTTTTACTATTGATCCAAGGCCATTAATTAAACCTCTTTTTTGTCTATCTAATGTCGAATGAATATTAATATTATCAAATTTATCTTCTATACTAGACATCGTGTACTCTATAATATTTACTATATTTTCTGTTAGATTCAGAAAAAAAGGCTTACCAGAAATATTACGTTTAACGTTAATATAATGTAAGTTAAGATTATCATATTCTACTAGTAGTGGGCTTAAATCATAAAAATGTACAAAGGTATGACTTTATTTTTGCAATTTGGCAGGTCCAAGATTGATAGGAAGAATTCCTAAATTTTGTGTTATGTCCTTTATTTCGACTGCGGTATTTCCGACTGAGACGAATCTGAAATAAATTTATAAGATTTCTTTTTAGGACGTTTAATATTAGACAAATGTATATTTTCGGCAGTATTTTTATGTCTTGTTATAATTTTAGCTGTATTACGTTCTGGGTTTATGGTTTTTATTTGTTCACTTTGGTACTTATTTTAAGTTTTTCCTTGAATTTGCTTATTTCATTTCTAACAAAAATTTTTGTAGGGATATTTTCCGGCAATTTCTCTCGATTCTCGTTTGCTTTATTTATCACTTTCTCTTTAGATCTCTGTAATTTCTCGTTTATATCTGAATACAATAATTTCATTTTATCTTTGTGATTTTGAATATAATTATTAGCTAACTGTTTATCTATTTCTAGATCAAAAGGTGATCTGTTATCAAAATGACCTGTAATAATTTCGTATGGCTTCAATTTTGTTACTGAATGAATGCTGTTATTGTAAGCTAATATTGCATAATTAACTTTTTAAAATCGTTTTGGTTATTTAAAAGTCTTATATGTTCTATGATAGTGGAATGGCATCTTTCCGCAATTCCATTTGATTCTGGATGCTGCGAGCTTATGAAATGTATTTTAATTTTGTGTGTGTCTAATAATTCTCTTAGAACAGTATTTTTAATTCAGTTCCATTGTCCGAAATAATTTGATCTGGAATACAATGGTGGCTGAAATATTTTATTAAATTATTTACAATTTCAATTCCTTGACTGGAGTTAATTTTATAGAGTTGACAATATTTTGAGAATGAGTCTACTATGGTAAGAAATTTAACATTTTCTAATGTTATCGTATCTAAATGTAAAATTTGGAAGGGTCTAGTAGCTGTTGGGGTAATATTGTGAAGTGGTTTGATAGGTTTCCTATCATATTTTGTTAACTAACATAACTCACATTCGTTAATATAATTTTGTATTGACGATCTTTGGTTAGGCCAATAATAAAGCATTTTGATTCTGTTTTCTGTTTCGTCTAGTCCCCTATGGTTTGTTTTACCTTCATGGTAATTCTGAATAACCTCTTTAATTTCATTTAACGGAACATCAATTAATTTTTTGGTACATTTGATTAATGAGATTTGAGAGTTTTTAAAATATTTTTGGATAGCAACACTGAATTTTTCGTATACGGGATCTTCAAAATAAATGAAATATTTTACTTTCGGAACAACATATTCTTTGACAAAGTTAATAACGTCGTGTTCAAAGTTATTTTCTGATAATTTTAATAGCAATCTTTGTTTGTTTTCGAAAATTTTGATAACTTTAGTTTTTGCTGGTTCAAATTTAACTACAGAAATTAATATTTGATTTTTTCCGATGTTTACCGCTGATTCCGAAATCGGTATACCTACAATAGGATTTTCTATGTTAGTATGAACAGTGATATTCTCGTCATCTTCTACGTTATGATCATCATCTAGTTCAACTATAAGTGATTCGAATTCCATGTTAACATCATTTTCAAGAGATTTATTGAAATCTTCCATGTATTCAAAAAATTGTTTAGAATTTCCTGGTCAGTGACAATTGTGAATTTCCTTCCAAAAAGATATGGACGGAAATATTTAACTGCCCATACAATAGCAAGAAGTTCTTTTTCGATTACTGAATAATTGATTTCAGAATCGTTAAGAGTTCTACTTGCATAAGCAATAGGAAGGTCAGAACCTATTTTACCCTGGCTAAGGACAGCGCCTGGAGCATAGTTGCTGGCATCCGTAGTAAGATTGAAAGGCTTAGAGAAATCTGGATACTGAAGAATAGGATCATTAATTAACAAGTTTTTACACATCTCAAAACAATTTGTATAGTCCACATCTTTGATATTTATAACTGCATTTTTCTTTAATCTCAAAGTTAAGGGTTTTGTTAATTTCGAAAAATCTTTAATGAATTTCCTATAATAACCTAATAATCCCAAGAATCCTTTCAATTGTTTAATATTCTTTGGTATTGGAAAACTTTTAATAGCTAATATTTTGTCAGGGTTGGGCTTAACACCTTCTGATGTGACAATATGCCCAAGATAAGCGACTTCCTTTCTCAGAAATTCGCACTTATCAATTTGAAGTTTAAAATTTGATTCTCTCAAACGGTCAAAAACTTCTTTCAAGTTATTTACGTGTTCTTGTAGGCTTGTGCTGAACACAATAATATCGTCAAGGTACACCAAACATTTTTCGTTTTGTATACCTCTAAGAATGTTGTCCATGACTCGTTGGAATGTTGAAGGACTATTCTTCATTCCAAAAGGCATGCGCAAAAAACTCATATTTTCCGTGTTCTGTGCTAAAAGCAGTTTTCGGAATATCTTCCTTAGCCATCTCGATCTGATGGAAACCAGAGGCAAGATCTAGTGTTGAAAAATATTGACAACGCCCTAGTTTATCTAGTATCGTTGTTATTTCCCGTAATGGATACCGATCACCAATGGTAATGGCATGCAGTTTTCTGTAGTCGATAACTATCCTAAATTTTGGCTTTTGAGAAGAATCTCTTTTTTTGGGTACAATCCAAATATTACTTGACCAAGGCGAATTTGAGTGTCGTATGATATTTTGGTCTAACATATTTTGGATTTGGTTTTGTACGAGGTTTTGTACTTCTTTTCGGTAAATTTCAGGATATCTGTATGACTTTGAATATATTGGTACTTCATTAGTAGTTTTAATATGATGTTTAATTTTGTTTGTAAAAGTTAATTGGTTTCCCTCAACATGAAAAATATCTGTATATTGCTTAACTAATTTTAATACAGTTTCAGCTTCTTCAGAATTCATGTGTTCTGTTTTAATTTTAGAAATATCAAACTTAAATTTTTCAGTAAAAATTGTATTTAAATTAGAGTTTGAAATACGTTCCTTTTCATCAAACGTTTCAGCTTCTATAAAACAATTTAAATCTACTTTAAAATAAGATTCTGTAGGGTTAAGAATTGTACAAATAGCCTTATTATTTTCAACTTTTGCTATGCATTCAGGAATTTCTAATTTCCCTATTTGTGTGTATGGGATGATAACATCACCATAAGTTACATTTTTTATATTCAAACTTATTATTTGTTCGCAACGAGGGTGCACTACTATGCAATTCATGCTCTCTTTTTTTATGCTGAAATAATTTAATTCAATCTGACTATATGGCGTCACGAGAGAATTTTTTGTAAAATCAATAATTGCCTTCAATTTTTTTAAATTATCCAATCCTAACAAACAGTCAAAATGATTGTGGAATTTAAAAACACAATATTCTAAATTAAATTGTTTTTTGTAATTGAATATACTAGAAGTAGGAATTTTCGTACAGAAGTTTTGTCTAGATGTACCAAGTGCTGAAGTTACTTGAAATGGTTTCCGGACAAAAGATTTCTTAAAGTATTTTTCCGCGATTTCTGGTGTCACAAAAGATCTTGTGCTACCAGTATCGATTAAAACTTTGAAGTTATACTCTGGAAAAACTATGTACGGTAATTCACTTACTGGATTTGTTAAATTCAATAACTCTACTCTAGTTCTTGTGGTCCCGAGGCCGTTATCTCTAAAAAATCATTTTTTTCCACACTAGAACATTGATTATCATCTAAATTGTGCAATTCTTCAAAAAAAAAATTTTTGTGTTGCCTCACAGAACCATTTTGATTCTGTGAGTGATATTGATTTTGTTGAGGCCTAAATGTGTTTGCCGTAGATACACTCATAGGTGTTGGTCTTTGAAACCGATGATTTTGACTGGGTCTGAAGACATTAGTACTATTTTTATTAAAATTTGTATTATTCTGCTCAGATGAAGCTCTTGACGTATTTGGTATACTTTGCAAATTAGTATTTAATGGTTGATTTCTCTGTATAGAATTTACAGGACTAATTTGATTATAATGATTTGGCTTTGATTGTTGCGAAAAATTTGAATTATTTTGATATTGATTCCTATTTTTATTTTGGTTATTTACGCCACTAAATCTATTTTTTGAAAAATTATTTTGACTTAAATATATTTGGAAATCATTTGTGAGAACACTTAAAGCTACATTTAAATTTTCCGGGTTTTTGGTACGCATCAGTGTACCTAAAGGTTCCTTTAGTCCTCTTAATAAAACTCTAAGAGCTAAATTCCTAAAATAACTACCTAAAATTATTTGTTCATTACAATTAGAATGAGTCATTAGATGAGATATCTGTAAATTTAAAATATGTTGTATTTTGTTATAAAATTCGTAGGGAGATTCGTTGCCCTGTTTTAAATCAGATAACTCTAAATTTAAAGTATAAATATCGCGTTTATCCGCGTATGTGTTCACTAACGCATCTTTAAGGTTTTCCCATGTTCTTATATTGCATGAGGAAATATTTATGGCGGCTTCGCCTTTAATTTTAGCTAGAATACTAGACATCAGATATTCATTCTGAAAGTCTCCCACATCTGCTGCATTATAAAATTTTTTAACTAACTTTTCTGATATTTTCAAAAATCTTGGAAGAAGTGCATTATCACCATAAAATTCTGGTATCATATCTAAGAATTCTTTCTTTAAAATTGGTATAGCCATTTTGTTAATGAGAAGAAAAAAAAAGAAGAAAAAAATATGTTAAAATTTTATGAGAAAATATTTTTCTATATATTTTTTTTTATAATTTTTGAGCTAGAACTTGATCAGAGTTTGAATCAGAATAATCAAAGTTTTCAAATTCAATTAATAGTAAAATTTTCTTTATACGACATTAAGCACTTACAGTAAAATCATCAACGTTTTCTCCATGGGCTCAGAAGTACAGGAACACTCCAATTTCCACTTGGGTCTTCTGGGTTCTTGAACTAGGAGAATCTTCGAGTCAAGCTACTAAATTCACTTAACCAAGAGTTCAAACGTTGTTCACTCGAAATAGTCAATAAATCGTTAATACGAACCGACTGTTATTTGCACTAACACTTCGTTTGACTATCCTACTGACTGCGCCAATTATATAAAAACACCCTGTAAATGCCTTTTTAAAAATTAATTTATTAACTAAGACAACTTATCTAATCGGATACAAGTTCTAAACTGATAAGTTAACATGAAAATTAATTTAATGAAGAATTAAGAAAAGGAACAACTCAGCAATTTATTATTATACAACTACAACTAAAAATAATGATGACTATGCTAAATAAGGTTCTACACCTAGGACATAGGCGTAGGTGACATATATATATATATATATATATATATATATATATATATATATATATATATATACAGGTAACGAAATGTGCTTTCGAACCTCGACATTACACAAGTACGACAGAAAAACAGCTGAATGAGAGAGAAAGATAATTATACGCGGTCATCGAGGCATGTATTTAATTCCAGTTAGGGTGTGGTCTATTTACGATAGTGACCGAATGCTCATTGCCCTATTGTTTCAACCGCTATTGCCAGAAGCGCAGATTAATTTGTACAAATGATATTTTTCTCTCGTTTTCGTTAACTTTTTTTGAAGTCATGCACAATAGCTGAAACAAAACACTTTCACTTGGCAACACTGTGTTTTACAGATAGAATTCACATTTAAACTGCTACAGAGACAAACTGCTATTCCTAGGTCTTTTCGCTACAAACGTTGATCACGTTGGAAGCGCATGCCATTGTATTTGAAAACAAAACATTTACAATTATGCCTTCATTAACATACCTACTTAACCTGCGAAAAAGTGCAAATTGTAAGATGGTATTTTGGAGGTCATTCGGCTAATGAAATCGTTAATTTGTTTATTGTGGCATTTGAAAATCGCCCAATTCCTTCAAAGTCAACAATTATTGTGAAAATAATTAGTAATTTATTTTTCCAATTTAATTTATTAATGGAAGGGATTTTTAGTTTATTAATTGTGGTTCTCTAAAGAAATACTGTTTTTATTTTCAAGTTACAATGGCTAAAATAATATCCTATTGTAGTTAGAAATTGTCAACTTGGTCTGAAATGATCATGTTGACAAAAATTAATTTTAAGATTTACAGGTTACGTAATAACGATTGTATTTTTATATTTCTTTAACGCCCTCACTCCTTCCGTGTTGGGAGCATACTGAATTACCATTTACCACCACCAACTAGTTTAAATAGGAGGGCAATGAGCAGTCGGGATCTCTCGGGAATGAGCTAACGCCTTCTAAGGTGAAACAAAGTGATGATTGTTCAGAATTATTCTTCCTCTCTCTTTCATATATCCTTGTCGTACTTGTGTAATTCGTACCTTGGTTCCAAAAGAGATTTCGCATGCTGTATATATACTTTTTTGACTTATACTTATACATGTACAAGAGCAAGTTCTGCTAATAAAGAGTGTTAATAAAAATCCTGTTTGAAATCGGGCTTCGATTTAGAAGTTGCCTAATTGGCGACAATTTAAAAAAAAGACCGGTAAACGAATAGGGATTTACTCACCTCAGCAGATTTCTCGTCGACACACACCCTCAGAGAACTCTCTCCAATGCAGCTTCAAGTATACCGTATACCATCACTTGCAGTCAATTTTTTTTTATAACGCATAGAACTCACAGGTAAAAATAAATATAATAAAAACTGACTCGTGTTCAATCAAGTGTTGTCGATGTAATGGATCAAAATTGTTGTAAATCTCTAGTTTTACGCGAGCATAAAATAACCACCACGACTACAAAAGCTTGTTGTTTTGTCAACCCCGCAGGAATAATTAAAATTAAAACTAAAGCGTATTCCAACAAATAATATAGAGTATGAATAAAGGACTAAATACGTTTTAAAATATGCCACATTGTATTTTGATTAACGATTTATTACTTTTTTGTCATTTTTACCTGTATATCGGTGTAGGTACTTTATTAATAATTCCTCCTTCATAATCAATCCTCCTTATAAATGAAATAATAGTTGATCTCAATACAACGGAATTCTGTAACAATCTGAAGGATCTCTCTCCGTCGGCTCCTTTGATCTATTGTCAGACAGAAATTTAAATAACACTTTGAATTTTTGATCCTTAAGTAGAGGTGGCAACAGCTTCCATGGACAGCTTCCTAACAATTGATGGTTTCAGCTGACGCCATACTGTGGTGGACCGTATTGTAGTGCTATCGAGCGATACTTATCGAAAGTAGGCCTGAGGTAGAAAAATAGGTGACTACTAATGGTAATTAATATGGCGCCATCTACATTCCAATCACTTAAATATGTCAATGTTGCTGTTCAAATTCCATAGCCATTTGAACAGAAAAAGTGAAATATTAATATTTACTTCGTCGCAACTTATCCTTACTTTACGCAAGTAATGTAGCAGGTACCTTACTAAATTGATTCGCACCAAGTTGTAAATATTTTTTTTTTTTTTTTCCCGGAGCCGTCCTTTCGCCGGTACCACCTCAGCCTCCTGGGCTTATTGTGGATACTCCTAGTGTTCTGACTACAACCTATTCAGCCAGTCCGTTCCCTGTATTAGCTCATACAGGTTCTTTGCTGGTTGATTGTAGAAGTCTTCTGGAGTCATTTGGGTTCTGCCATACAGTTTCTGCCTTCTGTGGTCCAGCGACTCACAGTTGCATAGTATATGCAGAGCTGTTTCGGTATCCTTTTTGCATCTTCTGCATGTAAGGTCTCCGTTGTACAGCCCTATTTTGTTTAGGTGCTCTTTTGTGGGAAAGTGTCCCGTAAGTAGCCCCGTAATGGTGCGCAGCTTGTTCCTGCTCATTAAGAGCAGTTCTTTCGCTACTTTTTCTGATGGTTCTTTTATGAATTTCTTCCCATGTATTTGCCCAGTCGTGTTCTTCCAGTGTTTCTTGTGTTGTTCTTTCAACCACCCTTTCAACCATGACCTCGTTAAGCATCTGGGGATGCCCACAGCAGGTTCGGGTCCGTTCATCAGAGTTGACGATCCTACTCTCGCGAGTTCGTCAGCTTTTTCATTGCCTGCGATTCCTTTATGACCTGGTACCCACTCCAGTGTTACACTGTTCCGAGTCGCCAGTCTTCTAAGTTCTTCGCCGCATTCCCATACTAGCCGAGATGTCACCCTATAGCTCTGAAGTGCTTTAAGGGCGGCTTGGCTGTCGCTGTAGATCCTGATCTGCCTGTTGTGGTAGGCTCTCATGCTGTTAGCCCTTGCACACGCAAGTATTGCATAAACCTCTGCTTGGAATACAGAGGCGTATTTTCCTAGCGAGACGATTCCTTCATATTTGCTCGTCTTGCTGTATATCCCCGCTCCGGTGCCGAGTTCATTTTTTGATCCGTCTGTATACCAGATCAGTTCATTCGCCCTACTAAGTGGTGGTGCGTTCTCTTCCTCAAGCTCTTTTCGATCTTTGATGACAATCTCGAAGTTCTTGCGAAAGATATATTTGGTAGTCATTTGGTCTGTTGGCATTTTGAAAATGTCATCACCCACCTGCCTTATCTCTGTGTGTCCTCTCCCATGTACCACATCATGGTCTGGTGCTTTTTCCAGTCGGGTTAGTGCTGCCCTTGCTTCGTACATTATGACATAATGTAGTGGAGGAAGGTCTAGCATTGTTTCCAGCGCCGCTGTAGGAGTAGTCCTCATTGCCCCTGTAATGCCAGTGCATGCAAGTCTTTGGACCTTGCTTAGTTTTAGCATAGCAGAGGATTGTCTGGTCTTTGGCCACCATACCAAGTTGTAACTATTTACTTTTAACATTTCATCCATGATTTTATCAGCACAAGAAATTCCTTAACTACTTGATGTTATGTTGTTGACGGGTTCTTACATGGATGAAATTAGGATATTTAATGAAACTCTTAATTTTCCTTAACATTTATTTTAAGGTCGACATGAGACATTTATTTGACAAAATAACTACTAGTAACTAAGTTGTTTCCAACGAAACTATTAAAAATAACCTTCACATAACACGCTCCTTTTTTTATAAATAAAAGAACACTAACGACAACTAACAAAAATAAAAGCAAACAATTTACCAGAATAATCTCAGTCATTTTCTGAAAATGTAAACCGTCTGGGTCTAATTATTGTTCTACCACTTCTGGTTTGAACAGAACTTTGTACAACTTTGGGTTGAACATCAAGCTCTGAAGTAAGTAATTCGATATCAAAAAGACTACTTGAACCCTCACTTGAACCTTCGTTATTTTCTAAAACAGTACTACGTGCTGCGGAAGCCGGTTTTAGAATATGTTTTCTGTTGCGACGATACTGAACACCATCAGGAGAGTTATGAACTTGGAGTTCCCACAAAATAGCTGACGTTGCTGAATCCAGAACGTTCCCCCACTAGAGGATAACGCTGAACAAAACCAGGCGCGAGCCGGCATTTTTAGCTTTTTAACTTGTAACATTTATAATAACACATCTATTGTTTTGTTTCGTTAATAAAGTTCCGCTTTCTTAGTAATTTTAATTTTTTTTAAAAACGAACTTTTCACGAGTGAACTTAAAATTGGCGCAGTCAGTAGGATTGCCAAACGGAGTGACAACAAAAATCGTGTCGAACCGGTCTATATCAATAGTTTATTGGCAATAATAATCGATCGCGAAAAGTCGTTAAGAAGAAAAAAGTTCAATAACTGGAAAGTGTCCCAAACGAAGGATCCACATCGCCCAAGTTTGGAAACCCCGGAAGAAGCCAACTTCGCAGAAGCCGGTTAGATTTAAGATAAGCCGATTAAGGAGGAAGAAGCCGCATCGTTCAACCCCTTGGCGCTAGGTAGATAAATGAAGCTAATCAATTTACTTTGGTAAGAAATTTTTGTTCTTCCTTATTATATCCTTTTTATATTTTTCCATTGATTATTGAGTGATTTTTGATTTTTACATTTTGATATATACATACATATTTATGTGTTTTATTAACTGATGTCAGATATCGAAGACTTAAGTGATTTGTATCGATCATTGGATTTAAGTAGTTCCAATTTAAACTCGATCAATTTCGAGAATTTATCTTCAGTAGAAGACCGTTTAGAATTTGGAAATTCAAATACAGAAATGGCAGTAGCAAATGTTAATTATTCACTTTTGAAACTATACGTTGATACTATACCACAATTTGATGGCAATACTCACACATTAGGAGTATTTTTAGATGCTTGTGAAAGTTTGATAGCTCAATTTGCAGATACCACGAATATTAATGCTCAAATCAATTCTTATATTTTACGGGCAATAATAGGTAAATTAACAGGTAGGGCCTTAAGTTTAATAGGATCTCGTACCGAATTAACTAGATGGGATGATATTAAAAAATTATTAAATTTAACTTTTGGAGATCAAAGAAATCTTGATTGTCTCGTTCAAGATTTAATTGCTTTACATCCATTCAAAAATGAAACCCCATATAATTTTGGCATGCGATGTCAAGATTGTAGGAGTTTAATTGCTTCTAAAATAAATGCATCGCGTCTTCCAGCTCAGGAGAAATGTATTCGATTAGAAAGTTATGATGAATTAGCTTTAAAAACGTTTATTAGTGGGCTAAGTGGCCAATTACAAAACAATATTCGCCTAAGAAATCCAGACAGCTTAGAAATGGCAATGTCTCTGGTAATAGAAGAAGAAAATTTTCTTTATAGTACTCGTAAAAATAATTATTTAAACTCACAAAATTTCAGACCAATTCAGAGAATGGCACCATCAACCTCCAGAACAAATAATATGTCAACTTCTAGACAATCTCAACCTCCTAGCAGACAATTTTCTCCCAATTTTAACAGAAATAATGTTAACGATTATACTCCAATTCAAAATAATAATAATTTTCGTCAAAATAATACTAATACTCAGCCAAATAATTCCAATAATTATAATCAAAGATCTTTTCATGTCCCTCAACAAAATCAATCACATCCAAATACTAATTTCCAAAATTATAATTCACACCCAAATAATTTCGGTAGAAATACCCAAGTATCTAGAAATTCGAATTATAATAGAAATAGATATATTCCCGAACCAATGGATACATCTTCTGGTAACACACGTATCAGAAATAATCATTTATCAGAATTTTCAGAAGAATTTGAATATCCTGAAAATTTAGACTCTGCTAATAATAAATTCCTAGAAAATAATAACTGCAGAGATTCTCACACTCAAAATTATCAAGAAACTGATATTCGCAATCCTTATCTAGAACAAGAAAATTACATAAGTACACCTGTTATGCATTCTCACGGTCCCACACAAAATGCAACGTACAACTGTGATAACACAGATATAAATTTTCGCGTGGTCGCGAAAGACAAGCTGATAACGTAATAAATATCAACTTACTAAAATCCAATCTTCCTTACATTTTTATTCCCGAATTAAAAGCAAATTTTTTAATAGATACCGGCAGTAGTAGAAGTTTAATTGATCCGAAATTAGCATATAAATTTTATAGAAATTACATTTTTCACGAAAATTTTAGTATTCAAACAGCTCACAGTATCAGTTTTCATAATGAAGTTATGGAAATTCCACTTTTTGAAATTTTCAAAGTCAAAGAAAAGCACAAATTTCATCTTTTTAATTTTAGTAAAAAATATAATGGACTTATCGGTATTGATTTACTTAAACAATTATGTGCATCTATAGATTTACATAATAAATTGATTATTACACCCAAAACTCAGATTCCGATAAATTATGATTGTGAAGGAAAAGCCAATTCAAAAAATTTAATAAAAATAGATAACTACCAACTTGATATTCCGGAAAGAACAACTAAAATTGTTAAATTACCAGTAAACATAGAGAAAGGTTTAGGATACATGAAATATATTAAATTTGATTCACAATTAGAATGCCCTCAAGCTCTGGTTAATATTGAAAATTATTTTGCGTATACATCTATCACAAACTCCAGCTGTGAACCGAAAGTAATAACTGTTACAAGTCCATTTATTATCGAAAAATTGGATCTTACAGAAATTTATTTTGTAGACACACTGGAATCAAATAATACTTTAACTGAAAATCATGATAAATTATTGAAAACCAATTTAAATCAAATTCGATTAGATCATTGTAATTCCGAGGAAAGACAAAAAATACAAGACCTATGTTACGAATACAGAGACATATTTTACTGTGAAAAAATCCTTCTTTCATTTACAAATACTGTTAAACACAAAATTAGACTAACAGACGATACCCCTGTTTATACTAAGACATACCGATATCCCGAAATTTATAAAAAAGAAGTTAAATCTCAAATTGACAATATGTTATCACAAGGTATTATTAGGCATTCATCATCCCCCTATAATAGTCCAATTTGGATTGTAGAAAAACGTAAAGATGCATCTAATAAGAAAAAATATCGGTTAGTTATCGATTATCGGAAATTAAACGAGAAAACAGTTGACGACAAATATCCACTACCTTTAATTAGTACAATTCTTGACCAATTGGGAAGAAGCCAATATTTTACTACGCTTGATTTAGCTAACGGTTTTTACCAAATACAAATGGAAGAAAATGATATTCATAAAACAGCATTTTCTGCCGAAAATGGACATTATGAATTCGTAAGGATGCCTATGGGAATGAAAAATTCCCCAAGCACCTTTCAAAGAGTGATGGATAACATACTCAGAGGTTTGCAAAATGAGACATGTTTAGTTTATCTTGACGATGTTATTGTATACAGTACGTCTCTTCAAGAACATATTTTTAGAATTAGACAAATATTTGACAGACTAAGAGAAGCTAATTTTAAAATACAATTAGACAAGTCGGAATTTTTACGGAAAGAAGTAAATTATTTAGGACATGTAATAACCCCCTCTGGTGTAAAACCAAATCCTGATAAAATTTTTGCAATAAAAAACTTTCCAATACCAAATTCCACGAAGGACATTAAAAGTTTCCTGGGATTAATTGGATATTACCGTAAATTTATTAGAGATTTTGCCAAAATAACAAAACCATTAACAAAATGTTTAAAAAAAGGTTCTAAAATTATTCATGATCGAGAGTTTATTGATACCTTCAATACTTGTAAAGATTTATTAACTAATTCTCCTATTCTTCAATACCCAGACTTTAATAGGAAATTTATTTTGACTACAGACGCATCAAACGTGGCTTTAGGCGCTATCTTGTCACAAGGGCCTATTGGTGCAGACAAACCCATTGCCTATGCCTCTCGTACTTTAAATGACTCAGAGCAACGGTATAGCACAATAGAAAAGGAACTATTAGCTATAGTTTGGGCATGCAAGTACTTTCGTCCTTATTTATATGGTCGAAAATTCACAATAGTAACTGATCACCGACCTTTAGTATGGCTTTTTAAATTACGCGAACCAAATTCTAAATTAGTACGATGGAGACTAAAACTCGAAGAATTTAATTATGATGTAGAATATAAAAAAGGTAAAACCAATACCAATGCTGACGCTCTTTCTGGAATAACAATAAACGCTCTAGAAAACGAATCAATTATTAATAATCCCGGAGATATTGATAGCGATACTTTACAATATCTCAGACAGTTATCAGAAAATCCTTTAGATGACGCTAATATTCAAAATCAATCAAGCACCCAATCAAATATCAATATAATATCTGATGTACAAGTTAGACCCCCTGACCAAGAATCTGGTGGCTCTACACAACACACGACAGCTAACGAAACGACTAATGAAGGAATAAAAATTCTTGACGAAATTATCAATAATAAGGTCAATCAAATTTTAGTTTTTGGACAGATATATAATAAATTAGATGTCAAACAGGAAAATTATGAACACCATAAAATCATAACAGTAGAAATTGCCACGGAAAATAACCACGATTTAATTTTTGAATTTTTGCGCGACTATACTGTGCACAATAAAACTTATTGTATGTACTTTCATACTGACAGTTTGTATAAAAATTTCAATGAAGTTTATTTGACCAAATTTTCAGAAAAAGGTTCTAAATTAATCAGATGCACGCAATTAGTTAATACAGTGAAAGATAAAGAAGAGCAAATTTTAATAATTAGAAATCATCATGAAAGTAAAACTAATCACCGAGGAATATCAGAAACTATTGAACGTTTAAAGAAAAATTATTATTGGATAGGAATGAAAGAATCAGTCACTAAGTATATAAATTCATGTGATATTTGCCAAAAAACCAAATATGCTAGAAAAAACCCATATTCGCCACTAATGCTGACCGAAACAGCTTCTAAGCCATTTCAAATTGTTCATATTGATCTTTTCTTTTTTAATAACAAAATATATGTAACACTTGTTGACTCGTTTACCAAATTTGCGCAAGCTTACGAAATAACAGCTAAAACCGCAATTCACATTAGTAATGCTTTAATTAAATATATATCTTCATTTGGCGTACCCGAAAAATTAATTTTAGACAATGGTACAGAATTTAATAACGAAGTAGTTCAGGAAATTTTAAAATTACATAAAATAAAAATACATTTCACCACTGTAGGACATCATGAAGGAAATGCTATAGTAGAACGCTTTCACTCTTCAATAATAGAACACCTCCGAATACTTAGAGAAATGTACCCCAAAGAAAATGAAAATCTTATGAATTATGCTATTTTAGGTTATAACAGTAGTATCCACAGTGCAACAAATTACACACCCTTTGAATTAACTTTTGGTCACACTAATTCTAGGAATCCTAATGAAATATTTTTACCAACAACCTTTTATTCAGATTACGCCGAAAATCATAAAAATAAATTAGAACATGTTTATAATAAAATTAAAGAATCCTTAGAATCAAAAAAATCCAAATTAGTATCGAAACACAACGTAAACGGTGAGAAAAATGAAGAATTCCAGGTAGATCAAGTGGTCTATAAAAGAAATTCGCAATATAGATGTAAGAAGGACAATAAATTTGTAGGTCCATTTAAAATAATTAATCTATTAGATAGAAATAGGGTAGAGATAATAAATACTAGAAATAATAAGAAAGAAATAGTTCATATAAAAGAATTAAGAAAACATTTCGTTGCAGGTTCATCACAGCCTTCGACATCGGAAGTTACGGACTAACATATCCAACCTTCCACAATGTAACCAATAACCCTGGTATATTACCACTTAAATTAGGGACCAGTCAAAATGTAATTGACTTTTGGTCATTTGTAAAAACTTATGATACGTCAAAAGTATTAAGCGAATTTAAATCATTACAGTATAAACATAACAAATTACAAAACTTATTTTTAAGCGAAATTTCTAATAACTCCGATATTTCAGATATAGACGAAATATCAAATACATTTCAACTAGTGAATACAATTGAAAATAAGATTAATCTTCAAATTAGTCAGTTAATTCCTACGATAAACCAAGAATTCAGAACAAAACGAGGAATAATAAATGGTTTAGGTTCAATAATAAAATCAATAACCGGAAATCTAGATAGTAGTGATGCCGAAAAATATGATCAAGTTATTGAATCCCTTTCAACAAATCAAAATAAAATTAAAACATTAGTAAAAAACCAAGTAACTATCATACAAGAATCAATTGATATTTTTAATAGCAGCACTCAAGTCCTAGCGAGAAATCAGATAACCTTAGAATCCAAAATAAAAAATATTGAAAATATAATAACACAAGCGCGAACCCAAAACTATCAAACTATTGAGCATTTTTATATGAAAAATGTGTTGTATCAAATGATTACTCTTTATCAAAATATGTACGATTTATTTGAAAGAATCGAAATAGCTATCACATTTTCTAAATCAAATATTTTTCATAATTCAATAATGGATCCAAAAGATCTACTACACCACCTAAAACTTATTAACGCTGATTTAACAAATTCTAAACTGCCGTTCGAACCCAATTCAGAAAACATTATCAATTTCGAAAAAGTTATGAAAATTAAAAGTTACTGCAAAATGGATAAAATTATATTTATAATAGAAATACCAATAGTAGAAATCAAAAATTACGAATTATATCAACTTTTTCCTTTACCCACTCCTAAAAACAATATGTATCATATAATTATACCAAAATCTAAATTCCTCATCCTCAATGAACAAAATTTCATGCCTTTTGACAACGAATGTCAAGAAATTAGTAATCAAGAGTTTATCTGCCATGAATCGACCCCAATGTCAGTTGAAGAAGAAGATGTCCCTTGCGAAGTACAATTGTTGAAATTTTCCAAAATTCTGAACAACTGTCATATTATTCCAGTCGATATCAAGAAAATCAGCATTCAAAAACTTCAATCAAACAAATGGGTTGTCGTCTCTCCTCAGGTTGCAGTGGCTGAACAAATGTGCGGTAATAATAAAGACAAAGTGCTTTTAGAAGGAACTTTTATAGTAGAATTAGTTAGAAATTGCATAGTTAAAATAGAAAACGTAGTTCTTCGTTATTATAAAATGGACAAAAGTGAATTAAAAATAATAGAACTTCCGAAACTAACCATAAAAAACTTTGTGAATGAGAAACCCCTAAAATTCAACACTCATATCCTTGAAAGTGTTGATTTGAGTAAACTTAATAACCTTAAAGACTCTTTGGACTTTCAAAATGAAAACTTAAACGAAATTTTTCAAAAACCTGTACATTTTAACAATATTAGTGTATGGACCTTACTTTCATATATTTTAATTCTTATTATTGTACTTTATTTTATTTACTACTACTTTAGATATTACAATAAGAAAAATATAGAGCCAGCTACAAGGGATGCAGAAGTATCGAATCCAGTTGCTACGCCCCGGATTCTCATCTAAGGGTGAAGGAGTTATGAACTTGGAGTTCCCACAAAATAGCTGACGTTGCTGAATCCAGAACGTTCCCCCACTAGAGGATAACGCTGAACAAAACCAGGCGCGAGCCGGCATTTTTAGCTTTTTAACTTGTAACATTTATAATAACACATCTATTGTTTTGTTTCGTTAATAAAGTTCCGCTTTCTTAGTAATTTTAATTTTTTTTAAAAACGAACTTTTCACGAGTGAACTTAAAATTGGAGTTCTTACGGTATAAGATCTGGGGAAAGGACCAACCTCAACTACTGTTGCTGGAAACCATGGGGACGAGGTACATTTCTGATAATAAACCTCATCTCCACATGCTAATGTTGACAAATCTTTGACTGGTTTATAATTATAATTTTTCTGTATATTTGCCTGTTTCTTTTTAATAAAATCATTATACTGATCAGAATCTATAAGTTTGGGTTTTAAAACATTCTCACTCACAGGTAATTTGGTCCTTAAAGTACGAGACATTAGCAACTGTGCTGACGAATAGCCACATTCTAGTTCAGTATTTCTGTATTGCAAAATACCAATGTACGGGTCTGAATTGTTTTCTAAACATTTGTTAAAAATGCCCTTTATAGTTTGTACTGTCCTCTCAACAAGTCCATTGCTTTGAGGATAGTTTGGACTAGACGTTTGAGCCGTAATGTGCCAATCATTTAAAAATGACCTATATTCATAAGACGAAATTGGGGGACCATTATCAGACATAACTACAATAGGTATGCCATGCCTGGCAAACATCGATTTTAAAGTCATTATCACTTCCTTCGCGTTAGTATTGGTCATTGGATAAATTTCAAAAAACCTTGAATAATAATCAACCAATAGTAAATATGTGACTTTAGCATAATGGAAAAAATCAACGGCGACTTTTTGCCATGGAAGTGTAGACGGTTCGTGTGGTAGGAGGGACTCACGACTATTAGACCGTCTGTATTTAATACAAGACTGACAATTTTATACTTCATTTTTTATGTCAACTGACATGTTTGGCCAGTAGACTACTGATCGAGCAAGACGAAGACATTTATCAATGCCCAAATGACCCTCATATTTAATATCGATTTTTGTAAAGACTTGGGAATTACTATTTGATTATTTTTAAAGACAATACCATTGACAACATGTAATTCCGATTGATAATTGTAGTATGGTTTGACTCCTGACTCGACACCATTTTTTGAATTCGGCCAACCATTAAAATAGAATTTGCTTACTGACTGTAAATTTTTGTCTGACAGAGTAGCTGACTTAATTTCTTCCAATTTTTCAGGCGAAACAGCGACATTATCAACAAGTAAATTGACATGACATGTATATTTAATTCCTCTTCGACTGTATCAAATTTATCTGACACCATGTTATGTTGTTGACGGGTTCTTACATGGATGAAATTAGGATATTTAATGAAACTCTTAATTTTCCTTAACATTTATTTTAAGGTCGACATGAGACATTTATTTGACATAATAACTACTAGTAACTAAGTTGTTTCCAACGAAACTATTGAAAATAACTTTCACATCAGGGTAGGGGATCTCTGAAGGCGCATGGGTGCTGCCACATAAAAAGTCCCGTCAGTACTAAAATTTGTAATTTGATGAAAACTGTAACTCCATTAGTGGTAGTTGCAGATTCTTCCACATACATATTAGCGCTGACATCCTAACCTGACAACTGCCTGACAACCATTTTATTGTTCATAGTGGGACTTTTCTTTAAGAGACAATTTCAAGAATATGTTTTGTGAAAGACTGTAATGTGAGGTGCATACGCTAAGCTTTATCTTCATTTCAAAACATGTTCCATCAAATAGGAAGTAACAGAAGTAGCAGTTATTCTTCCACACAACTTTGAACTTCCCAGCATTATTGTTGAATTCCTAACATTTTTTTTCCTGGTTGTCATTGAGATATATGTTTCATTTATTGTATACTTTTTTTATTCAATAAAATATGTAAACTTGATGATTATTGCTTTATTTTTCGCAATTCAGGCATTATTCGATCAATTTTTTGACATTTCATTCAATTTTACTTTTCATTGTTATTAGAGAGATTTTAAGCCACATAAAATTTTGACATACGTTAACGCTAAACGTTAAACTGAGCAAGCGCAGTCTTTCTAAAATAGCGGATGTCATTTTTGATTATTTTAGTTTTTGAAGCCATAACCCGTGAACGACGTTATACGTTAAACGTTATTTTTTTGTTGTAACTAACGTCAAATTTTCTATTTGTTCAATTTGATTTGTACACATTAATCCATGACATTAATTGTGGATAATATAGAAAATATAATAAGAGGCCGAAATGATCAAAGGACTAATAGACCACAACTTTAAGGGGCGCTATTCTTCAAATTAGAATATTTTGATAGCATACATCAGAAAAAATTAACGTTAGAAATCGGCGTTGACAAGTTGGAACATTCAAAGATGTTTATGGTACATTTTGGAAGCCAAAATATAATTGAGTGTTAAAATATATCATTTAAAATTATTTGTGCAAAGTTTCAATAGATTTTGGATAGTTTTTCATATTTTTCCTTTCATTCATCGAAATAAACATAATACACTTGGCAATTATGTCAAGACTTACCGCTTAATAAAGTTTCGGTTATTTCCACGTAAATAACGGAGTACGTTATCGCTTATTAAGGTGATCGGTTATTTTTTTACTACTGCGCATGAGCAAAATAACCGATAACGTATAACGTTGATCAAATAAGTGGCTTAAAATCTCTCTATTATTGTAATATCAATCTAATGTTGAGTAATTTTAAATGAAATATCAAAAAATGGATCGTGAATGTCATTTTGCAATAAAAGTAAAATTATAGTAATTTTGAATATACCGCAAAAAACTGTAAAATTACAGGAATCTTCTTTTTCGGCTGTTAGCGAAGTTCACAACCTGATTTGTGCCAGAGGTACTGACGGGACTCTCAAGGTAGCGCCACCCGTATGAATAGAGGGCGCCACGGGTCAGTTTCCCATCTATAAGTAGTTTTTTATCTATGCTTCACATAACACTTGATATCATTATTGTATGTTTATGAAAAAATAGAAGTGACAGTGACAGTAAAAAAAATTAAATAGTATTCACGCATTTTGTCAAAAAAGTTTTTAATTTTTTCGAATATTTCAATTGAGGAGATCAATGTAATAAGATTTGGTGGTGTTATACAATAAAGAATGTTAAATTGTCCATAATCGCTTCATTCAAGAAGACCTCCTAATTTCAAGCAATTAAACAACCCAGCACCTTAAACAGTCTACACTTATCAAACGATTTTGCAACGGATATGCTAATAAAATTGTTCATGGTCCTTCGAACAGGGTGATTAAGATTAGTTTCATCGTTTGTGGACAACCAACGTCGTCGCAGTCAACGTACAAGAAATTCAGAAAATCAGCAATATCGTCAAAGGAATCCAAATTTGAAGAATTTGCACGTCAGGTGAACGTCTTCTCCGTCGAATATCAACTTCTTCCTCCCCTGGTAGACATTCTCCGCATAGAAAGTATCAACTTCCAAGTCTTAGGTAAAGAACTAATGCCCGTATTTATAAATGAATCTCAAACTCGTACTCAACTATAACTTCGCGAAGTACGTCTCGAGTCTTGAGCATGACTCGAGTCTTACAAACGAGACTTCGGTTATTCTCGGCGAAGTATGAGCAAAGAATGTTCAGCTAGGGATTTTTGATCACAGATATGGTTTTCTAGTTATTTTTATGTTATGTTATAGGCATCACTGTCTGAAACAGCTGGCGATAAAACACAAAATAATAAAAAATGTGTTGCAATAAATATTATACTACCTATACAATAAATATAAAACTTTATGGGCATTTATTTCGTGAGAAAATCATGTTTAAAGACATTTGGTTCAAATTCTTGTTGAGAGCACTGTGTAGCTAGTTATACAATTTTTTAAAAGATCTACAACTTTATTAGGTGAACGTATTTAGTTGTGATTTTATAATTCTACTATCTTTTTGGCTGTTGTAATATAATGTATTCTCTCAATATATTTGTTGAGGACTTTCAACCATTCTTTTAATAAAGTATAATTGTTTACTATATCTATATAGAACGCGAAATTCTTCATCTCTGAATGCTTCTAGAGGATTTTCTGCATCTCGTATATACCTTTTCGGCAATCTATCGTTTTCTAACCTGTCGTCACCTTCATCAATTAATTCCAAAATCTCATCTACATCCTCAATATCAATATGTGCCATAATGATATAATTATTAACTAGTTATATTACAGTATAAACTTTGTTAATGTATATTTAACTACATAATTCACGATACAAGAAAAATAAACCAAATAATTATATGAAACTGTAGTCAAAAATGAAACCAAGCATTGCTCAAGTCAGGTCCAGACCTATCTTGAGCAAGTCTCGATTCAAGCACGGCAGAAGTACGCCTTGGCGGTCGAGTTTCGATTATAAAACCGAAAACTATACTTGAGTTCGACTCAAGTCTGAGAACGAGCGAAGCATCGTTTATAAATACGGGCATAAGAAATTCAACAACTTCACTTCGTAGTCGGCGTTCTCTTCAGAGAAAAAGAACTACCGAATCCAATCCTTAGTATTTAGCATCATTAGAGAACTTCAAGTAACGTCAAACATCCAGGTACCGATATTAGTTTAGACCTCTTTTATATCGACTCATTTTTGTAAGGTTATTTACCTATAAATAAAATTGTCTATACATATAATAATCTTAAGCAAACTTTTTGGCCTTCTGTTGGTATAAGTAACAATAATTAACAATGTCACAAATAGATGATTTGAAGAAATCTAGAGCAACGTGCAAAGCACAAATAACGAGAGTCAACAATTGGGCAGATTCTCATTTAGACTGTGCCGATAAAAATCAACTCATCAGTAGATTAGAAATTCTCAAATTATATTTCGATAAATATTCAACAATTCAAGACAAAATTGAGGAAGAAGATAGTTCATCACAAGACAGAGACATCACAGAGAGTTCATATTTTGAAACGTATTCAAAACTCCATCAGATTTTAGACAAAGCAAACAAACCAAGCGTAGCTTCTTCATGTCAAAACAATAACAACTCATCACGTCTAAAATTACCTGAAATTAAAATACCAATTTTTTCTGTCAATCCCTCAAAATACACATCTTTTGTTAATTTATTCAATTCTTCAATAACTAGCAATTGGGATCAGACTCAGAAAAATTGTTTTATTTGAGATCACATTTATCAGGACAGGCCCCAGAATTATTAGAATCTTTACAAATTTTGGACAATAATTCCAGAGTTTCACTAGATTTGTTAGATGTTAGATATAACAACAAGAGGCAAATTGTAGCTAATCATTTTCAACAATAGGCATGACGACAGTATCAAAAAATCGTCGATATAATGGTTTTAGGGGGAAGCTCATATTAATAGTTATTCATGCAACAAGTGCAAAAAGTGAGTGTTTTTTGCACGCGACGTGAAATTGTCCAACGAGGTCTTTAGGCCGAGTTGGACAACACGTCGAGTGCAAAAAACACGTTTTGCAAGAGTTGCATACAATATTTTTTCTAAATTCATGCAAAAACTGGAAAATTAGAATATAAATATGTTAAGAACCTAACTTGACCCAATCAAAGTCAACCATTTCTTCTTTTTTTGTATCTTTATGGCCTCCACCTCCAGTACTCAATCATAGCTGGTTTTCGCCTTGACCATTTAAATTTTAAATAATTAAAGATTTTTGCAATAATTGTAACTCGTTGAGACTAAGTAGTAAGATATACATATATTATTGTTGTATTAAAGCAGGATCAGATACTTGTTATGGATTTTTATTTAATTTAAATGTTTATGTTTGTCATTTATCATCACAAAACTGACACAAGAATGACAGATCAGTGCAATAAAAATTTTATTGCACTAGTTGAGACTAAGTAGTAAGATATACATATATTATTGTTGTATTAAAGCAGGATCAGATACTTGTTATGGATTTTTATTTAATTTAAATGTTTATGTTTGTCATTTATCATCACAAAACTGACACAAGAATGACAGATCAGTGCAATAAAAATTTTATTGCACTAGTGCAATAAAGTACCACTTTTTCCATTAAATGTGGTTCACAAAAGTGATGTTTTTTGCATGAATGTAGAAAAAAAATTAAAACACTGCATTAGTTTTATTTAAAAAATCCAGATTGTTAAGATTTTCAATGAAATAAAACATTAAAATACTGCAATCGGCCATTTTGATTGAAACACCAATCACAGCGCATGACGTCACGCTTAGGTGAACATTGCTGTCAGTCAATACTCAATACACTCATTCTCTGTGTTTTCTTGTTGTGAATATTTACTGACTATGCATTTGGATTGTCCTTTTATTATTTTACGTGTGATTTATCGTTTCCACTCTACTCTAATAATGAAACCAAGCTTTGTTAAGGCAAATATATAGCTCAAATTTGCCCAGGATTGATGTAATGATGTTGAGCGATTTCCTCGCAACAAATCAAGAATTTTGCTCGTCTGAGTTTAGAGACGTGAAAACTTCCTTGTAAGTAAATTTTGTATTTATTTTTACTCGCTTATTCAACTTTCATAGGTTATTTTTACAATGAACTTGTCATTGTTTATTTTTGAGGTTAGCTCCATCACAGTTTATAAGTTGCTATTTTAGTGTTGATACCCGTTAAGCAGAGTGAATTACTGTAACTTATAAGTACCTACTGGTAATAGTAGTGTTTTTCCTCATAGTAAACACCTAAAATCTGATAAATCAATGTGTATGTATTTGCTCTAATCATGGACGCTTATATGTTTATACGTCCATGATTCTAATTAATTTCAATTATTTCAGGTCTTCAAGACCATCATATGGGGATGATGCAATCAATTATGAGCAACTAAAACGGAAAGTGGTCTTCACAGAAATAAAGTGACGAATTCGTGACTATGTCGCTCGGGTTTCGCCTTGCGAGCTTCAACCACTTATCTCTTATTATTTTCTTGTTTGTAACATGTAAGTACAAACACTTTGTTGGGTGTTCTTATTGATGTGTTTTTACACTGCGGTACTGCACACTACTTATAAACTTTGGAATTCATTTTCATGACACGAATTGTTGTGTTTACTTACTTCGCTACGCATGGACACAATGACATGTTTACCTATGCGTGACGTCAGAGCCGACGCCATGATACCTGCGAGATGTTTTCGCGCACTTTTTAGAGAATATTTGTAAAATGGCTTCAAACTTCGTTGAACTTGAGTTTATTACCGAAATAAAGGTTTTTTCGTAAATGATGAATGTGTACTCGCATTACGGAAGAGTATTTCAAAATTTATCGTCTCGCCTATATACCTGACAACAAAAATTGTAATGTACAAGTTTTAAGGAATTTCGTTTCACAAACACAATCAAATCTTGAATCATTGCTCACATTAAATTATTCACCGAAAGAGTTACTTGATGCTCTCATCTCACAAATCATTTCGCAGAAACTTGATTATCAAACTAGAAAGGCATTTGAAGAAAAATCAGATCCTACCACTTTAAGCACCCCCAATGACCTTTTTGAGTTCTTGAACAAACGATGCATGGTTTCAGAAACGATTAGTGCAGAAAGTCCTATAACCAACGATCTCAAATATCAACGTTCCCCTCTACCTCAAAACCAAACGTCACGGTTATCTTTTTTATCAACTACTGATGAACCGAATCAATCGCAAAAAAGCTATCAATCACTCAATTTTACCTGTGCAATTTGCAATGAGTCATTATACAAAAGTTACTCATGTCTCAAATTTATTTCATTATCAGTAAGTAATAGAAAAAATATTATTCAAAAAAATAGGTTATGTTTTAACTGCCTAGGAAGAAAACATAGTGTACAACAATGTTTATCTAGATCAAATTGTTCAATGTGTAATCAGCTACATTAATTCATGAAAATAATGTTAGGGAGGATGACCGAAATAATATCACATCAAACGCTCAGCTGCCAAATGTATCAGTTCCTCCATCAAATTGTGTGGCAACAAATCATTCGGAATTAAAAGAACAATCAAGTTGACAATCATCAAATGCCCTTTCAGCCTTCTCAGTTCAGACCAATTACGTACTTTTAGCAACAGCACAAATCAAAATTCAAACAACTAATGGAGGTTCAATCATTGCAAAAGTGTTGCTAGACTATGGAAGTCAGACTTCTTTCATTTCAAAAAACATTGTTCAAAATTGGGAATGGAAACTCAGAACGCTTCGTTAAACATTTCAGGTATATTTCAAAACAAGAAGGTAATCACAAAAAGGGCCAATGTAACTTTTTCATCTCTATTCTCCCCACAACAAAATTTTAGAGTAACTTGCGCAGTAATTGATAACATTACATTTTTTTTAGTGATGAACCATTTTACCTACTTAAAGCACGCCCCAGCGTGTTTAAAACGAACTTTGAAACACGCGCTTTTTTTAAAGTTACCATGGCAACATCAACATCTTGGGAAACGAAGTGTAATGTCTAATGATATAAATGTCTAGTTGACAACTTTTTTATTATTGATCTGACAGGAGTAGGTACTTTGTAACGTCAAAACCTTTATTTGAACAATATCTAACAATTTCAAGTTTATGAATGGAAATGGAAAGTGCAGGTATTATTGTTTGAGATATTAATATTTCGATTTTCCAAATCGGAAGAAATGGTATTTAAATTGATACTATTAATATTTTCATGACAACACCCCGTGGACTGGGCTATCTATCGGGCGCGTCCCCAGGTGGCGGATAGGGGAACGGCCAAGGGACTGTCGCCGGTCCCTTGGTCAGTGGCAGAATAAGTAGGGTGAGGGGAGCTAAACCTCCCCAAAAGCCTTTGCTGAACATGCCACCGCGGACCAGCCTACCCAAGCTAAGGTGGAAGGAATCGTGCCGACAGCTGAATGGTCGCAGGGTATTATGCGGTCACGAACGATCCCCTTGGGGAACCGGGCGGAACCCCATTGTAATTAGCCTTCCTCTGGTAATGCGGGGCTCTGCCAGAGGTGACCAACCCTTCCCTTGCTACTCGTGGGAACACACATGGAAACGAACCAAAACAAGACAAAAACAAATCCCGAGGCTGGACAGAAGTGCTCACCTCGATCAAAAGCAGTAACTGGGGATGAACAGAAATGTCCACCCCAAAATACTGCACAGAACGAGGCTGGACACGGAAGATCACCTCGTGATAAAACACAAAGGCGGAAGCGCATTTGCGGCGCCGAAGCCAAAAGGAGGAAGAGAGCGAGGGAATCAGGGGTGGCAGCAACTACAAGTGCTCCCCCCTCCTCCGTCACTCCACCTCCAAAAGCAAAGGCACTTCCTGCGGCGGGCGCCAAGAGCTCCGCCTTGAATAAAGGCAAGGAACCGGCTGCCCCTGCAGGAAAGCGCCTTCACCAGAGCACCTCCACGGAGGGGACTCCGCGAAGGCTGAAGAAGCCGCGTACCGACAGAAATGTCGCTGCCCCTTCTAAGACCTTTGCGGATGCCGCCTTGAGACACCTCAAGGTTGCTATCATAGATGAAACTAACCCGTACGGTAAGATTACTTCAGAACGGGAAAGAATCATCAAAAACCAACTGCTAGAGGAACTGGACAAGATCATCTTCTCCGCCTCCAGCAGTAACAGCAAAACGCCCACGTTTAAATCGTGGACATACTCTGGTGAAATCATCAGAGTGGTCTGCGACGATGACGGGACGTTAGAGTGGCTGAAAAAAGCCACAAAAAACCTCAAGCCGTGGGAGGAAGCATCACTGGCGGTCGTTAGCGTGGATGGGCTCCCTAAGCTGACCAAGGCCTCGCTCTGGATCCCGGAGGACGTCCACAAGACGACATCCGGTGAAAAGGAGAGGGTGCTTGGTCGGCTTAGGGCGCAGAACCCTGATCTGACGGTGGCGAGATGGTGCATTTTCCACCATGAGGTTAAGGTGAACCCAGGAGGACACCTCTTCGTCTTCGGGATCGGAGACAAAGATATGGCGGTCCTCAAGAAGAAGTCGATGAGGATGAGCTATGCGTTCACCTCATTGACCATCAGGGTTTCAAGGAAGGAAACAGGGGTACCTCTGAAGACCCGAGGTCCTTGGTAGACGAGCCACCTAAAGTGGATACTGACTCCAAGGCCACCACGGGTTCCGGAAAGGACGTCGAATCAGTCGATGACCTGACGGAGGAGGTACCCGAAAATAGCGAGGTCACCTCTCCCCTAGCGGAGGAGCGCATGGACCTCTAAAGAAAACCAACCAACCTAACCAACCTACTCATGGGCAAGGACGTTGGAAAAAAGGTAAATATTATACAATGCAACCTCCAACACAAAAAGGCAGCAACGGCAAAGGCAGTCGGCACCTTGATGTATTGGAGGATGCAATAGCTTTGATCCAGGAGCCCTGGATAATAAAGACCAAAATTACTGGTTTTAGTAGTCTAAAGGGTCAAATTTTCAGCCTACCAAGCAATCAGCAACCTAGGACAGCAGTTTACGTCCCAAGGAAATACAGAGCTTCTCCAATGGCACAATTCTGCACCTCAGACCTTACTGCGGTTAAAGTGGAATGTCCAGATGGAAGAGGCAAATATACGGCGTTGGTACTTGCATCGGTGTACCTACCTTCAGATGCAGCCACCCTACCACCGACTAAAGAGACGGAGGTACTAGTGGATCACTGCCTCAACCAAAGAGTGGAGCTAATATTGGGTTGTGACTCAAACTCCCACCACTTGAGCTGGGGCAGCAAGGATATCAACGCCCGAGGTAAGTCTCTTTATGAATATATAATTAAGAAAGATCTAACAATCTTAAACAGAGGCACGGAGCCGACATTTATTAACGCCCGTAGCCAAACATTAATAGATATTACGCTGGCGACAACCAAAATATCAAACCAAATTAAGGACTGGCAAGTGTCAGATCATATCTCTATGTCAGACCACCGTTGGCTGACCTATACGGTAAGCCAGGATCTCAGGACCACTGTAAAATCTCGCGACCCGAAGAGGACGGATGTAGCTCTCTACAATCGACTCTTAAAAGGTGCTCTGCGGGAAACAGAGGTCCTGACTCCTAGCAATAATGAGGAACTGGAAAGGTACACAGTATCTATCCAAAACAAAATGGACATTGCCTATAAGGAATCCTGTCCGATGAGGATGGTTCAGACAGGTGGCACGACCAATAGCTGGTGGTGCCCTGAACTGGAACACCTCAGAAAGACAGCGAGAACGACCTTTAACAAGGCAAAACGAACAACACTCGGAGAGGACTGGGGAATATACAAAGCCAACCTCAAGGAGTTCAAAAAAGTCTGCAGACAAAAGCAAAGAGAGGCCTGGAGAGCCTATTGTGAGACAGTCGAAGACTTCCCACAGGTTTCTAGGCTACAGAAGGCGCTCTCAAACGACCAACATAAGAGTATCGGCATCCTTACAAGGGAAAATGGCGACAAGGCAGCCAACCTTCAAGAGAGCGCTGAGATTCTTATGGAAACTCACTTCCCAGGTTCTGTCTTTCCTGGAACGTCAAACTGGATGGAAGTACCAACAACACCCTCACAATACGACTGGCAATTTGCTATTTCAGTAATTGACGAGGACAAGATAAGGTGGGCCATATCGGGCTTTTCCCCCTTCAAGTCACCAGGACCTGACGGAATAAGACCAGCCCTACTTCAATGGGGAATGGATATTCTTATGCCGCACCTGGTTGGAATTTTCAGAGCCTCTTTGGCTCTGAGGTATATTCCCCGTAAGTGGAGAGAAGTACGAGTGGTATTCATACCAAAACCAGGTAGGATGGATTACACCTTACCAAAAGCATTCCGACCAATTAGTCTCACATCGTTCTTTTTAAAAACAATGGAGAGGTTATGCGAGCGGTACATAAGAGATGAAGTGCTAGTTCACCACCCACTTCATCCAAATCAGCATGCATATACTCCGGGAAGGTCCACTGATTCGGCCCTTCACCAAGTGGTTGGCAGAATCGAAAGATCATTGGACAACCAAGAATCCACCCTGGGTATATTCATAGACATCGAGGGAGCGTTTGATAAAACAACCTTTCCAACAATTACCCAGCAACTCAACTCCAGGAATGTACCTCTGGTAGTAGGAGAATGGATACTCAAGATGCTCTCTAGTAGAGCAATAAGTATCAATGTAGAAGACATCACAGTAAGAGGACTGGTCATGAGGGGATGTCCGCAAGGAGGAGTCTTATCACCCCTTCTGTGGAACATAGTCCTGGACACCCTGATTAATCACCTCAACAACAATGGAATCTACACAATTGCATACGCAGATGACATAGTTATTTTGCAGACAGGCAAATTTGTGAACACACTGTGCGATAGAGCGCAGGATGGGCTCAAATTAATTGAAACATGGTGTAAGGAACACTCACTTTCGATCAATCCCAGGAAGACTGAGATGGTCCTTTTTACCAGGAAAAGGAGTTTATCGGGTTTAAAATTCCCCGAAATCTTCAAAAGCAAACTAAACTTTTCGGAAGAGGTGAAATACCTTGGTATTACCCTCGACAGGAAACTAACATGGAACTCTCATCTACACAGCAGAGCAAAAAGAGCATATGTGGCTTATGAACAGTGTCGGAGAACAGTGGGACGCACATGGGGGCTGTTACCCCGAGTGGTCTCCTGGATCTACACTGCAATAATAAGACCTATGTTAACGTATGGAGCAATTGCATGGGGACCGAAGGTTCTACAAGCAACGGCCATTCAAAAACTATATCAAATACAGCGAATGGCCTGTTTAAACATCACAGGAGCCATGAGAACAACACCAACCGCAGCAATGGAGCTTATTACTGGTCTGACCCCTCTGGACCTGTATGTCAAGAAGGTTGCGTTGATGGCCATGGTACGATTGCGCACGGCTGGTGTAAACCCCGAATTAGGAGTGGGCCAATTGCGGTTAAGCCTATGGCAGGAAGCGCTTACTGCGCTACCTCTGCTGCAGGCAGCCAATGATGCAATTAAACCCAGGTTTTTGTTTAATAAACCCTACAAAATACAAATAAAACACAACACAGAGCCAGATCCTGCAGATGTAATACGCATTTATACAGATGGTTCAAAAATGAATGAAGGCTCAGGATGTGGAGTTTACTCGAGAGCACTAAGCCTAAGGATCAAGTGGGGAATGGGAAACAATACCAGCGTAGTTCAAACAGAACTGGCTGGTATCTCAGAACTAACCAGAAAAGGAATTTCTGACAAAAACATAATAATCTGCACTGATAGTAGACAAGCCCAATTAGCCTTGAACAGACAACGTGTTATATCGAGGCTAGTACTAGAGTGCCACCAAGATTTAGCTAACGCCTCGGCAGATAACAATATTATCCTGAGGTGGGTTAAAGGGCACGACAGGAGTAAAGGAAATCGCATTGCTGATTCTTCAGCCAGGGAAGCCGCTGGACTGAAAATTCTTGGACCCAGTGACACCTACGGCCTGACGACTTCGACAATTGCGGAACTAGCCAAACGTTACACCCATGCTCAATCCCTTGAGAGATGGGAGGCAACCAAAGGATGCAGTTTTGCCAGGATCACCCTGGGCGACCCTGGGAAGATGGCGCCGAAAAAATACTTGGCGATGACCAGGAGAAACCTACGTTTAACAGTGGGATTCCTGACTGGCCACTGTCAACTAAGGAAACACCTCCATACTATGGGGCTAGTGGACACACCTCTATGCAGGATGTGTGAACAGGAAGATGAGACTGTCAGGCATGTCCTATGCGAGTGTCCGGAGTTATCGTCGATAAGAGAGTGTGTGTTCGGTGAGTCTTGGCCTACACCTGCCGATATAAAGGAGATGTCTCCTGGTGACCTGTTCACCTTCCTGAGAAGGACAGGATGGACGATGACCTAGGAGGACAACTCCTCGGGAGGATGTACAATGGGTCATATGTGGCCTAAGTGCTGTGAGCCTACACTCACCCTCCCTACTCTACAGATACAGATACAGATTCATGACAACACAAGGTCAAACTAATGTCATCACGAATTCAACCATTTTACATTGTCAGTTATTTCTCTTCCTTGTAGTAGTAATAGATACCAGTATTTATAATTTCAAAGTGCACCAATGAAAAAAATATCGTAAAGTATTCGTGGATAACTGGTCTCTAAAACACTTGCTCTTGCTTCGCCGTCGTGCTCGAAAAATCGCGCGTGTTTTAAAGACCTTAATATCCACTTATACTTTAATATACTAATAAATTACCCCAATTTATAGTGCAAAAAAATCAATTGAATATCCCGGTTCAATTTGAAACTCATTTAGCTGATAGTTCTTTCCACATTCCTTCTGACATAGATATGTTAGTGGGAGCAGATTTTTATTACGAATTGCTAAAGCCAGGTTTACACAGGTTGGGTAAAGGCTTACCCACACTAGTCAACGCTCATTTAGGATGGATAATATCAGGTATTATCCCAGAAAATTGCTGTAACAACAACGTAGGCTCTTATCACACTGCATCGGTATCCAATCATAACAATCTTTCATTATCAAATGTGTTCTTATCACAAGTATCTGGTCCAGCCTCAAACAAAAGCTTTTTATCAACTGGATCATCAAAAAATGAATTTTTATCAAGCTCTTCATCAAAAAAATCTGTATCACATGAATTTTTATCAAAAGATAACAATCACATATTATCACCCAAATCAAGCTTTTTAAAAAATGAATCATTATCAAACATATGCTGCTTTCGTTTATTTGGGCTTCAAGCATTTGTGCGTGACGCCTCAGTCGTCAAGACTTTTGAGAAAAACGAACACGATTTTTAGGATCCTCAAAACCACTTGTCATGTCATGTCATCATCCGAACTATCATCTGATATTATTGATGAATTTCCTGTGTTTTTAGGAGAACAGCTTTCGACTATGATGATATTGATAATATAATTTTGCATATTTAAATATTTTCAGTAAGATTTAAATCGTAATCGGCACAATCTAACTTTTAAACTTAAATAAACGTCAAACCTGACAAACGTCAAACATTTAATGTCCATGACTTGAAGCCCATACTTTTCGGTATGTGCTCAAGGGGCAAGGGGAAGGTAAGACTAGGCGTCACGCCTGGTAATAAACGAACGAAATTCAGTCACTACGAGCTGCTACTAGCAGCCAAAAGTAAATAATCGAAAACACCTATAGTTATATCACCAAAGGATGATTGTTCAGTATCAAACGTATCCAAATATGAATGTTCATCAAATTTATCCTCACCAAATGAACTTATCTTGCTAGAGACAAATCAACTTTTATCAATGCAAGAATTGAATACTTGCTTAAATGAACATGGTTTTTCACTTCACAAATTTTTCTCTAATGTTAGAATGCAAAACTCAAATCAACTCTCAGATCTAAAAGATTTGAATTTAGAAAACTCACCCTGTAAAATATTAGGATTAAAAGTGGAATCCCAACTCAGATCGATTTCAAATATCAGTTCCATCATCACTTCCAACACAACACGTAACTAAAAGAATAATTTTATCGGCCATATCTTTGATCCATTAGGTTTGGTTAACCCTCTTTTAGCACACGGTAAACTAATCATGCAACATATTTGGCTACAAAGATTGAATTGGGATGAAAATATAACAGATCCAAAATTATTAAAAGACTGGATAGAATTTTGTAACAACTTATCTATTTTAAAAAATTTAACAATTTCTAGACAGTTGATGCTAATCAAAAAATTGTCACATGTTGAACTCCATGCTTTTTGCGACGCCAGTTCAGTGGCGTACGGATGTAACGTTTATTTACGGTCTGTCTATTTTGACAATTCAATTCACTGTACTTTATTACTATCAAAATCTGAGTTGCACCTATAAATAAAATTTTAACTATTCCAAAATTGGAATTAGCGGCAATGACTCTATTATCACTTGTAATAAAGAAAGTTTTAATCATTTTTTAAATTCTCTGATATTTAAGTCGGTAAACTTATGGTCAGATTCTCACATTGCTCTGTCGTGGGTAAAAGGACATACATCGCGTTGGTCAGTTTACGTCAGCAACAGAGTTTCTCAAATTCAAGAAATCACTAAAGATTTCCATTGGCGGCACGTCCGATCGGGACAAAACCCAGCAGATTTACTCTCTAGAGGACAGCTTCCTTTAGAAAAACATAAATTTTGGTTTAATAGGCCAACATTTTTAAACGAACCTCAGGAAAAATTTGATGTTCTTGATACATTTCGCTTAGTACCAACACCACCTGAGGAAAAGAAAACTATCATGCACACAGTCACAGAACTCCCAGATTTCTGGGTTACTCTTTTCGAAACATTCAATTCCTTTTCAAAGTTAGTACGGTCTATAGCATTAAGATTTATCAATAATTTAAAAAATAAAACTCAGAAACTAACTGGTCTATTATCAAATAATGAATTGGACAAGGCATTAAAATTCATAATCATAAAAATCCAGAGTATATTTATCAGAAGAGTTGAGAATTTTAGAGAAACAAAAAACCAGTTTATCAAAACAAATTTTATCTTTAAATCCTTTCATTGATTTGAACAAAATTTTAAGAGTAGGTGGAAGGCTAAAGTATTCTAACATAAATTATAATCACAAACAACCTATACTTTTACCAAAAAAATGTAAAGTTACATCGTTATTATTGAAAGCTGAACACATAAGATTAGGATACAGCGGTCCACAAAATGTTTTATCAAACGTTAGGTTAAAGTATTGGCCGTTAGACGGTCTAACGTATTATTTCAAAATGTGTAATTTGTCATCGATTTAGTTCACAACGAACATTCCAACTCATGTCAGATCGTATTTCAATAGCAAGACCTTTTCAAAAAGTAGGTGTAGATTTCGGTGGACCATTTCTAATTAAATCTTCTAGACTAAGAAAAGCTCCTATTGCCAAATGTTACTTATCATTGTTCGTTTGTACGGTCACAAAAGCAGTTCATTTGGAACTATAGTCAAAGGCACTCTTAACGTGCGGGTTCAAAGGTCACTAACCATATGTATCAAATCAGAAAACACAGAGGTTACCAAAATGTGAGATTACACTGCAGATTGACGAATTTCCACTTCTTCTTTCATTCTCGAAATAATCCATCGAACTAAGTACAAAAAAACTGAAAATTGCTACTTATTATTCATATTGTCACTTTGGATTGTCAAAGTGACAAAACTGACATGTTTAAATAAAAACTCTGCTGGTGGAAGACTTTTTAGAATCGCTGAAAGCTAAATACATATCCTTCTTTTTCCCGTCAAAATTGCATAAGTCTGTCTTATTTATCTAACGGATTTCATTTGGAAGTTATAATTTAACGTAATAAAAGAAAACAAAAACTGTGATTATGTCTTTGTTGAATCGTATGACCCGCACGTTAAGAGTGCCTTTGACTATAGTGTCTGATTTAATAACTGAAGCATTCATTGCAGCGTTAAAACGTTTCATAGCAAGGAGAGGTTCTCCTACAATCATTTATATTAAGTCCAAACACAATATGAAACGTAAACAACATAATAAACAGCAAAAACGCAAAAGTGGTAGTAAAGAATGGAATACTTTTATGTAAATAAACATAAATGTCAAATCTGACAAATAGCGTTGTCAGTTCTATCGAAAGATCTGTGGGAAACGGGTGGCTGAAATGCCAACTTAAATTCAAATCACTCCTCTTAGTTTAAAAACAGGGTATAGATATTTCAGTGTTAAGGTCTTTAAAATACTCGCGATTTTTCGAGCATGATGGCGAAGCCGGAGTGCTCGAAATAGAGCTGTTTTAAAGACCAGTTATCCACAAATACTTTACGCTATTTTTTTTATTGGTGCACTTTGAAATCATAAATACTGGTATCTATTACTATCACAAGAAAAAGAAATGGAAATAACTGACAATGTAAAATGGTTGAATAGGCCTCTTGCACAGATTTTTATTTTTACCTTAAAGTATTCTGAAAACCTCTTGAAGTATAATAAATATCCTTTCCCCTTTTTTATTTCCAAAAAGTACTTGAAATTATCTCATAAATTCTCTGAGAAAGTTCTACGAAGCCCTATAAATTTGACGTCACACGAAAACGGTGAGTGACGTCACAAGGTACAAACTTCAATTCTGGAGTATTTTGTGTTGCGGTTCCTTTATTTGAACAAAATAATGAAGTGACACTAATTCATGTTAGTTATAATGAACACTTTTCAAGGCCCATTATAGAAAAATTTGAAAAACAAACATTTATAATGCACTCAATAAAGATGAGTAAAAATTGATAATTTACTGTTGTTTCATTGTAACCTTTAATTCTAAGTGCAAAACAAAAATAGGAATAATAGAATAAGGGCCGGTTTCATAATTCGATAGTTAAAGTGCCTTTAGTAAAAGTAGACTTTATCTTAAAGTATCCTTTAAGACGACTTTAAAATAATTGCATTTCATAATGAAAGTAGCACCTTCTTTTAATAAAAGTAGCATTTAGCTAAGTTGGCAGCCCCGAAATCTGTTTTTCGATACCTTTGACACTATTTAATTCAGTTATCTAACCTAAAATTATTGTTTTGACATGGCTTTGACGATCAAAAACGTCAGCATCATCATAAAGGACCCCGCACTTTTTATAGGTAAAATGGTTCTCGGTGAAATTGTCTGAATTTTTAGTATATTGTAGTATTCGATGTACTGATTGAACGTGCAAAATCACAAATTTTGTTGACGGATAGATATTGAAATACAGGGCGTTCAAGTTAAAGAAAAATAAATTTTATTCAATTATTTCCTCGGGATTTGAAAGTGCCAACTGCATTTTTTTTCGATCTTATTATCAACGTACCTTCATATTAGTAAATATCATTCAGATAGTGAAGATTATATCATTATGTACAGAGTGAGAGATAAAAACATTTTAGTAATGTCTCAAAATTCGATGTAATAATGAAATATTGTTGAAATTATTCTGGCATGCGATAAACTTCTTTCATTCCATCATTTATCACAATTCATACATTTCGTACAGGGTGATTTGAAAAATTGGTGAAATAAATGGCTGGTTCTTTCGTACACATCCTGTATATTCCAGTGGATTATCATCCTTCAAAGATAGCTGAAGCCGTATAAACATGATTTATTTGGGATATATAGGGTGCTCATGAAAATTTTCGATGATAAAAATGACAAAATATCAATGTTTCAGAAATCACCCTGTAGTTCACAATTAAGCCGGTGAAACTCCTTTATTATTATTAAATATATTCATCATTATCTACTCAACACTTTCGCAAAAATTCATGTTCCTACCATGATTAGTTTCATAGTTATTGTTATTAATTTTTGACGAATTGAAGGAACTTCGTTCACGCGTACATAATTCTTTTAGTGGCAAAGATATTCCATAAAAAGTGAAACATGAGAATGTGGAGATAAAGGTAAAAAAGGGTGAATATTAGAGATAACAATCACATCAGATATTTGAATTCAATAATATAAGTTGTGAAATATCTTGGCCACGAGTAGAATTATGTACGCGTGAACGAAGTTCCATCAACTCGTCAATAATTAATAACTTTGAAACTAATCATAGTAGGGAACTGAATTTTTGGGAAAATGTTGAGTAGAGAATGATAAATATATTTAATAATAATAAAGGAATTTTACCGGATTAATCGTGAATTACAGGGTGATTTTTGAAACTTTGATATTTTATATTATGTTTATACGGTATCAGCTATCTTCGGAGGATGATAATTCACTTGAATATACAGGATGTGTACGAAAGAACCGGCCATTTATTTCACCAATTTTTCAAATCACCCTGTACGAAATGTATGAATTGTGATAAATGATGGAATGAAAATAGTATATTGCATGCCAAAATAATTTTAACAATATTTCATTATTACATCTAATTTTGAGACATTACTAAAATGTTTTTATTTCTCACTCTGTACATAATGATATAATCTGCACCATCTAAATGATATTTACTAATATGAAGGTACGTTGATAATAAGATCGAAAAAAAATGGAGTTGGCACTTTCAAATCCCGAGGAAATAATTAAATAAAATTTATTGATTTTTAACTTGAACGCCCTGTATTTCAATATCTATCCATCAACAAACTTTGCGATTTTGCACGTTCAATCAGTACATCGAATACTACAATATACTAAAAATTCAGACAATTTCACCGAGAACCATTTTACCTATAAAAAGTGCGGGGTCCTTTCAAAGTGACACTTTCTCGTTGAATAATTTTTTATTTTTTTCAAATAAATTACTTCGTCATCGGATAATGAGCTAGAGCTGGAAGAACTATCAAGCATGTTCATCATTTTTTCGTGAAGTATTCAGCCTGGTTGTCAAAAAATATGGAGAAAACTAGGTTATGTTTGCTTTAAAGCCACTTTATCTTCTGTAAAGTTTAGAAATTCGCACTTTAAGTTAAAGGAAACTTTAGGCACTACTTTATCTTAAAGTGCGATTATGGGACCACTTTTTCCACTTTAAGCCATCTTTAATATTTAAAGGCACTTTAAGTTGATTATGAAACTGGCCCTAAACCTATTCATATTCAAATGATATTTAAATATATTTTAATAGAACATCTGCTGGGTTCAACTTAGGTAAATGTTTCTCTTCTATCCAGTAATCTCCCAGACACTGTGCTCTAGGATTCTGGAGTGCTGTGTAGCTAGAAAGTATGTGGATGGAGGTTTCTTTTACCATGCCACAATATCTGCATTCTTCTTCCTCCACTATTTTGAGCTATTTCAGGTGCCCATTCAGGTCTTCGCATAGATAAACATGGCTTTTTGATGGAAAATCTTAAGGCTTACGTCTCATGGCATTGAGCCAATTTTTCGGAGTTTTTCTTCAATGAATGCTTTTCCAAGAGTGGAGATAGTTGTACCTTCACTACCAGGCACGACACAGTAACCATAATAGTAGTTTGTGCAACTAGTGTGGATATGATAGCCATATCGCACGAGGACGAAGTTTGAGCACGACGCCGTAGGCGGAGTGCTCAATCGTTCGAGTGCGATATGGACAATCCACACGAGTCGAACAGTATATTTTTGTTGCATGAAATATGTTTTGGCGGCATTTTAGCCCGTTTGCATTTCAATTATTTATTATGACTTTAATATCACACAAAATTTGAAAATGTTCCTATGGGATGATATTTACGTATAATTGATCATTTTAATGCAATAAAATAATAATAGTCAAAGGCACTCTTAACGTGCGGGTCATACGATTCAACAAAGACATAATCACAGTTTTTGTTTTCTTTTATTACGTTAAATTATAACTTCCAAATGAAATCCGTTAGATAAATAAGACAGACTTATGCAATTTTGACGGGAAAAAGAAGGATATGTATTTAGTTTTCAGCGATTCTAAAAAGTCTTCCACCAGCAGAGTTTTTATTTAAATATGTCAGTTTTGTCACTTTGACAATCCAAAGTAACAATATGAATAATAAGTAGCAATTTTCAGTTTTTTTGTACTTAGTTCGATGGATTATTTCGAGAATGAAAGAAGAAGTGGAAATTCGTCAATCTGCAGTGTAATCTCACATTTTGGTAACCTCTGTGTTTTCTGATTTGATACATATGGTTAGTGACCTTTGAACCCGCACGTTAAGAGTGCCTTTGACTATATCTACAAGGAGCCTATTCGTGATGACATTAGTTTACCTTGCGTTGTCATGGAAATGTTAATAGTATTAAATTAAATACCATTTCTTCCGAATTGAATTATCGAGATATTAATATCTCAAACAATATCACCTGCACTTTCCATTCTCATTTATAAAATTGAAATTGTTAAATATTATTCAAATAAAGGTTTTGACGTTACAAAGTACCTACTCCTGTCAGATCAATAATTAAAAAAGTTGTCATTTAGACCACTAGACATTACACTCAATTTCTCGAGGTACGCATGTGAAGGTTTGCAGAATGAGCGAAGCGAATTCTGCAATTCTTGAAAGAACCACAATTAATAAACTAAAAATCCCTTCCATTAATAAATTAAATTGAAAAAATGAAATAAGGTACCTACACCTATTCTAAACATAAAATATACACTTCCTGAAAAAATAAAAATCTATTCTAAAGGTAAACATAATATTATTGAATTAAGTGCTCATATAAACCACCTTGCTGTGCCAGACAATAGCCAAATCTGTGATAAAGATTTGATCTCATATCTCTAAGATTATTTGGCGTAATGCAGGCAGAAACGTGCTGTATTTTCACCCTCAATTCATTTAAATTATTAGCTCTTTCAAATGCATGTTGGTAAATGCTACTTTTTAAAAATCCCCAAAGAAAAAAATCATTTGGAGCTAGTTCAGGTGATCTTGGAGGCCATTTAATTGTACCATTAGTACTAATAATTTTTTCGGGGAATGTAAAATTTAAAAAATCCATTACTATCCTTGGATTATGGACTTGGCAACCATCTTGTTGGAACCAAATTCTGTTGAGATCAACATCGGGTACTGCAGGAATTACTTGATTTTGTAATAAGTCAAAATATTTGGCGAAATTTAAGTTCCCTCAATGAAAAAAGGACCTATAATGTGGTCACCTAGAATACCCGTCCAAACATTTAGCTTCTGCGGATACTGCGTTCGGATTGGAATAGTTAGATGTTTATTTTCCCGAGACCAATATCTTTTGACGGATGGATTGTGTTTTTGATGTAGTGAAAAAGTTGACTCATCCGTAAATAAAATATTTTTTAAAAAGTTTTCGTCAGCATTTTGACGTTCCATCATCTCCTCACAGAAATCGATTCGTCTGATATTGTCCTCGGGAAATATTTCCTGCGTTGTCTAAACCTTGTAACAATGGTACCCGTTCCGTTTTAAAATATTCTGTACAGTTCTCTTATCCATGTCGACCTCTTCAGAAATTTGTCTTGAAGAAGATGGTTGTCCTTTTTCAACTGCTAAACAAACATTTTATTCTCTAATCTGCCTTTCATCGTTAATTGGGCGTTCGATTGGATCTTCTGAAGCTTGGCATTCTCTACAGTACGAAACACATCCATATTTCTCGAAATTACTAATTATTTTCACAATTGTTGACTTTGAAGGAATTAAGTGATTTTCAAATGCCACAATAAACAAATTAACGATTTCATTAGCCGAATGACCTCCAAAATACCATCTTACAATTTGCACGTTTTCGCAGGTTAAGTATGTTAATGGAATCATAATTAAAAATGTTTTATTTTCAAATACAATGGCATGCGCTTCCAACGTGATCAACGTTTGTAGCGAAAAGACCTAGGAATAGCAGTTTAAAAGTGAATTCTATCTGTAACACACAATGTTGCCAAGTGAAAGTGTTTTGTTTTAGCTATTGTGCATGACTTCGAAAAAAAGTCAACGAAAACGAGAGAAAAATATCATTTGTACAAATTAATCTGCGCTTCTGGCAATAGCGGTTGAAATAGTAGGGCAATGAGCATTCGGTCACTATCGGAAATAGAGCCACACACTAGCTGAAAATAAATACACGGCTCGATGACCGCGCATAATTATCTTTCTCTCTCATTCAGCTGTTTTTCTGTCGTTCTTGTGTATACAAGGATGGATCGTTAAGGATTTACGCAATCTGTATTGTTAGAATTCTTATTCTTAGATGTATTAACAACCATTAACAACCCAAGTCAAGCAGTGAATGCCGGACGGAAACACGGGGAGAAGTAGATCTCCTCCCTCGTGCCCGCCTGTATTGGCGCGCATACGTGAGCGGTTGAAAGATTGTAAGAGCGCCAAATTTGAATATCTTAAACGAGATCTAACACGGCCAAACTGACATCATTCCGCTCTCGGAATGCACAAATCTCGAAACCTGGAAAAGAAGCTTGGAGCGGACAAAAAATTGAAATCTTTTATCTTAACCAATAATTATAAGGTATGTAAGTATACTCAAATGATAGGTTCATCATTATGCGCGTATTCTAGATTCACAAATTTTCTCGAAATTTGCCAAATTTCCAAGTTTGGCAATACATTAGGATATTTCTATTTTTTATTTTTAAAATTACCAAAAGAAAAACATTACTCAGACTGTTGTGGCGCCAACAGTTACTCACAACAATAATTCGGCAGGCGGCACGATGGGAATACTGCAGTATTCACGACGGGCCATTTAAAGTTAATTTTTATTTGAATGATAGGCTGTAGATATTGTAACATTTAACATTTTTTTGTTTGAATAGTTTACTGAATGACACGATGGAAATATTACAGCAAGCACATATTTGCGATGGGTCATTCTACACTCTAATTGATAATTCAGTAAATGACACGATGGAAATATTGCATCAAGCATATATTTGCGATGGGTCATTTTACTGCACCCTAATTGATAATTCTCTAAATGACACGATGGAAATATTGCAACAAGCACATATTTGTGATGGGTCATTTTATACATCCTAATTATTAATTTACCAAATGACATGATGGAAATATTGCAACAAGCACATATTTGCGATGGGTCATTTTACACTTTCTAACTGCAATCTAACGCATACGTATCTGCGATGGGTTTATCGGGAGTAATACCACAAGAGCTCAGATTTAGCCGGATATTTTTTGTGGTTGTTTTCGAATACTTACTTTCATTGGCAATTTAACGAGAGCTGTTCTGACAAAATCACGAGAGCGTAGCTCGAGTGATTTTGTCAGAACAGATCGAGTTAAATTACCTACATGAAAGTAAGTATGAGAAAACCATCGGAAAAAATATCCTGCTAGATCTGAGCTCGCGTGGTATTTGGTAAGACAATCCCATGAATAAAAAACTGAATTCAATTAAACTTTATTTAACAAACTAAACGAACAATGAGTAGAAATATAATGTTTAGAAAGTACAATTGTTAAAAATACAATTATTACTATTTCTGCCTCGCAAATATTTCCAAATCTCGACATACTTTTTGGAATTGTTATATGCTGTTTAATTCTTTCTGTTTTTGACATTTACAATTGTCAAACTGATGCGACGCCCAACTCTTGATAAACAAACAGTAAATGCTAGCGTTGCTACGGTAACGTAATTTATCCGATATTTTTATCCACTTGCAAATTCTCTTCCTTCCTATTTAGCCGATAGCAAACTACGATTTTTGTATTCACAAATGGGAATTTTTATACATGAGTGGGATTGTCGAAGTCAATCTACTACCAATGATCTAACACGGCATAGACGAAACATAGTGCGATTACTCACACAGGGAAACAGTCCCTTTCTTTTTGATTTGTGGTAATTATTACCATTTAAATTTTCTAAACTTTGTTCGGCCAATCTGAAAAATGTTCCAATCTACTCTTAGCAGGTTTGCTGCGGTTTAACTATTGGAGCGATATAAATCAGAGGTTCTCACGTGCATTTCGATAACAAAGTATTAAATACATGATTTGAAGTACCAGCACCATGGATTGGTTCTTGCTGAAGCACCCAATGTTCTTATGAAGTTGTCAAAAAAAAACTTGGCTCAGTTTCTCCAGTGGCGAAAGTAGGTTGGAAGCGAATAAGACAAAAGTTTAAGAAAGCCTCAACTAGGACAGCTAGGTACTGTGTTAAGGTTTCCAGAATTTTCAATAATATTTGGATCGAGGGTGATGAAACGTAGCTTAAAACCAACCTGACTGGTTCTATTCAACCTTCTAACACATATCAAACAATGTTCATGTTTCTTAACACAGCGAACCAGCGAATTCATTATTAGATGGTACAGAAGATGAAATTCCATAATTTTCTTAGCCTTTACTGAGGTAATTCGAAATAAAGTCCTTTTTGTGTACTAATGCCACAAGAGAGCGAGAAGAAACTGAAAACATATCATTTCTATAAGTTCCATATTTATATCATTCTGGCATAAAAAGAAACGAGGAAATCGATCAATTATCTGTAGACACTACATCTATTACATCCACAAAAAAAAATCATTGCACTGACGACGTTAATGTAATAAAAAAAACATAACGTAATTAATTCGTGGCATGGCAAGTAATATGATATCATACGACATCCAAACAAAGAGGACTTATGATACAAATTGAGTTCTGTCATCCTCAAGAAAGAACCAGCACCAGAATGTAAAAACTGTCATACATCTCCTACCGTGAAACACATCATCATTAGTGTCCTCAATTTTCCAGACATATAAAACAGAATAACTTAGTTGCGGTATTCAAGGATGTGCTCACCAAAGACACAAGTGATTTATTTAAATATCTCAAAGACGCTAATTTGTTTAGCAACATTTAATTAACTACAAACCAACCAAATATAAACACATTTGGTGTGGAATCGCCCAATACCAAATTAATTGAGGAAATTTTTTCAATATATTCAAGAGCTCTAAAAAATTTCCGGAAATAATTTGAACTCTAGTGGTATTACTAGTGAAAATATGTCAAAATCTGAAAATACAGATTTGTGGAAAAATGAAAATATAAAATTTTATTTTATTACAATTATTGGAACGTCGACAGAAATGGATACTAGCATTAAATCGAATTAAATAAGTCGATATGTGCTAATAAAAAATGCGGACTTATCTGTATAATCAACAAGTCCAAAAAAGCTTCATAAAGCTTTTAAACATGAGAGCGATGGCTCATTCGATTCAGAATTACATCCAGAAAAATGTATCTTGAGTATAGCATTTAGTTTTCTGTTAATAAAAATATCAATATTTAAGCAATTATGA